>JAACJJ010000042.1:2400000-3041323 GCA_013368295.1 Psilocybe cf. subviscida
TTCAACAATGACCTTCGTTTTCTTAAAATTCTGCAGGTAGTAGGTGAGTATAACCAACAGTGAGCACTGATAAAACTTACAATGGCGAATGGCCATGGTGGAACGTAAGGGCTGCGAACGTATTGGGTGGATGTCGACATTGACTATGTAAAAGGTTCTACAAAGCGGGAGTGATGATCGTTGGTCTTTGCCCTCAGGTCTTTAGTAGGCGCCATCTTTATACAATTTTGCTTGAGCATGAATAAGGGATTTCCCGGAGATATGTCTATGCACCAGATCCTCTGCCGTGAGTAATGTTGTCGAATAATTCGGCGAACAGTCTCTCACTCAATCCAGATTCTGGAAGCTTGGCGACATCATTGCTGTCAGAGACGTCTACATAGCGCCAAAAAACTCCGCATTACCTCAGGAGTGAGAGGATGTAGGGTTGACAGTGATTATCACTATCAAGCGAGATTCAAGTTGTCCCAAAGGAACAAATTGATTTGACTCGGGGAATGCGCCTACTAGACATATCGGTCTCTTTCTAATACACCGTTCATTGTCCCCTTATCTGATGGAAGCGAGTCATTTCTTGTTTGTACTAATAAATTGGGCTCTTGCTATCGACGAGACATCTTGAACGTGAACCCATAAGAAATCCCCTTGAACTCCGCCTCCAATCGCACACTGAGTGCAGACGTGTGGAGCGAATGGGAGTCAAACATCCGAGTCCAGTGAGCTTGTATAGCCTGTGAACGTAAATTCGACTGTTGAATGTGGGTTCTATGTGGTATGGGGCTGTAATTGAACGTTTGAACAATGATCAATCAGGCGACATGATGATTTCGCTGACTCGAGGTGATCGTTGGGAATGGATCTCAAAGCCTGGACGCTAGAGGTAAATAGCCCGTTAATGGGCTTCAATCGGGTCGTCCTTCTGAAATTTGGGGTCGTTTGGCGTGCAGAGGGCTGCAATCCTGATGGAGCCGACTCGGGATATGTCAGGAGTGACAGATGTGACGTGTTGATTCTCGTTGCTTGATCTTTTTCCCACGTTGAATAAGCCAACACACAGCTAAAGCTTGACTAAAACTGGCCCATACACTGACAGGCAAAGCCACAGATTGCAACTCATCCGTTATCTAGTGCCTGTAGGTCTATCAGCTCAAACTGTGTTGTATCATCAAACATGGATACTGTATGGGTTAGACTAAGAAGCTATCAAGACTACGTCGCCGAACTTGTGCGGGATTCGTTCTTCTCAGCCAGTGGCCCAGTAAACAGTACGTTTCGTCACGATGTAGGTCCCTTGTTTTTTTTTCTCAACGTGACTTGGCCTCTGATTGTCTAGTAGCTCCCTCCTGACTATGTGACGTGGTCTGCACGCAGCGAAGGCGACCAATATCGATCTCTCTGGGAACCCCTCCGCGCGTTTTTTCAAAAGGAGGGGTTTACTCTGTGGGAGCATGACAAGGCGCCCGGTTCCTCCACTCTGTATATATCGACACTTCCATCACCAAACGGATACGCTTTCCGAAGTTTGACCTGGCCTAGTTCTCTTCCGCGGTATACATTCGAGCACGTCAATGGGCGGCAGAGCGCCCTTCGTGGGTCCAATAACCAAGATTATGTCGTCAGCGTTCTGTCAATCGCTGGCTCTGGCAACCGGGTTATACGCATCCTGAGACGACTATCGTCCGAGATCCCCGACATTCTGCTCAGCAACAATCATATTCTCCCCTTGGTCAAGGAAATAGTTCTCGAAGATATTGTCTTCGGGTTGTTCCCCATGCTCAGCCGTAACCTTCAGGTGGCAATCGAGATGCCCAGCCCGTCAACCTCGCTTGAGGATCTATTGTACTTGGTAATGCAAGTGTTGGAGGTACGGTTCTGCATGTGTTTTGGATGGGCTAGTCGCTTGATTGACGAATTTCTCGGCAATCCAGGCCATTGTGTACATCCATAGCAAAAACATAGCTCACCGAGTGCGTTGGTTCCTGGTGCAAATTGACACAAGCTCATTGCGTTTAGGACGTCTTTTTTGAGAATTTTCTCATAGAATGGATCCCTAGCTCTCTCAAAAAACTGAGCTGCACGCGGCCTAGGGTATACTTGATTGATTTCGAATCTGCGGTCGAGTTTTCAGAGGACACTGCTCCTGATACCCGGCTCTGCAATGACCTACCATTCCCCGATGACATGTACAACCGGCCCAGAGCACCAGAACTCACTGAGGTATCACTCTCATATTGTCCTTTTCGACTGGATGTATGGCAGCTTGGGCATTCGCTTACAGACACGCTTGCTGTATGTAAACGTTCTACGTAGCGGGTCGTAATTCTCACAGAGTAATTTGCAGATCACCGGAATTCCCGAAGTAGATGCTATGTGGGGCCCGATGATGAAGACAAATCCAGAAGAGCGGCCGACTGCGCAAGAGGTTCTAGAGTCGCTCGTCCAATTCATGAGGAAGACCCCACCGAAAGACCTGCATCTACAACACCCCGACTCGGACGTGTGGCTCTAGATGCTTGTCTTGAGGTTTCTCACGTACCATTCATACTTGTAGACAGTAGCCGGGACAGATCATATAGTTGGAATTCAACCATTGGAATCATTAGGACTCACATTTTTGGTACCTGTCACCGACTCCTCTGCCGTCTTTGCGCGGACACCCCCATATCCGCTCCTCAGATCATTTTTAATGTTACCTCCATCAAATGCGAGTTATGCACTCCACAATCCATATCTTGCGTTCTGCAGGACTGCTCATCTAAGTTACAATCATCCTCAACCTCGCCCCTTTACCCCTCGAAGAGATTGATATTACAGAAATCTCGGGCTGCTTGCGGCACTCCCGAGTGCGGTCTTTCATTATCCAACCACAATCCCCCGTAAGGGGGGGAGCAGCGCCACTCAAATGGGCACCTAATAACAGCGTCAAACCTCGCCTAGCTCGCTCAAAAACTGAGAAGGAGAATCAGAATCTTGGTGCGTGTGAGTTTGTATTCACTGTCAATGCCGTATGTGCATATAGGGCTAACTACTGTGTATCACAAGCACTTGGTATATCATGCAAGCTATTCTCTCCAAATTGTTATCATCGAATCATCACAAAATCAAACGGAATGTGAAGTCTCTGCGGAGGGGTTGAGTTGATAAAGCTTCGCAAAGTTTGAAGGACTTCAGCGGCAGTAGGTCTTTCGATTGGGTTCTCGACAACAAGCGTGGGCCATAGGTTGTCAATCTCAGGGATTGTTGTTGACTACAAGCCATGAAGTCAGTATTGCCATAGAGAGATTTTGGAAGGCGCTCACAGTAAAGCATTCGATAAGCCCATGTCCGAATTGCCAGACGTCCAGTTTGAACGGGCAGTAGTCGTCTTCCAGATACAGCTCAGGTGCCGGTTCGCGTTTGTAGGTTTCCTCAGGGAAGGGCAAGTTGTTACTGTCCAGCACCATGGCTTCCGGTGTGACGTCATCTTCAAACTGAACCGCGGTCTCGAAATCTATGAGGTACACTCGAGGACGCGTGGCCACGGGGTGAACGAGGGACTCAGGGATCCACTCGACGAGAAAGTTCTCAAAGAACAAATCCTGTTGTTTGTCAGTGAAGACTTTATAGAGGGATATAGATAGATTGATGCTTACTCGATGAGCAATCCTTTTGCCGTGAATGTAGCATATTGCCTAGGGTTTTCATGATAAGTGTGGTCCATTTAATCGATGAGAGTGAATTATATACCTCCAACGCCTGCAACAGGAGAAAGACCGCATCCTCAACAGAACGTCGAGGCATATTTGGCAGGAGACAGTGGTATAAGCTAATTCCTTTCAGCATAGGGAAAACGCCGAAAACAGTGTCCCCGTAAAATATTTCCTGAACAAGGGGAAGGATATGGTTGTTACTGAGCAAGATATCAGGGTATGTTGCAGACAGCCGACGGATGATTCGCAAATGGTTGAGCGCCTTTTCATCGTTTTCTCCTACAGCCATAACCGAGATAATGTAGTCATCGCCTTGGCCGCTGCGCGCGGCATGGTGTGCGCCGTGCGCGGGGCCCCACTCAGGCTTGAGAAAATAGGAAGCTAATGAGTGGCGGTTATGGTAGAAGTAACCGTTAGGAGAGGGCATGTGGTCAATCCGTTGTACGGCAAAAAGATCGGTTTTGCTGGACGACCACAGAGAGAAGCCATGATTTTTGAAGAAGGGGCGGAGGCCATCCCATATTTCAACACTGCGAATAGTGTCTGACCTGATACTGCTCTTCCAAGAGGCAATATCTAGTGGGAGCTTTGATTTGAGTCAGTATTGTGAGATCCTGTTTAAATTTATGATTGAGGGAATTTGGAGCACGTACGAGCTTATGAGGGCCTAATTTAAATTCCTCTGGTTGTAACTTGCCCGAAGACTTGATTGACTTCAACCTCGACCACTGTTTGCGAACACTGAGATAAGGGCCAAGACACCGAAGAACAGATAGTAGCCACTGGGTGATAGTTATCATCGTCCTAGTAGAGCCGAGCTTGCGGAACTTTAGCGATAACGGATTTGGGCGCAAGTAGACTGACGAAGCTAGTACGGGCAAGGGAGAAAGGTTGGGGGTATCCGTTTGGTATATCCGTCAACAGGAAGATCCCCAACAATTTCATTACATAAACTTTACAGTTATTTGTACCAACGCACACATCCCTGATCGGCGAAATGCCGGTAGGTATGTCTGTCCAACTCAGGACTCCTTGAGGCCATTCCCTGCGAACGCACACACAAGTATATCGATGCGAAAGCAGTTTTTTTTTTTGTTCCTGTGGATACCTAAGATCTCGGGACTTGTGCAACTCATTCCCAGGGATGATCCTGAATCGCCAGACGGATACGTTGCGCGCACATCGCTGCCAGTTGACCTGACTGATAATGGCCTAGGGTGTGCCTCCGTACTAAGCGCCTCAGTAGATTATGACAAAGTGACTCATATTGTAAACCTCAAATGGGAAGCATTTTCCCGAACTCAATATGACGTACCGTTTGCACTTTAAATAGCTCGCCATCAAATGTACCTACTCTTCCATGTTTTTCACCGTCCTTTGTCACTTTATGCATAAAATGATACATACAAACGGTACTACCATGCTAGGCCTTATGTATTCTAAAAAAATCGGCATTTCAAAACATGCGGCCAGTGAGATAAACATAGAACAGGACAGAAAATGGCCGCTTTTTCGATGTTCAATGATTTCTCAGTTCTATGCGCACTGTAAACTCGATGGAATGGCATATAATATGTCTCATATACTCAAGTACCTATTTTGAATGTTCATCTTTGAATTTTAACTGTCATTTCAATGCTGTTTTTTGAGGGTCACAAGTACATTATTGAAGCATCGGTCCTGCGTGTTCCGTATGTGTTAAATTTTTCAAACCTTGGATTCAGTTCACTATATATATTACGTTTGTGTATGAAGACTATCACCGTCTCAAATTTGCTGGTTCGTGCTGTGTGGAGGAGGAAATCCAGTCGCCGAATGTGGCTGAACACGGGTACACGTGACAAACGTAAGCGGGAAAGTTGATGGCCGATCTTTCCCACGGCAACTGCTTTTGCGATTTTGAACGCAAGTTCTGATCGAGACAAGGGGAATTGGCAACGCTACGGCACGTTAAATGAGTTGAATGTCAAATAGTCATGTAATCTGCGTATCTAATTGCGGACTACAACAATGCATATTGATGTATGCACTGCAGATATGTCGCGATCAATGTATGATATCATTGATACTATGCGATGTAGCTGTAGGGACAATGCTCTCTAGTCCAATTACGGATGAGATCTAGGGATTAGGGACGAATTCCATTATTTGGCATTTAACTCATCTACATTCCTTTGCATAATCAATTGCAGACAAATTGCAGCATAGAGTTTACAAAGTATCTTTCGCCCTGCTAGTTCCCATCATTTCTCACCTGTCATGGCGTGCCGAATCACAGCCCCCGAATGCGGACGCTGAACGCATTGGCCGCGCAATCGTTACATTCCGCACACGCGCTCGTATCAGCTACATAATGCGCTTGCGGAGGCGGTCAGGGATCATTGCAATTAAAAACCGTGTCCAGTGGGTGCTGGTGGGGTTTTGGGACAAGGTGAACACTACTCCAACCAACCGGACATTGCTCAGAAGCGCGACGTCAAAGCACTAAAAAAACGGGGGTTTTTTTTTGTTGGAAAGCCTATACCGCAATTCACTTTGCGAACGCCTATAAGTGCCGTGGCGTTGCCAATTCCCCTTGTCTCGATCAGAACTTGCGTTCAAAATCGCAAAAGCAGTTGCCGTGGGAAAGATCGGCCATCAACTTTCCCGCTTACGTTTGTCACGTGTACCCGTGTTCAGCCACATTCGGCGACTGGATTTCCTCCTCCACACAGCACGAACCAGCAAATTTGAGACGGTGATAGTCTTCATACACAAACGTAATATATATAGTGAACTGAATCCAAGGTTTGAAAAATTTAACACATACGGAACACGCAGGACCGATGCTTCAATAATGTACTTGTGACCCTCAAAAAACAGCATTGAAATGACAGTTAAAATTCAAAGATGAACATTCAAAATAGGTACTTGAGTATATGAGACATATTATATGCCATTCCATCGAGTTTACAGTGCGCATAGAACTGAGAAATCATTGAACATCGAAAAAGCGGCCATTTTCTGTCCTGTTCTATGTTTATCTCACTGGCCGCATGTTTTGAAATGCCGATTTTTTTAGAATACATAAGGCCTAGCATGGTAGTACCGTTTGTATGTATCATTTTATGCATAAAGTGACAAAGGACGGTGAAAAACATGGAAGAGTAGGTAAATTTGATGGCGAGCTATTTAAAGTGCAAACGGTACGTCATATACATGCTCTAATATTCGTTGTCACTCTGTTCGAATTATGTAGGATATTCTAACCATTCAATTCGGAGATGGTTCCTTAATGAAGATTCTCCGTCCGGAGTGCAAGCTGGCTGATAAAATGTTTGTCGGATTTACGTGAGGGATGTGTATACTGCTCTGACCATCATTAATTTCAACAGGGAAATCACTTATCACAGGCCAGATCTCCCAAATGTGCCCGGTACTGCGACCAAGTTCTAATGTGGTTTTGCCGATGGACCGTTGGCAATATCACTAGCTTACATGGTCTGGTCTCCTCTGTAGATACTGCCTGTAGTACTGTTTAGAGTCAATAAAGGAAATGACCATTCACCAACGTCCTATAAAGAAATAACGAATTATCTTCCTGGTGGCTGCGGTGACAAGTTAAGATGCACCTTCGCACTTTTTGGAATGCCTGTACTTAGGCTCCTTACGCCGCTTGAGCCACGTGGGAGCTTCTTATACTACCAGACAATCGGATCACACTAGGTCGACAGATTTACCGTACTTGTAATGAATATGCATAGGTCTGCACCATGCATTTGCCAATGACAATCATGGTCCGTTTGCTCGGCACGCTCCGGTTTATAGGCAACGCACCTTAGCGCCGCATTGAAAATTCTCATCATCTGAATAAAAAGAAGATTATTAAATACCAACGGACAGGGACAATGCTGTAGTATATTAGAACCTCTGCAGCCTGACATGACCAATACTAGCTGCCGCCCTGCCAATTCGGGCTGAGATAGCCGGTAAAAGTTAGCCTCACACGGACGGGTCGTAGGAGGAGTACAAGTTTCGAGACGATACACGATGAACAAGGGAGTAATGTTTAGGAATAACTAAAACACCAACAAAGGAATGGAAGAGATATTGAACAAAGCGGAAGGTCAAAATGATCGAGGAGCATCAAGGCATGGGAAATAAACGGTACATAACCGGAGTCTACGTCCGCTGGAAATGGGATATCGGGACAGGGCCTCGCAAAGATCCTCTAAAAATCTACCACAGACTCAAAGTCCATCGGATACACTTTCGTACTGGTGCATTTTACCATTTCCAGGCAGAGGGGAACTCATCCGACACAAAGTTTGCTATGGTAGTAAGTCCTTCGCGTCGAGACTTGACAGTTGAAGAATTATCCGTACGTATGTGGCCTATGGCAACGCCCTTATTGGGAATGTACCTGATAATAAAGCTGATAATAAAACTGGAGCGAGACAAGCATTATAGACTGCTTTTAGCGTTTTAAAGGCAATGTTCAAGACATTTTGCCGGGACTGATGCTCGAAGGAAAACAAAAGATGAAATTCTACAATTCCCTTGACCAGCGGGCAGACGCCGAACGTAATATTTCTCTACTGTATATACCAGAGAATTGGCAAGATAACCTTCAATATTAATGCGATTACTATTGAATAGAATTTACGACATGGTAGACGACGGCATTGTAGTGAGTGCTTGACGGATCTTGCAGTCTTAGAGCCAGGTAAGATGTCCCACGGCCCATAGCTTGGAGGCGAGTCATAGCCGTAAACTTATCCCATTCCCAAGCTCAATATCGTCTAACCTTGAATTTTCTTTGGAAGGGTACATGACTTGACCAGATGATATGTGGGTACAAGAAAGTCAGCTTTTGATGGGTATTCTGACTCGGGAACCTAGCTCTGCGAGTGACAATGCGATACCCCATTGTCATGTTAAAAGCTGTCTATTGCCATTGGACATATGTAGATGTGCATCACGACTCTGCTGTGACAGCAATGAGGCTTCCTGAGAGAACCAGGGAATGCACTTGATCCTCTACATCTCAGCAGGATGACTTCCAACAAGCCTTCATCGAAATCAGACAATGGGTTGTATTTACGATTGTTCAAATGATGATAAAAAATGAGAACACCGACGAAATCAATTACACCAGATAATTGAAGTAAAGGAATGTCGGAGAACACTTTTCCACATCTCCGCAGAGAATGAGGTGCTCCCCTATGCGTTGAGGAGATCACCATTGGACGTTTGCACTTACAGTCCCGTATCGCTTCGGTAAAAGTCACAATGGTCTCACGCATCGCGGGACTCCTCCACAAAAGGTTGGCTACAAGACCAACTTGTGCTGTCATCAGAAGAAGAGTGGAGGGCACAAGATTTAATGATCTGCTGCAAGGGCATTCGCACGGTGTGGTCAATAAAGATCTTTCGCCTCGCTAAACAAGGGTGAGATCATGACACACTGAGTAACTCGACATATGAGATAGAAGAATGATGAAAATTCCTGGGAAAGTATCTCAATTGCGGCCGGATTACTCTGGAACTTGTGATAAAATGAGACCCGAGCTTCTGTCATTGAGTGGCACAGTCACACGCGGTGCCTGAGGGTGATCCAAATTTCTTGTGAACTATCACCAGATTTCAAAGGTGCCATGAGAGGCCCAGGCTATCTGAACAAGCTTGTCACTTTCAAGCGCCTCGAATTGGATCCGGTCGCTTGCCACTGGAATGCGAATGAGTAGAAAATTGCAGGCTAGTAGCTTCTTGTATGCCCGGTGACCGAGGAAAATATAGCAAGTATTGCTATTTAGAAACAGGACTCCGCTGAGCCGGGCAAATATCTTTTAACGGGTTCGTTAAAGGGTTAAAGGGCATTGAAGGGCGATCAAATAATTGTGACCAATTAAGATTATTTGTGACACATTTCTCCCCTCGTCATCGATATCGATCACCAGGAACACAAATCAGTCCCAATTGCTACGTACTAGCTACATCTTTTATCTGGTGCTGCTTGAGCATCTAAAGCGACATCAAATTCTCCAAAAAATTCTGACTTTGTGTGTGTCGAATATCTCGATATACGACTCTGATGTCACAGTATTGATCACAGGCATCAACATCTGTCACGCTGCCAAGTCGTTCCCTTTAGTCAACCCTTTAATCCCTCGAGTAGCCCTTTAGTGATCCTTTACCAATCCTTTAACCCTTTAAGCGACCCTTTAGTAACTCCTTAACCTTTTAACTGGTCCTTTAACCCATCAAGTGACCCTTAAGCGTTTCTGTCAGTGTTCGATGGTTGCTCTCTCGCGAACCCTTCAGGCTTGACTTGACATACAAGTTCATTAGCTGACGAATAATTCCCACTATCTGTGCAGTGTCGGTACCTAGCGTCTGCCTGTCTAACATACAATTTGTGGACCTCTTATTTTTATGGTATATATTAGCCTGGTATATGATAATGCGCTGTAGGCACAAGCGTCGATACGGAGCACTGATCTGATCGAGACTAATGGGTAATGGTAAGGCCCTGACTAAGATTATTTCCACAGACTTCATCCCAAAGCTTCCCATTCTCTTCTCCTCCCCATGGACTACTACTGTTAATTGTCTCAGAATATTTATGGTAAAGTGGTCTGTCCAGTCAAAAAGAATAAACGCATGGCTCATCTGTAATAAGGATTTTATACGTCATATCTTCAGCTACTTCGACAGTGGCACCCCTCAGAAACGGAAGAAGGGAAGGGAAACGTTGGAGTCACCTGAAAAATTTGACCATACCTAAACCTAGTCGTCGGAAGCCGGTTCAATAGTAGGTAATGCACGATTTTGTTGCATGTATTGCCGCAACACCCACTGTTCTGCCTAACTCAAATAATTCTCACAACATCGACGCGAACCATTGAGAGGTCGTCATACACCTAGGCGTCGAACAGAGTTAATCCCCCTGTGAGCTATCCTGAACCACCGTCGAGTAACCTTTAAACACTCTTGACTTGCCCTTGAGTTCCCTTAAGTCACCCTCAACTTCCCTTTAATGCCCTTTAATGCCCGCCCGTCAATGCCCTTTAGCCCGTTAATGAACCCGTTAAAAGATATATGCCCCGCTGAGCCACCTCAAGGTTTCAGCAAGGTAGTGCCAAATGATACACTACTTTCTCAGTCGCAGTCATGGCTTGGACAGAAAGCGTGAATTACTGCAAGGCTTGTGAGCTGAAATAGATGGTGGGTTCCGTTTGACGTTTTCCCAGAAGGCGTGAGTCATAGCATGCCCCACAAAACCCTCAAGTCGGAATTTAACAAGAGAAGATTACGGTTGGAGCGATCCCAACTTGCCATTGATTTGCCAAATGTCTTCTTTGTAAACACGACGGACATGTGGAGCCCCCCAGGACGATACCATGGTGCCAATAGAGCAGGAAGCTGTCTAAGACAGAATGCAGCAAACACGCGATACGTAGATCGATAATCGGAACGAGAGACACAGCGTCCATGCCATCAGTGCTTAATCCATCCTCGAAGATCATATGAACCTAGCCCGAAACATGCTTTCTCCCTGGATAATCAAAACGATTGTCCAGTGTGGCTATAGTGTAGAGTCATCGCACCCGAGAAGAGCAATAGCATGACTCTTTGCCTGCAAAGGAAGTACAAAAACGACCAGTACTGGAGCCCACTCGTTCAAATATAGAGTTGTATGTCAGATTCTTTTCTTGTTATTTTGATGGAAAAATATTGAAAAAGAACGTGTAGCCCAAGTCAGGCCCTTGATCTAGGCATGAGAGGCACGAGGAGTTTCACCATGTAGAAGGGAGATGAAGGGGAAAGACTGAACGGGGATACCAAACTAAGGGGAAGATGTGCAGGAACACACCGTATTGCGGATAGCGTGCGGTTCCTAAGCCGCTGATCCTGAGAGACAGATACTGGATGCAATGTGGAGGCTTGGGGAAGACCGTTCCGAGGTGGAGCTGTGGGCAAGCTGTGAGCGGCTTCGACCAGGAGTACGCACTTGTTGAGTTGCGCAGAAGGTGAAAACATCAACCCATAAACGCATGGAGTAGGCCAGCGAGTCGCGACAGATTTGGGGTGATTAGAGGAGCAAGAGATAATGTATGAAGGGAGCATGATGGTCATGATGGTTAGGATGTTGTGGAGGCGGTCAACTGTGTCCGCCTCAGTCTAGATGATCCATTTTCCACGAATCTCGGCCCGGGACCGAGAACGCACTAAGGTCGCGTAGACCAACCATCCCTCTTGCTGGTTGTCTTTGGCGGTTCCGGACGACGGTGGGCAGAGCAAGGGCTTGCGGTAAGGGACTTGGCCGCCGTCTCTCTACAAACATATTATTGGTCACACATTAGAGTCATTAATGTTTGGTACAAGGAATTATAGCACTAGGAAAGATGCATACACATACAATATGGATTACAGATAGTAGATGATAAGCGCAAGCCTGTGCTCAAGAAAGATAGATCTGGAGCACAAGGACACAAGAAGACCAAAAATTAACGGACAGATAAATCGCGATAACGAACGAATAAATATGGATATTAGCGGGGTATTGTTGGTCAGCTCTCTGACTCCCCATCTGCATCATCGCCATCCTGGTTGACAGCCTCAACACTTTCGCCTTCCGCCTCTATTTCCGAACGAGCGATCCTATACACAAGAAACATGTCAACAGGAAGTTGAAATCCGAATAAGAATGGCAGACCTGTATGCTTCTCGGCATTGTTGTCTTAGAGCAGGCGTTTTGAACTTCTGCTTTGGATTTGGGGTAAGCATTTCTTCATCAAGCTCTGCAGGAAGTTGTCAACATGACACAACGCAACAATATCAAGCAGGAGCGACTCACTGTTATCCTCTCCCAGTAGCTGCAGTTTATCCTTCCCGACGCTGGACCTATTGCGTCTCATTAATATTTGATTACTGGAACTGGGCCGAACTGCGGCACGCACCAGGAAGATTGTTTGTCGTAATACTGTACAATATATAACTTTTGTTTCTTCCGTAGTTTCTTGTCCTTATGGACAGCCAAGATATTAGCAGGAACGCCTTTATTGCTCTCCGCATACACAACGGCGGGCCACCAGGGGTAGGACTCTAGATGACATCGTGGTGCTTTAGTGGCAGTATGCTCAAACGAGATGGAATGGACTTACCCGACTTCGCCCACACTATAGTCCCGTCCTCGAAAACTTCAGCCGGACGCCCACGTTTTTTAGGTTTCGATAGTTGATTATGATTGTCGGTTGTCGGAGGAGCCTCTAGCTCTGCATGACTCTGTTCTGATTTGACCTCAACATCAGCCTCCGACGGCTCTTGCGAAGGTTCGTCTTGCAGTTCCTCACTGTCGCTACTCAAGGCGCTCAGTTCAGATTCATCGTCGAAGTCGTTGTCCACCTCAGGCACGTTTGGACGTGAGGGGCCTGCTCTACTTGTAGGAGATGACGAGAGAGGAAGGGGACGACGCGGGGAACGTTGGGGCTGAGAAGAAGCGGGATGGGGTGGGCGTGATGAACCTGTAACTTTGAGAACATCTTTTTCTTGAGAAGTAGAGGGTTGCTTTGTTTCCGTCTCCTCAATATCCATGCCATGGTTCTCATCCCGATTAACGTCGAGTTGGTCGTGAGCAACTTTCTCAGGTGAACGAGAAGCAATCTCGGGAGGGGCTTCGGTTGTAACGTTCTCCCTAACAGGTGAGGAAGGTTGAGACATCGTCCTAGGTGATGACCTCCTGACGAACGTATTGCTACCGTCCGCGGACACGGCAGCGATAGTGCTACCGTCTGCGCCATGGGCCACCTTTTTCTGCTTGTCAGCTCGCCTTCGCATGTTCTTCTCTCGCCGAGTTGCAGGGGAATCGAGCTTCTCAATGACAATGACACCGTTAGGTTGGGTGATGACGTTGCGAGGACCTTCGTGGGCGTCTGTAACGTAGGGCGTAACATGACGCGAAGCCGACGGAGGTTCGTAGAAGTGAGAAGGACCAGGAGAATCAACGTCCATTGCGTTGTCATCGTAGTTGTAAGGGTTGTGCTTTTGCTCTTGGTATTCGGCAGAAAGAGGAGGCGTCTTCCTCAATGTGTGGTTGTCTGAGGGTTCAGTACTGACAACAGATAATCGAGAAGGTTCTGTGCATCACGATATTAGTCAGCGAGAAAAGGGAAGAGCTGAAGATGAACCAACATACCTGTCCTTTGCCGTTTACGGGGAGGAGGGAGTGGAGGCCTGTCGTTCGCAACCCGGCCACCACGCTTCTGATCGTTAGGCAGGATCCAACCAGCGTTGAACATCTTAAACGAGTCCCTGTTGTCAACATCATGGACGACTTGGGGGATAGATAGCTGCACGTGCGTCGATATGGATGGACGTCTCCTTGATCTAGGTTTCTCGGCTTCCGAAGACGGTTCGCAAGGTCCATCGATGCTAGGCTGCTCTCCTTGGCTAAGGACGTCAGACGAAGGCGCGAGCACAGGAAGAGAGGGCGGAGCATGCGCTTCTGCTTCGAAGGCAGCCGACGCAGCAATAGCACCTCGTGTTCGTGGAGGTCGGAAAGCTGTTGAGGCGTCAAAGTTGGGGTTGGGATATACCTCTGGCTCTCCGTCGGTGGAAACAGACGTAGTGAAGTTATGTTCTGCATCTTCGGTAGGATGCCGAATCTGCCGATGTGCGGGTGCCACATCCAGCTCCGTTGGTCGTTCGTCGTTGGCGGCATCCTCAACGTCGATCTCGGTGCCTTCCGTGCCTTCCGTGCTCCGTTTCCCTACAGTTTCAGCCAGACGACGTTCTTTGTTAATTCTCGCCCGCTCAGCCTCTGCCTTATAGTCGCGTTTCCTGGGGCCTTTCCTGACACGCGGTGCAGGCGGCGGTGCCGGTGGCGCCTCTGGACTAACAGGTGGTGGTGGCTTGACTTTCGCGAATTCGAAGTTGAACAAGGCACTCGCGGGGTCGGTGTTGAGCTCCATGTTCAACCCCTGTTTAATGGTGTCGGAGGAGACGAAGAGCTTGAGAAGGCTCAACGGAGGCTCGAGATCGCCGAGTGCAGGTAGGGCTTCCGTGTCTGAATTAGCGTCAGAGCGCGCTCTTTCCTCGTGCTTGAACCTGAGAGACTGAAGTTCGGCCAAGATCGGCCGGGTATCCTTGAAGATCCTTGTGGCAAGCTTGTGGAAGGTCGTTCCTGACTTGTTGTAAGTCAAGGCATTCTGAATAACGAGTTCTACATCATCCTGTGAGGAGTGGGGCTGAGATATTTACATAAAAGGATATGGTACAGACATACAATGAATGATTGGAGGTCCCAGTATTGGTGTTGGTCGAGTTTCGCGTCAATATAGCTCCAACACATCGGCTTCTTGATGATCTCGTAGTAGTCTGGGACATCTTGTTTCGAGACGGGCATCTTTAAGTGATCTTGTCGATCAAAGCTGTGCGATGGAACAATTAACATCAACTGTCCCGTGAATTAGATAGGCTACATACGACATGATACGCTCAAAAGCAAACCGCAGCCGGGAATGATGTGGAAACAGCCCCTCAGAGAGCACTTCGTGAATAACTTCCGTCTGCCGTAGCTTCCTCGTTTCGCGTTTCCGCAGAAGATCAGTAAGGCCTTGTACGTTGAGAAGATCTTGACGAAGACGGGTGAGTTGCTGTTGCGGAAATACAACGATTAGTTTTAGGGCGACAGGGGCGAGTCAAAGAGGGACACACATCCAGTCGCATCATCTTTTCCTCGTGCGTCAGCACCTTCGCTCCTGCATTTGCTGTCCAGGGTTCGAGATGTAACCTCTTAAGAAGCGGTGCCCCACGTCTTGCCTCGCGCTTCAAACTCCAATACCGCGACATCTGCTGGATAAACTCAGCTCTCTTCCTAATCTTGATACGGTTTATGTATCGGTTTATCCGTTCGACAATGATTGCGGGAACAAGCGGCGGTCCAGGCTTGTATGTCTTCGCGTATGCCCGAGCAGACTTGGTCGCTAGTTCTTTCGAAGGGCCAGTTTGTTCGCGTGCTGCCTCTTGTTCCAAAGCTGCCATACGAATCTCTTGCTGTTCTTTCTACGGGAGCGGCTTTAAATTTAAGTGCAATACGCCAGAAGTGGAAGACCTACCGGAAGATGCCTGTCACAGAAACAGGTCAGGGACGCCGGTTCTGCACCCTGCATACTCTTCATGGGCATCAGTAGCTTCTCTTTCCGGGCGCAAGTGGCATGAAAGGCCACGAAACACGAAGGCTTTGTGCACTGAATACATGCGCCACCACGATAGTCACATATGCTACATCGCTAAGAACTTGTAAATTAGTCGTGAGAGCACAGGCCATATGTGAAGGACGCACCAGCTTCCACCGTTGTTTGGATATCTTCTCCAACCCTGTTATGGGTTCCATGAAAACGTCGTTGGCCACTCGCGTCTCTGGTATCCAGATCGCGCACAAAAGGTGCACCCACTCCCCGCCCACTGCCTGTTTGAACGCCCCGCCTTCGTTTGGACATAGGTAACAATCCTTGATCGCCACGATCAGCCCTAATACTGGCGAGATCAAACGGAGCACGTACCACCGGCACTTCCGGGGAAACAGTGCATTTCCTGCAAAGCCATTGTCCTTCAGGTATGTATGGCACGCCATAACAGTCTGCATAAGTCAGCGCGACATCGATCAGGAACACCCAATGGTACACACCTTGATGTACCGCTAGATTACAGCCATCACAGAATACAATAGCATTGCTATTCTCTCCTTCCGAGTCGTCGCAAATGGCACAGGTCGAGTCTTCAGACGGCATCGCGAAATCAGGTTTGGGGATATTTTTGGTCTGACGGGAATGAGCGCCCGCCGCAAATGAGGCACTTGAGCACATACCAGATCATACCACTCTTTCTCCAAACGGTCCATGATAATTTCGAAGCTTTCACATGAAACCTTGTCAATCTGCGCCTTATTTCGCTCCGCGTTGATTGCATCGAGCCATTCCTGGTCTGTTCCTGGGTTAGTGCAAACACGTTCGGTAGGCCCACAGAAACTCACCTTGTTCGTCCATATCATATTCCACTGTCTTCGCGAGGTCGCTCTCAAGAGGCTCTGAGCTCAATCAGCTACGCGTCAAAGCGCACAGGTGCCACGCACTTACCTATATGTCGAATATAGTGCTCGGGCCGCTGGAAATCGTCGAACTTGTTATCTGTTGTCTTTAGTCAAACGCGAGCGCATTGGGCTAGGTTATGCTTACATCCAAACGAGCGTGCTTGTATATCGTGAGTGCCTCCAGGAAGCTTCAATTTGTCGTCGTTTATGATCTCGAATTCGGCTTTGGGCAATGACGCTGCCGTCGGAGGCGATGTTATGGTCCCTCGAGCCATTACTTGAATTGGGGCGCTATGGCGGTGTTCTAAGTGTTTGGGTATCTTCAAAACAAATAGCGCGAAATCTTGAGGTTAACGTCGGACAGAAAGTGGATAGAGCATAACCCTTGATTTCGCCTCCAGTTCAAGTTGCATAAAGCTCGCGTTGTCACGCAGAGCGAGGAAGGAGATGTGACACCTGTCACGTGCTGATACACTGTCACAACTATAATGATCTATGTCCCTGAGACCGCATATACAGTCGAAAGTGGCATCCTACAAAACAGTAGTAAATCTCACTGAGAATTATTCATCCCCGGACAATTTTTGGACAACCTTCTGAGGATGGTAATTACATTTTTTCATCGTGTCAGTGGCAATGCGCAATCAACGTCGACGCATGCATACAGCTTTAGGCCTTTACAATGCCATTGAGACGACTGGTTAGAAAGTTCAAAGCATTCGTCAATTGTGTGATTGACTGAGCTCTCTATCGATTAGCATTGGTAATTATAATATGTGTGGGCATCTCCAAGAACACCGTCCATCCAATCGAGACCACTGCTCAACTTGTTGAGTTTAAAACACGTCATTGCATTGATTATTAACCCAATAATTCCTCCTTGCTGATGTAGCAAACAAAGGTGCAAAGTTGCCTTTGAAGATTTCGAGTGAGCAAATCGCGAACAGAAATTACGAGAGTACAGGATGGTAGAGAAGGAAACATCATTCTCGCGAGTCGCCTGGCACTCATTTATGTAGCCTGTGTTAGGCACTAATCTCTCGGGGTCCGTTTCGTTCGGTCCTAAAGACTGAACTGCCTCTCGTCAACCCCCCTGACTATAATCAGGCGGTGGAGGATTCTGCTGTCTAAAAACCCGGTGCACTCTCATTTCGGCCTCATTGGACTTGGGAAACTCGTCATATCTACCCTGATAAAAGGATCAAAATATTTGAACAATAAGACACTGAGATCTGGATACATGCTAAGCATAGTGATAACTGGTCTGCCGCCTCGAATCAGACCTACAGCACTCGAAACACAAATGGCCCTGCTGGAGCGGGTGACTTTCATGGCACCAGGCAGGCAACAATATGTCTGGTGACCTTGTTGACTGATTGCCAAATATCAGTTATGGTCCCCTTAATCCTGCAATAAACCCACTTGCTTGTGATTATACGGTACTATAACGCAATTGCCACTCTTTTTTGAGTTATTCACCCTTCAGCCCGATAGAATTTGGATAGCATGAGCAAGTAAGCTAATTTGCGGCAACCGGGTGCCGACTGACATAAAGTGATCTGATTTCTGACCGCCGTCAAGATGCCGCTGTCCAATTATGGACCTTACGTTTCACATCACACATACGGGATCGGTGGATCTGACACCTCTTGTACAAGGTCCTCTCTGACGCTGTCTAGAGAGCTAATGGGCCTAGTTATGATGCACAACATATGATTTCTGCTAGCCAATTATGGTTCTCTCTCTTTCAGAGATTCGGAGTTGTTAAGCAGTTGATCACTGATCATCAAACCTAGTGTGATATAAGGAGAGACTTGGGGGAGACTCGGAACTTGGATTGGACCAGGAGGAGGGCCTCATACTCGCTAGGTTTGCCAGGTAGAACGATGCGGCCACGCGCTCCGACTGCATTATCAAACCCTTGAGATTTCATGTATCAAAACCAATTATAGCTTTGCGGCCTACTTGAAGTTGCAGGTTGTTGGTCTGTAATGAGACGCCGGCGAAAGGAATTGCCGCTCCCGACATGTGCGCAATCCACAAGCGCGATGGATTCCTCAACTCGGTATCCGTTTCGTGCAGTCCCATTCGAGTCCCATTCAATTGGATTGAATCAGAACCTCTTGTCGATGCATCAATCTATGCCACTCTGGAGACTCAGCAGACTGACCTTTCATCCGTCCCTGGAAATTTCGATCCGTAGAGATCACATTACAAATAGTCCGTATTTAGTCAACGCTCTTCGCAAGCTCCCGGTTGCCATTTGCCTGTGCAGCTTAGTCATCCTACCTATTTAACGGAGGCATCACAAGTAATGAGTATATCCCCATCTAAATCATCATCTCATTATCACACAAGATAGTTTTGCGGTATAGATGTCCGCTAGTGAAGGAGGTATTGTTTGAATGTTCCGAATTCAATGGTTGCAGACCCCACTCGTTTGCGGATGTCATTTGAATGGTTGCCACCGTGATAAAAGAAACTTTGCTAAAGGTCTAAATCTCTGCGGCCACTATTTGGAGAGGCTAGTTCAAGACGTCCATTATCGACCAACGCGACTCCGAGTTGGATTTTGCCTTGGTGCATCACTAGGGGCCATCTGACTACGGAATTTGGCTAAAAATAGGCCTTTCGTCCATATGTGTGCGAATGATTAGGTGAATTTAGCGATCATGCATCAGCATGGAAGAAGTGTTGCAATAGATGTATCATGGCAGCCGAGGCTGCGAGAAATAGACCAATAATAGATGCCATTGAGCGGAGACTCCGTACACAGCATTCGGGGGAACATAATCTGGGATGAGAGTTATATAAGTGAAAGGCAACTTCGCGCTAGCCTATCCCCGCCATCGTCCACAGCTATGAATGTTACGGAAACGTGTGGAAGTAATGGGAATCCGACGTGCTACGAATCAAACCCTCTGTTCTTTGCTTCCAAGGTATGTGCATATCGTCTATTAATTCGGGATTTTTAATGTCTCAAAGAGTCTACTTTATGACAGTATACAACAGGTGAATACTTGAAGTCGCTCTCTCTATGCAAGTAGTTGAAACGTCTCGAAACGCAGCCGCGGCGTTTACCATTTTATTGTGGGATATGGCTGTTACATTAGCAGACGAGGTGGGTCTCCAACAACCCAATCATTTTCGAGGATGCCCAAGCAATCCTGGCATTTCTACAGGTGGAAAGGGTCTGGAAAGTCAAAAAGACGCTTGGAACAACGCTATTCTTCTTGGTAGGCGACAGGAGATTGGCTCACCACGAATGTCATTAATGATTTGACTAGAACCGCTACATTCCTCCTTTGGTGTTGGGGCTGGATTTATACTGTGAGACTAGAGTGCTGGAATCATGTGTCCGCATATTCTGATGAGTGAGTCCGCTTACGGAATAGCGCAATTTGGCGGCGGTCTATCAACTTCGGTGAGTTCCTTATGTGCACTTGGATCATAAATTCTTAAACTTGATCAAGTTGTAGGCAACTCTTCCCTTTGCACTACAAGCCGCGTCAGACCAACAAAACCCATACAGCTGTAGAGGATACCAGCTCTCATCAACAATAACCAATATATTGAACATTTCGATTATTGAATGTAAGCTACGACTATAGCCCACCGTGAGATACGACTTACCCTATTGACAAGGCGTGCTAATTCTCCGTACGAATGCTTTGTACCAAAGAAAGCCAATATTCTTGTTTCTGATTGGCCTTACATTTGTAAGCCGAGCTAGTACCTGAATGTTCCCTACTCACACATGTAATAGGTCTCCATCTGTAATATGATGGTTCTCTACATCAAAATATATCAACACGAAATATGCAAGTCCATTCATACATGCCAGGAAATCCCTCACTGAGACGAATCAACTACAGTTTTACATCGCTTCTACCCGGAAACTAGAGGATGTATTGTCGGGTGCATTGGTTCTCTCTGCACATCCATGTTTGTCGCATTCTGGATTCCATTTGGTGTCTTAGAGTCAATAGTGCTTTTTCTGACCGCATGGAAGTCTCTACAATCATGTGGGTATCTCTTCTTGCGAACTTTAGGATGCATACTGACCTTGTGCTTAGTGAGAGAGATACGGGCAATAGGCGGCAAGACCACGGTTATCAATATTGTAATGAGGGACGGTTAGTTGATGCAATCCACCCCAGCACTTAAAGGCAAACTAACTCTCGCGTACTCGTATTTCAGGGATCCTGTATTACATTGGTGAGTATTTATACATTCCGAAGATGACGAAGCGCTAGCCTGTATAGAGCTCATGTACTCGATCCCTGAACAGTCATAATGTGTGGGTGGCTATGACTATTCTAACCGGTACGAATTCGACTACTGACCTGTCTCTAGGTATTTCTATCGGGATGATCATAACTTTCCATCTCAACCCCTTCGCTCCAGACCTAATAATTCCGGTGTTCAAGAGTCTGCAGATATCTATCTGCTCTAGGTAGGTTTTGATACAAAATAAATCAGCCCATGACGCTGAAGCTCTTATAATTTCTACAACCAGGCTGATGCTCAACCTTCGTGGAGTTTTGGACACATCAGTTGGGTCCTCACAGATTATGTCAGGCCCACAGGCAACGCTGCTTGACTTGGACTCTTTCCGACGGATTGAAGATCAAGGACGCTACGATGAGGATGAGATTCAATATCATACAAGATTGACTGTATCACGGACACAGATTTCCGCACGATAAATAACTGTACAACTAATTAATGTCAAAATGGCGTCGTGCACCTCTTGAGTCCGGGTATGAGCGACAGTTAGAAACTGAGCCAAGAAGCTCACCAAGGTCACATGCAAACCTGAACATAACTCCACCTAAAATTCATGCTTGTGTCATTGACAATGTGCACTTTTGTGTGAGATATGATAATGAGCCATACGCTTCTTGACGACAAATTCGACTACTCTTTACCTTGAAACGAGGTAAACGACTATTTCTGACACTTAATGTCGTACAGAAACACGCCTGAGTCGATTTCATAAGCGCATCCTATTTTTTATATGCCATCGTTGGAGACCGCCATCTGTCGACGATTGCTATAATTAGACCCTTCGTCCACATGTGTGTGAATTATTTCGAATTTAGCGATCAGTTGTAGCTTCCATCATCATGTGTGGGGAGTTGCTGCTACGAGCTATTCCAGAAATCAGAACAGATCAACACTATTTTGCGCTTGCCGAGCTCCCCAGTATCATGACAGCTATATATGATATGATTGGGAAGGTCTTGCCTCGGTTTCTCTTCCCGCTATGATCCAATGTCATGATAGGGAATGGATATAAGACGAGCGTTCCCTGCTGACGCACGGTTGGATGAGCCCCATCACGACCCGCCATAGCCGTCAGGAGTACATGAACACCAGGGTCTCCAGCAGCGCCGGTACTTGAGTCACTGCCCCTATTGACGGCAGTACGCCCAATAACGCCTTGATGGAGCAGGGGCAAGGACTGTTCTTGGCGTCCAAGGTATGTGAGTCTAACCCTCGGTTCAGTATTATAGCGCCTGACATATCGAGGAACATCATCAAACTCAAGTACACAACTCGTAAATATTCTCATACTTCATACGAGTGGTACCAGCTAAGATGTTATGCATGGATGCAGTTGCCTCATTCACGGCTATGGTGTGGGATATGGCTTTAACACTCGAGGATGAGGTATGTCAAAGAGCGCTTATAGGAAACATACACTCAGGTCGAATATTCTATGATAACCTAGGTAGCAAGAGTTTGGAAAGTGAGAAAGACCCTGGGGACAACGCTGTTCTTTTTGGTGCGCGCTCCAACACATTCGCATAATGAGCTTGCAGTAATGAGTAATGTAGAACCGATACGTACCGCCCTTGCTCTTTGCGCTGGACATATACTGTGAGACGTAGAGCTCTGTCTTCTTCAAGATGTGAGGCTAATTCAGAGATAGCGCAATTCGCTCATGGACTATCACCAGAGGTGAGAAGTTGTTTGACATATACTGACTGTCACCTGTTGCACCACTCACACTTGGCTTAGTTGTAAGAATGCTTTTTTCTGAGGAAAATAAAACAACTCAAGTTCTACTCAGCTGTAAAAGATACCAACTCTCATCGACGATATTTGATATTTTCACCATCTTTGTCATTGAAAGTAAGGCATGGCGGCTCGTCAATGAGACCCCACTTCCTGACTTCTCGTAAACAACAGGCGTACTAATCCTTCGGACGAATGCCTTATACCAAAGCAAAAGGGTCTTTATTTTCATGATAACCCTAGGCTTCGTATGTCTGTTATCCTATTAAAAGGCAATTTGCTTCTGACGATGCTCACAGGCATCCATCTCTATCATGCTGGCCTTTTTCCTTGCCGTCTTCCACCACGAAAGCTGTAAATTTGGTTCAATGCTTCATTGAGTATTTCCGCAGGCTAACATAACTATGCATAGTCGCTACAACGCTGCCGCCTATGGTGGGATGCAGGATAGGAGGCTGTAATGCGCCGGTTTGCAGTTATATATTTGCGGCATTCTGGGTTCCTTTTTTCGTGCTGGAAACGGTCGTCTTTCTTCTGATGGCATGGAAATCGATTCAGTCATGTGCGGGTTCATCATTTGCGAACTTTGAGCGAGTGGCACTAATATCGTTTTAGTGAAAGACATGCGAGCTATTGGTGGCGCAACCGTCGTCCTGAATGTTGTCATTCGCGATGGTCAGTGATGTAACCGCTCCCTCTACTTGATCACCCGTGGCTGACGGACGACCTGATCCATCGAAGGCATGTTCTATTATGTTGGTAAGTAGAAATAATTTATCTTGAATACACTCAATGCTGAGTTACACGCCGGGGCTGAGCAGTCATTATGGGTGAGTAACACTCTCGCGCCACTGGAGAGAAAGTCGGAGCATTGACACTATAAGTCCTTCAGGAGTATCAATAGGTAATTTCTTAGTCTGGCATTTCCGACCCCTTTCCCCATACCTCATCGTACCCGTCATGAAATTTTTCCAAGTCACTATCTGCTCAAGGTACGCACGCCTTTCGAATGTTAGGTGCTTAGCACAAATTTATCTGATGGGACCTCAGAATCATGTTGAATCTTCGTGGACTACTGGACACCACACCGGCAGGAGGATCACAGATTATGACAGGCCCACAAGCGACACTGCTTGATCTGGACTCTTTTCAACGCCTCCCTGAGCAAGGAGATTATGATGAGGATGTAATATAGCCCTGTGTAAGCTCAACGGCATCAAAAGGGGACCACTGAATAACGAATTTGTGTGAATTTGTAGTTTTAAAAGTAGGGAGGAACGAGTCAGGAAGATCATTTGAGTATTTAACACCGGTTCTTCGACGTATGGCCCCCTGTCCTATTTATATGTCGTCTAACACTAGTCTGAACTGTGCAACAGACAAATGGCAGTATAATTTAGAGTAATGCAATAATTATTCCGTCCAACACTTCCTACTATAATGATACATGTTCAACACGCCAAAGGAGATTTAAAAACTAGATGTAACTATAGCTCGTCCTTCAATCTATCAGCGGGAGGTTGGCAATCACCCTTGTCTGCAAGAGGGTCGCCGCTGCAAGTACCACTCGAAGCCAGCTTTGTCGATCCCGGTGTAGGAGCAGGGGTGGCAGTGGATGGTTGGCCGGTGATCGGTGCGCTGCCCATGGAGGCAGCAGGGGTAAGGGGTGTATCTTCCTGTTTCTTCTTGAGGTGATCGGGAACAGAGCCCATCATTCCGCCGTAGCCTGCGGCGTCATGGAAGTTGGCGCCACCCTCGAGCATGGCCTTTTCGAAGTCGATCATGTCGGTGAAGCCACCGTGCATGAGAGCGATGCGTTGTGCCTCTTGTTTGCGCGCAATCTCGGCCTCGGTCTCATCTTCGACGTACTCCTCGTTCTTCGTCTCTTCGGCGAGCTCAGAGAGATCGACAGTACCGTCCAACACAGAATCGAAGAACTTCACAAGCGACTCGAATTTGTTCACCCCTGTAGTCTAGTTAGCGATAAACAACGAATTGAGGGTTTCAGATACGCACCCTTGTAGAAGAGCGGTGTGTCCGAGCCTGCAGGGTACAGTAGGACCTTGGCCTCCTTCTTTCCTCCGGCTTCGTATCCCAGTTTAACCGACGACTTGCCCTTCTTATCACGATGCGATGCGAATGCGAGATCGGTTCCGGCGTACTTGTTGCCCAGGACTTGCCACAGGAGAGGCATCTTCTTTTCCTTGGTCAAAAGGAGTGCGCGGTGCTTGCTTGTGCGCGAGCTGTCGCTGACCCATCCAGGGATATCCTCAACATAGTAGAGCTTGTCGACGTGTTTCGGAATGCGCCTGGTAGCGTAGTAGTAGAAAGCACTCGCTGAACGATCCTCGTTATACAGCATGGGTGGCAAAGACTTTCCACGAGGGAAAAGCTGCGAATATGCGCTTTAGTCAGGGTCAACAAAATATAGTCCGAATAGTAGACGCACCTTAATAGTAGGGAAGCCCTCGACGCCCTGTTCCGCGCAGAACTTCTTGTTCTTCTCCGCGTGGCAGTTAACGGCGTACATGGGGATGAGAGGGTAGAGGCCGAGCGCAGCTTTGCTGTATTCCGGGACGAGATTCTTGCAGTGTCCGCACCACGGCGCCACGAAAGCGACCATGCTCGTTTCCTGACAGTGACCGTCCATGTCAGCGTGATTTCGCTTCACATTTGATTCGAATACTAACATTCTTCTTCATTGCTGTCTTGAAGGTCTTGTGGTCAAGCATCTTGACGAGCGAGTCCTTTGGGAACATGCCTGCTGACACCAATGAAGGTGCCAGGGTCAGAGTGAGGGCGACCAGAGCAGTTGGTAGGATCATGGTATCCCTGACAAGATTTTGAGAGGGTAAAGAGTTTGGGATGCATCGTGGTTTGCCGAACAAGTATTTATTGATCTCCACGTTCGAGCTGACGTGTCCGGCTTTGATTGCACCCACCATGTCATTCTCCGACCTCATCATCTCCGAATTTTATTCGTCTGCCCGCCAATCTGTCTGACTGGACTTCTTTCACCCATATGCCATCGGCACCTGAAGGAAACATCAATTTCCCTCAGCTGGCCTCCAGCTAGACACTCTTATTTTGCTGGACACTCGAAAACTACGATTACTCTGAAGTCGGGGTGCACTGTCGAGCCCGGAACGCTGTCAACTCTATCTTCCGGTTATTCTGGGGCCCTTTCATGCCGTTCACTACCCGGACGGTAGGGGAACAGCCAACAACCAACGGCCTGGTATTCTTCCACGCTCAGCATATTTTGCCATCCCCGACTCTAAATCATCCTACGGCACCGTACACGCGAGAACTCGACCATTATAGAGCTGGAGCCTTTGTTGCAGAGTTTCCCAGACTGCCTTCAGACCTCCTTGCTCGTGGAGGAGGATACATTGGACGATGCTCGCTTTCCCAGGGCCTTGCTTCCTCTCTCAGTAATTTCATCAAGCGGTTCTTCAATGCTGCTGGCCGTATCATTCCTGTTCGCGAAGCTTCAGGAGATGGCGCAACCACAACCAGCCGATCCCGCAGTTCGAGTCCCTCTTCAAAACAAGATCGCAAGGTTTCTCTTACCACTTGTTAAGGATCCAGAATGGTAGCGTAGTCCAAGGGCCCGATGTTTGAGGGGTCTATCTCCGACCGGCACACATCCTTACATGCGATAAACACGACAAGTAAACTTTTCAAGGTCTCTGCATACTTAGTGGGCCGTGGCCCATGGCAATCAGCAAGCCTCTGATGTATTTTTCGCCGTCTATATATATGGCGCTGCTACCAGCCAATTACACATCTAAGGCTATTTCATTCTATTTATGTGTCAACATTTTTTGCTCAGTGTCACACAATTCGCAAAAGCCAATGTGAGACGGAGTTCAAGCGCTCGGTATGACACAGTTCAATTGAGATAGAGATGTACAAGACAGCCCTAAAGAAGTCGACGGCGGCTTGGGTGTTAGCCACAGGGAAACCAGCCACTCAACTAACACATATATGCATTTTGGGAGACAGCCATTGTCAGTGGTTGACTCCTCCAGACTGACATAGACGGATATACGCGGGTATGGACCTTGGAAAGGTTGGGTCGGCCAAGCTACAACATGTGCAAACTTGGTTTCATTACAAATTGAATGTCAAACACGACGCTTGTCCGAACCACCACGCGAGTACGCTACACACTTCTACTTTGCTTTAATCCAAAAACTGCTACTTCGCCTTTGCCTTTTCCTTTGCCCGATTCACTATTTTCAAGAGTGTCTATTGCCCTGAACGCTACATTTATCAGAAACCTGTTGTTTGGAACTTTGACTCAAAGAAGTACGCACATCTTCGTCATCCGCCTTCCCGTTGTTGGCCAACTTCAACGCAGCCTGATCCATCAACTCCTTCACCTTCGCACTGCCAGTGTAGCTCACGAAGAGCATGAGTAATGCAGCAAGAAAATCTATGACCTTGGCCTCGAACGCGCTGGGCTTCTCTTCCTCTCCAGGGGCCTTCTCCTGTTCGCCGGACTCCTCGATGGCGGGCGACTCTAAGGCTGGCGGATGATTGGCCTGATTCGAAATTCTACGGGTGGAGCGTTTCAATGCTGGCGACCTCAGATCTGGGCTCAACATCTTCACCGATGTCTCGACGGTCGATGGGATATTGACACCCACTGGGCTGACGGGAGACTGGCCGAAACTGGTGACTGTTGATTCAACGTTGTCGTCGGGAAAGAGGTCAGCCATCCCCATCTCTCTGCCCACCTCAGCCGGCGTCCGCCAGGTGTTATCGCCTTTGTTGGGATCAGCTCCGTGCTTTAGTAGCTCCACGACCACGTCCCTGTCGCATGAGACGGCGACGGCGTTCATCAGGGGTGTCGCGTGTCCGGTTTCGACATATGCGTCGTCGACACTAGCGCCTGCCTCGAGCAAGGTACGAACGATGGCGCATCTATCACGAGTCTCCTTTGTAGAAGTGGCAAGGAATAGCGGGGTCCGCTTCTGCGACGATAATGCATTTGGATTGGCCCCGTTCTGAAGAATCAACTGGACAGTGGCGAGGCGCCCAGTGACGCAAGCCGCTGACAGGGACGTAAACCCTTGATCTCCGCCAGGTTTGTCAAGGCAGCTTGGCCCGTCTCTCTTGAGGTAAAACTGCAAGTTGGCATCCGCGAGGGTCCCATTGAACGCATGGTTTACGCAGCCGTGTACCCTTCTGCTCTTGCGCGTGGGGGTATTGGAGGTTGCCACCGATTTAGGAGTGTTGATCCTCAAGAGTGATTTGTCGTCCATCATCACCAGCAATTCAATGCCGCTCTGCATCTCCTCCGCGACAAAACCCTGGACTTGTGTTTCGAACGCCTGTTCCAAGACAACTGTATCCTCCCACACGTTGTCCTGCAAAATAACAGTGTGCAGGCACTGGTTTTCAGCGGACACGTAGAAGACATGAACTGTATCTGCCACAGCGAGTATTGCCAATGGGGTACCAGACGCAGATTGAACAGGCAGAACATTGGAATTCCACGAATGGTCCAGGTACCGAATCTGATCTGACGAGTCTTGGAAGACCAGGTGAAGTCGACCGCCCGCATCCACTACAGCCGCCAGCTTCCCGTTCTCCTGAACAGTATACGCAGGGGGTGCGTTTTTGTCCTTCTTGTCCGCTATCCTCCACTCGCGGTCCCTCTCATGGAATGTATAAGCGCGCAGGCTTGATGCAGGTGTAATGCAAAGGGCAAAGGTGTCCGTCAATGTGGTGAGATAGGCAGCAGTAGAGCCAGGTCGGACTGAGCGCGCGACAATTTTCTCGTCGATGAGATCATTGCCGAACCAGCGTTGGCAGCTGAGGCTTGAGTCCTTCCCAGAGTCGTCGACGACAAGCAGATACTCGAACTTGCCATCATGGGATTTGGCATGGCCTGCGGCTGTGAGCTTGCGTGTAAGATTCTGAAATTGAGACATTTGATGATGGTAAAGTATCTGTACTCACCTGGCCCGCTGTTTATATGAAGCGCTGTGCGCCTCTGTGGGCGGTCTCTATTATGCCCACAATGACTGCATGGGAGCGAATCTGCTACCTAGCTTTGCATATCAAACACGAGTCGCGGGACCCTTGGACATCAGTATGTGACTCCGGCCAATGGCCTTCTCTGAATCCTAGGATTCCAACTAAGAACTTTGCCTTCTTCAGAGCTTATCAGGCGACACGTGAATCAGCTGACCTCAGGCGGGCGCTTATATAGGCTTATATTCGAAGGTCTCTGGAGGCACGCACGCACTTGCTTCTCTGAGCCTCTTGCCACCCATCCTGCTGACAGTTGAGATAGCATTGTCGAAGATCTTTACATGCCACGCAACCAGAACGAGGGTCTTTGGGAGCACCCCGACTGGAAGACATACAAGCCGAGCCCCGATGCAGATGAGCTTGGGCGCAAATACGACGATGTCAGCGCGATTGACGCCTATGTCGTCCAAATACAATTTCACGAGTTAGTGAACAGGAGACCAGAGCTTTTCACCGGGAACGGTTTTTTTCTTAGGCTTCCTGACGTCGAGGACCGACATGTCGTTATAACTGCTGCCAGCCACTTGTTCGTCAAAGGCAAACGGACTACAAACGTCAAGCTTTTTTATCGAGTCCAGAACGACCACGGAGACCCAACATTTATCGAGTGCGACATCGACAACAGCGTCACCTCAACCCAAGTCCAGATATTTAACGTGTATTCCGCCTCTGGAACCCCATATCCTGGATATGCTGCAATATCCATCCCGCGAACGCCTGACGAGAGCCCTCGAGGGTTTGGATTCAGCTTGAAGATGGGCCTCCGAAATTCTTTCGGAGAATACATGTACACGAGTAGCTTCGCCAACGTTGTTCAACCGACCCCGTTGTTTACAGACACATATGTTGTTTCGAATGTGACGCGGTCTGGCACCCTGGATAGCTCGTTGAGCTACGTATCCTCTTTAGAGGAAAGCTCTAGCGGGGGTCCTGTGTGGCTTGAATATAAGGGTCATCCTACTGTGATTGGCATACAGTGCGTATTTCTACCTGTATGTCTTGCCTAATTGGCTCTGATGGCGATGCTATTGTGTTAGCAAGACTGACGGGGCGGCCTGCTTCGCGACTCTGCTTACAATGGATATCTTTCAAGAGCTATTCAACTGGCTGAACGCTGGTTTACTACGAAGGAACATCCAAGTACAGATCCACCCTGACGACCTCATTAATGCGAATTATCACACCGGCGAGCGGGGCATATTTCTCAGTTTCCTCTCTAATACTGGATTCGCGCGCGTTAGGCTGGACTCTGGATCCCGCTTCGACTGGATGCTCGCAGAAGTCGGGGAAAACGAACGATATTACGTTCTTGCTATGGCAGGACAGAGGGAGTGGGTGCGATTCGATGTCGAAGCAGCGAAATATCAAGGCGTGGTCCTTAGCAGGGACCTTGAGGCGCCTGGAAGTCTCTTCCAGAATATTGCAGGGAAGGGGCAGCCATGGGTTGTACTCGTGACCACCACCTCTTTCGTGCAAAGTAAGAAGCATATCAAGGTCCAGCTTCGCATGGAGGGCGCTCGCCTCAAGGCGTACGATTCTACTCGGGAATCGTCAGAGGTCTCGTTGGTAGGAGTGGACGCTGTTGAATCGAGTCTCCCGGTAAGAGAATTACAGGCACATCTTTTGAAAAGTTAGGGAGTTAACAGACCGTCTACATTCTTGTAGTTCTTCAGAGTCATCATGATCGAAGCCCCGGACACCTCTCAAGACGGGTCCAGCACAGTAATCCTTCAGCAATTTCTTGATGGATCAGACGACGTATGACCCTCTTCGGGAAATCCGAGATTTAGATTCTCTATGAGTGTGCTTGGCTCTGCTCCTTCGAGCTTTACAAGACCCACAGAGTGTCACAATTACTATATTCTGTTCTTGTATTACTACACGTAGAGCAAATAAGCTTTTCGGATGTGAACAATATCACTCTCATCACGATCACAAGGACACCTATGCATCGATAACGCTATTATTAGCACGGGCGCTTATTTTCATCAGAAGGAACCCTTCTCAGCCATTAGCTTCTCTAGCTGTTCCACCTCGACTTAGAGTTTTATTGATGTCATGGGGCTAAATCCCAAGGCACCCGCTCACCACGCTGCGGAGGATATAGAAGCAAGTGTGCAACCTCAGGATTCTTGCACATTCGAACGCGAATTGTAGTGGATCCTCGTATTTTAAACGGCCGTTTAGCACTGTTCTATATACGAAGACGAATTGTCATTGAATACCCTCGCCTCTCCTTCTGTTCCCCAACATGTCAATCTCAGACGATGCATACCATGGTTTATTGACGCTCGCCAAGCTGAAGGACTACCACTGGACCAACCCAGGCTCCCTCGACGCTGTAGGCGGCGCTATCGACATGACGCCATTATGTGCTGCCTGTGTCGGTGGCCACCTACAGATTGTAAAGCACCTTCTTTCATGCGGAGCGGACCCTAACGTTCCCTCTGCACACGAATGCACGCCACTGTTCTTTGCTACGGACCCAACCTGCATGGCTAATCCTGCGACTCGCTGTGCCATTATCCGCGAACTCGTTTCTGGAAAGAACGGTCGCAAAAGCGCGGACATTGACGCACCATGCAATGACGACAAGAATACGGCTCTTATGAACGTTATTCTGGAGCTAAAGGACCAAGAGGTCATGCGCCAGCTGGTCATGAGCGGGGCGTCGCTCACCCTTACCCATTATTCTGGTCAGCGATCGGCGAGGGAGTTGGCGGAAGAATACGGCCTTTCCTCGCATTTAGAGTCGAAGGCCGACAAGGACGCCGCGTGGACGAAGTTGATCGACCTCGTCGTATCCTTCGTGCTACTGGTAGTAGCGTATACAAACAACAAAACGATGAATAGGGTGGTTGGGGGTGTTCTAAAGAAGTATTATGATCTGAGTGTCAATGAATCTGACTTGCCCAAGGTACGTCCTTCATTTTAGCGTCAGTGGAGCACACCTCAACCTTACTGTCTGGATTTACAGGGCTTACTCAAAGATGTTCAGCCTAAGACAGTCGAGGAATTCAAGGATTTGTTGAACGAAGAGGTACAACTTGGAAAGTTCGGCAAATTCTTCTCTCCACACGACCCTTTCCTTGCGGAGCTGGCGGAGAAAGCGAATGCTTTGAGGGAGGATGACACTACCGATCTTGGAAAGCCGGAAAACATTCTCCGCCTCACTCATCTCTCGCTTTACGAGCCCGTCATCTATTGCGACGATAGCACCTCTATGACCATCGACGATAGATACCAGTATCAAATCGAACTCGTCACAAGGATTGCTCGCATCGCCACTCGAATTGTCCCAGATAGAATGGCTGGCGCTACCCTCCGCTTCATAAACAATAACTTCTCCGGAAATCCGTTGTCTGCCGCCCAAATTCGACAGACATTGGAAAGAACTGACCCGAACGGAAATACCCAGATTGGGACGACATTACGGTCGCGCATTTTGCAGCCAATGGTCTACGATGTCATATCGCGCCCTAATACTCTCGACTCCAGTATTCCCTTTCGTCGACCTCTGCTAGTTTGTGTGCTTACTGATGGAGACCCTACGGGGGAGCACGCTGACACATTCTGTAATGAACTCGTTTATTGCAAGCATCAGCTCGAGAAATATGGATACGATCCCACCTCCGTGATGTTCTGCATTAGCCAAATAGGCACCGAGCCATCAGCCACCGAATTCCTTGACAAGCTGAGGGATACTCAAGAAATCCAAGATATTATCTACTGCACTGTTGGACATCTGGAGAAGGAGTACGAGCGGCTGAAGGAGAACGAGCGGGCGTTGGAGTCGTGGCTGCTACATTTGCTTGCCAAGCCAATTGTTGAGAGACATATGGGTAATTAGGAAGATGTGTAGAGCTGTGGCTTACAAGCTGTTGTGTTTGTCCCGTATGTCGGTATAATTTGGTGGGAATCAACAAGCGCCCATTTATTCAAATATAAGCGCTCACCAGTGAATTCATTGTGAGCTGTACATAGACGTGCAAGAGCTTGCTGTAGCTACCACGCTGGTCAGGAACTGCTGTCTTTTCCCTGTGCGATTTACCGGCTTGCAAATCCAGTTTTTTTATCAAAAAAAAATTAAAGCTCTCCGCTGAGTCACAAAGAATGATTCGGCTATGTTACTCTTAGTTTATGTAGTAAAAAGAGGAAGCTCATAACTACCTGGAAAATTGTATGAGTATCAGTTATTAACGTGCTGGCCACTCATGACCAGTACACATACCCCGATAGCTCAGTACGAGTCGGCTGATTAGGAACCAAGTCATCGGCGATGGTTTTGACACGTCGATATCTACAGTTATTCAAACGGAGGCAATGTCCGAGTCTCAGGCTCTTTCATATATAGATATACTCCACCCCTGGGGCGACGATCGAGCCTGGAGTGAAGGAGAGGGAAAGAAGAACGAAGGAGAATCAATAGGGGGGAACCTGACGCGACTTGCGCGTAGTAATTGACGCGTCTCGGGTGCTGGTCTAGGCCTTCGCCAAAAATACACACACTATACAAACATGGCAGTGTTGCAGCGCGTGAACCACCACAAGACACTACCTTCTTCTAATTCGCTCCCCCAGATCGCAATTGGGTTGGACAAGAGCCGGTGACTCAGTATCTGAACCATTATTGAGCGCGTTAGCTTTCATCGACCTGAGAGGTTCATGTTGAGCCTTGGTTGAGCCACCTCTCATGCAAAATCGCACGGACAGGGATGAGTCAAACAACTTCAAGCATCAAGGACGGGATTGATTACCACTGAATTTCATTATACGGAGATGTTCAATCCAGGGTAATTGTAGCAGCAAGAACTTGGACTACACAAAAGAAAGTCTTGCCTGATTGGACGACGAGATTATCAATGGCTCGGATTTCTGGCTCAAGCGATTTCTGGCAACCTCAACGAAGCAAGTGACTGCAGTCTGCAGCACCCTCCGTGTGGATGCTCGTATTCCTAACCTGTCTAACATGCTCGCACGAGTCTCACTGGCCCAGTACTACTAACAATGGCAGCGCGGATCCTTCCTTTTCTCGAAGTCCGCATTTCGAAGTCGAACCTCTTGTGCATGTGAACACTATAGATTGTGTCTAGACTCTGGCCATGGGGCGGTGTATACTGCAATGATATTCTCAGCAAAAGCGCTATTCGGCACAATGCATTGATATGAACATCTGCACGAGCACCAATGTTGCGCCTCCCTATTACCTTCCTCCACGTTTGGTAAAATCCCATTGGATTCGGCCTCCCAATTGAAACTGGACTGAATAGTATCCGCCAACCTGCCGTACATATTCAAGTCTGAGCAGTGCGCAAGTGCAAGGTGCCAGCATCCCAGCAGCTATTGGTCGAGGCTCCCGAAAACTCTATCGCTGCCACCCTGGCGCGCCTTCAAATGTGTGGCGTTTATGTTTAGCACATAAGAGCCCCTAACGACCATGACGATTCCGAGTCTCCGAGGGCATTTGTCAATTGAAACGTGTCGTTTGTCTTCCTGAGCCCACGCGAGGTGTAATTATGACGGATCGAGGAGCCTAGGCCATCGCGTATGTATTGTATGCATATTCTTTCCTTATCGGATTGCAACAAAATACGGCATACTAGTCAACGAACTCATTGAGATGTCGTTGTCTGAGATTATTTCAAGAAGCTGATTGGCCAGGCTGTCCATCTTTCAATGAGCTGAGCAATTGACCGCGAGCTGAGCTGAGATCTCGAAGGGCGAGACAACGGTGAAAGCTGGTGGAAGACGTATATTAAATTAATGTCCGAGACAGAAATCATCGCCAATCCGGATTGTCAATGAAGATTCCGACTGCGTCAGACACGGACAGTAAACAAAAGCAGACCAGGCAAAGCAGGGTAGAACTGTCGATCAGAGTTTACGTGAAACGCAACTTCTTTTGCCCATGTCATTGGCTGGTGATGAAAGCGCCAATGGGCGGGGGCGCGCAGTGGCGTTATGTATGCCCACCCGGCGCCCGCGCGCGTTGTGGCGTCGGCGTCGATTGGTGGCCCTGCCGCCGGCTGTCGGTCCGGATGACACCCCGGCATCCCTCACCCAAGGTCGACAGGAGGAGTGGCTAAGGTAAACTCGACCTGGTTCACTTTGTATTATTCTTCGTAGAAAAAAAAACTCCTTGTCTTTTGGGGTGGGTCGAACAAATATGCTCTTCAGTATTATGTAGAGATACAAAGGTGGGACATAGCAATAGAGATACGGATACACGTAAGCGCTGTATGGCTGCAGAGGTAATGCATATGAAAACAACGGTAAGGATGACGGAGATGCAGGATAGGCAAATGTGATGATGGCGAATATGAGTGAGATGGCAAGAACGAAGAGTGCGAGAGTACAATGGTCATATCAAAGAAGTCTAAGTTGTCCCAGAGAGAAAATTGAGATGTGAAACGAAGAGAAGTGCGGGGATGAGGGATCGACCTGGGGTCGATTTTTCGTAGTGAGTAAGTGAACGACGTGGTGTGCGTGGATTGAAGTGTGTATCCGTCCGTTCATTTTCCAAGAAATCAGATCAGGTAAAAGCCATAGTCCGGTCCAGTCGTCAGTTGGTCGTCAGTTGATGGCTCATAGTCGGCCAGTCGGTCAGTAAGCAGCGAATTGATGGTCAATCCGTCGAGGGTCATACAAATCTCCTCATAAGCTTTCATCCATCTCATCATCATCACTCTCCTCGTCCAGCACGATCGCGTCCCCGCCAACCTTGACTGCGCGCGCATACAGCCTATCCTGCTCCTCCTTGTCGGGTGTCAAGTTGGCCAGATCCAGAAGCGCCTCACCGAGCAGCTTGCTCAGCTCCGCGATATCATCCTCCCTCTCTTTCTCTTTCTCCAACTCGCTCATCTCTACTGCGTCCGCCTCGACGTCTACGATCGACATGCGCATTCCCTCCCCGTCCGCCTCCGCGTCGCCATCCAGTTCAACCCGCTGACCCGTGCCATCGTCGATCATCACAATACCACCCTGCGTTGGTGTGACCTTGCCCGCCTCCGCCTCCTTCTGCTCTTCCAACAGCGCGTCGCGTGCTGTCTCGAAAAAGTCTACCGCACGCGTCAGAGCCTCACGAGCATCAATAGCTGCTTCGCAATCCCACACCGTCGGGTCCTCCGCCTCGATGCGCTCTTCGAGGTCCTCCAGTCGCGAAGTTCCCAGGACAAGCTGGCATCGGCCCCGTCCTGACGAGATTTGCAAGTTCCACGAAGTGAGGTCGGCGAGCTCCATCTTCATCTGCGAGAACACGGTATCAGCATAGGAGGCCCAGTGTTCACGCTCTGATGGCGCTTCGAGTTTCTCGGCGACGTTGAGCACCTCCGACGCAATGTTGAAAAGCTCCTTCACCCGCGAGAACGATTCCGGCGGATGCAAGGCAGAGCGTTCTGACTTTTCCTCCAAGGCTTCCACGATCGTGGAAGGTGTGCCTGGGTTTGCTGTCGTGGGATATCCTGAGCTGGAGCTGGAGGGTTCCGACAGAGCTGGTGATAGCGATGCTGACGAACCACTGGACGCTGTTGACGACGGAGATAAACTCGACAAAAGGTGCGGGCGGAAAGGTGGGGTACTAGTAAAGGATGCAGGCAGACCAAGATTAAATCTGACGCTGGTTGATTCGAGTTTTGCGCCAGCGATACGATTCCTCTGTAGGTGCAGCGGGTGCGGCATGTGAAGAATGCCTCGACTGAACTGATCCTGGGCGAAGATAAGAAGGTCGTGCGGGTTATCAGTCGCAAGCGATAAGGGGGTTGTGACGGGTGGTCGGCGCGCGGCAATCAGTCCAAAGGGTGAATTCGGCGGCCAGTTGGGCCTGTCGCCCACTGGTCCAGCCCCGTCCAGACTTTCATTCGTGCTCGTGCGCACGTTCAATGCAGTCGGGTCAATCGGCATCATGCTCTGGACGACGCCTGGGAACCCATAGTCTGCAATGGTATACACAGGTGGCGTGTTGGGCGTGGTGGCCGCGGTCGAGGGCCCAGAAGGTGCTTTTGGCTCAGCGTGCCGCCGACGGAGCATTTCGTTCACAACGCTAACCAAGGTGCGCCCCCACATGATGGCCATCCGCCAGTCTTCAGGTGCGCTCTGACAGCCCTTCCCAGAGGTGCGGATGGGCAAATTTTCACCGATTTCGAAAACATCAAGGGCAGCAAGCCAGTAGGGCACAGCACTTGCGGGCTCGCCTGGCATGGCCAGTTCTGGAGCAGCCTCGATTAAATTTCCAAAGAAATACAGCGTGGTCCCCAGAATGGTGTAGAATGCTGTTGGAAGGTCCTTGCATTTACTGCAGAGGGATGAGATTATGCGCGATTAGATGCGATCAAGCCAGGGGCACGTACCACTTTTTCTCCTTCTCAAGGGCGGAAGTTTGTGTGCCTTGACTGACCTTGGGTTTGTTGTATCCGGGTGGTGGGTATAGCGGCGGGTTGTCGTCACCCCAGTTACGCAGAGCGCGCGATGGCAGTGGTGTGGATGCTTGGATTTCAGAAACGGGGGAGGGTGGAGTCGCATATAGGACAGATGGGTCGTCGTAGAGGATGAGAAAACGATGGCATTCGTGTACGACTCCCCGGAGAAGTGGCAGCGTCTCTGCTGGGGGTTGCACTGTCGCGGCGGCGATGAGCATCGACGCCGCCTTCGACACAAGAGAAATTTTACACACCTTCGTAGATTTCTGCTGCCTTTGCAAAGAGCTCCTTCAGATCTTCCCAGTCCTCGAGATCGCATGTCTGCTTTTCCTCACTGGTCATCGTCGGGTTGCTGGTCTTGCCTGGACCGGCGGTCGAAGATGTATCCATGAGTTTGGAGCGGGTTGTCCACTTATCTAATCGCTCAGGGTGGGGGCTGCACTTGCGAGAATAATCCCAGTAGAGGACGTCGTCGTCGTCGGTGGGGGGCGTGTGCGAGGAACGGGGGCGCTTGCTTGAATACGAGAAGTGGGAGTCGTCGCTGTTGTCGCTGTCTGCGCCGTGGTCGTAGTGGTCGTAGTCAAAGAGATGATCGTCGGCGAAGAGATGCTGTAGGCGGGGTTTGGAGGCATTATTCTCAGGAGCGTGATTGGCCCATTTCTGGGGGATCGTCCCACGGGCCTTCCACAAGCCCTTTGGACGACGGACGGTGGGGGCGGGCACTGTCAGTGACGATGAAGACGCCATGTCTAGCGACGTGGAGAGAGGGTAGAATTGTGTGGCTATCTCGTACAGAGGCGGTGGTATATAATAATCAGCCAGTCTGGTTCTCGCACAAAACAGGCTGCGTGCCGGCTCGGATTCTGGACCCTGGTTTGCTTGGAAACCATCTAGACTCGAAAGAGTCCAGACCCAAACTACATCCGTCGCCCTCCCTTGCCCCATTTCTCAATGAGGAACTCCGTCAGATACTCATAGATCTCCCTCTGCGCTCCCCGTCGGTTAATAGAATGGTCACTGTCCAATCATCAGCCTCCTCCAATCACTCAGCTCTGCGAGTCGCGCTTACCTGTCAGTAAACATCCTGAACCGGAACTTGCGAATCTGTCCCCGCGTAAACATATCCAGCAGGTGCGCAGAGTTCGCATAGTGCACATTGTCGTCCCCGCTCCCGTGCGCCAGTAAAAAGTCCACGTCCTTGAACCCACTCACGTCGGAGATGGAGGCATTCACGTAGCCGCCTTCGTTCAGCGCGGGCAGATTCATATACCGCTCGGTATAGATAGAATCTGCAACTCTAATATCAGCACAGGGGTTCCAGAGCAAGTCGAGACTGACATACCGTAGAGTCGCCAGCTCGTCACAGGCTGTGTATCATCAGAGGTCAGTCAGTATGTTGTCATATAGATCTGGTTGTTGTATATAAGACAGGGCACGCCCAAAATACCGCACTCTGCGTCTCCTCTTGTCAGCCAACCGCTGTTTCCATCCCCAGAATAACCCATCCAGCCAATGAAGTGCCCAGACCCTCGACAGACCATTAGGCAATCTCTCACACTAATACGAGAATTCTCACAATCCGATTCGTCAATCCACCTTGCCCGTCAAGGCGCGTGACGCATGGTAGGCCCGAAGCCTAGAAAGCGAACTAAGCCCCGCTGTCCAAACCGCCCGACTTACGCGCAAACCACACACCGAACCACCATATAACACCCTCCCCGCCAGACAACATCACAATCCAAAACATACGCAAAATGGAAACACCCCAAGAATGGAAATTCACTCACCGCAACGGCCATGGCCAGTGAATGGATTTTGGCACTGGCCTCCACCACCTTCGACGACATAAACCCTCCATAAGACTATAATATGAGCAAGGTCAGTTCTACATCAACGATTCAACGGGGTGTCAACTGGCAGACAAGCAAAAAGATGATGCGCGTGCAACAAAATGCAGGAAGCGTCCCACACGGCGGTAATAACAAGAGACACGGATAAATGACAACCTAGACTCTTCAGAATCGCAATGACGCTGTCCACATCAAGGTAGCAAGACAGATACTGGATGTCATAAACGGCCCGGGAGAGGGGGATGACCAGGGCAAGAATGTGGGCACTATCTGAGAGATAAACATGCCACACCCAATGCCTCGACTGGGCGCTCGGGAAGGTGAGAACCCGTATGCTAAGTTCCCACTTCGCATACTGCCTTCTGCAACTCCGGTGTAATTGTAGGAGCACAAACAGAGGAGCATCCCTTACAAGGAACAAGTTGAGCAAAAATAGAATAGAATACACGCACCCATCCCCAGATTCCTATCCGTTTCGGGTCAACGTATGGCTTCTTGGCCCAGACTCTGTAGATAAAGAGAAAAGACAAAACGTTAATACCGAGGTTCAGTATTGCATAAGCTTAAGCAAGAAGGTGAACCAGTCATTGGATTGAAGCAAGACCCGTCCGATTCAATCAAAACAGAGGCAGAGAATCGTTTGGATGAGCATGTCAGAGAAGCAAAACGGAGTAGAATATCCAACAAGCCGATTCATCGAGGCGCCAGGAGTAGTGACAGAACCGTAAGGCACGGTCCAAAGGCGTCTAGACAAATAAGCGATCCAACCAGACGACCAGGAAACAGGTAACGGAATCCGACACATCAACTCTTTGGCGGCAAACCAGAGGGGCGAGACCCACCAACTGGCGACGAGACATGGTAGCCAATGGCGTGAAGCCAACAGCAACAACAGAATAGCGCCTGTGTAACTTCCAACAGGCACACAAGGTGCACTAAGAAAGCAGACGAAACGAAAACTACCGTCTCGCTCGGTAGGTGTGCAGGGAAAGTATACACACAAGAGGGGTGATCAGGACTGGACATGGCTGCAACATCCAGACCACTCGAGAGCGCGACGGCTGCGGGAATGTGAGCCCCATGGGATCACCGACGCCGTACACCGGTTGCAACATCTGCAAGGTTGTTGTTGCAGCCGCTATCTCGGATGATCGCTACAAGTTCAATGGGCAGAAATCGAACAAAAGTTGGGGAAGAAAGACAGGGGCCCCGCCCATTAACCGTTGGCGAAGGAAAAACTAGTGCCACAATTGCATCACCAATGACATTATACACTGCTGCAGATATTGACGAACAGACAGAGAATGTCAAGTACGATAATAGAAAAAGCAAAAGTAGAAAAAGAGGCTCTTAGAAATGGAGGAAGAGACTGAAGGAGATTTCAATGAAACAGAAAAAGAACATCTCGAGAGGCAATCGGCACGGCGGTCCAGGCCTAACGCCACCAAACGATTCGTTTGATTGATAGGAATTTCCAGTCATCCGAGAAGGATTTGAGAGGAGAGATGCCTAGATTGGTCTTGAATTGAAGAGCGTGGTATACGATGCATGTGGGAGCAAGTCATTGGAAAGAAACGATATCTCTTTCACTGTAATCCGCGTTGGCGGCTCAGTTGGGAAAGGTGCCTGGTCGGGCCGTCTGTGGTCAAGAAAAGGAACTGACAAAACATTGAAGGAGCAGACAAGGCGAGGTGGACCCCAGTAACGTAGTAACATGAAGACACCACCTCAACCTGCTACAGAGCAGAACCACAGTGCAAAGGGAAGATGATGAAGAGAAATCGAACAAACGGAAACAAGAAAAAAATCGAAAGAATTCTGACTCACTTTGCGGCGGCGATCTGATCAATTGTTTCGAAGAAACCAAGGTTGTCTTTTACCGGATTGCGCAGTTTTCTGCCCTTGTAGCCTGTACCGCGACCATCCACAATAACCACGATGTACTGGAGGCCACATGCCACATAATCATGCCAATCGCGCGTGAAACGATGGTCTACCAGTTGGCTGCCCGGGCCACCATAGCTGCGTTCATTTGCAGTGACATGTCATTTTGTCGCGTCCATTATGTTCATTGAGTGGAATGTATGGTGAAAACGCGGAGAAAGAATGCATCATGTCGCGTTTGTCCCGATGTGAATACCGGATTGGGATTGCATGGAGATGACGGGGAATACGGGACGAAAGTAACGAGGCCATTGGAACCCATTCGTGAAATCCCGTCACGCGATGCCATCCACGAACGTAAGTCAGTGAGACAGATAGTCCCCCAAAGGCGATGCGGTTCGTGCGAGAGAGTCGAGGAGTCGAGACGGTTGTCAGAGGTCGCCGATGAACACGCAGGCATGGGAAGCGTTAATAGGTCAATAATTAGAATGGAAGTGCCAGGCCCGACCAGACCAGGAGATATATAGCAATGGGTGGTGCATGTTCATTTGTGAACAAAGTATGGAAGAGGATCAATGATGCAATGGGAGTTCACGACCAATGTTTTGGACACAAAAAGCACGTCATCAATCAAGTAGACCGATGTCATAACGCGAGCAAATCCGAGATGATATTTGAAGAGAGGACGGGCCAGTAAGGATATGATGATATGGGAATGAGTAAAACATAAAACGAATCGGTTCATATGAAGAATGACTCACACCCTAAAGAGGACAGGATACTTCGTACGCCCAGAGTCATCCATCCTCGGCGGCCTGATTTCCTTCACATTGAGTTCTGCCGTAGACGTCAGCTCTCTTCTTTAGGTAGAAGTTGGGCGGCGATAGGCCAATAAGAGACATACCAAATCCATCATTCGTGAAAGTGGTATGTAGCACGTTCGCGGACTCATACTCGAGCGTCGCATTGTGCAGCACGGGGTTTGTTTCCAAAGTAAACTCATAATCTAGAGGAAGAACGCGCGAAGCAACTTAGTTAGTACAATGCGTTGTTCATAACCATCGCCGGCTCTCCCGAAATGAAGGAAGGACAGTAAACGGAAGATGATTCCAGTCATATTAAAAGGAGATTTTGAGGCTAGGCCACGCGAGGTCATGGAGGGGAACTGTTGAAGGACCACGCGCTGGTCGCATCAGCGAAGGATTGCCAGAACCCCAACGCCACATGAGGGACAATGCCCAAAACAACGACATCAAACGAAAGCTCGCAAACGCACCTAATTTATCGGTATCAAGCACCTTCGTCCATGGAGTAGACGGTCCTTGGTAGCTGAGCACGTAAAAGCCTGCCTCGGGAGAGAAGCTCGATGAATAGAACGACGACTTCGTGACATCCGTAAGCGCCTGCGGTTCAGGGATTTTCTCATCTGGGCCCGAGCTTGTTATCGGTATCGGAACGGAATAAAGGTGTCGTTCAGTTGATGGCGTCGCGGCCAAGAAGTACCTGGGCATAAGAGATAGCAAGTAAGTAAAAGTTTGACTCGGGAAGCAGGATATAGACTAACACTAGACCCTTCTTAGCATTGACCCCAGCGATGCCGCCGGTAACCTCCCAATCTCCCTTGGTGAGGAATCGCGGAGTGCTTGAGTCTGCGGGACTGAACAGTGCGATATGGTTGTATCCCTCGGGAGTGGGCACGATATCGAGATAGGCATTGCTTCCAGCAAAGGAGGCGAAATTATCGGGGACTGAATGAATGTTTTGTTCCTATGAAAGCAGGTGAGGACTCGAATGTGCCGCAATTGAAGCATCTTACGTGCTCGATCCAACCCTTATCGCCTTGTTCGCCATTCGTTCCCAGTTTTCTGACGACTTTGCCCACGCCTCTCTGATAGAAGTTGGGCGCGCTCAGATCGAATAAAACAACGTTGCCATCGTCAGCGTTACGATTGACCTCCTTCACGATGAGCGACGTGTTCCCGACCCAGGCCACCTCTGTGACGATGCTATTATCCGGGGAATGGCGCTGTTCCCAGTCCAGCCTCAGAGTCTGTTCATCCACCAATGTGCCGTGTCCTGACTCGTGCGCCTCTAAATAATTACCCAGGTCGAAGATCTGGACAGTAACAAGCGGGTTGTTGTACCCAGGCTTGGGGTATTTCATGACGACGTCGTTCGTGTATGGAATTACGGCGTCCGAGTTCTCGGTGGGATTGTATATGGGGAATTTGAACTCTGGCACGGCGGTTTCGTCGAGGGTGAGGAATGCGACTTTCTGCGAGTCCGGAGACCACCACAACGCATAGTTGGCGGAAAATACTTCTTCTTCATACACCCAATCAGGGACGCCATGGAAGAGCGACGAATTGCCCGTAGTAGTCACTCGTATCGGTGCAGTTTCCGGTGCAGCAGACGGGAGGATGTATAAATCATTGTCAGTCACAAAGGCTATAGCATTTCCAGTGGGCGACCAAGTGGCGTATGCCGTTTTCGACGGAAACGTTGGGGGTATAATAGGGTGTGTTGTTTTCGCCTCAATATTGTGCACGTAGTAGTTACTGAAGCCCGAATGGCGCCATTGCTGTACAGAATGAGCCAAAAGCAAAATGAACTCAAATTTTGCATACCTTCATGTAGTCCGTCTTGACAAGCAGATACTTCATGTCTACCGAGAGCCTCCAGCCATAAATGGCGATAGGACGTCCAGATTCCTGACCGAACAATCAATAAAGGTACTAATTTCAAAAGATGTCACGAACATTCTGTATGTCGGTTTCCACAACGAGTTCCTTGGTCGAGTTGGACTTTAGGTCAACCAGCTTGATGAAACCATTTTCCTGGAGCGAGAAAACGCCGTCACCCGCTAAAACAGGTCAGATTTGATCATTGAGGCAAACTTAAGAATACCTTCTGCTACCCAATTCACGGATGGTTGGCTTGCATAGAACGTCCCGTTGAAGATATGGTCCATAGTTATGTGTTTCTGGCCTGCAGTTCGGTGGTATGCTGTGCCCTGGTACATGAAGCCCGCAACAATGCCAATGATTGCGGAGAGAGACACCAGGGATATGAGGACGATAGCGAGCAGACGAACAGACGTGACATGCTGCAAAGGGATATTAGTTGGAACGGAATCGTCTCCTGGGGAGTAACGCACCTTCTGGACCACAGGACTCAGGCGCGGGCTCATGTTGCCTCTCTCTGCCCTCCCTGGGCTCAGCGGAGCCGGTCCAACCTTGCTGGCGCTGAGTAGAGACACGCTCTCTGTGTCGTCTCCGAGATCATCTACGCTGTGTCTCTGCGCAAAACCGCCATCCTCGTCGGTGTCGTCGTCGTCCGAGCTTGGTGGGTCGAATTGCCCCTCTCCGTAGTAGACTCGTGGTCTGGTGACCAGTGGGTCGACAAGGCCAGCGCTCCTCATCTCGGTGTTAGGGTGTGGTGTGGTAGGGTTGTCGGAGTAGGGTGCATCTCTCGAAGGCATGTCGAAGACGACAAGGCGTTGGGGAGGAAAACAACCAAGGCGGTGGTACTTAACAAATGAGACGATCGGCCCGTTGACAATTCCTCTGCGAAAACCCTAACCACAATTCGGAACAGCATCATGCGGCTGTGCTGCTTGTTGATACCGGGCCCATCATTACCATTCCCAGTCACGGTTAGCGGAATCCAGAATAAAATATGCGCGAAAAGCGAGCAACTCGCAATTAAGCCTTGACTATGAGGTACCTGGGCGTCTTTATGTAGTCAGCTGCTGAGTATATGCGCATATACTTACTATTGTATGTCGTTGATTCTGACAGAAGTCGCCCTATCTCTCGGGATCGGTCTCGCGCGCAATCGGAGATGCTTCAGAGAGAAATATCAGCCTGTTACAAGCATGAAGCCACATATACGCGCATTTTCAAGCGATGGGGCCCACTAGAATATCATGGCTGCCATTTGTAAGGAGTCGAAAAGGAGCAGGGTCACAGAGCGTGCTAAGGGAACCGCATTGCTTTGAATAATCTGCCATTAGCAAATTTCCGGAAAAGATGGCTTACAACAACGCTGGTCAATGTATTGCAGACGCAAGGCATGAGCCTGAAAGAAGGCGCAGAAGACCACCTCAAAATATGACACTCATTCGGTGAATGGGCGTGAATGGTTGGTGGATGGTAAGCATTTTGTGCGACGTTGTGAGGGCTTGAGAGTCAGCATATGGACTGTCTAACGGACTTGGAATGGTCGTGGTATAGGAGAGAGCTGTGAAGACGACAGCTCGAACGCGCACTTCGTATTTAAAGGGAGTATTATGTCATACGGAAACAGCCGCACAGAAGGCGTCTGTCGTCTGGGATTTTGGCACTGAACATCATAGGCCAGCGCCATATGTCTCCACTGATTTTATCAATATCTCCCAGTGACATATATTTGCATTGTTGTAGGGTCTTTTGGGCAAATAATTCATACAAGATTGAAGGACGTCTTGCAACCCATTCACACCATCGCTCCTTGAATCAGATAATTCTGCTGCGCATGCTTTGTTTCCTTCAGGTTTTTGCCTTGGGACTGTACTTCTCCGATGCTGGTGCTGGCAGTAAAATGCCAGATATGACGATTTCTGCTATAAGGTGCGAAATATCACAGATATCAGTGGCGTTGGGCCACTTCCAGTTGCCTACTCGTCATGGATACTACAGTTGGAAAGTGGACCCACACAATAAAAATATACCTTTATTCTTTTTTTTTTAGCAAACTGGGGCCTGTTAAGATGCATGTGTCGCCTTAAACGCGTCAAACTTGAACCATTCGATGATCCCCTGATCAACCCCTGATATCATAAATCTCGCGATAAACTCTCGTTCAGGACCGTAAGACACGAAGCAGCGGATCTCTGGGCCGGAGCATCCATGGCCGATACGTCAAACGTTGCCCATCCCCGTGGCTTGCACCACCTCTTTATCTCCTGATTAATGTGTTCTAAGAAAATTGTGACTTCACACCTGCAAGCGATATGGACCTTATGATTGTTAAATGTTTGCTCCCCCGCACTTGCCTGGACAATGCCACTCTACGGAGAAGGATTGGTCGGGCACTCAGCACCGCTTCCAGGACACCCGATGTGACAAAACCGCGTGCTGTTGCTATTGCTCGTGTACCCGTGCTCATGACGCGTCTTATGGATTGCTTATGGATAAGAGGGCAGCCTTTGGGTATATCTGCAATTGCTACATGCGAGATAATCAATCAAGTAATTTTTCATTGCCACTGGCCTTGACCCTCGTTTCGGTATATTATTCAGTTTGTCAGCCAGCCAGCGAGCATTGGTCCCATACCTACCCTCCTGCGCATGTTACTCAGTGCTGCTCTCAACGCGATCACCACCTCGGCATCTCTTTCACATGCACTTTGTCGACACTGCTACAAATACGCCCGTCGATGTCTCTGACGGATTTACTGTTTATGGAGGTGGCTGGATGCTGGGTGGTCGCGGCCGTATGCTGACAATGGAGCCGCTGCTTGAAAATAGGAAACCCTGCCCTGCGACGTAATGTCGAATGAAGGGCTGACCGTTAGTGTCAAGGATACCAAGTCAAAGCAGTCGGCCACTGGCTTTCCTTTAGGGTAATCCAAGTATCCCGGGTCTCACGTCGCTCATTTCTCCTTGGACGAATAGCTAAGTCGTTTTACTCTCAACAACCCAACCTCATTCCAATACGTACCGTGCTCCGTGTCCTGTGAAGAGGCTGTATGTTTCGAGATGGAGACAATGAAGAGCCGCAATCAATGCGATAAAATTGTACGATGTTTGGGATCTGGTTGAACTGCCATAACAAAGACAATTTTTATTAGAAGTTGCAGGGAATCCCGGAAAGCAGAGAGCATTAATGGTATCAAGTTTCCATATTATCGGCCATAGGTAGCAATACATATCCTGGGTAAGAGAGCAAAAGCCGTGTCAATGAAAGAAGAAGCAAGAAAGAAGCGGACAGATGCCCACCTAGTCATAAACAAAAGTCCAACAAAATCATCATGAGAGTCTAGTCAATCCTAGGCAATAGCCCGCCCATCTCCATTTCCTCTATTGGTAGGTCTTCGGCGCGCACTGACATGACGCTGAGGCCTTCCGACATCTCACGCTTTACGCAAAGCTGTTCCGCGAAAATGACGGTCATGACGGCGCCTCCCGTGAGAACGGCCCAAAAGAAGAGAGAGGAAGGGAGAGCGGCGGAGTAATATGTAGTTAACACGAGATGGTTGAAGACCAGGGTCAGGGCAAAGTCGAGAATTAACCGTGGTCGCCGAACGAGCTTAAATAGGTAGTAAATGCTGGAGAGATGTTTTCATTTAGCATATTCATGATAAGTTGTAGAAAAAGACGCACTCTGCTGAGCAAGCCATAATCCAACAGAACGCAATTATCCAACCTCGCGCAGGATCTATCCGTCCATCCCACTGATCATCTCTGAACCCGTAGCCAACCTTCCGGCCGCCACTCCATGCCCACCACCGCTCGCCAATGGGCATGCCCATTACTGTCGGTCGACCAGCCATCTGCCGCCAGTCCATAATCATACCTGAAGATGAGCAAGTCAGAGCTATTTCGAGACGCGTCCAGCTGGCTGAACATACCGACACTGGCAGCACCTCCTTCGTACGCGAGCGACGAAGGCTCAGCAAAAACCGCCAGCAGGGGCGGCGTGATAATTGATAGCGTTAAATAGTGCAATGTTTGCATCGCAAAGATCTGTTAGCCATAAAGTCATCGTCAGCGTGTTTCCGAGAGTCGTCCGGACGGAGCGAATTTGCCTGAGAAACCAACAGGATGGGGTCCCAGTTGGTAAGGGTCGTCTTCTGTTTCTGAGGCGCCATGAGGAGTAGAGATGTCGTCTAAGCAGCCAGTGCTCAGGGAAAGTCCATTAGCTAGAGAAGGAGGTGGCGGAGAAAGGTAGACAGAGCATCAAGGCCGCGGTGCTGCGAAACCAGAACCAGCTACAAGGGGTTAGGGTTTTCTGGATTACCTAAGCGCCATCACCCCTTTCATGCCTCCCTTGTCAATGATCCATCGATTATTCCTCCCATCATCATCTACACCAGAAAAATTTTCGGCAGGCCCACTAGGACGCGCTCACTGTATACGCCCTACTCTGATTTTTCTCTTTACTTGCTCGCGGCTGAACGTCCAATTATCTGCGCACAATCTCATCCCCATTCGCCTGATGATCGACAGACGCGAAAGGATACACTGCTTTGATGCTTAATCAATGTGGGCAGTGGCGGTAACGCCCAAAAGAGGACCTACCTACGCATATATACGGTTTGTGGAGCCCTGGTGAGCGCAAAATCTTTTTTCTGGGTGCGATCGACCTGCCTCGGTCGCTATACGCCCGCAGCATCGTCTCGGAAGGCGCGCTACGAGACTCTGTCGATAATTTCTCGCTGGACGCATCACGATATCCTATTTCTTGGTGCATATATGCACACAAGCCTTTGACTGGTCTATGGTCTTTGTGATCTTCACTACCTTGGGGATTTACGCATGCTGTTACATTCCGCGGGTATGCGGCGGTGGCGACTTTGCCACATTTGCAGATCGCCCGTCAAGTCCAGCATGCTCATTAGCCAACTCGGTCTCGTCACGTTCCGATGATGGAGTCCATGGAGGGTGACGCTGACAACTGTCAAGTATATGTGCATCCAAGAGCGGGGCGGGATTGGTCGGTTACCTCGTGATGAATAGTGACGGAGCGGGATTGACGATTTTTGGGTGCATCCGGGGAACATGCCCTCGACGAATCTCCACGAGTCAATCTAATGGTGCGTCCCTTTGTCAGCCATGCTTTATCACGATGAGCGAGTATGATTTTATATACTTTTCAAGTTTAGTAGTTCAAGGCGGTCCAATACGCAGCACTACCAACATGTAAAGATGCTTACCAACTAAGATCGAAAACTACATACACAGGCACGGTTCTTTCATTGATATCTGGACTGTGTGTATTTGCCTTTCTTCATTCCGGTATGTTCGCAACCAAGACTTACCTTTTTCACTGCTTCTTATCTAAATGGGCGCTAATCAGTTAATCGATGATCGGCAGGCAATTCAGTCGCAACCGCGGTTCAAGCAACAAGCGTGAATCCTGCATTTCTTCCTCTTCTCCTAGTCACCAAAAGTCATAATGACTCATTTTTCTCCCAAGATTGACCTTGGCTGGGGAACAAGATGGAAACGTGCGTGATCGCTAAACTGGGTATGTCTTTGCCCGGTGATCTATTCTGTCCGCGGCTATGATTGTATCACTCAAATAGCTCGCCAATTACAGTCATACTAGGTCATCCTATGTCGCAAGAATGCTACTACGCCGTAATCGTCTACTATCATACCCTCAGGCAAGGTCGGGTCCGGTTACCGGTGCGGAAACTCGGACAGTCAAAGGCGAGATGTGTTTTACGACAGTGACCTCTCCTTGCAGTGTCGGATGCCCTCTTACGCTGAACTCATCGATCAGCGGCTTTGCAGCGCAATAAGAGTTGCCTGTGCCCACAAACCGTCGCACGCTGTGGACCTGCTCAAGACCCGGCCGATGTTCCCTCTACCGCTAAGGCAACCGTGACTCTGGTGTTCTGCGCGTATTCATCGCTACGAGGCGCACGCCTTGCTTCTCCGATCTGGATCTAAGGCGCTTCTTTTGACAGCTGGCTGTGAGTGTGGAGAAACTTGTCAACCAAGCTCTTCCTTTGTTTCTCCTCAGAAGCTCTCAGGCGGCCCCGGAAGCCCCCTTAGTAGCTTCGCGAAAGTCCGTTCTGTTAGTATTTCTGCGACATCGCGTAGTCAGCACCCTCGATTAGCTGCATACTTGTGATGAAGAAACGACTGTTGTGAGTCCTTTACAATGCTCGGAGATAAGATTGTCAACAGATGACTGATATTCAGTCCCTATGAGCCTCAGTGTATTCTGGTTACATCCATGAATGGATTGGCACGCCCATGCTCGCGGTCAGCTGGGGCTAATCTGACACATAGCGCCGTACTCGGATCATCCATCCTGACGCCATTGGACACTGACAGTTCTGTTCGACGAAGCTGAGTTACTTTCGTTGTTGGTGTACGCAGCGTGAATTTACAGCCTCAGCTGCGGACCGGCGCCGCGCGAAGAAAGCGCGCGTAGTTGAGGTCCATGTCGACCTCTTTGCCTCAATGCGCGATGCGACTCCTGATGGGGCTGGGGATGTTGCGCTGATTACGTTTTCGGCCGACGCGGAAAGTCTTAAGTTTGTATGCGCCAGCGCGCCTCCGTCCGCTGCCCATGATGAGTAGCCCTTTCGCTGCGTGTCGGTGGCGGCTGAATGAAACCTCAGGCATGCGAACCGTCCCCAGCTTGACTCGAAAATAACTGCTGGCAGCCTGAGGTGGTCGTATTTCGTGAATCATTTGTGACCACATTACGAGCGGCTTTCCCAGGACTGTGAAGCGCGCCCCATCATGAAGGTGCCCCCTTATCTTGGATAAAATAGGACGACTTCGCAGCGGGACAATCCACGCATGGATTGCACACGAAGTGGACATCGAAGCTCCTGGTTGCAAGGGTTGTAGTATGACCGCCCATTGTGGTTATGAGGAGACCTTTCATTAATACTGGAACGGCGTATTGAATAGTTATGTGTGGGGGGAGGCTGTTAACGTTATCACCAGTGGCTGAGTTCGGATGGGGTTTTGAATTACATGAATAATGATATCGCAATGTGACATTCTGATATTCGCCTGGGGTGTGTGACTACTGACCTCACACACATTCTGCGAGCGTCTGTTTGCTCGTTACGTCTGGATTGTTCTTCCATTCCCGCCAGTCGTTGAGTCTATGTATGGTGTCTACGATCATATCGAGTGGCTATCAGCTACGGGGCGGGCTGCGTAGGACTGGGCTTCGATCATTCAGTGACTCATCTTTGCACAGGTTCCGTTGGAATGCGCGTTTGCATCAATGGCGGCTTCCCCGTATGGCAGTTAGCCCATCAGGGCTGTATTTGCCCACTAACCGATTTGCCACATTTTGACGCCACTTCTAGCCGTGTGTGCACGATTTGGAACGTGAAATTGAAGAGAAAGAAACCCCCCAGCACTTGAGTAGCCATGGTATGCCCACAGCAAAGTATTTCCAGCTGTGTATGCGATGCTGGTTGTGAGGCTAACTGCGCCGCTATATCATGCTGTGTAATAGTGACTGATCTCTGGAATGAGATATGGCAGATCGCACGGTCAATTATATTCTCATCGGGAAGTGGGGAATAAAGTAAGGGCCCGCGGTCATTATTCTTGTAGGCAGCCCGTTACCCTGGCTGAATCTGAATCCTTCCAAGTCATAATTGACACGAGGCGGCGAGAATATCAAAATCATATAAGGCCTTCGCGTATTAGTCCCTCTTTTGCCGCCCTCTTTTCCCCTTCCCCTCCCATCATCGTCTACCATGGAGTCCCTAAAGAATATGTTGTCCCCTCTAGGGATGAGCACTGGTGCCATTCAGGACACACTTGTAAGCGCGCATCCTCAGTTGTATGCGTGCGTTCATAAATGGTGCTCATAAACTCGTACGTTCAGAAACTGGTTGTTATTGGAGGGACGGTAGAGACTGCTCGTAGAGCTTCAGTGTCGGCTTGGAATGGCTTCGTAGACTGTGCGTGCCGCTGTGACTCTTTATGACTTGACATGACTCATCTCCTGTGAAGCGTTCTTCCTCACCGCCCACTTTAGCCAGGATGACTACCCCTACGACTGGTGCGTCCTCTTGCATTCTTCTCACTGTCGCATACTAACGCGTAACGCTGAAGGCTGATGCACTGGTTGGCCAAGGTATGTATTGGACGTTCTTAGCAATCTCAACATCGCGACTGACGATATGTTTAGCAACCAGCATGGGGCAGAAGTCGCGAGTTCGAGATCACTACTCGCTCAGTGAATCGGAATGGAATCACTCAGTCAACGACAGGCGACTTGGACGAAGAGGAGGAAGAGGATGATTCGCTAGTTCATGGCAGGAAAAAGCGCAAGGTCGCGTTCATGCCCAGCCTTGGTGAGTCTTCAACCTGTGCCACCCCAAAGCTATTCCTATGCCGGCGCCTGACACTTGTGGGGATATTTTAAAGATACGACTCATACCATTTACTACCGCGGCCACTGGCTTCGGGTGCGTATTTATCATCACATGGTTACATGACAGGACATTGAACACCTTTATGTGTATTACAGATCACCCGTACGAAGCGCTACGACGACTACCACCACGGATGTTCGCTCAAGATTAGGTGCGGCTTTTCAGCTGGACAGCCTCAATTGTGATGAATGGAAGACTAATACACACCCTCGAATTTCCTTAGCGTCGTTGCCCGCAACAATGACATCCTGAAGAAGCTTGTTCTGGAGGCAAAGCGTGAATATGAGAAAGACGCCGAGCACCGTGTGCACATTTTCATGGCGGACACGTAAGCCCCTTTCCGCTGAGTGTCTGTGTATGCCCCCCTAAACTCCGTGCTAGGACTTACGGCTGCTGGCGTTGGAACGGCGCCCGCCAGAAGAGGCCGATGAGCTCCATTGTCCTTCAGCCAGGGGTCAAGGATATGCTTCTTGCTGACTGCAAGGACTTCCTCTGCTCTGAGGAATGGTGCGTGCTGCGCCTCTGATTAATGAGTTTATATCTAATTATAGCCTTGGTATTGTTTCTATTAATGAACAGGTACGCGGAAAGAGGTGAGCTTCATTCCGTTCTCCAAATACACCTGTAGGCGCTTACTTCTACTGTTCGCAATTAGGTATTCCTTTCAGGAGAGGCTACCTCCTCCACGGTGTTCCCGGAAGGTATGTAGTTTTATGCGTAGCAAGCAGATCAGGGCTCATGATAATAATAGTGGAAAGACGTCGCTCATCCACTCGTTGGCTGGAGAGCTTGGCCTGGACATCTACGTAGTATCGCTGTCATCCAAGGGGTACGAAAGTCTCATTTTCTTTTGTCTGTTCCCAGTCTAATCCCTATCTCCGCAGCATGAGCGACAATACTCTGACCACATTAATGGGTAATGTCCCTTCCAGGTCGGTAGTCCGAAGCATATATACATTCAATGCATCATACTCACGCTTTGTTTTCATATCCGCACAGATGTATCTTACTTTTGGAGGATCTCGACGCAGCCTTCACCCGCTCCGTATCTCGTGATGAGAAGTCCACTGGTGCGCCCACAGCTGCCACAAAGGAAACTGCCGAGAAGGAAACCAGTGACGGATCTACACTCAGTTTGAGCGGTCTCCTCAACAGCTTGGATGGTGTCGCTGCCGCCGAGGGACGGTGCGTGCAGTTATTGACTGAACTCTGTTCCATGCCGATCTGACCCCTGATTGCTCTTCAGACTTCTTTTCGCTACGACAAATCACATTGAGCGCCTTGACCCTGCTCTCAGCCGGCCCGGACGCATGGATGTGTGGGTGAACTTTACCCACGCCACCAAGTGGCAGGCAGAGGGCATCTTCAAATGCTTCTTCCCCTACAAGGCTTCGTCGCCCGTCGACGAGAATGCGGCCAAGGACACTTCGCAGAAGAACTTGCCTCTCCCCAAACGCAAGGCCTTTAAGCATGCCATTCCCCTCCTCACCGAGGCTGAAATCTGTGAACTTGCCAAGAAGTTTGCGGATGCTATTCCTGAGGATGAGTTGAGCGTAAGTCTATTTCTGTGGGCATGTGTCTTCTGCTCCAAATGCTCATATTTTTCTAGGTTGCCGGTCTACAGGGCTACCTTCTCAAGAACAAGACTCGACCCCGCGAGTGTGTCGAGGAGGTTGCCGAGTGGGTCGTTCAGGAGCGTGAGACCCGCGAGAAACTAAAGAAGGAGAAGGCAGAGGTTCGAATCTTGAACATATTTTATTCAATTTATGAACATGGACTAAGATATTCCGTTCTAGCGTGAGGCCAAAGAGAAGAAAGAGGCCGAGGAGCAGGAGAAGAAAGACGTACGTATCGACTCATCTGCCATCTATGTACGGTACTAACGGAGTGGTTATTCATAGAAAGAAGAGAAGGAGGCTAAAGAGGTTTGTTTCCATCGTTGTCTTTCAACATTTCCATTTTCTGATACCAATACCAACAGAAGGAGGAAAAAGAGGCTAAGGACAAAGCAGAGCGCAAGGAGCGCGCAGCCAAGGCCAAAAAGCAGCGCGCAGATGCTGCAGCGAAGAGTGATTCTTCTGTCGCCGCGTCGACCAGTACATCTACTGAAACAACTCCAGCAGCCACCGCCGAAGGCACAGCATCCGAGTCCACAACAACCTCTGAGTCCGAGACGAGCACTGGCGTGGACGCCGACACTGAGGAGAGCGGGGCTTCCGAGGAGGAGACCGACGCTAAGACCGAAGCCGATGGTGAGGGCGACGAGGCCGCGCCGTCAAATGAGAAATGGGTCGCCGTCAAGCCTGCGTCGACGACAACGACCGAGGCCACCCCTGTTGACCCCGCGACCGACGATGCTGCTGCTTAAGCGCTTTCGCCGCCTGTTAGCCCGTGGCCGACGCCTCGAATGGATGGTGTTGTTTGCCGGGATGCCCAAATGCACCGCAGATGCATCAACTGCCCGCCGCGCCCGCCACTTTAGTGGCTAATATCCTGCTTGCTTCCATCGCTCCCCATCTCTCAGATCTGCTGTGTCTCTCTTGCTCGCTATCTCGCATGTTCAGCCCCTTGTTCGACGTCGTGCCTGTTTCTAAGTTTTCCGTATCGAGAGAGGTGTGGGTCCGGTGCTGGCTGCGCACTCGTTGGACTTTTGTTCAGCCAGTGTGTTCAGCTTGCCCTTCCCTCGGCTATCAGTTACCATTATCACACATGCTTACTACACCTACATGGACCTAGTTATGTTTGGTATTAGTTAGCAACGTGCTCATGAATGAATGACTTTTAGATGACTATACAAAACACCTAATGCCTCTCAACATGTGTCTGTGAGATCAAAATTTTTTGGTGGAGCTGCGTAGGAGGATTGACATAAGTCAAGGTCCTAACCCAACGAGGGGTTTCATCTCGCGGAGTCTGAGAGATAAGTTGATTAGGTGTAGAGTATTGGTCTATCCAAGAACGCTCTACGCTCGACCACTGAGAGTTGCAAGTGTTGTATGTAGAAGAAAGAAAAAACAGGTATGATACTAGCTGGTGTGCAGCAACATGAAATGCGATACATACATATTATTGGTCTAAAGTACTTTCCTATGTCGACAGCCGTGTGTGTGCCATCTGCCCATATCCTCTATGTAGATTTGAGGCTGATATCCGACAAAGTCTTGAACGCCTCTTTGTAGGCATCCAGAAGGGCCTTGACGCGCGTCCTCTCCGCAACGAGCGCTTCGTCTTCGTTGAGCATCTCTGTAAACATGTCGGGCTTGTAAAGCGCCGCGACCAGGCGATTCTGAACCTGCTGCGCGGTATGGTTCACTAGGAAGTGCATGATTGCTTTCGGGATGATGTCCTGGATGCTCTGGCGGACGATGTTGAAGTACGACTGAATGAGGGACCGGATCAGCTGTGTCTCCATCTCCTCCCGTACTGTCATCTGCGTGCCATCTGCGGAGACCTGTATGATATTCTCAATATCAGCAACCCATGCATAACAAGACATGAGAGAGAAGCACAGAAAACGAAATAAACTGGGTCCACGCGACGAGACTAGCCTCGCCGATGAAAGAAACAACACGGCCCCGAAAAGAAGCGACGAAAGAGACTTACAGCTTCGATATGCCTTCCGAGGCTTTTCATGTCATACGCCGCGCTGTTACCATCCATCCCGCGTTTCCCGGCCATAAGCCCGCCTGACAGCCCCGAGTCAGCGCCAGACACATCGCGACCCACGGGCACAATCTGGTGTGCATCAGAGCCACCCGACATACCCATCATCCCTGCAGTACCAGCGCCATATGAGGACGGCCCTCCACCGCCACTCAAATGGTGTCCATGCTGCGCGCGCTCGACACTCGAGCCTGCGATTGGCCCAGGGCCGTTCTGCCCAAAGAAGTAGTTGAGGAAGGTTTCACGCGCAGAGCCAGATGGCGGCGACGAGCCCGCGTTCATGCCTCCCATTCCACCACCGTGTGCGTTGGCGCGTTCAAAGGCAGACGAAGGTCGTGAATGACCGAGGCCGCTGCTGCCGCCTTGTGACGGGCGGCTAGTGCGTGACTTGGACGATGAGCGCTTCACAATTTGGCTGGTAGGGCCGGCGGCGGCTAGAGAGGCAGTTGTCCGTGAGCGATCGGTCCGGCTGTCCCGAGGAGGGAACAAACCGTTGGTGTCGTCGGAGTGGCTATCCTCGTCGTCCTCTGGTGTTGGGCGGTGGCCATTAATAGGTTCTGTAGACTGGGGCTATAAGGAGCAGATTAACAGCTGATGGAGTGGAAGGGCTGGCACACATACCGGCTGGGCAACGGGGGGTTTGGCGGGCTGCGACATTTGCTGTGCTGCATTTGCAGACCCTGTGATGAATGCAGGGTGATTGGTGTTGATGTATGCTGCCTGGATTTCAATTAAGCTCTGTGCATACTCCGATGTGGGGCCCAGCCTCTCGCGAAGTAGCTCAGACACGACCTCGATCAGCTGCGCGTGCAAACGGGGGAAGCGTTGAAGTTCCTAAACGGCAGACAAAGAGTCAATAACAGGTAGGAATATAGAAGGTAGCGAACGTACCGCACTCGTGCAGTTATGGCAGATTTTTACCAGCTCCTCATACACCAACTCAACACATCGCAGACTGGGCGCCTCCAAGAGCTTGATTTGTGGCTTCACGAGTAGGTCAAACGCCAGCTCGGGCACAAAGAGACTTGGGCGAGGGCCTGTAGAGTTACGGATCGCCGTGCGGATATCCTGATTATCGAGATTGCCCGTGGCATCAATACTTGCGAGTGCCCGTCCGAAGATGTCGTTGAAGATGTAATATATCCGTGCACCCCCCGAGAGCTCCTTGGTTGAGATGTCCACTTTGGTTCCCTCTATTGAGGAGACAAAGTCTCGGGCGAACTGGGTCATGAGTCGCAGCACCAAGCCGCCTTGCTGCATTGGAAACCAGTTTAGTCACATTGACAAGGCTCCGTATAGAGGTGTTCTGACCTGGTTCTTGTCGCCGAAAATGGCAGAGTCCCCGAAGGAGTTGAGCTCTTGCTGTGCTTGGGTCATCAGCGTGTTGAGGCGCGCCTTCATATCAGGGAGCTTGTCGCGGATATGGTTGATCAAGACCTGAAAGGGTTGTCAGATAATAGTCCAGCATTAGAAAAAGGAAAAAAGACAAACCTGGTTGAGAGTCTTTGCAAGATACTGGGTACCATTCTTGTGGGCGATGTTGCGGTAGGCGGAATGGTTACGGAAGAATTCTGCCTCACTTTCGCGTGCATCCGTCATTGTCTTTTCAGAGTTGATATCCTGTTGGCTACGGTTCACGATACCAATGAAGCCGAGTTTGAGGGGGTAGACGCGTCCAGTGAGAATGTCGAGCGCGTTGGTGCCCGCGTCCATGAGATCGAGCTTGGTGAGCACGCCAATCGTCCGCCGGCCCTGACTGTCGACAGAACGCGCGAGCTTGAGTGACTCCGAGTTGGCGAGATCGACATTGGCAGGTGATACCGCGAGAATGACACTGCGCGTAAATTTAGCACTGAGGTACACCTATGACGCGGGGGGACGTACCAGTTGGGTTTTGTGATGTAGTCGAGGACGAGATTGCGGATCTGGCGCTCGATATCGCTTGGTTGGTCGCCCACAGGGATCTGGACACGCGTACGGTTACGAACGCGATTTAGGCGTACGACGACGACGCACCTTGGTGAGACCAGGGAGATCGACAAGCGTCAAGTCAAGCACATCTGGGCTGTATATCCGCAGCGAGATGGGCAATTTGCTGACGCCCTTGTTCTGTCCGGCGACTCTGAAGGTCTCCTGCTCGATCTCTCTTCGAATCTCTGCAAAGTCGGTGAACTTTTTGTCGATGTGGAGGAACTGGCCCCATTCGCGCACGGAGCTGTCGGTGGGCTCTGCGATGTTGATGAGCTGTAGGACGAGGGGCCGACGGGTGACAATGCCTTGGCCACGAGGAAGGAAGTCTCGGCCAACAATACTGTGAAAGCGTCTAGATGTGGCATAGCAGCAATGACGACGGCCACTCACGTTTCCAGGACACTCGATTTTCCCGACGATTGACTACCAACCTTGCAGGATTTTCTGTTATTCCTCTTGCTAGTATGCACAAACACAAAGACCTACAACGACGAGCTGGGGCATGTCCAGCTCTCCGCCTATAAACAAACACGGATTAACGCAGTTCGAACATGGAGGCGCGGCACCAGCCTGACGCGTACTCACCGAGATTGCTGAACGTGTCCTGCAGCTTGTTGACGAGCTTGATGAGATCGTGGTCCATGATGCGGGAGGTGAAGAGAGTAAACGGGGTATGAGCGCCTGGCTGCAATAAATTGAGAACCAGGTCGGCACCAACACGAGCGTCTGCCCGGCAAAATCTGTTTGACAATGTTATGCCAACAGCCACTCTGCGCATCCTGGCTACACAGCTCTCATTTCCAGTGTGTGCCCCCCGTTGTCTAATGGTTATGACGTCAGACTTCTACGTATTACGTAAATCTGGAGGTTGCGGGTTCGAGTCCCGCCGGGGGTTTTTCTTTTCGATTTCAAATCTACGGGTTCAAGTCCCGCCGTGGTGTTGCCTATGTTGGCAGACTACGGGTTCGAGTCCCGCTATTGGCTTCATGACTTTTATATCTGCTAAATTGTGCGGGTTCGAGTCCCGCCATTTACTTTGCAATTTTGACGTTTGCTGTCAAAACACGGGTTCGAAACCCGCCGTGATACTTGCAAGGGTAGCCATAACCGGATCAGTAAGTCGCAAAGCAATTAGCGGGACTCGAACCCGCACAATTCAAACTGTAAATTTATGCATGAAAAAGGGTTCGAGTCCCGCCTTATGAATCTTGTTTTATGCTTGCAGCTTCTTCATTGCTGTCCACGACCCAGTCTCCCGTAATCATGAGAATCAACGAGCCGTTCATTTGGACCACTCAACATCTAAATGCCGTCTTCACAGAGGATCAATGTATCCAGTTCTTCCTTCCTTCCGCCTATATCTATGACAATTGATTGAAGGATGACTTCCAGTGAGATCTCTCTCATATCAAGGTGTGCCAACTGCTGACCTTTCGCAACGGCTGAGTGGGATCGTGGCAATCATGACATCACCTGGGCGCTTATTGACAGTTTGGTTTAGTCCTCGTCCCTCTTGTACCCAGATGCTGCAAAAGCAGGAAATAAACATTAGTTCTGTGACGGCGACCTAATTACTAACATCTTTGTACAAATATTCTGATGACAGGCAATTCATGAAAAGGCGTTTACAACTGCTTCAAACGTTCCGAATGTGACCATGTTCACTGGGATGGCCCTACATTGCACAGTTAGTGATAGTTTTATAGGCAGGTTAGCGTATTTATACCTTATAAGTGTTGGCGACAGGCCGCGACAGAATACCCCAATCCCTTCATTGCGATATGAATGCGAAATGGTGGACCACATTGTCCGATACGGATTGACGTCGCGCATTTCTTGCTTGGCAAGTAATGGCATCCTGGACGTCGACGTTGATGATGTCGACGGCAGGGACTGGGGCCGAGTTACAGTGGATGGCATTCCGACAGGCTCGAGGATGGGAGCGCTTCCTTGCATTCGTGTCTTTACGACGTCCAGCGGGAATGTGGCGATCCAGCCGACTGTAATGAGCACGGTGTAAGATTAGAAATGGATTCTGAGCACTTTACATAGGCAAGACATCATACCTATTCCAGCAACACCTCCCGCGAAGAGAAGGGCAGGCCACGAAAGGGTATTGAATTCTGTTTCCACCTGAGCCAGGATATCCCCGCCTTTACTGGGATCCGGAGTACTGAAATACCGACACGTAACTTCATACTACAATATATGAGCATTTGGTTCTACGGTAGAGAATAGGCAATACGGAGACCTACAGCAGCAAAATATGCGCCATATCCACAATCTCGGAGTGCAGTGACAGGCAAACCGCGACACAGGCCGCGAACGCCCTCTTCGCGAAAGATCTGCAGCGCGACCTGCCGCGCCGTCGTAGGCGTCAGCAGGGACTGCTGCCGGATCTTGATGAGCTCGGTAGGGGTTGTCAGTATCGACGAGATAATGCCACAGCCGGCGCCTGCAAGTGCTATTTGCGAGATCGTAGGCACGGCGTCGGCGTGGCTTAATTGGAGTTTTAGGAGGAAGCGATACGATGAGAAGACGAGACCGTTCATAAGCGCTACCGTTGCCTGTGTAATGTAAGGCTGGGTTTAAGACTGTCAACGCGCGTGTAAGAACGGATAGGACGCACCAAGGGTGATGTAATGCCCTTGTAGAGGCCAAGGAAGCGCTCTTCGCGTACTATTCGCACGAGGGCTTGCAACGTCGAGGTGTACTTCGAAGCGATCTCGGGCGTCTGGAATCTGACTTTCACTGCACAAAGGAAATACCCAGTCCAGGCGTATCAGTGTAACGAGCCAGGAGTTACCCAGATTGGCTTGCCGTACCAGTGTCGAATGGAAAGCCTACAACGAGGCCCGTCATGCCCTTGGTGCATCATCACTATGTGTTCCTTTTTACAGTGATTAGACCTCCACGCACTGAAACAGTGCCCGCGATGAAGTCTATTGTAGGATTGAGCGCGACGTCTCCTGTAATGTCAATCTATCAAATCATGCTCTTCAGCGGTCCTGACGCATTGACGCACCTTGCCCCCCATTGTTGTCCATCCAGAAGGCGCGATCCCGTGTGAAGACAGAGTAGCAGATTAGTCCACCCAGAAATGAGCAGAACGCGAAGAAGGATGATGATGATGACGCCAGAATAGCAACGGAACTCGGATTTGGACGACTCTGATCGCGAAGAAAACCAAAATTGGCATGTCAGTGTGCCTCGAACACTGAACAGGGGCGGAACAACAACCTGTTGTGTTCGAAAGCTGCTGGCAAACACGCCCCGAACACACGCCAAGTCAAAGTCAGATTCAAGTCAGATTGACGTGTTATGCGCAATCGTCATCGCGGCTTTCGTTCTTCTATCTCCAACCACGGGCGCTTATTCAAACTGATTTATCCCATGAATGGTACGTGCTGAATTGACTCCTCAGACACAATGTTCGACCTCGTTCGATGCGTCAATCATCTACTCGGACCATGACCCCGTTATCATGGACATTCGTGGATTGGGCTCGGGGTTTGACCGTTGAATTGCCGAGTTTGTGTCCCACACACGTTCAGACGCTCTCCGTTGCCGAGCATCACCTCGAACTCGTTCAGCGCAAAGATTTGCTGGAATCATGATAGATATAGACAGAAAAGCCCTCCGATCATCGATACACAAGGCGGTATATTGCAAAGGTGAGTGTTCGCGTTCGGATGTCGGACGAAGGAACGCTTTGACAAGTTACTGGCTGCAGGAACTGGTGCTATTCGTTGTTATCAGCTCCGATGGACACGTGTGGGCATACTGACAGTCGGGCCGAGAATTAATCGACTCATGTCTGCAACGAGGCGGAAAATCAGTCATCGTGGAGGGCATTGGGAGGCGAACAAAATACATCTTGCTGTTAGCTTTCATCGTCCCGCCTGTAGAGTCCCGACCTCTATCCAACCATTCCCTGGCCACATAGCTTTCTCCAAGCTCGACGGTATTCCAGAGGATTCCAAGTCCGACGCTCTTATTAGCGCCACTGGAAACGCAGAGAGCCCTTGTACTTATCTTTGACTTGCACTACTCGAGTAGAGCTTGAGCCCACCATAACCCAAACCACCACATTCTCATATGTTCCCAACGCCCGATTTCAACTTTGTTGTAGCAGGGATTGCCACTTTTGCTGCCACTGTCGGATACGCGTGCTCGCGTCGTTTGAGCTCATCATCATCATCTTTGTAAGTCTTATTTGTATTTGCCTTTTGGACCTGCCACGTCGCTCACCTGGTGCGCAAAGACCTATTCCAGATATCCTACGCGACAGTATCATGAGCGACGCCCAAGCCGAAAGAGAATCTCCTTCACCGACTGTCGTAGACTTTGAGGAGCTCTCGGACTCCACAACCGCAGCTTCGTCCATGGTTGTCGAGACTGTCACAGTGGAGTTGACCAAAACCACAGCCCACCCAACATCTACTGAATCCTCGATGGTAGTTGAAGTTTCGACCGTAACAGAAGTGTCCAACGCTCCCATTGCGCTCCCACCTGCGTCCCTGCCCAGTCGCAAGGACTCTCTGAAAAGGAAAGCCCCTCATGACGGCTTTGACGAGGCACCTAAGGTGATTTACTTTCCGGTTGGCCTTGAAGTATACTGACAATATTGCAGGAGGAACTTGGCTACCCCCACGTTAGCGCGCCCTTCCACTCCCTGGTTTACCGAACTTGACCATCTTGGCAGAACCTTACAAACATCTATCCCAACAAACGAAGCAGGACTCCTACCTCTCAGAAGTCTAGGGTGGGTATCGATGATGCTTGTCGATCGATCGCAAGGACTCATGTTGGGTATTTTAAGTCGACATCTCCACCCATCCAGGCCTCAAAAAGCCGCAAGTCAGTTACTCCAGACGCGGTGGAGGTAAAGGCCGAGGATGTTGAAACTGTGGGCCCCCTCAAAAAGTGTCGCGAACGCCACTGACAATGTACAAAATTCGCACAGCCGACCACACCTGAACGCGAAACTACGATAGAAGCCACCCCCGTCCCCGAGCGTGACCAGCGCGCGCCTTCCCCCGAAGCAGTCGGTCTAGCCACTCCGGAACCCACTCCACCTCCCGTGCGCTTCTTTATCAACTCAAGAATAACCGTTCGTCTATCTGACCAATGATATATTATAGGCCGTTGCTATTGTGGAAGTAGAACCCGTACTAGCACTGGTACGTTCACACTGTTGATTGGGTTAATGGGCTGTGCTCATGCTACTCAATAGCCCCCTCTTCTGGCTGCTCCCGTTTTGGTAGTGAAAGGCCCAAAAGTGACCCAGCCAAATACCGAAGCACCATCAGCGCCATTCCCTTTCGTGAGTTATTTCTATTAGCCAGCAATTGCTACTAGTGCTGACTATGTTCTTAGCTGGCCTCTCCCACCCCCAATCCATTTGCATCATACACCAACAAGAGCCCATTCGGAAGCCCCGCCGCAACGCGACCAGCAACCCCCAAATCATTCGTACGTTCTCCGTCCATTTATCATTCTGCACGTATTTTAAAGAACGACACGCAGGCAAGCCCCCCTGGTGGTGGGTTTGCATCGTTCGCCGGGACCAGGTCGCCCTTCGCATCCTTTGGGAAGTCTCCTGAACAGTCTACTTTTGGCCGCGCATCATCACAGAGGTCGATCTGGTCCGCGAACGACATCACGTCGCAGCAGAATGAGGATCCCGCTGAGACCTTCTTGCATGACCTCCTCCCTGTGGTGGAGAAGAACAATGCAATTGAGGGGAGCAAAAAGGAGCCACCAGCTGCTAGCGTGCAGCTGCCGGAGAAATATACCCGTGAGTGTTCTCGATGTCTAGAGTGCCAAACCTGTGTATCAATGTTTTCATGACTCTTTGTGAACGCAGCTGTCACCGGTGAAGAAGGAGAGCAGGTCGAAATGGAGCTGAAGGGCCTCAAACTCTTCGTGAAGCGTGGAAGTAGTGCCTTCTCGGAAGGCATCCTCGGGCAAATCAAGCTTCTTTCAAATCTGGAGACCCAAGAGCAGAGACTGCGTGCGTGCTGTTCGTTTTCCGAAGCTCGAAGACTCTGACGTGGTCTGCCTTATCTCAGTATTCCGCCGCGAACCTTTGTTGAAGGTGTCAATGAACATGCGCCTCCAACCAACCGTTAGGGCCGCATTTGTCCCAGAGGAGAACGTTCTCAAGCTGATCCTGAAAGAGTCAATTGAAGTCTCTGCTACGGAGACCAAGCAAGAGGTCGTTATCTACGCGGTGAAGGTACGCTTGTATCAATTTAACCTCATGTGGAGCGGGCCTGATGCTACGCTCCTCCCCCGATAGCCCGGCAAAGCTTGCAACAAACAGGATTTCAAAAACTTTGCAGAGAGCCTTATGAGCAACGAAAACCTCAAGGCGCCTACGAAAGTGCGCTCGGCATAGATTTTAGACTCGAATCCATCACGACCCGTAAGACCTCTCATGCGCTTACGACCATTTATGACTTTCATATGCGCTGTGCGCGCTTGCACGCTACTACTTGCATTGCAACTTGCTTTCTCTTCTCATTGTACACTATAACCATGCGGTTATCACTATAATGCCATATAGGCATCGCAGAAAGCTTAGGCTAGCCCTAGAGCTCGCCTTACTCATATTATTCATGTTCTCTATGCTTGTTGTTTTGGATAGCTCACATTTCTGTATAATTTGGTTTGACTTCTGTATGATAGGTGTCTTTGTATATACTTATACATAACACATTTATGCCACGACAGGATTCGTTGACGACGACTGAATATTTCTTGAACATCATCGGTGCCTATTCTATTTGGGGTACGTCGAGTGGCGCCGCCAAGATATCCAGCATCCACGAATCAAGTTTCCTTTCATCCTCCCATAATGCTTCGTATTGGGTGTCGATACGACCTTCAGTACAGTTTACTAGATCGCTGATTTCCTCGGCGGAGCGCAAGGTATTGATAAATGTTGTCGCAGCAGGATCTTCCCCAATTTGAATGACGTTGTAAAGAACGGATCTGGGATCATATCCTCGGGACTGAAGGTAGTCTTTGCATTCAACGATCTGTTCGAGAAGTGTTCCAGTACTCTCCGTCGTCGGTGCTCCGTCCGTCACGATACAGATGAGAAGGGGCCGTCGGAGATATGCCATCGAGGGACGTGTCCCTGGATCCGGGTCAGCCGCTATGACATCGTAGACGAAACGCTGCAGAACCTTCTCTCTCAAGCTCGTACCGATGCTACTCCCACTGGTTGGCTGTACAGAGCGCATGACCTTCTGAACCCGTGCCACAGATACTGAGTGCCGGAGGTCGTGATTGATGAACCGCAGGTCGACGCGTGCGTAGGGAGACGGAAGAAGTCGAGTCGCGACGCTCGCCATACGGCGAACGAGTTCAATTTGGTATGCGTGTCTGTGCTCGAGAGTCATTGACTTGCTGTCGTCGCAGAGCATGACGACGCGGCGCCTTGATAGTTTCATGAGGCGCTCGACGTTGCCTGGCCTCCCCAAGTCCGTCGTTGGGTTTTCCTGGAGGAGTTTCGCCCTGGCCCTGATTTCATCGCCAAACCTGGCTTTCATTCGATGGGGAGGGTCGGGAATCACAAACTTCAGTTTCTTTTCATTGCCAGCCTTTTCTTCTGTTTCCGGAAAGACACCCATTGTCAATTGGATGTGTGGATTCTAGTCGCCGGAGTTAATACATGAAAAAATACGTTTAAAGAAAGCTTACAGTTAGAGAATCCGAATTTTGACTACCTGGGAGGCAGATTTGCTTGTTGCGCAACCGTCCAACAATCATCTCTTGTGCCTTGTAGTTGAAGAAGGCGAGGATCAATAGAAGGAAAGATATTGCACGGTCGACGACAGACTCCCGAATAATCTCCCTATCTCCGTGACTGTCGAGAACACCTTTGGCGCCTGTTCGACAGGGTCGAAAAGTAATGGATGCGGAAGCCCCACATTTCATTAACTGTTCGACTACTTCATTATCCTTGAGCACAGAGATCGCCAGGTCGAGCGCAGTTTTCATGTCGTCGTCGCACGGTTGGTCGAGGTCCGCCTTCGTTCCATGTTTCCCGGAGGCGAGCTCTCGGATTATAGCGCATCGGGTACTTGACGATGCGCTGCACTGCGGACTGACGGCATAAAACAAAGGCGTGCGGTTCTGTCCCGAGGGAATATTGGGGTTTGCCCCACACGAAAGCAAATGCTTCACGACAGGAAGATGTCCCCCAAGGCAGGCAGCACACAGGGGCGTTAGGTTGATTGTCCCGCCTATTTCGCTCATCAATTCTGTACTGCCGTTGAGTGCAACCCGGAGTTGGGATAGAGTCAAGATACCAGCGTATGCTGCGTCTGCGAGTGACATACTGGTAAGATGAACAGGGTATAGACTGAGCGAGGCCAGGAAAGCAAGGTGAATGAGAGACGACACGTACTGCTTGTCTTGTTTCAGTGATTCTCCACCCTCCTCGAGGTGATGAAGCCCGTATGGAAGCCATGAAGATCCGCACTTCAGACCCAAGCAGGATCATAGAGGGCAATGAAGCCTCTGACTCCAATCAGAGAAGCGTTTGCTGATGCGAATCATAGGACAGACGCTCAAGTATGCGAGTATGGCCCTTCTGCTGGTGTCTTGAGGGAGAGAACACATATCATCGATTATAAACCTACGTCTATTGACCGGCAGGCTCGGGAGGTCAAGAACTTTGCATAAGGAGTTCAACCGTGTTGGTGGTCTGAATTGGTCAAAGCGTGACAGACTCTGATTTTGATGTAACCAGTATGGCTGCGTCACCTGACGTGACCACTCGCGGTTTTGGTTTGCGCGACTTGCCTCAATGGCTAGACCTACAGAATCACTCCGACGACGATGTCCACAGCAAATCTTGTTATATCACCATCATCATCCACGCTACCGACATGCAATCCGAATCTCATGCCGTTTCACATCGACTATACTGGTCCAGCTGCGGTATCTGCCTACATGCGTGTTGACAAACTGCAGCCGGAGAACGCGACAGTGGAGAGTGTGGTTGAGGAGGTTACGGAGAAGAAGGTATCGGTGAAGGTGACTACAGAGGTGCACGGGGATACCGCTGTGGTCGAAGCAGAAACAACGACTACCACGACGACAACAATAACGGACATTGTAATGGGTGACCCAACTCCGACAACTCCAAGCAAAGTCTTGTCTGCTGCTGCTAGCGAAGACACAATTGTGGTGGAGTCACAAGAATCAACTTCCTCTGTGGCTTCATCTTCAACGCCCCCACTGGTTCTGGAAGACGCGGACCGTCGCTTTGTCTCTACGTTCCGTGGCCGTACCATTCACGGGCTAACAGTGGATCTACCCGAAGGCTATGGAGGTCTTCTTCTCAAGAGCACTGGGAAGGAGAACATGGAGGGTCAGAGTGATGATACCAAGACGAAGCAGGCATGGAGTAAAGCCAAACCTGCGGCGAAAGCCAAGGCAAAGGCGGTGGAGGAGGCACCGGCCAAACCACGTGGACGAGTGACTCGGAGCGCGGCTGCTCCAAAGCAGACTGCACCCATTGAAATCGACGACACGGCGGAAGACGAGGAGATGGCAGACGCCGTAGTGGATGCCAGCGCCTCTGATCCTTCTCAGGACCAACCGGTCCGGGAACTAATCCCAACTGCACAATTCCCGAGTTTCACTTTGTGGCATGCGGATCGTCCCGTGGACAAAGGTCGCGATGAATATACACGTACACTAACCGAATGGATATCGCTAGCGCATGAGGTGGGAGTTCTCCATATACTCTGCCGCAAACAGCTGATTCACCATTTCACAGATTCATTGCTCAGACTTGTAACTGCTAGTGTTGACGCCTCGTTGCTGATGATCCTGGTTCTGTATGTGCCCCATTCTCCCGAGTTTTTGTACAATAATGCTATCCGTGCTTTCCTTTGCTTGAGATACAGCAGCATGGTAAAGACTGGGTTCTGCCTCTCTCACCTACATAGGGCCCAGCTAAGTGCGGCGCCTAATTTTAGGTGTAAGAATGCCGTTTCCCGATATCATCGCCCAACTTTCCTTCTCGCGGATGTTGTAGGCCGATTTTGATAGCTATAGCGAAGTCATCGGATAAGATAAGAAGAGGTGGCCTTTCGCGCGTTTAATCCTAGTCGCGAGTTACGACTGGAATTATCTTTTTTACTCCACGCAAAGCCTAATTATCTATTCCTGCCCACCAGGCCAGCATCTAGTGACCTCAAGATTGGTTGTCTCCGCTCCTTCTTCGGGATCAATCCGCATGAAAGGGGTCCTGAGGAAGCATATGCAACTGTTCCAACAGAATGGGAGCACGGATTGTGCCGAATAGATGTATATCAGTTCCAAATGAGTTCCAAATGGGCTAAGTAACTGAAAGAGATCATTGGACGCAAATGCAAATCATCCACGGACATACTAACGGACACCTGATGTATGCTGATGGACAGCGTCATGACGTGCTCATGTACTAAGTTTGTCTAGATAAAACAAGAAGCTTTCCCCGCCGGGGCTTCAAAATTGGCGTGTAACGAGGCTTGTGTGATTATCAACTAGTATCCTCTGCCACAAATAGCTGATAGAGTAGAAAGGGGCTAACAGCCTGAGAGATGCTAAAGACGTTCGCACACACACAAAGTCCGTGTTGCAGCCTAAGGGTGGCATGTAGAACGCCCATATCTACACCCTCGATTCTCCCGGTGAAATTATACAAGCTGTGCGACCAGCAGAACCAATAACAGTGTCTTTCTGACTTTCAGGGGTTCTGCAGTTTTATAGTTTTGTGTTGAGATTGGCACTGAACGTCTCAAGATACCTACCCTCGGGAGCGAAGACCAAATTTGTGCGCAGAAGGGTACTATGTCGTGATTAGGCGGCGATAGACATGTGCTACCTATCAAGCTCCAGACCATTCTGTTTTTGGTTTGTGTTAAACTCGGGTCGTGGATTCTCAAGTCCTTTCGTAGTCCACATGGATCCATTACATTTCATGATGACAAAGTACGTTGTTGCCCTGTCATATGGTACAGCACTGCACCTCGGTTGCACGGCAGATGCCCCACATCTCTTGTTGGTACACATGGTAAAAGTTGGAAAGGAAGCAATCGTTGCTATAATTTGTATCTATGACACTGGAATTCTTATTACCTTACCAATAGTACTTGACTGGCGCAGTGTATGTATGCACGGGCGAGCTTATGTTCTTCCAATTGCATATTGAAGTCGGGCGAGTCGGGACACATGAGGTCATCCAACACGTGGTAATGCCCTAAATAGGCGCCCGAATTACCTTATGGGTAACGTGCTCGCTTAAGATTCAGACCGCTTCACAGCCGACAAGATAAGCGAGAACTTTGAATTTGAATTGAGGACACATATGTATATACACGGATGGGAAGCTTCGATGTATGTACACAATGAATGAAACTAAGGACCATACAGAACCGTAACAATCTCAATATGTAAAATGGGGAGGGTAAGAACGCTAGCGTCGCTGAAACATGGGCCAAGCTGGCAAGTACCGTGTAATCAACATCAACATTGTGTGAAGTCAATCAGTTAGAGGTTTGCTTACCTTAGAAGGATTTGGAAAGTTCGTGTTCGTCGCGCTTGAAAGAGGTAGCCAGCTCGTGGAGATCCTCACGCTTGAAGGCGGCTCCCAACTTCTTAGGCTCATCGCGCTTGAAAGAAGTGGCAAGCTCGTGGGGGCCCTCTTCGCGTTTGAAGGCAGCTCCCAGCTTCTTAAGGTCACCGCGCTTGAAGGATGTGGCGAGCTCGTGCAGGTCATCCTCACGCTTGAAGGAAGCTCCGAGCTTTTTGGGCTCATCGCGCTTGAAGGAAGTTGCAAGCTCGTGGAGGTCCTCCTCACGTTTGAAGGAAGCACCCAACTTCTTCAACTCATCACGCTTGAAAGAAGTTGCAAGCTCGTGCAGATCCTCCTCACGCTTGAAAGAGATCCCCAGCTCCTTGGGCTCGTTGCGCTTGAAGGAGGTGGCGAGCTCGTGCAGATCCTCCTCGCGTTTGAAGGAAGCTCCGAGCTCCTTAAGCTCATCGCGCTTGAAGGAGGTCGCAAGTTCCTTGGGGGCTGCGCACATGGTCATTAGTTCATGCGGATGCGGTGTGTGTTTTAAGACATACTATCGCGCTTGAAGCTCTTCTCGAGAGACTTGTCCGAGCCAGCACCAAGTGGAATCGCTGATGCAACAGAGAGAGCGATGAAAGCGACGATCAGCTGCAAGGACTTCATTGTTGTAGTACTCAGTAAGGGACAGTGGGTGCTGAAGTTTCTACAGAGTCTCCATTGTATTTATATTTCCTTTGAGACTACATTTGCCATTCTCGATAAAGCAGATATAAACCTCCATCTCAAGATAGTAAATGCTGAAGGTCACCATATGTGAGTCTTTGTAAAACCGCGTGAGAGCCCATCTAGACCCCACACCTATCTATCTCAGTTCATGTCGCAGAACGATAAGAATATTCTGATCTAACTCACCCTCCGAAGAGTAAAGAAGTTTGAAGGTTTACTGGAGCCCTGTGAGAGGGGTTTCCGACGAATGGAAAGAGAACTCCTGACAAATATACCGTGTGGTGTAGAAAGCCGAGCCAGTATCTCATCAATCACTCTCAATCCACATCCAGAAACCATCAAATGCGTTCTTCTCTGCAGTATCGCGCCACTTAAGCCATCCATTGTGGACAACGAGCACGATTCTAATTTGGTACTCCAATATCACGGATCTCATGTGTATCAACACACACCCATGTCCGTGTCATATAATTATAATCACCGGATTTTCCAATCATTCGTTCCCATGGCCGAATCTCTATTTTCAACCGGACTTTGACCGATAGGCATCACCGACGTTCCTGTGGGAGGAAATGGTACATGCCCTCTGCCAACTGCACAGAGTGGCAGTAGGAGGAAGCATTCCATTATTTCTCTACAAAATCGCCCCCTCTTCTCAGCAAGAGCTCGTGCATCCTCAGGATTGATACAAGCTATGAAGAGCAATACTCTATACGTTGTCGTACTCGCTCTGTGTGCTGCAGTGAATCTGTACGTCACAGTGAAGCACTTCATACCTTTGGGCACATACCCAAAAGCTCGGGACAGCTACAGTAAGATGCCGTCTTGTCATTGGTATAGAAAACTCTTAACTAGTTTCTAGCGTACGTTGGTGACGACTACCCTGAACACCTCCCCGTTGAAGGCGCGAAGAGGCAAGTCATGGCCACCTTCAACAAATCAGAAAACTTCGCCATTTCCGGGGCTGGAAAAGCGGAGCTATGGCACAGCGTATATCCAGAAGGCTACGGATTCGTGCGTTTGGGGAGCGGTGATCGCATACTCTGTACCGCGATGTTCCACCAACTACACTGCCTGGAAAAAATGCGGATTCTGCTGGACGACCCCTTCAACACGGAGGTCTCCTTCCCCCATCAGCAGCACTGCATGAATTACTTGCGTCAGCTCTTCCTATGCAAAGCGGACGTGACTTTGGAGCCAATACTGGAGCACGTCCATGGCGCGGAGTTGGACGAAAGCACGGATCTCTCGATGCTGAGCGGAGATGGAGTGACATATGAGTGCGGGGACTCCAAAGTTTTGTATCATACGGCTGCCTCCAATTATCTCGATTGGAAGGCTAGATGGAATCATACGAGTCGAGTTCCGACACCAGCGTATCCTTTTGGTCTGTAGTAGCACCTCAATACTGTTTACATGTATCCCTTCGAAAGATGTACTTCTACTGGCTTCTGGGTTTCAAATCGTTCATTCACAAATGTATATTCGGCTATGGACTTCAGGGTTGCGGTTACGGCCTCTGCTCAATTGTGAACGCTAAAATTCGACCCATAAGCCATATTTTCAACTACATCAAAGAGAGACATGCTCACCCATCCTCGGTTTCGTCTCGGGCTGCATCTGTATGAACGCCACGTCGCAAAGCGAGTCGTCCTTCTTACATGCAAGTTCGTACGTGCGGACAGATCCCGGCGCCCCGCAATCGAACTCGGGAGAAAACATTTCCGCATTGCGACGTACGACTAAAGTCCCTATTTTTCCTTTTCTAGATGGACGACTGTTCCAGGATAGTTTGCGCACGTCGAGGAGTGCCTCGCTGTTGAGTAGCCACACCTCTATTTCGAAGTCGAAAGGCGATAGGGTCAAAGTACGATTGTGGGCTGGAAGCAAAGCAGGATCGGGAATTGTGGACGCGATGGCGCATTTCTGAAGCCCGCAGTCCTGGACACGATGTTGGACAATCATGGAAATCTAGCAAGGAAGTAGCATGAATTTACTGGGACTGCAAAGAGCATACAAACAACTCACATGCTTATTGATTGTTACATGCGGTTCTCCAGGGGACACTAGTCCCTCGAAGGTGATGCGAGCATTCCCGTCCGTCCGAAAAACGCGATTCGGTTCTTCCGAGCTTACAGGACAGAAGATGTGAGGGAACACAGTAAGCTTGGGCGGGAGAGAAAGCTGAGCTATCGTGCTATTGAGCTTCTCGAGTCCAATGTAAATGCTTGGGCGGTAGAGCACTGAAAGCTTCACGGGAACAAACAGGTTGAGCATAATGCAGAATATTGCGACGGACAATGACGCTAAGAACCACGGAGAAGCTGGCGCTGGGCCTGTGACTGAGGTATAACATGGGTGTATCAGCCGCGACTGGTCGATATCCCAAAAAAAAAATCAAAGCGAACCATGCTGGTTGTAGCTAACAGTCCTGGTCTTAACCTTTGTGACCTTCTGCTCCAAGGACTCCTGTGAACCACTCTCTGCACTGTCTTCACTGGATGGGACAGCAGTGTATGTGGCGACCATTTTGTACCGGAATAAGGATTCGGTGCTACCGAGATGTATGAGCAACCTTGCGCCTTAGAAGAAGTTGGAATTTGGCAAGGGTGTGGAATGATATCGGGAAGATGGTACCAATTGAGCCACCTAGATCCAACCTAGATCACGCGAAGCAATACACATTTATAAATAGATTTGACGGACGATAAGAGGGATAGGGGCCAATAACTTGATCAAGAATTTAGTTATCATTGGATCAGTTACATGCATATAACTCTGAGATATTATACTGGAAAAGAAACAAGCATTGAGGAAGCAAGATCAAGTCAGCATGACCGAAGACCGCAGACCGGGCCTTCAATATAGGTAGGCTTTCGGGAGACAAGGTGTTGGGGAAAATTACACGCCTGTCTTCCACTATAATTAGAAGCTTCCATACCGTGCGGCGTGAAGCAGACATAGCTGCCGAATACTCAGAAACTTCAAATGATTATGGTGTACAATCAAGAATTTGCGTGTTTGCAACAAAAAAGAGTAATTGAAGGATGCCCACGCCATCTGAGATTCGTGGCTTATGTTCCTCGTGTCATAATTAAGCTACTTTCGAACAACTTCAGCAACGCATTCAATCTCAACGGCAGCCTCGAAGGGAAGGTAAGCCACACCAACACACGTTCGTGCTGGCATCTTGCCTGCTTCAAAAAACTGCAAGGACGACTAAGATTCAGTGCAGGTGGGGCGATAAAATCGACCTACTTCTGCGTATGCTTCGTTCATTAAGCCAAACTCGTTCTTCATATCTGACATGTAGATGTTCGCTTTGATGATATGCTCAAGGCCCGACCCAGCGGCCTTGAGAATTATCGACATGTTCTCCAGGGCAGCGCGCTATAATGACTATTCAGCTTGACGAGCCTTGACACGATAGTAGCTTGCAGAGGACTGACAGTTTGTGCCTTTACTCCGCCTTCGACAATCTTAAACTCTCTGGTGCACCCGATGTTTCCTGAGAGATACACCTTTCCATCTGAGATTACTGCCTGGCTGAAAACCGGAAGAACAGGGAGAGCATCTGGCGAGAACACGGTCTGCTTCATGGTAGGCAGAGTACTGGAAAGAGAGGCTGTTGAAGGAGGCAATCTGATAACCGGAGGGCAGCCTAAGGTTGAGCACCAATCTTGTAATAAAACGCACGCTGGTACATTATGTAATAGTCTTGAGTGGGGTAGTTGGGAGAGTACAAAAGTGCGCAGTTATCAATAGCCCACTGCGCGCTAGTTACAGTAAGCTCGATCCGAAATAGTTGCGAAATAGAACATCATGCCCGACGCCCATAAGTATGTCGGGCGACTATCAGAGATCCCCCAGTTGGGATGACGATAGCTCGCGACCTTCTTTCTCATAATGATAAGTGGTATGTACCCCTCCGATTCAAGTTGGCAATGTCCCCCATCTTTCATCTACGACTCTTCTCATGATATGGTCAAATAGAAGAAAAAAATTGCAAGTAGAACCTGTGATTAGATACCGGGGATTGACTTCTCACTGTCATTTGGCATGTTCAAGTCGTGCCACAGTGTGCCACCCGCGAGAAACTTCAAGGCCGATCCATGCTAAAATTGTAGCGCATTCTCACCGCGGTCGCCGTCAAAGTTATCACGAGTCGTCACGACAAAATTCAATGGCGTTGGCAGTGACTCTTTACATGCACAGCAAGGTTGCCTGCAAGGGGTCGGTAGGGCTCATACTACTAGGCGAGAACGTCACTTACCTCAACGCTTAGAAGCGAGGATATTGACACATTTACGTCCGTTCGCTTGCACTACTCACCACAAAATTTGAAGCAGCGAGAAATAAATAGAGAAGAGATCTGCGACCAGGGTACTTGTACCCACTCAGTGTTTGTTGGTCTGCCTTATGCCACGCATCAGGTAGTTTAGAAACGTGAGCTACAAAGTCCAGAAATGACAGAGATAGACATATGTCCTCGAACGAGACATCACTATCGAAGAAATAAACAACAGAGAAAGAGAATCCATGTGCAAGGCTCCCAAGGCAAGGGGAAAAGTTTTGGTTGGTTCATAATTAGATGAGGGGGACCTCAGTAGTAAGAAAGAGGGCTATGCATACATTGGCATTCGACAGACTCATGAAAGTAGCGTCCGTGATATTCCCACCCCCAAACTCCATGTATCTGTCATTGTATAGATATAAGACTGGTAACTGATGATGATCAGTGGTTGACAGCGAACGATGGAATAAGATATGGAGCCTCGTGGGCAAGATGGACCAGTGTCCATGTCAGAACCAATCAGTTGGACTCTAACACACCAATGCATCCCAGAATAACTATATAATATCCAACGCATGTTTAAGAAGCAGGCCAACTTTTGCGTTTGAAACGCTCTTTCCTCAGTGCCAAATTCCTTCCTCTCTACCTTGTTCTACGTGATGGCGATTGGTATCGACTCAGTGTCGCTTATCTCTATCTTTGTAGAGTGTATTCTATATGGTTTGGCATATGTCTTCTTTTGGGTCGTCTGATCATGACTGACATTATCATATTGTGCAGGATTCTTCGTCTTCCTTTTCGCTGTGTCTACTACCATCATCCTTGGCCGCCGCAGAAGCCAAGGTCCTGGCGGGGATCGCCTGAATAAGACTCTCCTCGCAGTATCTGTGACCATGTTCATCCTGGCGACTGTAGTACGTCATAACAAGGAGCAAAATACTCTGCGCACAAGCACAACAGCGCTAATTTTGTGTCCTTCAATAGCATGTGGCTTCTGACCTGCGTAGACTTTTGGACGCGTTCATCACACACGGCTCCGACCCCCATGACGGACCCAGCGGTGTCCTCATGAACGTCAGCACGGTTTTATACTCCATTAAGAGCACCGCCTACTGCATGCAAACTCTGGTTGGCGATGGGTTCATGGTAAGAGAGATGTCCATTCCTGATCACGAGAAAACTCCATTGAGACTGGCCGAAACAGGTATACCGCCTATATCTTGTGTGGAACGGAAACAAAATAGTCTGCTTCCCCGTTGCATTGACTTTCATCGCTAGTATCGGTAAGTGGTTGCGATCTATACCAACTTGGATAGAGTACTCATCAGTTCGATTACTAGGTGTCGGCATTGGCGCCCTTCAAGGCTTCGCTCGAGTATCCCCCGATCAACCTGTGTTCATCACCGAGCTGCAAGAATGGATTGTTTCGTTCTTCTCTCTCACATTATTCACCAACTTTGCATCTACGGGTGAGCTTGACTTATCTTTCCGGTTACATCCATTGATTCATGTCCCTCAGCGCTTATTGCCGGCCGCATCTGGTGGGTCCAGCGCAAGATCACCGGCATGTCCGCTGATGGCAAAAGACGCGGAACCCTGGGGCCGGCTGCCGTAGTTATCATTGAATCTGGAGCCATCTACTCATTTTGTCTCATCCTCCTTCTGTCGCTCTACCTCAGTGGAAGTTATGCCCAATATATCCTCCTCGACGCAGTGACACAGGTTGTGGTAAGTGGCATTTCCTGGTTTTTGGCAAACGCTGCTTAATCATCTCTCGTGCAGGGCATTGTATTTTCCTTGGTCATCGTACGTGTGGCTCTAGGGGTGTCGAGTGAGCTCCATTCTACTGGGTCTACCGCCGTGTCAAACCGCACCGGTCCTCTTTCCGTGTTCCAAACGGCTTCCACACGCGATCAGACTTCAACTTGGCAGTCTGGCAACACCGCATACAACACACGCGCCTCCAATTTCATGGCCGTCAAGGTCACCAAATCGACTGACACGGATACTGCCATGGCTATGGAGCCAACAAAAGGTTCGAGTTATGTCAGTGACTGGTCAGATCACGGCGGCCAGTAAATGGCGCAGGCTTAACTTGTTGCTCTGGCAATGCTTTACCTCGGTTGTTTTATTACTCTCTATGGGTAGTTGTACATGTATTTTGCTTATTTTTATTATTATGGATGGACATTATCTAGGGATGGACTACTTAATGACCTTGCAAAAGAAGCATGTATTGAGGGCAGTCGCACATATATTCTGGTTACAGAACCTGGCTATGATCATGAGCCTGCGTTGCTTTGGACGGTCATGATAGATAGAGAGGGTGGCTCTGTCTGGACAGATCCCAATCGTCATTATACTTAGACTATGGGTAAACAACGTGGAGCGGCAGTCACTTAAGATCGTTCAATCAACAGAGACAATCATTACCTCGTTGCCAACTTGAAACATTCCCAGTAACGTGAAAAGCTAATTTGAATCCAAAAAAGTAAACTCTAGTTGCCCACATTCGTTCACTATGGAGTTCGTATCGACTTCGTTCGCGAAGAAATTACTCCTGCAAATACTAGAATAAGAGCGCTGAGGGACATGCAAATCTAATTGAATCAGCCGGTCATTTTCAAAGGCGTTAACGGACTTGAACAGTGACTGATTGGCATTGTCAACTCACTCCATTGAAGAGGGCTGGTCTAAACCATATAAGCTTTGATGACAACAGAGCGCCTGTTATCGGAGGTCCTACATGTCAGAAATCAGCTGCCTGGATTTAAGAGCTAACATGGCCGAGTTTACCGATCAAGCTCCCAATGCCTATTTTGTGAGGCAATTCGGTGTTAGCATCGTGGAATGGCCGACATATAGCATCAGATGCGAACCTCCTATCCCAAAGCATAGTCCAATACGCGCCCTGTATTATAAATATAATGTTAATCAAAGATGATCTCTTACGGGAGAAAGCGTTGCTCACCCAACTTCTGACATGTTGGTCGATATATTTGCGAGCATGGGCCCTAGGAGAGATATTGCTTGGAAAGGGGTGAATACGATTAGCTTAACTGAAGACGAAGATTGGACTCACCTGCGCCAGAGAAAAACCCATACAAGATGGCCACAATAACGGCTCCTGCAGCATCTTTCACAGCGATAACCGAGAAATTGATGACGCCACACGCAAGTGTACAAGGAACAAGAAGCGTGAACACTCCAGTGCGGTCAGCAATAATTGTTGGCAAAACTCGTCCAAAAGCGCTGGAGCCATTCAAGATTGCAATCTACTGGTATGTTAGCGCCCATACGTAAAACCCTTCGGGCGAAAATACCCACCGTGTAGAATGCAAGGTTGACATTGATTCCATGTTTGATGGAGTCCAGTTGTAGAAACAGCGTTGGGAAGAAGACACCCAATATGAGAAGAAAGGTGCCAGCGGTGGCGGCAATATAGCTCTTGTCGCGCAGAAAGGCACCCCAATAAGACATTAGGTCCGACAATTTCTTTTGCTGCGGTGGCAGGCGAGTGCTCATCATCAGATTTGCGATTATGAATAGCCCAAGGTTGAAGAAGGCACTAATCCGTACGCCCCAATGAAACCCGACCCGCGAGTGAAAAAGTTGATTGAGCATAATCGGGTGTACAACACCGCCCAAAGAGGAGCCAGATGCAACAATGCCCATGGCCAGGGAACGGCGTTTCTTGAAGTGATGTGTTACGACGCCCAAGGAGGGCACGTAAACGGAACCAATTGCTATACCAAGACCGATACCCTGCGCAAGGAAAAGCTAGCAGATACACAACTAGTCAGTGTGAACAAGGACCCTATTCAAATAGACGCCATACCTGATACCATTGTTGCGGTTGCGATATTGAAATCATAAACAAGCAAAATACGAAGAGTAGGGATCCGGACCACATAACATGATGACTTTATTAATCGTCAGTCACATTTAAGGTGAAATGGGGCAAATCGCTTACAAGTAGCCAATATCCATGGCATATCCGGAGAATATGCCCATGCTGAAGAGGCAGAAGGTCTGCGCCCCCGCGATCCAGCTTGATTTTTGTTAGTATTGACGACCACCAGCAAACGAATGAGAAAAACAAACTTTATTGTGGATGACGAATGGTTGCTGAGGTATATCCTGACATAGTAATCTGCGAAAGCCATTAGATATTGGTACGATATGAAACCACGCAGAGCGCACCTTCATAGACGCCGAAACTATTCACATAACTAACTTTGCATCCGCCCGTTAGCTGGAGTAGTGTAGCATATATAGCATCCACACATGTAGGCGTACCCTGACGAACAAAAGACGACAATAAAGCTGCCATTGAGAGCATCAGTACTCAAGACAAAAGATAATTTGGCACAATGAACCTGCTTACGCGCCAACAAGAGTACTCCATGCCTTGAGGCCACCGTCCACCTCTTCAAGTGGAGGTTGCTTCAGGGTAACGTTGGTTGCTGAGAGTTCTGTATCCTCATTCGCCTCGAGACCTTTCTCCGAAGAGTTTAGGTCTGGCTCGCTCATCATTGTTGGTGGGGGATGGACAACGGAACGCCCCCAGTTATTCAACCCTGAGCGCCGAATCCACTGAGGCGTTCTCCGGCTCGGCGATACGGGCACGAAATTCTTGATAGAGCCAGAAATAAGTCGGAAAGCTATAAAGATGGGTGAGATGTAGATCGAAGGAGTTGTTAAAAACAGAACACAATCCCACATTCGCCCCGGTGACTTCCTAGGGGGCTTATATTTGACCCAAGGGCCCGGGGATTGGACCTCTATCTATCATTGCCCTGCTCCTAGTATGCTTCGAAGGCATGTGCACCATAAGTTATATATGGACACATTGATGGGGGGCTGAATAAGACGGGATGGAAGTGAGAGTGTCCAGCAGCAGTCCAGTCACACAACGTCCAACAGTCAATAATCAGGGCTATTATCAGTTCTTCAGTGTTATGACTTGACAAGGCCTTTCGTTTCTCAACCTCCCAATAACAACCCTCCATGTCGTTATCTGAAAAGTTAAAGCAAGCGCATCAGAGTCGTGGCCTCCTAGTTGGCTTGACGGTGCTGCTTACAGTCGTCAATTGCCTTCTGGCGATTCGCCCTCCAGCTCAGGCATATGTCAGCGATGAACCCAAATCACTGTGTAAGCTCTCGAGACCTCTGTACAGGACGGCTTGATAACATACCCCAAACGTTAGCATACAAGCCAGATATCTGGCCCATCGATAGCCTACGACCAGCAACGATAACTCCTGAAGAGACCGTTCACTACAAACTAGACACCCCATCAGGCATCCTCGAGTGGAAGACCTCCCTCCCGCGAGGCCGAGGGGTAGTTTACCTGCGGAACAGCACCTCCGGGCCTAGTCACAAAGTGCAAGCCTACCGCGTAGCGCTTTTCCATCAAATTGAATGCCTCGACGTCATCCGGGACCAGTTCGTGAAGCAGCGTGCGGACCCGAGCATAACCCCCGCACCCAGAGCCGAGTACTGCCTAAATTATCTGAAGCATTCGGTTCTTTGCCATGCAGACTCTCATTTGGAGATGGTGAGGAGTGAGTACGGGGGACGATCCGTGCTTCCATACACTCCGCGCTCAGACTGTGTAGACTGGGAGGCTGTGTGGAGAGCCGCGGGGGAAAATCACAGAGCACATGTAGAAGAGCATAGGGTTGCTGGAACGCCGTTAGAGTAGCTGTTCATGGGATAGTCGATGCTGTTTCCTTTTGTATGTTGCAATTGCAAGCAATCGGCACGGGCTGTTGGAGAAATTTCGGCCTTGGCTAGGCGTGAGAATGTTTGGAGGATCTGAAGGGCCCTATTTCGGCATGAATATCTGCGACTCTTACTGAGTGGCCTACAGTTCACCACCCTGAGCCTTGTTGTAGTACATCTGTTCAGTCGAAGTTGATAGCTTTGTTGAATATTCATTTATATAACCCTTCAAGGTCATGGACGCCTGGTATGTACAAGGTACGCGCAGTCAGTGATGAAATTGCACCCCTGAAAAGAATTGTGAAATAGTACGTGTCAAAAGACTGACCTTTAGATGAATCAACTATTGCTCGTGGTAAGTTATCAACAAGTCCTCTCCTTTGGTGAGTGAGGGATTGACGACTAGTCTCCCGAAAAATCAGGGCACCAAAAGTTCAGGATTGAAAGACGCAAGCCAAAATGATATATAAACTTGGGGCTTGTCGAAATAGAGTCAGAAACACGACGGTCTTCATATAATCGTTGATCATTGAGGAATTTTTCAACATCGGACATAGCACAGAAAGACATATATGGTGTACGGCGTAGGATCCTTCAGTCAACATGGTGAAAACTGAAAATATCACAAAGAGCCTGCCCATCCGGGGCATACTACTAGAATCAAGCTAAGGAACGGCTATTCTTTTGGCATGCGCTCTGCGTTATTTGGCAGAGCCCAAAGGGTCAAACTCCGCGGAGAGACGAACATTGTTGCATTTCATTCCATCAGAACGAGAAGGAGAAGGAGTACCCTGTCAGCCTTTGACTATGCATTCTAAGCCGCAGGTAGTTGAAGACACGAAGCAGCAGACCCGAAGCTTTCCGGCATAGGTGTCCGACAAAGCTAAGTGAGGCATGGTAAAGGTGATGTATGAGTCGGTGCATAGGCATCAGTTACCATGTGGCACACAGAAGAGAAGTTTAAGGGGTATAGAACAAGAATATGCGCAGGCCTACTTCATTAACGTGGAGACCAAGGCAAGCCAGGAACCCCAGAACTTCTAGGTGGACTGTGAGCATCTCAAATAAGATAACCAGAGGGCATTCGATAAATCCAAGTAGCGAGCAATGCAGTCGAAAGCATATTACAACAGTAAGACAGATCCGGGAGTTGTGAGGAGAGGTAGAATATTGATGACACCATGTATGAGGTCGAGTGAGCCTGGCATAAGGTGATCTGTCACCCACAGGTATGCACGGACATTAATCTTTCGAAGCAAATGTTGTGTGATATGCGTGTCAGGAGAAGCTCGAAGAGATGGGTCGCAAGTCAGAGCAACAATGTAGGTTGTGCCGCGGTAACACAATGTCTGAGTAGCTGAGATATGAGTGATTCCAATGCTTGTTGTTTGATCATGACGTCAGAAGGCCGATAAGAGACTGATGCTGGTACAACAAAAATCCACTCAGCCAACAGAGCATCTCCGTTGAGATATTCTGTGCAAGGAAGGGCAGTACGCACGGATATCACAGGGACTACTGAGTGAGCCAGAGAAACAGTTAAGGAATGATCTCCTCGGTATATCCCCTTGATTTTGCTGATCTCGCGTCTAAGAGTTGAGGCGCGCAGAAAGAGGAGTATTCCGGGCGAAAAATAAAAGCTACTTTGGCGCAGGCAGTTTGCGCTATCAAAGATACATAATATTCGCCCGTGGCAGTTCTCGACCCGTCATGACCTCGGGCGGAACGCGGAAAACGGCCGAGAAGGCTACTACCTAGGGGAGGTGGCGACTAGCGAGCAAATTGAAACTGAATTCGGAACAGCCACAGCCGGCTCCAAAGCCAACAGAATCCAGATACAGGCGACAGAAAGACAGGTGTCGAAAGGACATATAGGTGATTGCGTAGATAAAATGCCTTTAACAGACGTGGAGGTGGACGAGAGGGACGTGTTGAATGCCTTGAGGCAGGAAGAAGGTTCGCTGACATAAGCCATTAAAGTCAAAATGGGAACAAGGCTTGCCTCGCTCATGCCCAACGATCACGGCAATTGACAGCTTTTGGGACCGCCGTCTGGCAAAAGGCCTCGGAAGGCTGCTTCGACCTTCCCTCTCCTTCTCCTTCTCCCCACCACCGCCACGCACCTCCCTCCCTTCGAATGCCCAACATCCCCAGCGAAATATGGTACAACATATGTCATTTCATCCCAGCTCAGCAGGTCCAGAGCCTGTTCGCGCTCAATAGCGTGTTCTTCGATGTCGCTATGGACTATCGCTATCGGCAATTGAGTTTTGCATATTTGGATAGAAGGACGGTGCGCAGCTTGGTGCGACTAAAGTGCGTATCGTGTACCCGTCGCGTCAGCGTTTCTATCGGTCTGACATACTATCCAGAGACCCATTTGTCGCGAGACGCGTTCGGATATTGCATGTCTATCCCGGATTCCTGAAGGAGGCTCTAGATAAGGAGAAGGGTCGGCCAACACAAGCACTGCGGCGCACATTCTGGGCCAAGCTCACTGCGCTGGCCGTCCTCTTGATGGAACAGCAGAAGATTTTCATCCGTCATCCTCGAACCCGGCGAACCGAAGTCCCCAACCGCCTGAAGGATGTTGTCTCAACAATCCTAGAAGTACTGAGCGGCTTGCCCAATGTGACCGCCTATTACGTGACATGGTGCGGGCTTCCGTCGATAAGCAAAACCGCCGTGCCTTTCCTGTCGACAGTCCTCCATGGCAATCTGCACAAGTTGTCCTTGGAGTTATCTCTGGAAAATGTGCGGAACCTTTTGACACCATCTTTTCAGGTGGAGAATTTGAAGGAATTGGAGCTGTGTATCCATTCAGAGAGTGTCGGATCCATTGAGGAGCGCAATATAATTTTGGAAACGCATCTTGCGCCTGCCATTCGTCGCCTGCGCGAAAATCTGCAGTTGCTCCATATTCAATCTTGGGAACCAGCGGACCTGGCTCCTATGCTTCGGGGCGTTGGTACCTTGCCAGCTCTAGCCCATCTCATTATTGCTATCCCAGTTGAAGGAATTCATCTTGGGGATCCAATGGGTTTAGCAGAGTTTTTGTTTGCGCATCGCCTCACCCTTAAAACGCTTTGTCTGCGCGGGACACAGTATGGAGGGAAAGGGCTTGAGCCAACTGTATATTCCTTCGATATTTGGATGCGGAACGCGGTTGACGGAGTGACATTGCCGAAGCTGCGAACCCTCGAAATCAGCAGCCACTTCTTCCCCATAGACACATCGTTATTCTGCCTACAACAATTTTCGACGAGAATCATTTCGGTCGCGCTTACTGGATGCTATCGAACATATTCAGATGTTGAAGACGTGTTGAACGTGATTGAACATCGACGAAACCATCCCGTAACAACTCTTCGACTCGCCTTGGTATCCTTGTCGCCTCAGTTGGTCGACCTAATATCATCTAAAGTGCCGTATCTGGAGAGGCTGGAATTGGCTGTGAAATATATCCTCCCTCACTCTATGGACAGCCCAGAGTTTTGCATGCTAACGAAGAATGCGCCCCCAGGCCAGGTGCAAGAGTGGTCACAAATCGTGCGTGTTACCTTCTGTGCTTGGAATATTATCTGACCCCTTGTCGTAGGATGAATTTTTGAACCAGATGGAGGCAAGGAAGTACCCAGGTTGGCATCTCCAGCATTTGTCCATTGTGGCAGAGTACTTGCCCTCCCGAGCGCAATACGAGCACATTATGGAGCAGGCGTTCAGAACCTGTATCCCATCTTTGAAATCCTATAGCTAACGAAGACACCTTCGGATATCATCTGGTATCCGGCATCTCCAAATCGTCAAGGTCAGCATTGGCAGACACAACCTTGGCCTTGAACAAACAGTCCGTTCGCATACTCCTCATTTCACTCGACTGTTGGCCCTTCAACCCCATACAGGCGCAGCCGCGCCGACAACTTAGGGGTAGAAAACCTACACGCTGCTGCGAGGCAGAGTAATCGGTTTAGTCATTGTGGGTGTCATGACATGTCTCGTCAGGCCCACGAGATATCACATACCAAACTCATGATTCTTGATCGTTGTTAATAAATCTTCTTCCACGATAGCTTTGATTGACATCAAATATCGCCGCTCTGGTCGACGGTGCTTTGAGGAGGTCGTTCATTGATACCGTTAATGTTGTCGGGTCGTCGCACGAATAGGCCTTGGCGAAGACCTCATTCCAAAACACTGTGTGTGACGTTAGGGGACTGCGAAAAGTATAGTGCATTCATTATCAGCCAAAAGCAAATGCGTGGATCGCTGAAGAAGTTCAAAGTCAATCTCACGCAGGAGTACCATGATATTCTTTTGGTGCCTTGACGCGAGGCCTTGGTGGAGCGAAGGAAATACAACTCTCAAACTTCTTGACGGCTTTCGAAACCTTGCTCTGTCGCCCGGGAGCTGCAAAAGTCAACGAGATAAACTGCGTGGTCTTGTCGTTGATGACCTCGTCGGGTTGGATGAGGGTGTCGTCGCCGGTATCGTCGTTCTTGTCTGCATTCTGAGGTGATAGCTTTGAACGCTTCGTGGTCTGGTAAGAGTCGATCGCATCGACAAGGCGCCTTTTGTTTGGCGTTTTGATAGCGGCCTCCTCGGACCCTACTCGTCTTCGACCAGTGTCCGATACGAAGACAGAAGGGTCAAGGATCAAGGTGCGAGATTCGTCAAAGCCATCTGGCACACCACACCATGAGTGGATATATGCGCCTGAAACATCAGTATACCCACCGTCCAGCGTGTACGGCGCAATGGGCATATAAAAGTCTTCGGAAACACATCGAGTAACCCACGCAGCGTGTCTAACCTGTCATTAGACGAAAAATAAGCCGCATACACGCTGACATATATGCGCGGAAATATACAATCAGGTAGCGTGAAAGCAATCTGGTCGGTGATATGTCAGTTCAGATGGCCATAAGAGTGCAATCTTTATCTGATATCCGTCAAAACAAGACTTACTCGCTCAGCCACGGATCGTTCATGCTATCGCAGAAAAAGAACATCGCATGGCGGAAATCGGTGGTTGTATGCGTCAAATCGCCACCATTCCGCACTTGCAGTGACATGAACCGAGTACATGCGCCTCTCAGAGAGAACATACCCCATAGCACTCTGATCTCAGCCGGGACAGAAGGGCTGAAGCAAGCTGTACATTGCAACATCAGGTCCTACTCGGTGGGCGAAGGCAAGAGTTACGCACCTAAAAGTCCAGTGAATAGCATGCTTCGCAGAGGTTCGTTGTAAGTATCGATGGAAAATTATAGAAGAAAGAAAGAGTGTTGAAAGTAACAGACGTTGAGGGAAAGATGGAGGGATGAAGAGTTCCACTTTATAGGGGCATCCGTATTTGTGTCAGGTGGCTTTGCCAAATAACACGTCCAAGATCGCGTCCCTTGGCGCTTTGGAGGCATCTATTACAAACTTATCTTCGAATCTGCAGCTGGCACTAGCTCGCTTTGTCGATCTTGACACTTGCCCTAAGTCTTGAGTTGATGAATTTCTTGAGCCTTTGAGACGGTCGGCGCAGGAAGGTCCCGCTAAGATGTGTGTGCAATCCAGACCTTTCAATGACCATTGTGTAAAATATTCCAAACCAAAATTGAATTATTTGTCTAATCCACTGAGTGCGCGACAGTGTAAATTTACTCCTGTACTTCCACATAATTCGCTGCGATGCCGTCAATAGCCACTCGGCTTTAACAACGGGATGGGGGCACTTACCTGGGAACAACCCCGTCTCGCCCCGGACATTCGTACCCTGCCACCAGTCCTCCGAAGCGGGCTCAATCTCCGTGATAATTTCTCCCTCTCGGAACGTGATTTCGTTGTCTTCGGCCGCGTCGTAGCTGAAGAAAATGTCATAATGATGCTCAAGACATTGGACCCGTCAGGTAATACGCACTCGTAAAGGGCAACGGCGGTGATGCCCACATCGGCAGGAGGGGGCGTTGGTGCGCGAGGAGGAGCCGGAGGGGCGGGTGGAGGTGCGGGTGCGGCAGGGGCAGGCTACATAGACAGTGAGTAGGCTATGGCGAACCGCGATACTGAAAACTTACAGGAGGCGGCGGCGGCGGCGGTGGTGGTGGTGGTGGAGGCGGGGGTGGCGCCTCAGCCTCTTCAGCCTCAGGAGACTCGACGAGCTCAACATAGTTGGCTAGATGCAAATATGTGAGTGTTATGTTGGCTCAGATATTGAATGAGCCCACATGGGAATAAGCCGGCCTTTCCGTCCAATCCAACTCCAGACCACCATCCTTCGTCGACCTCCTCAATCTGGTGGATATACTCTCCTTCCGCCAGGTTGATCTCGTTATCTTCCGTGGCCTATTGGTCCTCAAAGGTCAGTAAGGATCATCAACAAAAGGTACCGTGCTACTCGCCTCGTAATCGTAGATCACAACGGCGACTACGCCCTGCAAACCAGCTGGAACCTGCCCTGCTGCCGTGGCAGGCTCGGGTTCAGGTTCGGATCTAACAGACAAGGCGGCCATCTGAGAATTTTATATCAGATAAGTCAGATGCAAACACATAAGAAAATCTTACTGGTGCAACAGGGGCCGCAGGAGGGGGTGGCGGGGGCGGGGGAGGAGGAGGTGGTGCTGGTGCTGCAGCCTCCTCCTCTTCTTCAGGCTCGTATGCGCGAGCAGGAGGCGGCGGCGGTGGAGGCGGTGGAGGAGGGGGAGGCGGTGCGGCTTCCTCAACAACGGCGGCTCGTGCAGGAGGCGGGGGTGGGGGAGGAGGCGGTGGAGGCTAGAGTTGATATAAGCAAACGCGTCCGACAGATATAAAATCGTACATTGGCACTAACCGCTTCATATTCAGGTTCGGCTTCCTCTGCTGCATCCTCCGTACCCCAAGCTGCCTCTTGTACCGCTTTACGGGCGGCCATATAACTAGCAGGCGCCGGCGGAGGCGGGGGTGGTGAAGGAGGAGCTTCGTCATCAGCAGTGAGGGCGACAGCAGCAGCTCCAGCCGCGAGGCCAACGCCAGCGGCAGCAGCAACTCCAGCACCTGCTGCAACGGCAGCTCCAGCCCCTACCACGGCGGCAGCACTGCCAAAGTTCCTGGGAGTCGCTTGGGTTACTGCAGCGCGGCCAAACGCAGGCGCGCTGGATGTGAAGGTCGGTTTCGAGATGGGAGAGGCAGCGGGAGCCCGGAACGAAGAGTTTTTGCTTCTTGCCTCTTCTTCTTCTGCCTGCTTCTTTGCCAGTGCTTGACGCTCGGACCAGGTCAACTTCTTGCCTCCTCCAGCTGATGAGGGAGACGGCGCGCTGGGTGAAGTTGCTGCTTGTTGCTGCATGGCTGCGAATGGGTTTCTCAGCTTGCCAGGAGTCGAGAGTTTGACTGGAGTGTAGGAGCTCTGAGGGGCTTCAATACGGTCCTCTTCGGCGGGCTTTGTAGGTACGTTAGAAGCGACAACGGGGGAGGGTTGAATCGGAGCTCGAGCAGGAGGGGCTTGAGGAGAGAACGTGGGCGCTTTTGGACCCATGGCGCTGAATGCCGGAGCGGGGGTTCTTTGGGCGGAGAACGCAGGTGTAGCGGGCGATTGTGCAGAAAACGCGGGTGCTTTGGGCGTCATTGCACTGAACGCGGGTCGAGCGCTGGTTGGTACGGTGGGCGGGCGCGAGGCTGCGGGAGGAGGCGGTGGCGGGGTTGCAGCAGCAGGAGCAGGCTTTTCTTCCTCCCATGCATCGGCTGGCGCAGACGCAGACTTTCCATACAAAGATCCTGCAGATGGTTTGGCCCCGAAAGCAGGCCTACTTGCTGTGGGCAAAGCAGGTTTCGCGGCAGGCGGAGGCGCCTTCTTGATCGCTGCAATGTCTGGTCTTCCGACAGGAGTATAACTGGACCCAACTGGTGCAATAGGCTCGAACTTCCTGGCCTGTTCTTTGTGAGTTGAATATTTGGCCCCTGAGGCGGCCTCCACTCTCTTCATGACGAGTTCCGGAGAGACATCGGCCTGACAACTGTGTTAGACTTTGTCTGCAATCCAAATCTCGTTGACCTACCTCATTGCGGGCATTAATGACAACATGTGTACCACGCAAGAAACGAGCGACCGCGTTGGAATGGGTATGGAACAAGCCTTTCTTCGCCTCCGGAACGCCATCTCCGCACCAATTGATTTGGACGAATTTGGGAAGTTGGCTCTATTGCATCGAGATCAGTAAGTAGAAGAACAAATTTGAGGAGATGTCGCACATTAGGGTCTATGACCTTCGCAAACGCGTATTGAATCCTGAAATACAGATAGTCAGATTGGCAATCTCATCTCCACCAGCCAGTTAGCGCACCTTCCGTCAGAGAACTCCTCCTCCAGCTCTTCTAATCCTCCGCTTCCTTTTCCTTGAACTTTGAGATCATTCGTTCCGCCTTCGTATGTGAAGATGGCCCAATCTATCTGTCCTCCGCTGACGACCTCTTGATATGCGTTTGCAAGATCCTTGCTCGAGAGATTGACCTGCAGAGACATGGCGATCTCTCTAGACGTATCAAACGATACTTATCGCGCTGTGTATGAGTGATATCGGACAGTGTAGATGTAGTAGAGAAGAAAGAAACCGCAGTATTCGTCACTGTCTGTATCGATGGACACGTGACATCAGGGGTTTCAGCCACAAGAACGGCTCCACTCGTCTTGATTCTTAACCTTGTCCATCGCTCTGTTTGTACTACACGGCGCGTTTATTGAGGGACTTGATTCCTACAAGCTAGCTCGCTGAGTGCCTTTGATATCATCATACAGTTTCATCAAGTCACCCCAGTTCCCATCGTCTGTCCATGCAATCGTCTTGTCCTCCTTGAGAGTCAACATCTGTCGCACATCCCGCTGTGCAGATCTGTCCAATGCAATTGCCTTCATGTACTTGTCGACCTCGTCTATCCAAGCTTTCGCCACTGCTATCTGATCCGGAAGCAAGCTGACAGTGCGGAACGCCCAGAGCAAGCGGTCACCCCCATGCGTAACATACCCTGCACCAAAATCAGCTTGAATCTCCGTTTCCTCAAACTGGAAACGCTTACCAAAAGGCCTATACTGCTCAGGCGTCCATCGAATCTCGTAGCGCAGTACAGGGAACCCATTCGCCTCCATATCCTGTGCAAACACCCTGACAGGCAGGTGGACCTGTCCGCAGCTAAGGACCTCGCCAAAATGCCGTGCTGACTTCTCCGCATTCGCATTATCCGGGAGCTTCGGAAACGCGTTCAGCAGCCTCGTAGCAACGTCTCTGGGGAAGCACCGCTCCACGTTTTCGAGGATATCCGCTGGGCTGTTGATGGGGTTGGCGATGCTGTAGAGGTACCACTCCTCCGTCAGGTCTCCGACAGCAACACACTTCACTCCGTGTTCTTGAAGTCCGCGTGCGAGAGCGCCTGACTTCTGTCTTTCCATAAGCCCAGGGCTAACGCACAGGAAGTCATCCGCGAGACACCCTCGGAATGTGCCATATTTGCCTATGACGTCTGTCTCGATGACTCTGGTGATTGACTCCCAAGGTACCTGCTTGGGGTCTTTTAGGACTGACAGGATATCCTCTGCGCGAGGGTCAAGATTCAAAGCACGGCAGAGTGCATCAAACTGGGGTTGCAGCTCGGATGGGGTCTTGGAGTCGACACTGGGCTCAAAATCAGTATCGTGACGACAACGCTGAACTATGGACATACAGGATTGCATTGGACTGCATGATTGCTGACTGGAACGGAGCCATCGCCCCCTTGGGGAGGATGGAGGCATGGTGTAATAGTTGGTGAACCGAGTGCGCACCTGCATCAAAGGTGAAGGAAAGTCTCAACAAGAAATTTAGAGATTCAATCTACCTGCAGACAACCCGGAGATTTGGATATCATTCGGGTTTCCTGAGAAAGAGTTTAAAAAACGAACACGGGAGGAAGAAACGAGGCACGAACCTCCGAACGAGTCAATATTACTTCGGATCCACTCCAGTGCCACCCACTGGTCTTTGAAACCGTAGTTTCCGGTGAGTTTTGGTGACTCGCTGCCAATAAATCCAAACGCTGACAGTCGATAACCTATGTTGACCCAGACCTCCTGTCGCTCTGCTGCGATATATTGTGCTTGAGATCCTAGGGAATGGGGTGACCCGAACTGGAGGAATCTGCGCAAACAATCCAACGTTAACAGAACTCGAATGCAATAGTGGAGACGAGTGATTCTCTGACCCTCCGTGGATATAAACCTTCACTGGAAAGCTCTTCTTCTCGGGGAACGAAGGTGGTATAGCAATGTTCAGAAAGAGCCTGCGAGCGCCTATTTCAGGACCGCTGGCAATATCATGTTAAAACCCCTACGTACGGGTTCTCAGTTGGTTTTCCAAATCCCACTTTGTCTTCAAAAGGCGACCCTGAAAGTAAAAACGTTCAGACTTGTGAGGATCAAGCTCCAGCTACCATCGAATACTGCTGACCTTGAGCCTGGCCGTCATTTAGAGGCTGCGTCGCATCTGAAGGAGTTTAGGGTCGCGTTCGCTCCATGTGTTCAAACTTCACCAACAAGCAGTTTCGCGAACATATTCTTTATTCTCATAGCGGAAGCCGTCTGGGAGCGCGATTGGATCTTCAAAGCGAACTGGAGGGAGCGCGTATGGCACCTCTGTGGAAACACATGCAAATCAGACTCGTCAGTTCAGAGGTGGGCATCCTCATCCCAAACTGCATATTCATACGTGCACATACCTAGAAAGCTGAGCGAGCCATTCTCAGCCTTCCCGCCCGTGATTGGGCCATATCTCGTCTCCACCGTTACTCGAGCGGTGTGTGCTAGTTCGTCGTGGAGGTGTTTCGCCATTTTAACGATTCAATCGCGTTGTTATTGTGATATTGGACTTGGAATGCGCCTAGACCGATGGTAAGAGGATGGAGGATGAGAAGTCAGGTAAAGACTGGCGCACCTTCCATTGTTTCCTCGGCGTGCTAAAAGTGCATCATCATGGTCACTCGCCATGATCTATTTATCAGCCTCGTGAGCTGAAGAGTGCGGGTTGGCCTCAGAATTCGCCCCTATTTCGGCAATCAAGATTAGCCGAGTACCCGAGTGCATCTATCAGCCTCTTTCAACGCTTGAGCTCAAAACTTGTTACTGCAAAGACCACGAGTCGGAATATATATACATGTCATATTGACCGAATACGCTGGGATTTATGGCCCCATTATCCGGTGAACCCGGCGGGCATTCTGGCCCCTGCTGCGGGCTTGTTCTTGTCTCTGAAGTCCCTTGCCATCTCAATCATTGTCACCCATTTCACGTTCTCATGGGTATTGACCCATTCAATGAACCGTTCCTAAGTAAATGGTCCATAAGAACTCGCTAGAATCTAATGCTTTCAGCGCTTACTAGCATAAGGATTACATGCGGACGTCCACTAACGTCGGGATGAATTGTGATGGGGAAGATGAATTCTTCTTCCTCCCTGTAAAAGGAAACATAAATTACCATATTCCACGGACATCTATTGGCTAGGCGTACCTATAACAGTATGTAAAGGTATCCTTCCACAGCTGCTCGACGTCTCTTGAATTGACCTGCACGCCTGGCAGTTAGCTATTGATGATATGTTATGTCAAGAGTCGCGAATACGTACCCAGCCATGTGAGTTTGGGCTCGACTTGATAAACCTATATTCATGAATGAATGAATCAGAAATGTTCGTGCTACGAGACATTTTTTCTCTCCACGCACATCATAGGAGGTAGATCGTCAAGGTACCTAGTGATCACGGCCATCAGAAAATGAATGGTTTTGTCAATTATCACGTACCAATTTGCCGGGATACAAACGAGGCCCGTCTCGTTTCCTTTTCGGAGTGGCTTCATCCATGTCGTCGCCTCCGCCTTATAGTCAATCTTGGTCCAGGAGTCTGCATCGCGCATGTAATACGCCTGCGAGCTTTGAGTAAATATATTAGCATGACTTGCAATAATGCATCTTGACCGTAAAGCTCACTCATGGGCCATGCTTGAATGGTCTGGGCAACATTTTGAGCAAGCATAGCCAGGTACCTTATATGACTGCCTCACCGTATTCGATTCCCTTATCCAGCAGTAGGTCGGTACCTTCTTTGCTTGTCTCCCACCAAGGAGCAACACTTCCCTGAGGATAAGGAAGTCATTATCATAAATGAAAACACTGGCAGATGGTGAGTTGCTGTTCCAAACTGACTTGCCTTTGGCGGAATGCCGTTATTGAATTCAGTCAGGAGATTATAAGTGTGCTCTAAAATGTCCTTTTGCTGCTGGACGGACATTTCGACGGGGTTCTGAGATATTAATTTGAGGGACAACTCCGAAGATAAAGTGACCAGCCCGTACCTCGTGTGAGTATCCATGAAGACCTCTAGACGAATGACAAGTATCTAGACACCTCCCGGAACATTGAGAAAAGCTTAATAATCTCACAGTTCATGTCCTGCATCTCGGACTGCCTTCATTTCTTCGGGGAATGTTTCCAAGCTATGTCCTATGAAGATGACACCTTCACGCCCAGGTATGTCTTGTACATGGCTAGCACATACCTGGGATAAACCACGTCGTCTTGATATTGTATTTCTTGAACATCTTCAGCAAACGCGGGACCCCAACCTCCCCAGCATACATTCCCTATGCGTGTCGCAAATTAGTATACGCAACTCCAGAGCATGGCTGTTTTATACCCTGGAGATATCCAATGGCGAATCCTCTCCACCATAAGACCCTAGCCTAATCGGAGGCAAGGTAAAATTAAGCGCTCATGCTTTGTTAACCGGATTATCATACGTACCACCCTGCTACTGCGTCAACATCTACGCCAAATCCGATAAGAACGTGTTTGGCAGGCATATGGAAACTTTAAGCGAAGGAGGATGTGGAACTTGTATCAAGCTCAGAGGAATAAGTTGGGAATAGTTGCAAGCCGGCCGCTAATGTGGGGAAATTGATGCAATCGGACCTTTCCGAGTATTCTTGTTGGTGGGGGTGTGAAGTACGCTCTATTATAAGGCCCATATTCAGCTTGAATATCATATTGCCTATTTATAGTTGATGAGTCCTGGGAGGCTTGGACGCTCTGGGCTGATAAGACATTTCCATTGCATTTCAGTGCCACGTCCGATAAAAGGACGAGAGAGAGGGTATCGTGACAGATAACGAATTGCTCGGCTTAACTTACGGTATACCTACACGGCAATATGGAGCCGGTAGATAGTGGATGTGGTACTCGACCTTAGCCTGACAGACAGAAGTCCTTCTTCCTCAAAGACTCGGAGTCACTGTCCTTGGCGCTACAAGGCAGCCATCTTTGTTGGGAGTCATATGTCAGTGCTGAGTATATATCGGAGGATTGACAATATACTCTGGTTGTTCAAGTTCTATTGCTTCCCGTAACTTCTTGTGATATTTGAGTTGTTATCTTGCCTATCTTGCCTATAAATACATCTATGAAGTTATGGCTGTTTAATTTGTTCCCTGGATAAACGCAAAAATCTACAGATTATAAGGAGTAGTCGTTGAGTAAGTGTAGTAGAAGCTTGAATGTGAGTACTATACGAAGGAACTAGCGGGTTTTTCTATTCCCTACCCAATTCGGAGATTAGGAAGCACAACACCATAAGCGAGGCTAAAAATAGAACATCGATGGGCGCCACTACAGTCATGTTGGCAACGTCAATACGTTTCCATTTTGGGTCGGGTTCTCTCCTCATATCGCCCAATCAACGCTCTTCTGTGCCTTTCAGCAAGAGAATACCAGATAATAGCCTGGAGATAAAGTTTTTGAATGCTGCGGCGGCCAGATGTAATGATCCAGGCCTTTCATGCTGAATATCTCCGGGATGATGGGACCTTCCAGTCAGTGAGGCGTGGAAACCTCCGCCATGTTATGGTGCACATCGTAAGACAGGGACCTCCTCCCCTTACTCCCAGCTTTCCCCTCTCCTCCACGCATCTCTCGCATTACATATCATGTCGGAGACCATATCAGAGAAAAAGGACAACAATGTCGTCACAATCGAGCAAGTAGACACGATGTCCATCAGACGTGCCGACGACGCCAGATTGGCAGAATTGGGCTACAAGAGCGAATTTCGCCGTGAGTTCTCGGTGAGCGAACTGGCCTCTCTGATTTACTGGCCAGTGTCTAACTAGATTCTGTCAATGGTAGAAAATAGAGACTGTCTCCTTTGCGTTTTCGATCATGGGAGTTGTTGCAAGCGTGTCGTCGACGCTGTCGTTCGGGCTGGTTAACGGTGCGTGGTTTGATATGCCCTACAAGCTGCATCAAACTGAGCGCTGGGACATAAGGTGGCCATGTTGGAATGGTATTTGGATGGCTTATTCCCTGTCTTTTCGTCCTTAATGTCGCGTTCTCAATGGCCGAACTGGCGTCCTCAATGCCGTCAGTCGAAAGTCGTCAAAGTCTGATAAACGAACTGATTGACAATAAATTACAATATGACAGTACCAGCGCAGGGTTATATTACTTCTCCGCAAAGCTAGCACCCGAAAAATATGCACCCCTAGCAAGTTGGATCACGGGCTGGGCAAATATCACTGGTCAAGTAACACTGGTCTGCGGTATCGACTTTACTTGTGCACAGATGATCACTACGGCAATTGCTGTCATGTCAGATGGGCAAACTATACTATCGGCTGGTGCGACGTATGGTATTCTCCTTGCCATTCTATTCAGTCACGGAGTGGTCTGCTCAGCCGCGACGAGTGTCCTCGCGAGGCTGAACTTGTTCTACGTACTTGTGAATGGTCGGTAAATCTTACCACTTTCTGAAGAAGCATTACTAACCCGAGCTCATTTAACAGTTGGCACGTCCATTGCCGCGATCGTATCTTTACTCGTACTTTCCGATGGCAAGAGGGCATCAACTTCAGACGCGTTTACGCTGTATGAGAATAATTCTGGATGGCAAGATAGTAAGTATCGGATTGGAGTTGATGTACATACGCACTCACTAGTCACCTTGAAACTGCGGCAGATGGCTGGGCATTTCTTTTGGCTTTCACCGCACCTATGTGGACCTTAACCGGATGTGAGAGAACTGCGTATGCTCTAAGTAGCCCACTCATCAAAAATTATCACAGATGATTCCGCTGCACATATCTCTGAGGAAACGGCTAACGCAGCGCGTGCAGCGCCGCTTGCCATCATTGTCTCGGTCATAGGCACCGCCAGTTTGGGGTGGTTGCTCCTCATAGCAACCTCGTTCGCAATTCCATCGGTTACCGAGATTCTTGGAAGCGACCTACCACTGCCCATGGGCCAAGTTTTTCTCGATGTGTTAGGCAAGAATGGGATGCTTACCATATGGTCATTCATCATCGTTGTGCAGGTGCGCACATTTTCCAGTCGACTGATTTACGAGTTGATTGAGGTCTCGTTAGTATGTAACAGGGGCCGCACAAGTCGTCGATGCCTCCCGTGTTGTTTTCGCATTCGCCCGTGACAATGCGCTCCCCGGATCCCGCTACTGGAAAAGAATGAACCGCTATACCCAAACTCCCGTCAACGGTGTATGGCTTGTCATTGGGGTGGCTTCGGTGTGCGGCGTCCTCAGTTTCTCGGCCACAGCACTGACCTCCCTAGCTGGGTATGTTCTATGTTTATTCTATGGTTCACTTCTTCAACTTGAAGCAGGTCATCGGTGATCGGGCTGTACACCTCTTATGCCGCACCTATATTCCTGCGCATAACTTCTGGTAGAGATAAGCTTGTCCCCGGGCCATTCAGTCTAGGCCGTTGGTCGACACCAATTGGCGCTATCGCAGTGGCGTGGGTGACATTCGTAGTTGTACTGCTGTTCTTCCCACCAGGGCAGAAGCCAACAGCCCAAGATATGAGTACGCACAACATCTATCTACATCCCACACCGAGAAAGTGCTGATATGCGTTTTATCCAGATTACTCAATAGTAATCATCGCGGCGGTCTTCATTTTTTCCTCTTTATCGTGGATTTTTTCCGCGCGACATTGGTTTACTGGCCCAATCAGGAACATTGATGACACTAGTTCACACAGGTCGTCGGAGGATGAAGGCAAGATACATACACAATAGCGTTTCACCTTTGTTTGAGGTTGGTTCGGAGAGCCTTTAGCATTGTTCCGGACGATCGCCCTGAAATTGGAATTGAATGTACCCTATGCTATTCCCATGATAAGCGCCCCATGAGCTCTGCTTGTAATCATGAGGTGTGTAGGCCCACTCAGCAGTCAATTTGGGCATAGATATGCCCAACGCGCATTTATTCAATGAACTCCATATAAATATTGCAATATATCTTGACTATCATACATATCTAACTTACGTGGAACAAAGTACAACACCTTACCAGTGCTGTAATATATCCTCTTAGTTTCAGCTCCAGAAGCCAGGACTTAGGTCTCCTATTGTAGGCGTAAATATGTTTAGATTGAGACCTTTCTCAATTAGAGAGTTGAGGTCGTTGTCTGCTCTCATGCGCTCTAGAGAAACACGCTGTTGCAAAGTGGCATAATTGAGACGCGGTATTGGTCTCAGGGGACGAAAATCGTCATCTGAATCAGGCCACCAGCGCGTTCGCATTAATTCAGAAAAATGACGAGGGACTGTCGAATTTCGCTCCAGTGGGCATACCAGGCGAAGGACCCGTAGGCAGGGACATGGAACAGTGTTCCGGGTGTCATTGAGGTATAAATCAATGGGCGATGCCGTTGCAGAGATTGGCGTGTTGAGTTCCACATGTGTGAGTATGGGCGGCCATATGTACTCCGCCTTCAGCTTTCCCAGAGCTGTACCGTCTACGAAGTCATTAACGACGAGAGTCAACTCCTCGAGCGAGACAAGCTGGGTAATCAAGTCCATCTCCGCTTGGCTCAGATCCCCGATGCCCGTAATCCAAAGCCTTCGCAAGGTTTCTGAGTTAATCAATATGAAGTTGCTGAGACCTTCTACGTTCATCAACTCAAAGGTGTTGAAGCCCGCGTCGACGACGAGTTCTTCTAGATTGGGAGTGGCACACCTTTCGGCCATCCAATTGAACACCGCCGGGTCTCCACTTGTGAGGTGCATCCGCTGCAAATGTGGAAGAGTGGTTGGACTGGCCATTGTAGGAACAGAGGGGAGCATCGCTGATTTAAATGTGAGGGATAGGTCTTGAAGGTTGATACACTGACAGACCGTTTGTAGAAGAGGAGACTGATCGACGCCGACTGCGTTGAGAGAGAGATGGGTGAGCCGCTGCCACGGTGCACTGAGACTGCTGAAATCGAGATGGTAGCACAGGAATAGTGACAGGTGTGTGAGATTACGGAAATTTCTAAACCGCATTATCCCGGAATTTTGGTTGATTTGTGGATGACCGTCAGTGTGAAAGAAAGCGTCGGGCACACAATGAAGGTCTAATCGCTCGAGCTGAGTTTCGTGCTGCCGACCAATATTCAAGGAATGGACAACAGCATCGAAACAAACAAAATCCATGTTTCTCCATGATAACTCTCTCCAAGAGTGCCTGCGTAACGAATTGACAATGGCCATGGCGCCGTTGGAGAATTTGGAGAGCGGTGCTTTGGTGCGGGTCATACTGAGTGGCTGATTATGCGCACGGGTGAGGATTGTTGCGATATATGCAAGATGTGATTGCGAATTGAGTCCCTGGGCGTCCCCGTCTACTGTGGACCATAGTTGGGAGCATCCGAGGGCAGTATGTCGCCAATGTCGGCAAACATGGGAGACTACCATGCGAGAAGACAGCCTTTGGGAGGCCGCAAACAGGAATATTTGTTCAAGTACTTCGGATGGCATGGTCCGCAAAGGTGAAAGAATCTGGGAGTATATGGCCTGCAATTGGAGTTCTTCATTCCGATCGACTCGTAGCCTGTCAAGGTGCTCCTGAACGGATGCAATGTATTGGTCTATGCGTCGTATGCGTTCCTCGCAGCAAAGGGAACTGCGTCGCAGTGTGGAGGCCTCCGTTTGTGTCGGCGTCAAATTGGTACTGAGAAGGCGATCAATGTCGATTCCAATTTGGTGGTATTGATGTCCTCTTGGCATGGTTGGATAGGATGCCGGAATAAAAGTAAAATGCCACGGAATCTCGTTAGGGGACTCAATGACGGAACTGAGAGGGCATATTTAAGCAGCCATGCCTGTTCGTACATGAGCTTTGAAAGCGCAGCCGTAGTGCCCGAGACCAATCTAAAACTTCAGACTCACGGCGCCTCGAGGAACTCATGTGGTTGAAACGATGATTAGTGTGTGGGAAGCTGTGCACCTGACACCAACGGGTTGAAATGATCGCATGATCCATCACAATTACGAGCTATCACTCTGAAGGCCACAAGCGAGCGGCTTGGGTCGCTGTTTCCTTCATGCCGACCATCAGGAGTGCGTGTAGGGGGGGAGGGAGTAAAAGTATCTATCATTCCAGCCGGCCTTAAAGACGCGTGAATCGCGTCGCGTCTCCTCTTCTTGAAACGTTTGGCTGTGTCAACGATGAACGCGTTTGCAGACACTGCATCTGCATTCGACCTTAGCCAAAGAACTACTAGTTCGCTGGGACTGGGTTTCCTTGCGCTGTGGATGTTTTTGGCGTATTGGCGGAGTGAAACGAGAAAGGTGCGTGTCCGGAGTTTGGTTTTAGGTCCCCAGCCAACAGCGCAACGACTGATGAAGACGTTGCTTCGCAGTTGAACCATATCCCTACGGTCGGGACCGCCTTCCCCGTCGTCTCTTATTTCGGTACAATCAAGTATCTCTTCGATGCGAAAACAATAGTAGACGAGGGTATCAGAAAAGTTAGTACATCACAACACCCCCTCAACCATTTCTAATCACATCTTTAGTGGCCAGGAAGGATGTTCAAGATATCAGAGATGGTTCAATGGCGCGTCATTGTGACGGACCCACGCGTTGCTGAGGAAGTTATCCGAGCCTCCGAGAGCGTCATGTCAGGACACATTGCTAACGACGAAGTATGTATCATATAATTTGTATCTGAAAACCTAAGACATGACACGCTTCCTTCCTACCCAGTTCATTCAAACGCCATTCACCTTGGGTGTCGAGGTCACTGATGATCCATATCATGTTCCACTCTTGCGAAACGAGCTCCGAAGGGCTCTCGACGTCAATGTTCCCGCCATCGTTGATGAAATTGATGCTGCGTTTACTGAACTTGCTACGCCGACCAAAGGCAAGCACCATTCTCGTGGTTTGGCTTGTGGAATCTTGAGTACACGATCTCTAATCAAAGATTTAGATTGGACCGGTGTCAAACTGAAGGACGCCATCATGAAAGTTGTTTGCCGGGCCACCAACAGGGTTTTTGTTGAACTGCCTCTCTGTGAGTCCTTGCCATCAAAATTTCAACTCTTTGATGTCTTACTGAGCAAAATTCACCCAGGTAGAAATCCCGAATGGGTTAACCTCAATGTCCAGTTTACCGTCGACGTGCTGACTGTGAGCACTGCGTTGCGAGCAACACCGGCTTTCCTTCGGCCGTATGTCCATATTACCTGAGATAATGAATATTCTCACCGAATCTTTTGTGATCCGGCATACAGGCTAGTAAACCGGCTCATTTCAAAAATACCCAAAGATATGGAAATTGCATTACGCCACCTCAGGCCCATGTTCGAGGCAAGGAGACGGGAGAAAGCTGAAAAGAGCGAGCAAGCTTCTCCCAGTGTACGTTTTCTCTTCATCAGCTTCCCATTATTTTGAGGGACTGACGCATGATGGTTTCAGTCAAATCTGATCACATGGATGCTAGATATTGCCCAAGGCCCCGAAACTGCGGACGAGAGACTCGCAATGCGGATTTTGGCGACGAACTTTGGCGCCATCCACACAACTACGATGGTATTATAAACTCCTGAAAATCATCAAATACCCGCTCCTGATGTTTGTCTTGTGTTAGACCTTCATGCACGCTCTTTATGACTTAGCAGCCAATCCTAAGTTTGCTGATGTCCTGCGCGAAGAAGTCGACGAGGTCTTGTATAGGGAAGGTTGGACCAAGACAGCTATGGACCAGATGGAACGCGTCGACAGCTTTATCAGAGAGTCCCAGAGGCTATCACCGCTATCCAATGGTTAGTCAGATCATTTTCTCAACATTTTCTTCGCCTGTATATTGTATTTATAAGTTCGTCGCCATAGTTGGCTCTCAACGCATTCTCCAGCAAGAGTACACCTTTTGCGACGGAACAACACTCCCCGCTGGCACGGCCATCGCTGTCTGCATCCACACCTCGCATTTCTCTGACGCAAACTACGAAGATGCCCTGACATTTGATCCCTTGAGGTTTGTTAAACTCAAGTCTACAGCCCCTCAAAGGAAATGGGATGTCATCTCTACTGCGCCAGACTTTCTATCGTTTGGTCACGGGAAGCATGCGTGTCCAGGTCGATTTTTCGCTGCGGCGGAACTGAAGCTCATGCTCGCGTATGTGGTTGCCAAGTATGATGTAAAGCTTTCAGAGGAGGGGGTTAGGCCCAAAGACTTTTGGATCATGGGCTCATGTCTTCCCAACCAAAAGGCCAATGTGCTCTTCCGCAGGCGCCGATAGACGCCGCTTTGCGCTTGCATTTACACATTGATGTTATACTGTACTCACTGGCTACTTAGCTTTAAATCTTTGCGAATTTCATTTGCCTACTCCGACGCCAGATAGTGAGCAAAACCTTTTCATCCTTGTTAGTAGCAAAAACAATTGGCGCTGGAAGAGAATCGAGGTTCGATTCGAGCCACTCAGGCCATCCTGACAAACAATTACACTAAAAATATATTTCATGGTCATACTTATGATGTTCGGATATGATCAAGCACTTCCCCAGAGGAGCTGAGAGTTTGTATCACCCATTGAGAGCATAACTGAAGCCTAATCGACTCCAATTTACACGCGACGCTTTCGAAAGAATACCTTGGCCTTTTGATTGGGGAGACAACCGCCCATCAACCATAGGTCCTTTGGACGCAGCCCATCTCCCTGCTCCAGTTTGACGTCGTAGTGCGTAACAACGTATGCAAGCATCAGTTTGAGCTCTGATGCAGCAAAGTAACGCCCTGGACAAGCGTGTCTCCCCAGCCCAAATGGTAAGAATTCGCCGCTTGTCGAGATTATTCCGAATTGCTTTTCTGGGTTTTCTGCCTTCATTTTGACAAATCGGAGTGGATCAAAAGTGAGCGGGTCAATGTAGTTTGCATCCGAAAAATGTGCTGAGTGTGTGCAAAGGCCAATGCATGTGCCAGCAGGGAGAGTCGTCCCGTCGTAGAAGGTGAAATCTTGGAGAAGTACACGCTGAACGCTAACTGTAGCACGCTCACATCAGTGGTAGCAAAAGCAGTAAAACGGGATACACGTACCATTGGAAAGAGGTGATAAACGCTGCGATTCTTTGACGAAGCTATCCACGCGTACCATCTCATCCATGGCCTTCTTCGTCCAGCCCTCTCTCCGAAGGATTTCATCCACTTCTTCTCTCAAAACATCCGCAAATTTGGGGTTTGCAGCTAGATAGTAAAAGGTATGCATGAAGGTCTGAAGTAGACTTGTGTGAGGGTCTAACAACGATGGCATATAACGATCTCACTCACTAAGGAAGATGTATGTATCGCGCCGAAATTAGTCGCCAGAATACGCATAGTGAGATTTTCGTCTTCTAGTTCCTTGCCTTTCGCATGATTCATTAGCCATGCAACCATGTTGAGCTAGCTTTGCATGAGATCAGGTTGCTCTCAAGATAAGTCAGTATTAGCCCACATTATCTGCGTGCTGTCCCTTTTCTTCCACCTCTTTCCTCCTGGCTGCAAAAGCAGGACGCAGGTGTCGCAAGGCGATAGTCACATCCTTCGGAATGCTAGAGATACAATAGTTCACAAAACTATGTATCAGGACATCCGGACATACAGTGAGCAGATTACAGAAGGTCTCGGTGAATGAAAAGCACTTACGGACGGAGAAATCCAGGAAACAGGCGCAGGATCAGACCGGTAGTCAAGACGTGAATAGTGAACTTGACGTTGAGATCAACATATTCTTTATCTCGACCTGGTGTTTCGATTGAGATTGGTTAGCTCAGCGTCGAAAGGGGCAATAATGTCAATAACTCACACAAGGGAGCACCAACGAAGACACGATTGCTGGCACGGCAAATAATGTTCATGACCTTGTCGTTCAAATTGACGAGCTTCCAGCCTGAAGGTGTATCATGAAGATCTTAGGTGCCAAATTTTAAGTGGCAAAAGTACCTTCAGATGCGGGTATGAGCTCTTCAAAAGCGGCATGTATTTCCTCGTAAATATCAGGAGTGATTACTTCAAGGGCCTTCCTCAGATCATTGCGCAGAAGGGGCATATGATACGGGTGACTTGTTATAGCCTGTCCAAGTGTAAATTTCATCTGCACGAGCTTGATGACGATTTCAGTGATGTGAGCCTATGACGAACAGCGCAGGATATTGTAGATACCTCGTCGTTGGCTGCCTGTGCGGACATGACGCTGTCAGGAGCTCGAATGATTTCGTCCACCATGCGATTATCAGTAACGACCACTCGCCATTGGACAGTTTCGGAGTACTTGAACATTTTCCCTGGCCACTACGTGCGACTCATCTGTAAGCTAGGTTCGTACAAAAGTTCTTGAAGCATACTCGTCTTAAGCCTTCGTCGACGATGCTCTTCGCATCAAACAAGTACTTGATAGTCCCAATAAACGAAAAAATAGGCCAGGCAATCCCGACAGTAGGAATATGACGCAACTGGCCAGTCAAGCGTTACTTAGCTTGTTGTCGCGACATGAGCAGTGATTCTGTACGCACTTTTCTCGTTTCGCTTCTCATATAAGCTACTGACCCCCACCATAGTAGAGTTGCAAGCCCGAGGCACATCCATGTTGAGCGACTGAGCGAGTCCTGGCCGGGAGGTTCGTTGGACATCGACGATATCATGATGGTTCAATGAAAAAATAGGTAGCCGGAAGTGCACAGATCAGGCGGAGACCACAGAGTTGTCGAGTATGTATAAGCAAGAGAAGAAGGCCGTTTCAAACATTCTGACACTCATATGAGTAATAGTGAACGTGGGCGAAAGCTTCTAGATATGTTGATTCTTCGCAGATTCTTCTTGATGATCTCTGCTTCTCACATGGCTTGTCGGCACTGCGACGATCACAACCTATGACTGGCTGGGCCCACGTTCTCCAGGATAGAGTTCTGAATTCAGCATCTAATGAGATTATTTGATTGTTATTTGAATGCGTGATAAACTACGCCCAATCGACTTGCAAAAAAAAATCTCATTGAAACTTTCATTAAACTGGTGTAGGTGACAGGAATCTGTCAAAGCATACCTCGAGCTCGTGGTCACGTACGTCTTCAAAGGCGGCCCAATGAGCTGCTTAACTTGGCTATGGAGCTCCGCATCGTTCTCTCGGTGCAAGAACAGATTGAACGTCCTCTGACGATCGTAGATCAGCATAGCTCCCCTGTCGTTAGTGTACGGTATTTGGATCTTGATGAGGAATGTTCTTCCGTTGTGAATATTAACTGGGACGTGGTCGAGAGGTTGATAGTCGAATACGTTTGTGACATTCTTGGTCGACCTCTTGAACATTTTCTCGGCATTGTCGAACATGCAGTATGTAGCGACGAAACTCTTGTCTTGCATATACATCGGTGTAGGTCGAGCCGGACCACCTTTCAGGTTCCGCCGACGAGTGACTTGCACGTTGCTTTGTGAGTTTTCCAGTCAGACTTCTGACATGCTGCAAAGGAAATCAACCAGACATCAACATGAAAGCCATTGCTCTATGCACCTGGACCACAGTCGGCCACGGTCAAGCACTGCGCAGCGGTTGATTTTCGGGTTGCCGCATATTTCACACCCTTCATCCTCGGAGAGTTTTCCAAGTATCTTCATGTGCAGTGGCAGAAGTGGCAGAACGAATGAGACGCGCATTCCCAGAGCTCGGGCCTCGATATGGTTTATCGGGAGATAGTCAAGAGAAAGGCGCTTTGCGTTATGGTGAAAGAGCTTAAGCATCACCATGCGTTCGAGCTCGGTCGTCTGGCAAGTAACAACTGTCGCAGAGTCGTCTGCATCCTCGAACAAGTCCGGAAGATTGTCGACGAACGGTCACCTTCTTTGAGTATAGCTCTTTGTACAGAAGCACGAACAAGGGCCTTTCCTTGACCTTCCGGACGTGCACAATCTGTGCGAAGAGGTCATTCATAGTTCCGGCTGGCATCTAAACTATTCTGAACGTACCCTTATGAAGACACCCCATGCACACTTTTCATCCATTAGACAGTAGTGTTTATGCCCCCGCTTCACATTATGACCGAAACCAATGATGATTGGCGGAGCTTCTTGAAAGTGTCCTCTTTCTCCGTCGAGGTTATGCATTGCCTATATTGTAGTCGACGCATTTGTTCAGTCAGAACCAGCGTCCGCATTGGTTCACGAGTTGTGCCCTCCTCCGTGACCTTTTCCGGTGGCCAGAGCAAGTAATCGCGGACATCCAAGCCTTGCGCCAACTTTTCTGCTGGCAAAAGGTCGGCTAGGTCCTGTGCAGCGTCGAGAGAGCTCATCAGCTTTTTGACCAGGTCTACATTCGGAATTTTTGTGCTGGGTGGGAGGTTGACTCCTATAGAGGCGAGGTTGCAAGGAGATCGTCGCGAGAGATACGGTCGGCCATAGAGTGTGTCGATGTTGGCAGCATAGCTTTGCAGTCCAGTTCAAATGTGAGGAGATCGACTCGAAGGGTTATGAGCCCACTTTCGACTTGTCACATTTAACGGCACTGTCAAATCCAAAGCGACCCTGAGTCTAGGGTATGGCTAGGTTCCTCCAAGTCTTGATTATCTTGTGAGGGTCATTGTGAATGAAAGTGGCGCAAGAAGGCGGAAAGAAGGTTATGAACATCTGTATGGCCTACGGACTTTCCCGAATCAATTGCTCCCGACTGAGTTATCAAACACCAATAAGCGCCCAGTCATTTAATGCTAACATCGTAAACGATATCCAAGTCATCTCTCAGAACATCCAGCCTATATGCCAAAGAATGGTTACTACGTGAACCCAGTTAATTTGTCAAGACAGTTTCTGTGCACCAGAATCTACCAGATTGGGATAGGAGAGGGAGTTCTGTCGAAGCATACCTCTAATTCGTTATCGCTAACTCTCCTGGCCCACCGGTACATCTTCAAAGGAGCCCCAATGATCTTGTCAACTTCCCTATGTAACGCAGGGTCGTTCTCGCGGAAAGAATACATGTTAAATGTCCTCTGCTGGTCGTATATCAGCATCGTCGCTCTGTCGTTATAAGCCACCTGGATCTTGACAAGAAAGTTCTTCCCATTGTGAATGCCTTCTGGGATGTACGTGAGCGGAAGGTCGCTTGCCATCGTGCCCCCGCCATCTTTCGCACGCTTGAGCGCCTTCGCCGCGTTGTCGATGGTGATAGCGTTCTTCGGCGTACTGTCGAAGCGGATGGAGCGCCAGTTACTACCAACGAGCGACTTGCACGCCTCCTTGTGATTTCTCCAATCAGCTTTCTGACATGCTACCAAGATGATATATATAAACCTTTGTCAAACAATAGAGCAGAGTACTACTCACCCGATCCACAGTACGCCACACTCAGGCATTGCGCACAGCGACTGGCCTTTGGGTTTCCACACATTTCACATCCAGAACTCTCGGACAGCGCTCCAAGGATCTTCATATGCGGCAGTACGAGTGGTAGGACGAACGAGACGTGTAAGCCTAACTTTTGTATCTCCTTGTTGCTGACGGGCAGATAGTCAACAGGAAGACGTTTCGCGTTATGGCGGAAGAGTCTAAGCATAACCATGCGTTCCAGGTCAGTCATCTTGACACTGATTACATGCGCCAAGCGCCCATAGTCGTCCCCAAAGAGTTCCACGACGGTGTTGGTCTCGGTGAAAGGCACATTGTTGGTCGAGAAGACCTCTTTGTACACAAGGACGAATAGAGGCTTGTCCTCAAACTTGCGCACTTGTACAACCTGAAATTAAAAGAAAAATTCAGCATCAGGGACTGCCTTGAGATTTGCTTAGTCTACACGTACCCGTACATATACGCCCCAATCGCGCTTTTCGTCCAGCAAACAAAAGTGCTTGTGCCCATCCCTCACCCCATTGCCAAAACCCATGACGGCCTGGCGGAGCTCCTTGAATGTGTCCTCCTTGGCCGTCGACGGTTTCCCAGACTCTGTCATTAGGCGTAACTGGTCTCTCATGTTCAATGTTCGGATGGGCGCCTTCGTAGTCGCCTTCCCGACGTCCTCTCCAGCGGGCCACAGAGGGTAGCCGCGCACGTCCAGCTCTGAGCCCGATTTCTCAGGTGATGAGATTTCAGGCAGATCTTGTGCAGCATCGAGAGCGGTTGCGAGCTTCTTGGATAGATTCTCGTTGGAGATTTTGGTGCTAGGAGGGAGCACGACACCAATAGATTCTAGGGTAGTAAGGAGATCTTCGCGCGAGATGAGATCCGACATGGAGAGGCCTGACGATGTCGACATGGTGGAAGTCCAAGTTTGAGAGCCTAAGGAACAATGTTGAGCAGGGCCGCGCTTTTTAACCTTTGAAGTCCCCTCTCGGTTTGACAACCGCGTTTGCTGCGTCCGTGCTGTTTGCGAGTGAACATTGTCTCGGTCAATCACAGTACGTAGGTTGTAACAAAGGCGAGTTGAGACAAAGGTGGGTAGACAAAGGTGGGTATTCAGATTCGACGGGGGCCACCATCCTGGACGTTGCCGAACAGATCCTGTCAAACAAGAATGCACCTGACAGAAAAGACAGGTACAGGCGCCCACACCCTAGGAAGGCAATGAATATGTACAGATATCCAATAAGATTCTCTACAGTTCAGAATATAGGTATGTCTAAGTAGTCATGTACGTTTTACGAGCTATCCGCCAGGACAGTATCAAATTAATAGGGTATAAATAACAATAATGGTATAAATAAACCGAGCTCAACTGGCCAGAAGGCCGAGGCCAACCCTACCCAACGATGGTACGCCATAGGAGTACGCTAAGAGAAGAACGAGCAGTGGAACCATGGATTTTGCGACCAGCTGATTGCGCGTTGATCTGTCCGACGGCGACCACCATCGTAGCTCAGTCCACAGTAGCGGCCCAAACACGACGCACGCAGTCCAAAACACTCGGAGGCCTTTAAGAACTAATGCTGGATAGTCCAAGATTCCGGGAGCCTGCATCTCAGTATGCTTCAAGTTCCCACCAGTAGGTGATGAGGGCTGCGTAAACATGATGTAGATGGAGTAGAACGCGACCGAGAAGAAATGGTAGGCCAGGAGCCATGGTGATGGTGCAATGCTGTAGGAGATTTGTTGAGAAATGTGTAGAGTTATTTAATGAGGAGACTTACCCAGACAGGAGCGAAACTGGTCCATTGATACATTCGCCGCCACGCTCAAAGTACTTGAAGCATCCTGTCCGTAGAACCTGCAGTTCTTCGTCTATAAAAGCATGAGCATTCCGCGACCGAAAGGAAGATCAGGAGTCTTACCATCTGCGCCAAATAAGTCATACAAGGCGACGCTAAGAATGTTCACCGTCGACGCCAGACCCTTTCGATCCCAGTACCACCTCTTGAGCGCTTTCCGGACCTGCGACCAATCTTTCAGGTCGTCCACGGATGCGAGAAGGTCTCTGAGGATGACAGCGTCGTTCAGAGCAACAGTCATGCCACCACCCGTTAGCGGATGCCGCATGTTCCATGAGTCGCCGATGAGGATGGCGCCGGCTTTTGATTTTCGTGAGCCCTGCTCAATGGGTGGAAGGAAGGAATTGGGCATGCGCCGCAGACGATCTTTGTCGAGTGCCTTCTGGACAGCGGTGTGCAGGGAGGAAGGGAGTTGTGGAACAATGTTTTTGAGGAGGTGCGCCTGGAAGACGTAAGGACGCGTCGTTAGAGGAAAACAAAGTAACTCACTTTAAGGTCGACAGGAAGGGGTGCTTTAACATCCACAAGCATGCGCGTGTCGTGTTTGCTGATTTGGTAAAGTAGAACAGGTCCGTAACCCTTGGTGAGGCAGACGGTACCATGATTGGGTATGGGCAGCCTAACGTCCTCCAAAATCGCGCCAATAAAATGGCTCTTGGTGGTCGGTGCTACGGCGGCTCCCCCCATGACCTGGCTCCGGAAATTTGAGAAGCAGCCGTCGGCGACAATGACGAGATCGGCATAGAGCGTCTCTTTCGTCTCTTCAGCGCCTTTCTTCGAAATGCGGATACCGTGGATCTTTTTAGTGACCTCGTTTTCGAACAAATCGGTAACGGTGGCCTCTATGAGCTCGACACCTTTCGCCTGCCTTGCTGCGTCGCGCAGCTTCATAATGAACCGCCCGTGGTGGAAACAACGACCTTCGTACGACTCAGGATACGGAATGTGAACCGCATTTCCTCCTTCCACCACACAATAGCCATTCGTCGTAATAGAGTCGATCCCTTCTGTGCACCATCCGAGACCCAAGTTGTCGAGAGCCATTCGTCCACCAGGTTGCAGCAGCTCCCCCACAATGCGGTCGGGTTCAGCGAGTGAACGCTCCACTAGGCCAATGCGCAGCGGTTTTCCGCGAGAAATTTTGGAGAGACCATGAGCCAGAGCGCATCCCGCAATGCCTGCACCGATAATAAGAATGTCGAAGGATGCCATTGGGGAGGAAAGGGGCTCAATGGACAGCAATATAAACGTGCAAAAAGTCAATTCTATGTCGGCCCACTTTACAAAATGGTGATTGCCGCCATCATTGTTGGCGTGGCCGAGGCAACTCTCCATGGGCTCGAATGCATGCTTGATTCCGGCCTGTACGAGACCATCCTTGTGCCACCCCATCCTTTCATCTTCTCAATCATTCACGAGCGTCGAATATCTATCACATTCAGCTCTGCTTTAACGCTGAAGCAATGCATAGTTGAGCGCCACTTTGAAACAAATACTGCCAAAGCGCACTCATCATCGAGGCCCAAAGTAAGGACTGCTCAACCCGCAACGGCGACGATCCCAGATGCCCGTCTCTTTTCAGTCTCTCCCCCGCGAGATAGTTGACCTCTGCATCGACGAATTCAACACGAGGAACGATAAATCTTCGCGGAAAGCACTCCTTGCATGTCATCAGGTGTCCAGACCGTTCTGTTCACGATCTCGCCAACATATCTTCCGGCAGATCAGCTTCAATGGCGATGATCTCGAGAAAGTCTGGGAGAGGCTGGAGACTCTCAATGAAATCATGCATCCGGGGGGAATTGCGCATTGCATAAGAGTTTTTGAGATTATCATTGGTAAGTCTAATGGCCAACCCTGTACTACGTCCCCTCTGACTTAAATCTTGCAGATTCTTCTCAAGATAAATCTGAAACAGACTTTGAGGACCTTCTAAGAGACGAGGAAGAAGTATTGGGCAATGTGGTGTCCAAGCTTTCTACGCTGCGCAAGTTCTCGCTGGCGATGACCGCCACTCCGTACAAGTCGCACATTCACAACGTCGATTGGGAAGACCTTGGTCCTTTACTGCAAGACTCTATATGCAAACTCGTTCATCAGCCCTCTCTGTCCGTTCTCCATCTTGGAAACATTCACGGTATATCGTCCGACTTCTTAGACGACACAACGTTGCAGCACCTCCATCTCGCGCATACCCAATTTACCGGGGAGACGGACCCTCCGGCTCGAATAAATAGGGCGCTTGGATGTGTAACAATGAATCCATCAGATTGCTTGAACGGTATCGCTGGCGGTTACCAGGTGCACCTAGGACGTCTGGTGACGTTTTCCTCCACTATCTTCAAGAATGAGCACCTGGATATCACAAGGGAGGTGATCAAGGCATCAGCCGACTCGATGAAGTCGCTACAACTGGATTTTTATGGTTCGTCAAACATTTCTTTTTCTATAATCACCCTTCTTTGCTTTATGTATCCCCTTATCCTCTTCTCTAGAAACTTTCCCAACTCCCCTACAGCCTCTTAATCTCGGGCAACTTTCCCAAATCAAGAACCTTGCCGTGACGCACACAGTGACGATGCCAGATGAAGGAATTGATTTGACTACCTCCGCCCGCTTTGACCAAGACGTCGAACACATTCATACCCTACTGGACACGCCCACGATTGCATATTCGCTGCGCACCGTCCAGCTTATGGTAACATCCTGGCAGATCTATCCAGGTGACAATTTCTTCGGAAATCCACCTGGCGAACATTCCAAGTGGCACTTCGTCGATACCCTTCTCACAGGCCCAAAGTATCCTGCACTCTCTGTCGTCGGACTGTACCTCACCCTTCCCGTTCTGGTGGATCGTGTGGAATCCTTCGATCAGAAGGGCTTCAAGAAGAAAGTCGAGGAGTTCTTCAAGAAGGTGTTACCGGGGCTTGCGGCAACCAAGAGGATCAGATTCATGTTCGAAGCCCAGGTTGTGCTGTTCGGGTGGGGAGACGAGCAGACAGCGAATGTCATCGAGGATGACGAAGCGCAACTAGATGATCTCGACCTTGATGATCTCGCTGACCTTGACGAGCAGACAACGAATGTCGTCGAGGATGACGAAGCGCAACTGGATGATCTCAACCTTGATGATGCCATTGACCTCGACGAGCGGACAGCGAATGTCGTCGAGGATGACGAAGCGCAATTAGATGATCTCAACCTTGAAGATCTCATTGACCTTGATGGTCTCATTGACCTTGATGGTCTCATTGACCTTGATGGTCTCATTGACCTTGATGGTCTCATTGACCTTGATGAGACATGACGAAGGTATTCTGCCACGATTCGTACCACCAACGATATTCTCTTACACATCTACAGTGATGCACTGAAACGAGTGGCCAACTCATCTGTTTTGAAATACAGCATCTACACCGCTCCGGTGTTCGATATTCGCAGTACTCGCACCCTCTTGCTCGAATACACTGTGCAATGATGGGGTCATCCTGGAAACATCTTGGGTTCCAGCGACGAATTTGCCCCTCGAGTCTCATCCCAGTACCACGACAGCAACTTCCTCCGGGAGTTGTCTCCACTTAGACATTTAGTACCCGTCGTCGCAGCCAAGGCGATGATTATATTCTCATCCTATTCTCCAAGCCACCGCATTATCCGCAGACCTTCCTGTTTGTTCGATGTTTCAGTTTCCGCTTTTCAGGGAACAGCTTGTTGGACGATAGTATGATTTCTATCTGGAACTACTGAGAGTGCGGCACCTTTCTGCGCCCACTCGTATGACCTCAACACAATTCCCTACATTCTTAGCCAGGTTTGTTGGATTTGGTCACATGGTGATGATTAAGTTTCTGCGCCACGGAAGGACTTTCGTCCGCAAGAGCGCGGAGTTGGTTGGCCTGCACACTGGTAGCTGGCATTTGAGCCTCAATATTTCGTTACACATGTCTGTCGTCTAGACACATGTCTGGCTGCTCAGGAAGGTAAAGCGAGCGCTTCAATGCCTAGACATCTGCAAAGTCAGGACTCAGAACGTTTTCTTCTTCAATAATGTACAGCTGATTTCCTCTCGTGCGGCATGTCAAGCTCACAAAGATACATGAAGAATTATTCATTAGGCTGTATCGGAAGGGAATCGAATGGAATTGTCGACCGCGTGAATAAGCTCAAGGCTCTCAATCCTTTGTCAGTAACCGTTGTCACCACAGATCTGAGAATAATTTTCACAAATATGCTACACAACGAAGAGAATTTATGATGACTGCTGCCGGTGAGGCGCTGGGTAATCTCCCTCGCCTTCGAATTCAGCGCGTTATGGATTGGGTCGGAGTTTGAACTACGCGACGCGAAAGACGAAACATTCAATTACATTCACGTGCACGTTAGGGCAGGTCAAGACGCGTGAGCACCTCTGCCATTTCAAGTCAAAATTATGCCCCTTCGCTTCACTTTGTAAGCTTTAACTTGTCCTTCATGATCATCACTGCATTACGAGCAATGCTTCACCTCCCTGCAGAATTTTGGGACACGAGCCTATTATATGTTGAGCGTAAGGACTATGCGGAACCTCGCCTTGGTCCCGGGTTCTCTCTGACATGCCGCGTCGTTTACTAGCACACGACATCAGATTCACAATCAAACTCCTTTAGGCCTGGGGCCGCCCCATGGGAGAACTGATCTCAATCATCTCATACATCAATTCATACTGGCTTTTGCATCTGACAAATCGGCTCTCAATAGCTCCGCTGCCGCTGAAGGCCATCGCGTGGGCGTGAATGCGTAGTCCTGGGCTCCCTCGCGCTCTTGTCCCCACCGAAGGACGATTGGGTGTACTCTTACACCGTGCTGGAATAGTTCGTTACCGACCTGCAAACGTACGCCACCAACTTGCGCGAAATTACCATCACAACTCGTTACCTTGTTGGGGGGATGATTTTCGATTTCGAACATCAGTAAGGTCAAGTGGGACGAAAGAGGTACGTTATCAGTCTGACTTTCTCCTTATCATTGCTTATTGACACGCTTTGGTTCTTTTCGCCTTAGGATCCCTCTCGCCTTCGTTCTTTACCTTGTGTCAAGCGTCCCCAACAACTATAACAGAGCTCTCATGGTTTGTGAGCGGCGGACCATTTGAAGATTCAGACAAGGAGAAATACATCCAACCGCCTTCACTGTATTTCTACGGGATCGCCGGACTATTGAACACCTCACCCTGTGCTATATTTGCCCAGAAGGCCACGAAAATTATGCTCAACCCCATGGTCCAACGATCCGGTAGGGGGTCTTAGACGTTCCTCTCGATGTTGACGTACCTGAAGGCACACCGCGAGCTGCTTTTGACGCCGCTCGACGCTGATGCACATTGCCTGAAATTCGTACCATATACCACCGGCTCAAACACTCGCCAGTCAGCCCCCCGTCCTGCTTGTAGCAGAAAGGTCTGGTACGAGCTGACGAGTGTGTTCGATGCATTTGTACGCTTTGTGAGCGCGCTGACCAGCATGTCAACGTACGACGTCTTGAACCCCCGATGCTATAGGGCAAAATGTGCTGCATGACACACCCTGAGGGGTTCTTGGAGTTGAGGGCGAGCGCAGCGGGTGCGTTTCCAAATTTAGAGGTATAGGGAGGGAGTGATCCTGCTCGTGGTGAGTACCAACCATATGCATATTCATCTCTACTGGTAACACTCTCTTTGTCTGCTTCTCATCTCATCATCACTCGACTGAATGATAAATGCTGATGTTGAGTCTTTTAAATTCTGTAGAAACTCGTCGAAGCCCTTCCAAAGTTCAAGCACCTTCGGGAAACGGGTTTCTCTGTGAGCAACAAGTTAGACCATGCACAGCCTGGTATCACACCAGAGTAAGTACAGCCATTTACCGCTGCATGTCCGACGTTGGAGAGATATCGTCCCTTCCTTCTGGGAAGGAGTATCGCATTGCCTGCCCGAGCACACGACCAACTACTGAGGGGGATTGGGATTTGATCGAAGGTTTCCTGCAGTAAACTTGGGATGATGCCTTCAAACTATCAAGTCACACTTTACTATGTCTTTTCAGAGAGACAATGTGTCTTTCGTGTTTTTCCTAGATATGCTACCAACCAAATGAATAGATAATAACGGATAGATGTTGCCTCACTACGACACGGTTACCCACGAAGATGTAAACCTGAGATCAAGCAAGTTCACCTTGTTTCTGTGGAATTACATATGATTATGAGGTGCACAGTATATAACCATAAAACGCAAGTTTACGGTAGAAGGTAGTCAGCAATCCCAATGATGTGAGTTCTGAAGACAGTTGATACATCCTGCTCCGTAGCATTAGTCTCGCAGGCACAGTGGGCTCGGGCACAGAATTATGTACCAGAAGATATCCCCGTCGCAGGGTAGGGAGACATATTGCCTTGTTGATATGCTCATAGACGTGGCCATCCGCAGAAATCAACCTGCTTGGCCCAAGTCATATACAGACAAAGGAGGTAACTAGTCGGAACCTGAAGTGTGTCCCACCAGTGAAACTTACGGACAGAGTGGTCCAAACATTACACGGATGTCGAGTCAGGCTAATCGCAATTGTCCCCGCTCGACTCAGCTCACAATCTTGCTTCAATCCTGTCCGGATTTCTCACCATGCCTCCACCACATCTTTGTTTGCCCTCTTCATCCTCATTACGGCATAGCACATTGACGAAACTTATGGTCAGGGCATCAGTCCGAACTTTGTTTACGATGAGCCGCTGATACAGCACTGTCGTCTGCGCCAGAAACCTTTTTTTTTTTTGCATCATCTGGTCTCAACAGTCATTGTGCTCTTCGGATGCAGAGCTGAGAAAGTCAATTATTAGCTGTCACTTGTGCTCACAGAGACTACACATGGAGGTGTGTGATATATATACTCAGAAGATATAACAATGGTCCCATTTGGGTCAACCAAAGCCGCTTTCCGGTCACGACTGTGCCCCTGTATCTTTTTTTCGCTATCAATGTTCAAGCTCGAGCTTCAGGCAAAACGCGTGTGACTATTGCACCCACAGCTGATAGGCGCTTCATAACTCACACGCGCGTATCACCCATAACTTTCTAGTGCTGACGGGAATATGCTGTGTGCAAATGTGTTCTTCTCCTTCCTGACCAATAACCTGTGCTCTCTATCTGACTTTATCAGACGTTTTGCATTGCATGTATAGTGTAAGTTGTGCAACACCGCTTTCAAAGCTTCTATGACATTATGTCAGGCCAAAAGCCCATCGTTCATATTCAGGTATGTATTTGTTCGGACATCCTTTTCACTCTTAGCATTCACACAAGTGAACTTCCTTCTCGAGATACAGTCCTGGCATAAACGAGTGGCTGATGGTTATGCGGACTGGATGCTCTTGCAGTACCATGCTCGGGTATTCCAATGTTCTCACGGCTACATATGTCAGCAGATATCCTCACTGCCATAAATGACGAGGGAATATTCAGTAACGGGACAGTTGTTCATCATTAATTAAGTGGAGCAAATGTCAATTTCTGAGAAATCATCAGAATTTTGGGAGGTCTGGCGACTCATTCCAAGACACAAGGAGTGGACTCCTATGCATGTACTCGATCAAAGGATATAAGGTATGCTTGTCCATGTGGGGAAATATTCCCCCCCGGACATTCTTTTTTGCTTACTACATTATGCACATATTGAAACGGTATATACCCAGTTATTTTATGTGTTGACACACTTTAGCTGCAATATATACCGTATTTAACGTGTCCCCGTACATACTTTTGTGCCCGCGAACACCTGTACAGTGGCCGCGCAGAGTTTTATTGTGTCCCCGCGGACATTTGTTGATGCCGCGCACACGTTTTTAGTGCCCGCGAACACTTTTACAGTGTCCTCGCACTCATTTTGCTTCCCCGCGGACACTTTAAGAATTGTTCAGTTTCCCCGCAGACTTTTATGATGGGGCGGCATGAGCTGGCCGAGCGTCGGAGCTTGAAGTGCGTTGGACAACAGCTTGAGGGCTCAGGTACAGTATTCAAGCTTCCAGACCACTAAGTGTAGCATTACATATCACTACCTCCCTCGGAAAATCCCGTCTCGTTCCCCCTGTTGCAGGTTAGAATGGTATTTGTCGATGGGGAGGCATGGTAGTGCCTGTGGCTCAGTTTCCCACGCTTAGTAATCCACTCAGATTTGACCAAGAGGGATGCTCACCCACTGAACCCGTTGCCGAAATTCAATCTATATGTCACCACACCCTGATACTACCCGCTCCTTCAATGCTACACCTTACACAGATCAGAGACGCAGGGAATGGCTCATTTTGCCATTTCGTAGTACATGCGGCCTTTGCCGGCTTTCTCGACGAAATCTAGCAATTTGGGGCTGGTGGGAGTGCACTTTGACCAGTGTCGCTCTTACGGAGCGCAGTTTCAGACTCCGACGCTCGGCCAGCTCATGCCGCCCCATCATAAAAGTCTGCGGGGAAACTGAACAATTCTTAAAGTGTCCGCGGGGAAGCAAAATGAGTGCGAGGACACTGTAAAAGTGTTCGCGGGCACTAAAAACGTGTGCGCGGCATCAACAAATGTCCGCGGGGACACAATAAAACTCTGCGCGGCCACTGTACAGGTGTTCGCGGGCACAAAAGTATGTACGGGGACACGTTAAATACGGTATATATTGCAGCTAAAGTGTGTCAACACATAAAATAACTGGGTATATGCCGTTTCAATATGTGCATAATGTAGTAAGCAAAAAAGAATGTCCGGGGGGAATATTTCCCCACATGGACAAGCATAATAAGGAAGTAACCAGTTCCTGTGATCAATTATATTGCATTGATACCTCCGACACGTCCAGTCTTGCCTCTCATTGCCTGCCCCATGCTATCACATGTGCTTGCCCTCTGTGTACATGTTGCCTCCCTCACCGGATACCGACGGGTGATGATACAAAGGTACATTCTGAGATGATTACAGATCTTGTAAGCGGGACACTGGAGATTGAGAGTTAATGCATAATTGTTTGTCCAATCTCAACCGTCTGCAAAGAAGAACGGCAACCTTCATCTTCCCCTCGCAGGAAGTAAGGGGCGTATGTATGCTACTTGTATGATGTTGCAGATACCAACACCTTGAGCAAGAAACTCCTGCTGAATGAGGTTTGATATAGGATTGATTACTACCTTCCGAAATTGGGAATCGCTGATCTTTGTCGAACGCTTAAAACAAATGCGATGTATTTTCTTGATTTTATTACACAACTACAACCCTTTTCCGCGCCAAATAAACAAAGCTCTTTCAAAGGTTGATGTTGATGGGGGTGCATCCGACGACAATGGCGCCGTTCTGACATCTGTATGTTAGAACATTTTTATCACTCTCAATGGATATACAGAAACATACGAAGTTGTTGCCGGTGCAGCAAACGGACTGTTGGCTGCAAGAAGTGCCGCTGATGCCAACGACGCTGAGAGGAGAGCAGGTGACTGAACAATGGATAGTCAGACAAAAGGGAATCTAAATGGAAGCTGGGTCCACGTACGACCGACTTGGCCTGTGATGGGTCCAAGAACAATACCCAAGAGGCCGGCGAGGAGGCCGACGAGGGGGTTGCTGGCCTGAATTCCGCAGAAGGATTGTTTAGTGCACAGGAGAATGGTCGTCAGGTGGATTACTCACCGACTGGACGCTGTTGCAGCACTGGAGGGTGCCGCCGTTGCACTGGTTGGAAGGGCCGCTTCCATCAGTGCGGGGAACAGCAGTGGCAGCCGCAAGGACGGGGAGAGCAAGCAGGGCGAAGGAGGCACGCATGTTGATGAGGTTGAAGGTGAGTTGGAAGGTAAGTTAGTAGAACGAGGGCTTGTTCGACTGAAGAATCAAGGAAAATGCGAGAGCCTTTTATAACTTTTGCCTCCTGCAGTCCTTTAGATCCAGGCGATTGTTTTGTTGGTGGTGATACATACTGGTACATAGTTGTGTCGAATTTCATTTTCGGCTTGATAACTCGCCATCACAACGTTGACTTGACAGGTGCTTCCTTCCGAATTGCCCTTATTCTTCTGACAAGTGAAGATGTTCTAACAGCTCATATATTTGGCCGACGTCTTCTCATAGCTTCTCATCGGTCTGCAATTTATCGACCGTGTTGGTCTAGTGGGATTGTAGGTTTCAGCACACGCGTGCTCTCCGTGATACCTCTAAGACCTTCAGACCGTGTCGCAGGAAGAGAGCAGACCTGATGTTGACGGAGAAATAAACCCTCAATGGATGGCCAATGCTGGCGGAGTGATGCGGAGCACAGACTCGCCCATCGTCATTCATGACTCTACAGTACTAGGCGTTAATAGACATATCTAATCTACTAAAGGATAAGTCAAACTGCCTTTGCAGTCTTTTCTTTCGCTCCCGTCTGTCCCCATGCGTACTGCGGGAGTTGGGAGATTAGCGAGCGATGGTTAAGATCTGCTGCAATGATTCAGATCAAGCGAAGATGCATCCGTCGGCAAGGTACAATCAGGCTATTTTTAGGGAGCGTGGACTGCCATGAACTTAAAAGTCGTTCAAATCTGGGGAATGTTGGGGTCGTGCACATATATCGAACACGAGGTCGCTTTGCCGGCAAGCCTTTGGTACTTTATGTGGCAAATTCTATGACGAGTAAAATCGGAAGTGCTGCGAGATCATTGCCGAGGATGCTCCGCCGCCCGAAACCAATGAGAGTTCAGCGGTTGCACTTTTTTGTAGGCCAGCGTCGACGTGCTCACAGGGTGAATTAAACCAGGGTAAACCGAACGCCAGTAAGTCTGGTACAAAGATCTACGTATAAGGGATACACACGGCCCCAGAAGCTTCAACAAGACCATGAACAGTTGAAGAGTGTTATTGCTGATTCTAGTGCTTGCCAAGTCCGGAGGTGACAGGTCGCTGGTGGTAGAACCATAGTAGAGAAGAAGATTAATGACATGTGTATGCTTCCATATGTCGGCCTACAGGGGCATTTGCCAGCTTGAACGAGAGATTGTTGGTTAGTCGTAGTAAGACCCGAGCTCAGTGCACTTTGGAAGGAAACCAATCCTCGATGCGCCAATATGATTGGATGCTGCATGGCTGGTTGGCAGGCTCACGTAACTTCTCGACTGACTGACAGGACGTCCAGCCAATCCAAACAATCAGGTTGCACTGCTGGCCAATGAATAGCAAGAATGACATCCCGCGCCTACCGGTTTGATTCACTCTCTCGACAATATGATAACTGGTGCATACCCTCGGGACATTGTCTAAATGTTTTCTTAATTCCAAGCTTGGAGTATTCCATGCTCAAGGCGTCCTGCAGCTCGCGACACCTTCCAAACTACAATCGAGCTTGTAGCAACGCATGGGGCCGTGCTCTGACAAAGCCATTCGGAGCAGGAGAAGGCCGACGGAAATCTGTACGATTAGGACGCGGATACACCTTTCCCCACACTTGCCCACAGTTGACATCGGACCTCCCTTCACGTCAGCGCGAACAAAACACCTGCGCGAGCGCTGCCTTGTGCTCCGAGAACGGCGCGATGAGGTCGAGGGAGCCAAGACCACCTTTTCGAAAAAGTGCAAGACTTCTTTCGGCGAATGGAATTGTGGCTGACGGATCGACCCGCCCATCTTACCATGAGGATAAATGTAATCGTCTTGATCTACATTTTGCAATCACCTGGTTGCGATTGTGTGCCACTCAAATCATTTTCTCGGGCAACAGTCCTGCCAACGGGGACAGTGTTATTCGGATACCACCACCTCTGCCTGTCGCTCCGTGAACATTCTACCTGCCTGTACTCATTGAGCGATCCCAACAGTATACAAGAGATGAAGAACCATACTGGCGCGCTTAGAATACTTCCAGCGTACGCCCTTTCTGTGTGTATATAGACCCCCGCATTTGCTGCCCTCATGTGTCGGCGCCCGTTATTCCTGACCAGTGACCAGGGATCGGTTCACACCGGTTAACGGTGAATACAATACAAACATCTCGCCTGTCTGCACATCGAGTAAGTAGATAGAGAAGCAATATGCCGCACGACGTTGAATGATGCTCCACATGAGAAAGCAAACATATCGGCCTCGTCGTGGAAGATATCTTGAAAGTGAGAATCTCAGAAGTCATAATATGAGTTCCGTGGTGTTCAATTCACTGATCAGGGTCGGAAGAAGAAAAAAAGACGAGACCCAGGGGCCAGGGCGGGCGGTGCACGCCTATGAATGATAAATGTTGACAATGAATGGGCGCCAATGATTGAACGCGAGGCAGTACAGTGCTTCATTGTCATTGGTTGGTTGAGGTTTGAGAGAGTCGGAAGAAGGTCACGGGGGTATTTTCCTGTGCTTTGATGTTGATGAGAGGCGGACTCACCAATCAGCCTTTCTGTGATGTGCAATTAGTCAGTGCAGAATGAACTTTAAATTAACGCTCCGACTTTCGACCCGTTGTAAGGGAGGCTGGGCTAAGCACGCGTGCGAGTAATTGAACGGAGAGAAAACATAAGGGTATATCCATTGTGTCCAAATCTAATTGTAGATGTGTTAGTAGCAAAAGCAGAACGCGTTGACAAGGCCTGGGTCGTCCAGAACATGACCTCAGCCTCGATAATAGTTGGGCTTATGGAACGGCATCGGAGTTAGAACCGCGTTGCGCAGTTGCTTGCGAACTTCGACCTGGACCTCAGTGCCCTTTTTGTGCCACCCAGATTTAATGTAACCCATCGCAATGTTCTTTCCTAGGGTTGGCGAAGGAATTCCAGACGTGACGACGCCTATGTTATAATACAAAAGATGCCGAGGTAAGATTCACCATCACCATTAAAGATAGATTGCGTGGAGATAGACTGACCGATTTCCTCCTTCTCTGGTGAGAAGATTTTAGCGCCCTCTACAATGAAAAACGATTGGTATACAGAGCTCCTATTTTTGAAGGCCTAGAACTTACGGCGAGCAGGCGCGCCCTCGACGACGAGACCAATGCGACGCCTCGTAGGCCCTTCCTTCAGCTGCTTGAGCACGGCATCCGCGCCGATGAATCCACCAGTCTCTTTCCTGTCCTTTCCTGATTAAATTGGTGAGTAAACAGCGCTTTTTTGAGGCCGACAAGTGAATACCTATCACCCAGGACAAAGCTGCTTCGACAGGAGTTGTTGTTTCGTCGAGATCGTTTCCGTAAAGGCACATGCCGGCTTCAAGACGGAGAGAGTCTCTCGCTCCCAAACCAACGGGCATGACTGGATCTTGGGACAACCAACCAGCGGCTTCAGCTGTAAACTCCGGCGGAATTGAGATCTACGATGCTGCTAGTCAGAAAGCAGTGAGCAGCACTTCTGGTCTAGACACCCACCTCGAACCCATCTTCGCCAGTGTAGCCTCCTCTCGCGACGTGAATATCCTTGCCGTTAATAGGAACGAAGGCGGAGGTTCCGAAGGTAAGTTGCTTCAGGTCGAACGGAGTTAGTTTCTGGAGGTAGGCGGCAGCGTCTGGACCTTGGAGAGCTATCAAGCCCCAGCCTTCCAGAACTTCATGTTCTACGGGGCCGTCTTTTCCTTGGTCGCTGTTCCATTCCGCTAGCTTGGCTTTGAACCACGCCAGATCCTTCTCGCGACGGCCGGCATTCGTGACCACGTAGAACTTGTCGTTAGCATGCTTCGTGATGATCGTATCGTCGATGATGCCACCAGATTCGTTCAAAAGGACAGATAGAGTGGATGCAAACGGCTTCAAGGACGACAGAGACGAAGGGGTCAACCATTCCAAGAAGCCTGTCGCCGTCTTTCCCATTAAACTAGTAGGGCGATTAGTTCCCTGCCCGCCCGCAATCGGTTCTAGTAGCTCACTTCGACTGTACCATATGTCCTACATCGAAGAACCCAACATGCTGACGAGTATAGGTATGGCTAGCGACTTGGCCTAGTGTTAAAAAAAGGACAGGGGATAATCGTGTGAAACGCACTTTGGCCAACATCTCCGTACGACAAGGGCATACTGTACCCCGCAAAGTCCACCATTTTCGCCTTGTTCGCAAGGTGGAAGTCATAGAGCCCCGTCCTTTTGAGCTGCTGCGAACGGTCAGCATCGCAGCAGACCTCTATTGGGTGAACATACAGCTGCTGGGGTAGAGTATGCACGACAGACAAGTGGTGTTCTGCTACTTGACCTGGCAGCCAGAGTGCGCAGAACGCGGATAGATGACATTATTGACGCGTAAAGGAAGGATGAGGAGAACGGAGGGCCGTGCGGGACACGCTGTTCATCGGTTTCTCCACTGTATTCATTGTACCGGCGCTTGCCGTGATTCCATCAAAATTACTCGCAAAGCCGCATTCCTGGAACTCGAGCACCTCGATACTTGCTCAGTATGATACCCTCAACGACCTTTGATCAAGAGCGATGACATACCATTCGAGAACTCGGACTCTAGTCTAGTTCATAGCTGTAAGAGAAGTGGTGTCTGCGTAGATTTGCGGAGATCATAAGGCTGTCGTCTTTGAAGTTCTTTTGTGGCGTCCGGGTTTTTGCGAAAAGTGATTTCTCGCGACTGCACTCTGGGGATAAGTATGACAGCTTGTACTAAGTGGCAGTTAAAAAGAAAGTGAAGTCAGGGACGCGGGTGTTGCTAACGCGAGACTCTTTGGTACAAACCAAAGAAAAACAAAACTCGAATACGAGGACAAGATGCGAGAAAAGCTGGACCTACCCATCTGTCTCTTATCAGCCAGTACCTATGAGACAAAAAGCAGAATTAGCTTAAATTTTACAATCACAGCACTCTCCTCTCTAACCAGTCCGTACTAGTGTCGAAATATATCAATTGATAAGATTGGTCATTGTACAGAAGATCTAGCAAATAAGCTCCTTATCTCACATAAACCAGGAGGAGCCGCAAAATAAGCATTGATATTTGAACGCTCTGTAATTTGCTCAGCCTGGCGCTGGAGAACTTGCTGATACCATCACTTGTGACCACCAAAATTTAGATGGAGAACTAGGAGTTGAAACCCTAACTCGGCTATGATGGCACCGAGGGTAGTGTTTTCAGCGAGTACCCATTGAAAGGCATTGAAGCCCTTCGAATCTGGTCTGCTGTTCACGGGTTTCAATACGCTTCATGTGGACCGAATGCCAACGCCATGTCAAGTCCTAAGTAGCAAGTGATGTAGCCTATTAATATACTGGCAGATATAACAGACCCATTCAGAGGGACCAGGGCAAACCAGAACAACAAACTTTCTGACCTCCACCAAACACCCCTTTAGCCTCGTCAGAACCAAGACGATGAAGTCCTACACCCTCTGGCATATTTTGGGAATTATGCTTGCATCGCACATCGTTTACGCAAGCCAAGTCTGCACCTCAGACGCCGGTTGCGCGAATATACGCTGTCCCACCGCAGGATTCAGGCTCTGCCAGCCAGTCAGTTGCCTTGGCGGTTTCTGCGGCCCTCCATTCTGCGCGGCGCCGAAACTGGCCTGCCCTGTAAGCTAAGCCGCTGGCGCTATGTCGTTTTGTGAAATGCGTAACGACCTTTTGCTTTCCCAGTTGTAATCATGACGGTGTCGAGCTCAGGGCCAGGAGCTTGAACCCGCTCGCACTTGTGCGTCGGACCAGGGGCCAGAATTGGACCAGAATACAAGTTGTAAAGAGAGAATCATTCATGCGTAATCAGCCATGCATGCTTTTGGGACCCTCATTGTCGGACACAACGTCAGGCCGTGTTATTTGATTGAATTCGTTGACACATACCGTAGTCTTGCTTTTTCAATAACGCTGCCCTGTATCCTTCATATGTTTGAGAAAAGGTGGGCTGGGTGGAAGAGCTCAGAGCTGTGTGACCCTAACCCCAGGAATCTCCGTTGTCAACAATCAGTCCCCTGTGCCATCGCCATCGACAACCACGATCTAACATCCCCTGTACCCTACGACATGTCTCGTTTTGTGAGGGCCTCCAAGTATCGGTGAGGACGCGTCTGCCCCAGGATGTCTAATCGCGCTCTCATCAACTCATAGCCATGTATTCGGACAACCTGCAAAGAAGGAGCACTCGCTCGAGAATGTCAAAGTCACCAACAGCGCCTGGGACACCAACATAGTCTCAGCTTCTGGCGTCAGTTCTAGTCTCTTCTTATTAAAAAATGAAGCTAATCCTTTAACAGCAATACCTCAGCGTCAACTGGAACGCGTCAGGAGGAGGCGCCTTTGCCATCTTGCCCCTGCCCACCCCTTTCGGCGGCATCGATGGCTTCCCGCACAAGCTCCTCGAGTCCATGCCCATGGCCCGCAGCCACACCGCCCCCGTCCTCGACACCGACTGGTCGCCCCACAACGACGCCATCGTCGCATCCGGCGGCGAGGACGGCAAGGTCATGATCTGGAAGGTCGAGTCCTCCATGTTCGAAGGCTGGGGCGCCGAGGGCTGGGTCCCGCACGACTTTGACCCCGTCCTCCGCATCGACGCCTCCCCGCGCAAGATAGGCCAGGTCCTCTTCCACCCCACCGCCGCGAACGTCGTCGCCAGCTCCTCGGGAGAGTACACCGTCAAGCTCTGGGACCTGGCCAACCCCGAGGACCCGCGCGCGACGCTCTCCGGCCATGGGGATATTGTGCAGGGCATGGCGTTCAACCCCACTGGCACGCTGCTCGCGACCACCTGCAGGGACAGGAAGCTGCGTCTCTTTGATCCCCGCGTCGGCGGCGAAGCGGTGCGCATCAATGATGGCCACAGCGGGATCAAAGGCTCGCGGGTAACCTGGATGGGCGAGCATGACAAGATTGCAACCACCGGCTTTAGCAAGATGTCGGATCGCCAGGTGTCCATCTGGGAGGCCGGCGGCCTGACCAACGTCAAGACCATCTCTCTAGATCACTCTGCGGGTGTTGTGATGCCCTTCTGGACCGACAACAACATCCTGTTCCTCGGTATGTTCCTCGCCTTCCTCTGCCTACACTTGTCTGATGACCACTTCCTTCAGCTGGAAAGGGGTATGTAGACTCTTGGAGGCGTTTGCGCGTTACTTACGACTTTATAGAGACGGCAACATCCGATACTACGAGTACGACTCCGACTCGCTGCACGCGCTCTCGGAACACAAGTCCTCTGAGCCCCAGCGCGGCATGTGCTTCCTCCCCAGGCGCGCACTGAGCGTCGCCGATTGCGAAATCGCGCGTGCCTACAAGGTCCACGGGTCCTCCATCGAGCCCATCGCGTTTATCGTCCCACGAAAAGTGCGTTGCGCACATCCACCACTCAACCCCCTTTTATTGTGCTAACTCGATTTTGCTTCGTATTCCAGGCCGACTCGTTCCAGTCGGACATCTTCCCTCCCGCCCCATCAATCGAGCCTTCCGTGTCGGCCGCCGAGTTCTTCAGCGGCAAGGAACCCACTCTCAAGCTCATCAGTCTCGCAGACGGCGCAGCAGTCACCGCCAGCTCGCGTCCCTCCGCCTCCGCCTCAAGTCTAAACGTCAGCGTGGCACCTGCTACCCCGCTCTCAGCAGCGCCCACACCGACAACGCCTGCGTCCGCGCAGCCAACCAGATCGTTCACCTCGAGCAGCGCCGCGCCTGCCCAGGCGCCTTCGCCCGTCGTGGTTCCCGAGCCGTCGCCCGCGGCATCGACGCCAAAGAGCAGCTGGGCACCCTCGCCCTCGCCCGCCTCGACTCCTGCTGCTGAGACTAGGTCGAGCGACGCAAGGGTACGCGTGCTCAACTTCTGTGTATACTGAATTATTACTGATATTATGACGCCCGTGGTTTCTTTCTTGCCTTCTTTCTTTTTTCATGCACTCTTCCATCATCTCCTCTTTCCTCTTCCTCTTACAGCAAGACTACCTGGAACAAGAGAACGCGCGGCTCGAGTCCGAGCTGCGCGACGCACGCGAGAAAATCCGGAACCTCGAATTACAGGTTGAGTCCATCCGTGCCAACGCAAGGAAGGCGGCCCAGGCACTCCTCGACGGGTAACTGTAACAGTGACGCGCTGCTGCCTGCGGTTGGGTACAGAAATAATGACGACTGTTCACGCTGTATTGACGGACGATGACGACGAGGCCGCCGTGCAGACTGAGATGCCCTCGCATAATGTGCACATGTACCGTAATGTCTTCCTTTGTGCGTTGTGTTATCCTGTGTTATCTTGACTTGAGGTTCCGGGACCGCAAGAATTTTAATTCAATGTAGTGATAGATTGGATGGATGGATGTTGTGTTGCTTGGGAAATGAGTTCGAGGAGTGCCTTCTTTCCTCTTCTTTCTTCCTGGCGAAAATACTTCCGCTGCTAGGTTATTGGTCGAAATGTCAGTACCAGAGATCATTGGCTGTTGAGCCATGTCCTCGACCAAGAGGCTGTTTGATTGATCAGCCGTTTGTTGGACAAGCAGTGGACGGTGCGTGCACAATTCTGTACCAATTACACGCCGAGAATCTTTCAAAAACGACGAGCGCAATGTGCTCACCTTTCTGCGTCATGTCTGTCAGCCAATATCAATGATGCTACACAGTAAATAGTCTTGTCAGCCGCTTTTGTACTTTGCGAACCAGCATATTGGAATTTGCGAGCGCTGAAATGCCTCGGAACATAACTCACAATCGAGCCATGATAGGCCATAAGGTATCAGAACAGCGAAATATGCGCATGCGGCAAATATGTATTGCCAGTCAGCGCGTAGACTTGTCAACTCTGTGCGCCCGTGTGTTCTTTTGTGTATATAATGTCGACCCCGAGATAATGATGTCATACGACATAACCTTGCGGACATGTCGCCATTGTGTTTCCTGTCTTGTTCTCTCGCAAACAGACCCTTGTGTATTTCGTCTTGAGATACAGTCCCCAATTATGAAGACTTTTTTGGTATTCCTTGTGCGTTTGGGACAAATAAGCGCCCATAGATCTTACATAAGGCAGCCTAACTATTGATAGCTCAAGCCAAGGATAGCCTAGGAACGAATAGCGCTGCGTGGGTCGAACCACTAAAAGCCAAACGTCTACATATATGACGAGTTAATTCAACGTGCTGCAACATGACAGCAGTCATTCAATCAGGGCCGCTCCCATGCCTTTGTTACTGAATCCACTGCCAGGGTCCTGTGGCCTGTCGGCTGTCAAGATAAGATCAAGAATGAACCTGAGGAACCTGTGTGATGATACATCGTCTCTAGGGCAAAACTTAACGAATTCGGAGCGAACTGCAGGTGGATGATGCAACTGAAAGGAGATCTAAAAAGATGCAAAGGGCATAACTGGAGGGATGAATGTATTGGTAGTTGTGGATGCCAAGTAATTGCCAGCCTTGAAGTGCAAATCCTCCCACGCTATGTGTCGACTACATACCCCGATCAATGACGACTCTAACTTTCAAACTGCTCGACTGTGTTCTTTCTCTTTTTCTCTGAAGATTTCTCACTTCCCACTCCACTTTGTAGATTCGTCATATCTGTCTCCTTGCCCGCCGCTTGCCATATTCAGGGAACATGTTACTTATCTCCAGCTAATTCCCCGAAGCTCAATTGCCTCGGGGTTGGCTTTGTTTCGCTTGAACCCGAGAGAAACAACACACCCGACAGTTCTCAAAGGTCATAATGAATTGAAAATTGAAGCTTCTGCCATGATTTGCAAAAACACCAACTCGTTACGTCTCAATGACGCTAGCGCTCTACTCTAGTGTACCTAATTAATTGGCCTTACGGCAGGGCGCGGAAGGTTCTAACGCTTGGTTTAAAAGAGGTCGGGAAGAAATTGTTTTTCAGTCAGTAGCAACAACCCACTCCCCCGGCTCGGCGCAGAACGTCTGCCTGCTATGATCTCGCTCAAGCCATACCTTGCTGTCGCCACCCTCGCCTCTTACGCATATGCGAGCATTGGCCCTGTCGCGACTTTGAACGTTGCGAACGCTGTCATCTCCCCCGATGGCTTCTCGCGCAGCGCTGTCCTCGCCGGAGGCACCTTTCCTGGCCCGGTGATTGCTGGAACCAAGGTGTGTTTCGGGGATGCTGCTGTGTACGCGTGTCTGACCGCATTATAGGGCGCCAACTTTAAATTGAACGTTGTGAACGCCCTGACCGATATCACCATGGATAAAGTGACTTCGATTGTGAGTTGTATCAGTTATATTGAAACCATTCTATAGTCTGAAATCGACTTCATTTAGCACTGGCACGGTCTATATCAACGCGGAACTGCTTGGGCCGATGGCCCGTCCTTCGTTACGCAATGCCCTATCGCGCCTGGCGATTCCTTCCTTTACGACTTCAGTGTCCCAGACCAGGCTGGAACGTACTGGTACCACTCTCACATGTGTAGGTTTTATTCTTGACTCAATGGCCCTGCTTTCCGACGCCTTACGCTCATTGACAGCCAATCAATATTGCGACGGTCTGCGAGGAGCTTTTGTCATTAGAGACCCTGCTGATCCTCACAGAGCGCTGTACGATATTGACGATGGTAGGTTGGACCGCTTTCTGTTCTATCTTCTTGTATTAATTGTTCTCTTGTTGTCTCAAGATAACACTATCATCACCCTGGCTGACTGGTGAGTGTTTCCCACACTCCTCGACTGATCAACTAGCGTTGACATTCACATTACTTTCCCAGGTATCGTGAGTACCAACAACGCTCAAGGTTATGCATTTTAAAGTGCTGACTGTGTGCGATGAGCAGACGTTCCATCACCCGCAGAGGGAGGCGTCCCGTGAGCCATTTTATCCTGCCAATTTTTATTCAACGTCTAAAGTATCTTTATAGCACTCCAGACTCGGTGTTGATCAATGGACTGGGACGCTATTCGGGTGGTCCCTCATCCTCCCTTGCCGTCGTTAATGTCGTTAAGGGCAAGAAGTACGGCCCCATTTATCTCGTCATCTGATATCTCAAACTGACTGAACTCGTTTTCTTTGGATATTCTCGTAGATATCGTTTCCGCTTGATCTCCATCTCATGCGATCCCAATTTCATTTTCTCCATTGACGGCCACGACCTAACTATCATCGAAGTCGACGGGGAGAACGTTGAGCCGCTCACCGTAGACCACCTTCAGATCTTTGCTGCTCAGCGTTATTCCTTCGTTGTATGTATCGTTTGAACTCCAACCCCCGCTCGTCATTAATGGTGTCCTTCCCAACAGCTCAACGCTGACCAGAACGTCAATAACTACTGTACGTCTTGATATTTTCAATTTCAAGGCTATCGACTCACTGCACCTTGGCGCCTGCAGGGATTCGCGCTAACCCCAGCTTCCCCACGCCGTCTGGATTCTCTGGTGGAATCAACTCTGCCATTCTCCGCTATCAGGGTGCTCCTGTCGCGGAGCCTACCTCTTCGATTGGATTGTTGCTCAATGGTCTCAATGAGCCAAACCTTCACGTGAGTCCTTGTCTTTCGTTGAAAAAATACGAGAAAGTTAACTCCCAAAATTCCTTTTTTAATCCACTATTTAGCCTTTAACAAACCCTGCTGCCGTATGTGACGTTTCACGTAACTTTTGCTACGTATTTATTAACACGATAATATAGCCTGGTGGCGCTAGCATCACCGGTGCCGACGTGTTCCTTGACCTCAGCTTGACCCTCGTAAGTACCATCACCTTGACTGGATCCTATCGTCGTAGCTTGATTAAACTAATCATCCATATCACAGAATCCTCTCACCTTCCAATTCGCCGTCAACGGTGTGCCATACATCTCTCCCAGTATCCCCGTCCTCCTCCAGATTCTCAGCGGTGCAAGCTCCCCGTCTGCGTTATTGCCCGCCGGATCCGTATACGGATTGCCTCAGAACAAGGTTATCCAAATCACTATCCACGGAGGTGTGACTACCACTGTCGGAGGAGGGCCTGTACGTATATATATATATTGCCAATCTGAGCCGTGTGGGAAATTTCTAATGATATCTCGCACAGCACCCGTTCCATCTGCATGGTCACACCTTCAGCGTCATTCGTAGCGCGGGGAGCTTAACAACCAATTATGCGAACCCTGTGCGCCGCGATGTGGTCAGCACAGGTGTCGTTGGCGATGTCGTCGTGATTCGCTTTGTGACAGACAACCCTGGACCTTGGTTCCTTCACTGGTGCGCCGCATTATATTCACAAAATTGCTTTAGCTCACTATATTCACATGCGCCATTCAAAATTTCAGCCACATCGACTGGCATCTAAACACAGGGCTGGCTGTTGTCCTTGCTGAGGACACTCCCGATATCGCCTCTGCAAACCCTGTCCCAGGTGAGTAAACCGCATTACTTCCCGAAAACGTCAATACCAATCTAGCCCTATCCTTCTCTCAGACGCCTGGAGAGATCTTTGTCCAAAGTACAATACTCTGAGTGCGACAGACAAGGGCGCCATTGTCTCGTGAAGACCTACATATGTCAAATATACACTTTCAATGTGCACCGCATTATGAACGCGGTTAATATACGCCCTATTTCCGCGGGCTTTTAGAACCTACTCGTTTTCTCAGCAGGCTTCGTGCTTTGTACGGGCATTTTTTTTGTGGTATCTATAGGCTTGCAGTTCTCTTGTTTATGGTACATCTTGTTGCGCAGCCTTTGGACACAAAGATGTTAGTGGATTCACAGTCACGGTGGGTAAATGCAATTTATATCGAATTCAGAACCCTCTGCTTTGTGTAACGTGCGAGATTTCCTAGCCATAAGAGTGTTGTATCGTGAGGCCTTGCGAAGCTATAAGCTCCTTGTCGCCTATGAACGCGTAACTGGCATGTTAGTACCAGTGGGTGGCCCTCCTGGTCTGAATTGCTGACAATTGAGTCACAGGTGATGTCTTGTACATGTATTGGAACACTCACATTTGCGTCAACTGAAGCAGTTATATCAGCCATGCCTGTCTGCCTGTGGCCTCCCTTGCGAAGGGCAATGAGTGCTTCAGGCCGTGGTCAGCTCGAGCAATTATGACGATGACCGATCGATGACCAAACGCGTTCATGTCAAAAATCGCAAATGATCGATAATCGTTATTTTTCCCATTTCCTAATCTAGGCGTCTATTCTCATAGCACGCGCGACGCGCTTGATAACCCGCCTTCCGAGTAAGCAGATTACAGGCTTGCATGTTCCGCATTACGCCACGTATGAGGGCGTTAGTAACTTGTTCCGTGGCACTATAAAAGGCGGCACATTTTTGAAAATCATCGACACAATCCTTTCCGTCTTTCATCTCCATCACCCTTAGTCTACACTCCCCTCTACAATGTCGTCCCCCAAGATCGCTATCATCATCTACACTACTTATGGGCATATCGCCAAACGTGAGTGTTTAGCCTACCTTGACCCACGGCGATCTTCTGACGCGCAAATTTGCTATCGTAGTGGCCGAGTCCGTCAAGGCAGGAATCGAGGAAAAGGGTGGAAAGGCGACCATTTACCAGTGCGTTCACTGCTTTACATTGCTAGGACTCTTCATCTCACTATATATCACTGCCACAGAGTCCCTGAGACCCTTTCTGAGGAGATCCTTACCCTAATTCACGCTCCTGCCAAACCCGACTACCCTATCGCCACCCCTACCACCCTGACTGAATACGATGGCATCCTTTTCGGTATCCCCACTCGCTACGGCAGCATGCCAGCCCAGTTCAAGGTGAGCTCTATGCGGCTAGTATTGTCGAAGGAGCCCTCTAATGTTCTTGTAGTCTTTCTGGGATGCCACTGGCGCCCTCTGGGCCTCAGGCGCCCTCGCTGGCAAGTACGCAGGCATCTTCGTTTCTACCGCCACCCTCGGCGGAGGACAAGAGACCACCGCCTTTACCAGTATCACCACCTTCGCTCACCATGGCATGATTTACGTCCCCCTTGGCTACTCCCAAGCCGGCGCTCAACTCTCGAACACCGATGAGGTCCACGGAGGATCGCCCTGGGGCGCTGGCACCGTCGCGTCTTCGAGCGGTGCTCGCCAGCCTTCGGCTCTCGAGCTTGAGGTCGCCAAGATCCAGGGTTCTTCCTTCTACACTTATCTCTCCAAGGTCTCCTTCGCATGAGGACGCATCCACACATAGATATAAAATACCCCCAACGGACTTAGAATACAGAAATAATGGAAATTTAAATTCTTGTAATCAAACCATTCTCTTGCTATGAGTTATCGAACGAGTGACCCTACTCTATTTCCTCTTTCACCATGAGCCCCGCCTTCCGCACTGTGACATGGTGAAGGTGGTATCGATCTAAGCGCCCGCTATTTTGGGTTTGACAGAGTTTCTAAAATAAGGCGAGGGGGATGTCTATGTTTAACCTAGCGATTCAGATGAAAAACAGTCCACCACCACCACAGTGACCGACTTACATTAAGAATCATCTATAAGGATTGTAGACCTGATTCCGTTGGTCAGGTTACCATCGTACTTGCTTTCTCTACTTTCTCCTCATCTCGAAATAGAGCCTCATTGACGCTTTCCCTTGAATTCATCATGTCTGCTCCTCCTCCGAAAATTGCTATCGTATACTATAGCATGCATTGTCACATCGCGAAAAGTGAGCCTCCCGCTGATTTCCGAAGGATCTAAGTGCTAATAGTGCCAATGTACAGTGGCAGAGGCAATCAAGGATGGCATTGAGGGCAAAGGAGGGCAGGCGATGATATTTCGGTGAGTTCGTCCAGACTTTATTGACACAGGGTCGACCGTCGCAGAAGTTATGAGCCACTAATATCTTGTGCCAGAATCCATGAAACCCTTCCTCAGGACATCCTAGAAAAGTTGCATGCTACAAATGACTTAGAAGACCCAGAAAAACCACCGATCGCCACAGGGGAGACGCTGGCAGAGTACGATGCTTTTATATTTGAGGTTCCAACTCGATACGGGAACATGCTCGCCCAATGGAAGGTGCGTCTAGTTCCACGAGCATACATCCCGGTTTTCATCACTGACATTACACACTTATCTGTACAGACCTATTGGGATGCCACTGGCAAGCTTGGAGAAAATGGTGCACTGGCTGGCACATACGCCGGGGTTTTCGTCTCGACCGGTACCCCTGGAGGAGGCCAGGAGATGACAGTGGCGAACATGATGTCGACACTTGTGCACCATGGGATCGTTTTTGTGCCTCTCGGATATGCGTCTGGCTTGTCAAAGCTGACTAGCTTCAAGGAGATACACGGAGGTACGCATGCTTAGCATAGTCGTTCATACCGACGTTATATTCATGGTTTGATGCCTCAGGATCGCCTTGGGGTGCTGGTACCTTCACTAAATTTGATGAGAGTCGTATCCCATCTATAATTGAGCTGGAGATCGCGAAGGTTCAAGGAGGCGCTTTCTTTAAAACAGTATCGCTCGTCGACTTTTCGAAACCTTTGTCCTCAAAGTAAATATCTAACTTATTTTTGTCAGTACATAAGACAGGCGCAGTACCTTTGGCGCACAGCACGCGACGCAACCTCTTTGAATCAGAAATCGATCAGATTGACGTCGTTTGGTCTCCCGTTAGTCCCACTAAAACCGGTACGGTCTCATTCTGTTGCTCGCCAACAACTGATACGGACCCACATTCTTTCAGTGATCTGTGTGTACAGTTCCTAAAATGGTATTATATTCCCTAAGCAAACAACTCGAAGATCATGTGTCGATCCATATTCCGTAAGATGCCGGTATAACAGTATTGGCCAAATAATACTTCAGTTGTGCATGTAAATCCTGATTCTAAATGACATTTTTGCGTCCCCCCCCCCCGCCCCGGACATTAAACGTGATCAAAACTGTACCATCCACATTAAAACGCAGGTGACTATGTGCGCAGGAGTATGTATCCTTCAAACGAGCACACTTTTTGCTTTTGCAATAGCAACATCTTTCTGCTCCCTGTCTGGTGTTCTGACAATTGTACAAGATGTTTCTTCCGTGCCCGAGCGGGTACTCACTCAGCCCGCATTTCGATGGGGCGTCAGAAATGAAATGGATACAAAAGTCTAGTACAAGCTCCCCCAAATAGAAGTAGGACGAAATATTGGCTAGGGCACACGACACTTGAGATACGCGAATGCTCTGTTTGCAAGCGTGTCCGTTTTCAAATACAGTTAAGCACCTCAGATTGCCGCTTAGCGTGATTTTGCGACGTTGTTCCGATACTACTCCAGCTTTCTCCAGGAGTCGAAAGGATCGACTGGGCTGTCAATACATTCAATCTAAGCTTCATATGGGTTACACACAATGCCACGCGACAGACATAGAAGACTAGGGTTAAACTTGTATTGTTAGTCGACTTCGCACACATTCGGACAAGTCGGATGTTAGCGCCCATTGCGTCATGGAAATCCTATTAACATGTTTACGCATTTGAGATTGGTTGAACGACTTGCTGTCGTCCACTCACTGGCTAATCCGTACGAGATTCACGCATATTCAAAACTGAAATGGGAGCCATAAGGTACCTGAGGGGTCAGACAGTATATGCAATATGATAACCCTTTTTCAATTATCGAAGTCCTTTCAATTACACAAGGAGGATGGGAACTACTGGTAAATGATGTACTAGTATATACGACTTTAGTTGAACACCTGCGGGGGCAAAGCATCGTATATAGGGCAAAGTTGGTCCCATGCAGCTGGACGTTCATATTATCAGAATGAAAATCACAAAACGTCGTGGTGAGCGCTTACTTGGAGGATTGCTTTGTGCAACTTTAGCAACATCTTCGGCGAAAACCACGGCCAAACCACTAAACACAAAGGTCAATCCATTGTCTTGATGTAAGAGAGATCTTACAAACATCTCGAGATGCCAGTCAATGTGGCAGTGAAGAATCCACGGACCAGCATTGTCCGTCTTGAAGCGAATGGTGACATTGTCGCCAGCCAAGCCAGCAGATACGACATCGCGCTGGACGGGATTCACAAAATTGTACACGGAGCTGCCTGAGCTGCGAACCACAGAGAATGTGTGTCCGTGCAAGTGGATGGGATGCTATTTCACACCAATGAGTAAACTTTGATGTTGTCTCGCAATATACAGAGCTTACTGGGCTTCCAATGGAGCCACCAGGAATGGTTAGCTCGACGACCTTATTCGGAGGGAGCACGTAGACCGACCCAGGCGGCAGCAGCGCCTGTGGTGTCATGGCTCCGCTCATAATTTGCATAAGAACAGGAGCCGTTGGAGGGATAAATGTCGCGCCATTGACAGTGAACTTGAGCGTGGTGAAGCTGAAGTTGATATCGAGGTTCAGGTTGACGTCGGCAGCACCAGGTGTAGCAATACCAGGAGCAGCAGCATTGACGAGCGGGTGAAGGTTGGTTTCAATCAATGGGTTGGAGACGGTCGATGTGGTTGTAGGGTCCACATTAGGCGCATGCCAGTACCGCAGAATGGCAGAGTTTACGCCACCAGCAAAGCCCTGGGTGCCAATATTGGGCTGTGCTCGAATCCAATAGTTGCCAACGGGTTGGTTGGTGTTTAGAATGAAAGAATAGCGCTGTCCAACGAAGATTTGGATAGAGTCTACCACAAGCGGCTGGTGGTTCACGCCATCTACTTCGATGATTGTCTACACACAAGTATAACCATGAATGAGGGTTAGAGTAACATGACTTGCGATCATCCCTCACCATAGTGTGGCCATCGATAGAAAAGGTGAAATTAGGGTCGCATGAGATGGAAACTAGGCGGTAGCGATAGCGCTTATTGGGGAGCACCGTGAGGACTGTCAAGGGGGACGCGGGGCCACCAGCAAAGCGGCCTTTGCCATTAATCAGCGTCGAGTCTGCGGTGGGAACAAGCCCAGCAGAGGGTGCGGGAGTGTGATACCTAGGAACAGAGATTAGCCATAAACCCTCATCCGCGGTGGGATCATACGCACCAGTCTGCCAGAGTGATGACAGTCGAAGCTATGGAAGTGGCGCAGCCGAGTAAGCGAGAGTTCAATAGGATTGATTGAATCTATTTATAACTCACGATCATCAAAGTCATACCTAGCCGATGCAAAGGACAGAGATGGTCAGTTTCCGTTGGGGCAAACATAGAAAGAAATCACCCACTTCGACCGATGGGGGTCGAACACATCGTACACAACCATGGCGCCTCGGAGACCATCGCAGTACTGCGTAGCTAGTTCGAAAATGCTTAGCCAGGCGACCTTGCCGTACGTAGCAGCTTGAGAACGTACAGTGATGCGAATGGTACCAAAAGGTTCCTGCTTGGTCGGGAACCTTGAAATTGTACTGGAAGGAGTGGCCTGGGGCAATCGGGCACTGCGTGACTCCGACTGGGCCATCCGCCCACGAACTTCCTTCTTGGAACAAACCGTGCCAGTGCTTCAAAAAGATGTGAGGAAACGCTGATTGGCTCATGATGATGGCGCACGTACAATGCTGGTGCTGGTCAGCATGGTGGGGTCGGTCAACTGATTGATGACATTGAGGCGGAAGTTGCTCCCCTATGGCTGATATGAGCTCTCCTGATACATGAAACAAGGAATTGAGCACTGAACCTTCAAGCCTGTAATAAGAGGCCCAGGAAACTCGACTGTTCCAGGTTTGAGTCCAGCGAGGACAGTTCTACATTGACGGGATTCATCAAGATATTGAGTTCAAACGAACGTTGAAGCACATACGAGCGATTAAAGCCGTCTGGCTGGATGTTCTTGTTCTTGATATACAAGTTGCTGGTCGGTCCAGTAAATGACGTCGCGCTGGCGCCAACAAGGAGGGCAAGTCCGACTAATGCTGCGAGTGACTTCATCTTGCTGGGTTGACAGGTTAGACGTGCGCATACAAGTAGAGGAAGAGGTTTTATATAAGACGAATTCGAATGAGCTCTTGCCGGTCTCCGACGCAAGTGCACCTAGAAAATGGGGTAACCAAAGGGCTTCCCATCTCTATGAGGACCGCGAACGCCCATCCACAGCAGTTACGTTCCTTGTGGGAACGAGAAATCGTTAGTTTTTGACAGGCTAACTGTTTCAAACCACACGTACATATGTGCCGTAAGTCTGGTAATGATGCATATCGCTGATCTTGAGTCAATTTCTGGGGAGGCTTGGACGGTCTGGCTTTTGAAAAATCAGTTGTTGTGAGATCTGGACAGTCGCAATCTGGATGAAGTACATTGCAATCTCATCCCCATTGGTGGGATACCATGTATGAGGCTTTCAGGTTCCCCCGACGTCGCGGTTGTCTATGTTGTATTACAACTTGGAGGCAAATCCGGAGCGTCCTGTTTTAGAAATAAAAATAAGCACCATGTACTGGGAACCGTGATATAAACAAGCCCGCCTCTCATTAAGCCATCAACGTCCCCTTCCCGCCATTATGCAACTCAAATCACTCTTTGTCGTCGCCGCAGTCCAAGTAGCTGCTGCATTTGCGGTATGAGCTTTTGTCATAAAACTTGGTTGAAGATGTACTCACCTATTTCCCTAGGCGGCCGAAGGCCAAGTCTTGGAGCAGGAGAAAATCTACCACGCAGTAATCTCCCAATCGCCGTTCCTCGTCGAAATGACAACTACAATCACTTGGACGTCAGTACCTCATACCATACAGATGATTTGCGTCCATACTCACCGTAATTCACAGCGAGGGTGCCTCTATCACCGACACCAGCCTCCCCACAGCGGCTCCGACGCCATCTGTTGCTTATTGAAGACCCTACGTCGCCCGATTGTAATGATACCACACCCAATATGAGCTAGCTACACAGATATAGAATGTCAGAGCATGATTGAGAGACATGAATGCGCATCATCGGAGAGATCCTGTGTCGCTAATTGTGGGGCTATAGTAAGAGAGAAGATCAATGAAATGTAGGGGTCTGCGACCGTAGAACATGGGCTATAGGTTCACGAAGGGTCAGCATTGACAAGCTGAACTTCAGAACATCAAGTATCACAGCCGGAGGAGGGATTGATTCTTTCTTGCCGATGGATTCCAGGCATGGTATCAAGGGCTACTTCAAGTTCACGCGCTTTCACGAATGAAGAGGCACGCGTCCGACAGGCCGTAGGATTGATACCACAACGAAGCCGTCAGCCTGCGTCAGGCATCGGCTACGTCTAGAGTCGAGGCGAGAATCACAGAAAGACATACACTTAGAAGTCATGCGGAAACAGCCGTCCGCGCAGCGTATCGTTTGTACGCGATCCTATCTGGTAATAAAAGTATGCGGATGTGTTCTTGATGCGATGCGTTCTTTGCTCACGAAGAGCTCGGAGACAGTCTGGCAGGGATAGGCACATATGCAGAACCCTTCCTCGTGAGAGGTTCATAATTCAAACGACTGGGCCCAACGGGTGAAGTCATCAATTGGAAGTCGGAACGGCGTTGATATCAAGAGCAGTGTCCTGGGATCGTGGGCGTTGTGGAGCAAGAGTGTCGAACAAGAACTGGAACCCGAATAGCGGCAGTGGGCAATGCCAAACAATGACATACTGTGTTCCCACTGATCATTGACCAACGAGTCTTGTCAAACTCATTCTCTCATTTGATATGCCCGTTTGAAGAACAGATATGACCCCATCGTGGTTAGAGCACCAAAAATGGGAGCACAGGTCTATTATGAGTCTATTACTTCAAGATCAAGTCTTCTGGGTGAAACCTTGTATGTGTTCTACCGTGGCAAAGGCACCTACATACGTCGACATACTTGCCATCATATTCTTTATTTGGTGATTACCTTGATAGTGGCAGAGGGCTCTCTAGCCCGGCCTCGACATATGGACCCGGAATGAAGATCACTTCCCCTTGGACCAATGCGTTAATAGGGTGAAGTTTGTCAACTCTTGCGGCATTTTCGCAGATTGGAATCACAGTACTTTCATGATCATCACCAAGCGCTAGGATTGATCATCATCTACTAAGGTGTCCTCAGCCGAGAGCATGGTATTAAGTGCTTAAGATATGAGCAAGTTTCTGCTCTACCTGCAAAGATGCGAGACCCCTATAAACTCTACTCATGCACTGCCCCAGACAGTTACAACGCCAGTACTCATGAGCGTGTTTGCAGGTCCCATTGGCCAATCGTTCTATTTATAGATACTGACATCGGCTCTGGCACATCAATCTCAACGCGGGTAATGCGCGTCTAATAGGTCCTTTCTGAATCTATCGTTCATGCCTGGCCAGACTGCTTCGATGGCGGACGAGGCGCCGATGGAAGTCGGGATTATGGCATGAAATGGAACGGGAGAATGTATTGACGAAACGGCGAGGTTAAGGAACATGAAAGGAGAGCTACCACTCCGTCATGGTCTGAGGGGACACTCCTCCGCCGACATATCGATCAGGTATTACTATAGTACTCCATGGACAAAAGCTAAACGTGCGTCTCCAAAATTGTCCAGCTCAGAAAATCTGGAGGCATCTCATAGCAGTATACGGTGTTCATGACCGCACCTGTACTTACTAGCCAATTTGCCAAGTATCTGACGACCTCACTCTCCGTGTATCAGAATGTTTCTCAATACATACAATCCATGGTGTCGGGCAGCGAAGAGAGGCGCGGCAGCCGTTTCCGGTGGAAAAGGCGTTTTCTGGGACAGTTATTTCAAGTTCTCTTTCAACGAACACACAAAAGATTGGGATGTTTGACGCGTACTGTCGCCTGTCACTAGTCTTTTTTGGAGATACATCACAAGCATGTCAAATCAATTGCAGGAGGCCGCCGACTGTGCTAAGAATTGTCATTTCTTCATGATGCTATGAACAAACTACAGCTTAGGCAGCTAGCTAATGGGTTTACCCAAGTGTTGTATTGCGATTGTATATTATGCGGCCTCATAATTGACTAGCACAGCCGAGTAGGTATGTAAGAAAAAGGGGAAGTATTAGTGACTTGCAAAGGGAGTTAATCAGGACAAGCTATAACACATGTGGGGTATCGGTGTAAATAAATAATTGCAATAAATATACAAGGTTTTTCTAACGAGTAAAGACTTCAAAGTGGAGGAATAGGAGGGACAGCAGGCGCATGTTCAGGGACACGATATAGGTCATCCTTTCTTGAAACAACGGTTGAAACACTGAAACGCGAAGACGACGAGGCCTGTCTAGAGAGAATTCCATGTGTGGTTTCTGAAAGAGCGGCCTCTTCAGGGTATGACGCGCCGGAGAACCTCATACCTCCTTTTAGGATGCCCGCGACCTTCCTCAAGGAGTTAGCCTTAGAAAGCGTCGTCGCGCCGCTCGTGTTCCGACTGAGCATTGTGTGCGCGGGGGCGCTTTGGCGGTTTCGCTGCGGTGTTTTGCTGTTCTGTGTTTGGAACCCTTCGGGTCCGAAGCCTGGATATGGGTATGGATCAAGCTCGTGCCATTCCATTGTGCTCTTCATGGGGGTGGGATTCGATATGGTCACCGGACGATGTATGCGTGTAGGTGTAGGTGTAGGGATCATGGAGATGCGCAGTGACCGGAATGTCGAGGATCCGGGGGTTGGAATCCGTACCAAGGATGAATTAGTGCTGCGTGGGTAAGGTATACGCCGTTCCTGCCCGCCTTCCGCGTTTCCGCCGTCCTTGCCTTTTTGATTCGTTGCATTTTGCGGCTGAGATGCTTCCAAGTCATTCTGCCGCGCGTCTGAATCCCCCTGCTGCGCGTCCCTGCTCGCCTGATTCCGCCGCTTCCTGAGAAGCACCCACCCAACGACAGCTATGACGACAACGAAGAATACCAACGCGACTATGTCTGCGATCAATATAATAGGCCCTTCCTCCATTGAGCCATCTAATCGCTTGTTAAGTGTCGCATGACTTGAGACGTCAGTGTCAGAATCTGACAAATGATGAAAGAACTGTTTGCTGGATTGCATATCGGAATAGGCCAGCCCGAACACATTGTCTGGAGGCAAAACAACGCCGTGAGTGCCTGAGAGATGACGTCATACAGAACAACATACTATCTTTCTGGACAATAGCTCTGAGAAATGGATACACGACATCAAATCCATGAATTGGAAGCGAAGGGACGATGAAAAGGATCACAGCACAGATACCAACTGACAGATGAACGAATCCCGGTGATAAGCATGAGCGATGGTACTGACAAAGTGGAGTGAGTACTCACGAAACAATACAATGGGTAGAGAACCTCTAAGGGACGAGAAAGATGGCCATGCGTTATTTTGACGTGCCCTTGCAAAGGGGATAGGATTGTTTGGATCAGGAATAATGTGGAAATGGTTCATTCCGTTTGTTTCTTCATTCTGCGGTGTTGTTGATTGGGATGAGGGGGCAGTTGAACGCTTGATTATGCGACCAAGGATGTCAAAGGCTGGCAAAGTAATCAGCTGAGTGCATACTGTTGGCGAGGCTCTGGGAACGGGATACACACCAGTTTTGACTATCCGAATCGGTGCCTTCATGACCAAGTCACTTGACATGACAACTTTCCTGTCTTTCTGACAGGCAAGCTCTGTCAAAATGAATGAACGCAAGGATAACCTGAAGATGGACACGAGGAATGGCAAAAAGGTGGGTCAGTCGAACGAAACATTTTCATCATTCCCCGTTGCGTCCTATTATCTCTTCCTGTTTGGCGATATATATCAGATTTTGACGATGGTCGGGAGGGCATTGGCAGAGAAACAGCGCGCTATCATTATCATCTCACTGTGCAAGGAGGAAACCTCTTCAAATTCTGGTCTGCTCCACCCATGGCCATCCAGTATATAATCAAACCGCAATGTCTTTGGTGGTGAAAAGATTCTAGCATTCCTGATTTACATACCGACATGAAGGCCGGCCAGGCGCGACCTTCCAGATACATACATCAAGCATCATGATCCTTCTCGCCACCAAGACTGCGGAAGAACTCGGCGTAGGCATGCTCGACATCGAAAGATAGCTAAATCAGGAGTCAGCGCCAAGTGATGTGTAGAATCTAGCAACGAACTTGTCGGGATTGTTCCTCTGTAAGCTCTTCTGACGCCTTCATCCCATTGAGCGTGATCAGCCTGGATGATCTTGTTAAGGGTTGATGAAGTCCTCCCAGTAATAACAGACGCACCAGGAAACCATCCGACTCCTGCCTTCCCAATCCTTGCTGCCTTTAAATCTGGCATAACCTGTGACAAGCTCCTGCAGCATGGGGTGCAGCTGGTCTTTGGCACGCATCCTGAGCCGCAGGCCGTCCATGAAGGTAATGAAACTCTGAATAGATTGATGAGCAACCATCATGATATAAAGGCAAACACATACCTGTGTGGTTTCTGCGATCCACTTGCCAGTCTCTGGCCCTGCTTCGCTGGAGTGTTCCACCGTTGCCGGAACACCAACTTGTATTCGATGCAGTGCTGCAGGATGGTCCATCTGCGACGAGCAGGTTCAGTATGCCGATATCAATGTGAACATCCCTACACACGTTGTATTTCTTCATGAAGCCTTCTATCCTCGGGACATCAGCAGCAACAAGTTTAAGCATAGTCTTATACTGGGATAGTAGGCGTGTGCATGCTGGCGAATATCTCTACAAGCTGAGTACTCAATGCTAAGTAGTGAATGACAATGACGCACTCAGCCACAGTGATAGAATCACGAACGTAGGCTCTTTCGAGGTAGTCAAGAGCGACGATGATGCCAAAGAGGGTCGCTAGAGTGTTATATTTCTCCCTCTCCTGATTGGTGCTATAGAGCCGCACCTCCTCGTCAAGAGAGATGGTCATCGACATAGTCGGCGTCGGAACGATGATGATACAGTTGATGAAGAGATCAGCCGCTCATCACTGCACTATTTGGGCGATGTTTGGTGGGATGAGGACCCAAGGGGAATTCACGTCAGGTTGTGTGCGATAAAATATAAGGTGTATGGAAAATTGTCCGGACATTACATTCTGGGCAAATGAGATTATTCAAGAGGGTCGGGCATCAGAGTGATACGGCAGAAGAGCAATGAGAGAGATGCCGTGGAAGACACAAAAAAGGATAATGGCCAACGTGGGGATCGAACCCAAGACCTTCGCGTTATTAGCACGACGCTCTAACCAGCTGAGCTAGTCGGCCGATATCGGTGAAGGATGGATAGTTATAATTATATCAGAGCCCAACACCAGGAAACGTGATTCACAATGTTACGCGATCCAATGGTCGCGCTTCAGAATCGCTCAACATTTGTTAACCTTGTCCACATTCAGCCATGTTCTTCATCGTGAGTTCTTATGTGCTGTAGATGCTCCTTTATACTAATCCACATGTCTCCAGAAAGAATTAACGCACACCATCCTCCTTCATCCGTCATACTTTGGACCACGGATGCTCAATTTCCTCGAGTCAAAGCTCTATTCAGACGTAGAAGGAACATGCTCAGGACAATTTGGATACATCATCGCGGTCGTCTCCATTCTTGACATTGGAAAGGGGATGGTGTTGAGCGGTAGTGGCCAGGCAGAGTTCATCACTCGCTACCGCGCCATCGTGTTCAAGCCGTTCAAAGGAGAGGTGGTGGACGGTGTTGTTAACAATGTCACAAAGGTGCGTCTTCCTGTTGAATAAGAGGCTTTGGCTGACAGCACTACAGATGGGCTTCTTCGCAGACGTTGGCCCACTAACAGTATTCGTCTCGCATCAGGTATGTGCACTTGGACTTGCTGTCATTGTACACTCTTAACGCGCCCTTGTCCAGCTCATTCACCCCGATATGCGTTTTGACCCCAACTCGAATCCCCCCTCGTTTGCTTCGGAAGAACAAGTACTGAGAGCTATGCCTGTTTGACGCCCAGATAGATTAACCAATATTGTTACAGATCATTGAGAAGAACACTCGAGTACGACTAAAGATCGTGGGCACGCGTGTTGACGCGACAGAAATTGTAAGCTGGAATATTGGGCGTTATACACTCAAAGCTCATGTAATTTCCTGCTAGTTCGCTATTGGGACGATAAAGGAGGACCACTTGGGTGTCATTGACTAGCGATCGTGTTCTGAGATGGGGGGCTTTTAGTGTTCGGTTTCTGTGTGTATTATACCATTAGGTGCGTGCGGCTTACTTTCGTTTTGGCACCCTTTGACTTGGGAGTAGATATTACTTCCATGTGGCTGGAGTATCGCTTCTGTTTTGCCAGCAGGGGTTCAACCATGACGTTGGTCAACGTATGTTAATACGGTAACCACCCAAAAAATGTAAATTATATATGACTTTTATGATAAGGACTCCATATGAAGCGTCTGCCCGCCGTTGTGGATAACGCTTTTTTGGCTGCCAGAAGACTACCCTCCGGAATTTCTTGGATCTGCAACAGATTGCCCCCTCTTCGTAGCTGCAACGCTATTGGACGCGGATATCTGACATATCCGAACGCGTTGTAATATCGTTGTCGGTCTTGCTCCTGCTGAAGTCTGATCAGCTCGTCACGCTGGTCGGCGACGAAAGCGTTCGGGTGATTATTTCCAACATCCACACCCTCCGGCACGGCGTCATATACCAACCCATTGTGTTCGTCCCGCAAATGGTCGTAGACCGTTTCCTTATCAAACACCCCCCATGCATTTCCAACAAATATGCACTCCGCATCTGCACTCGACGTGGTTGCACCCTTCGGTCTTCTCGATCATGACGTTGCACGCCGGGCATCTCTTCTAACCCTGCTCTTCTGCAAGTGCAGAGTCCAGTCTTTCTTGCAGGGCCGGGTCTCGGTAGATACGGCGTTCTCGGCAGGTCATTCCTTCGTGGGCTTCTGCATCGCACGATGGACATATACTCGAAAAACAGGAAGGACACTGTAGCTCTTGGACGTCTCGGCGACGGCGGTAAATCTGGGTACAGTCTGGCGTCGTGCAGTATTTGAGCTCTCGAGAGTGGCGCTCTACATAGGCGGCAAACGCGCTCTCGATGTGTGCCTGGAAGACTTGTGCGGGTAGGAAGCGGCTGATAAAGGGGAGTGCGATGGGCACTTTGCAGTTTCCGTCGTTGCCCATGCAGGCAAGTGGAAAGACCGTAGCGGTGGTCAGGAAATGCTTCAGGCATGCTGTGCAGTAGGTGTGTCCGCAGCCAATGCGCTCCGGGTTTGACGTGTGGTCAGTGCAAATAGGGCAGACGACATTGCCCTGACCAGCAGCTGTATGCTGGGAAACTTCGAAGCGTCTATGGCGAGACTCAGTCATGAGGCGTTGGAGGTGGTGCTCCGACTCTGCGCCGCCCCTGACATTGATGGTCGCTGGAGTTGAACCAACGTCGAGCACGACGTTATCATCTCCTACAAGTTCCTTCAGCTTCCCTAGTCCTTCCTTTACGAAGTACCGAAGCTCTTGGCGGTCCAACTCCTTCACGGTCTCCGTTTGGGACATCAGCTTGACTTGACTTGCAATCTTTTTTGCTGCTCTTGCTGTATCTTCGCCGTATATCCTGAGACAGCGTCCCTTGGCATCGTAGCGGACGTGAACCCGGTAGAGGCTATATAACGAATTGAAGTCATATGTGAGGTCCTGGATCGCGAAGGATGGGTGCCAGTGTGTGGTAGTATCGAGTTTCTCTCCAGCGATCAGACTTTCAACTCTGACTTTCAAAGGGCCCGCAGCCTTCTTGTCCTCGCCCACAGCGTTGATGAAAACGACGTCCTTGGTGCCCGGAGTGACCAGGACATAGGCATCAGTCCCCTCCTTCGCTGCGAGAGCATCCCACTGACGCCTCTGCGCCTTGTACTGTCTCAGGGGGATCGCGGTGACATGTTGCTTGGGTTTGGGAAGCCAGCAGCGGAAAGTCGCGGAGTTATGCTGGCCAGCAGGGTAGCGTGCCATGATATCGTATGCTTCCTTTGCGTATTGGTAGCTCTCGAACTGTATTTTGTATTTTGTCTCGCCATTTGGGATACCGTCCAGAATTCGCGTGCATGTCCCCCTCAACGCTCCTCTGATCCACCGTAAAGTGGTCCAAACCCAGTGCTCAGTCGCGCGTTCGTCAAAGCTTATTGAATGGGCAAGCCGGAAGTTAGGTGTGTGTATGAAGTTGAGGAACTCGATATCGTAGGTAGATCCTGGCGGACAGCCCATGATCCTGATGGATGGCAAGTCATGGACATTCCGCGAGCTCTGATTCATGATGGCTCTCATCTTTCGACCTTTGAAGTTCATGGCGTTCACGTCCCCCATATTACCCTCTGCTTCACGCATGGTGCCGTATTTGGCGTCGATGACATCGGATGGTGCGTACCACGAGACGGTCAGGAACGGGAGACTGCGTCCGATATTCCAGTTCGCGTTGTCCCCGACTTCGAAGCTAAGGGTTTTATCGCGAAATTCGACGCCTTCCAGTCCAATGGCGATGAGCTGCCCTTGTGTGGCGTCGACCCAGATGATAGCCTCAAGTTTGCTACCGTTTCGCTTCAAAGGGAAGACAAAGAAGTTTGCGGTGGGGACACCCTGAGCGAGGAAGATATCGGCGATCTCTCGGCGCGTGGCGTCCATGGGTAGGTTCTTGACAGTTATACGGCACAGCTCGAACCCGGGGATGACCTTTCGGATTTTCAGCCCAGCGCCAATTTCGACAAGGTTATATTGCGAAACAATGAAAGTGTCGACAGCGGCGGCTTCACGAGCGAGACGCAAGGCGCGTTGTTCTTCCTGTCTTTTCTGGACGAGCTCCTTCGCCTCCATGTCACGCCAATAGGCGACTCTGCTGGAGGCCTGTTCGGAAATTCAAAGGCGACTTACGTTCAAAAGTAAGGATATATCCTCCTTTGTGCAGATGTAAAACGAAATTAGAACTCTTCATGAGTAAGAGGCAAGCAAATGGATATAGCAATAGATTTCCGTACTCGTGGCAGATCGACTCGTTCAGCCTCCTCCGAATGCTGAAATCTGCATTTGGCTCCAAATTTACATGTTCCAGTCTCCTTCCATCGGTAACATACGCCTCGCAAAGCCATATTTGCGTGGTAGGTTGTTGCGCCCTCTCTTAGTGACTGTTGGACTCTTGTGATAAGGTCAAGGGAGAAGACTTGGAGAAGACGAGACAACATGTCGCCGGAACGGAAGCCCCTTAGCTGGCACTTCGCTTAGCGTGATTGATCCAAACCGCCATTCAATATTCGCATTTGGCGGCACCATAACAGTAGCCAACTCATCAGGATTTTAGCAGAGCTTGAACCTCGGCGGTCAAAAAATGAATACTGGGTGATATCGCCGGGGTTTGTAAGGATGAGAAATGGAGAAAGTATATGCATTTGCATTTAAATTGATTTTTGCCTGGAGTTTCGGGGAAAAAAAGGAAGAGGAGGAGAAGGAAAAAGAATGGGCGCACAGTACTCAGTAGGTAAACAACTTGGCAAATCAAAATCGCCACAGACATACGACATTCAAGACCTCTACAAATTTCTGGCTTGCAAAATCACTACCCTACAAAACCTTACCTAGGGGCGTCTTGGCCATGACGCTGAGGACCTCAAAAAGAACCTGTTTTCCATGTCAGAGATACACCTTCCGGTAGTCAATTTGGGCACGCACATCTGCAGCCGCCTGAAATAGAAGAGCTATTTTTAGCATGCATCCCTAAGCGAAATTAGTGCTCCAGACAACGTACCATGGTGGTGAGCTCAGCATTGGTATCATATGCTGGGGCGACTTCGACTATATCAGCAGAAACAATGTGAAGTCCATCGAGGCCGCGTAGAATCTCGCGGAGCTCTCGCGTAGACCAGCCACCCGTCTCAGGCGTGCCAGTGGCAGGCGCGAATGCGGGGTCAATGGAGTCGATCTATACGCGATCAAATGATTCAGCGTCGATGGCCCTAGAGTATGCAGAAAATACGTACGTCAATCGATAGATATACTGGTCCGTCGCCCACCGTATCGCGAATCTTTTTGATGATACCGGCTGTACCTATGGACCCGCAAACATTAACATTGGGAAATTCTCACCATACTTGTGTAAATATAGTAATCGCGTTCCCAAGACTTACCAAGCGTGTCAATCTCGCGCGCCTCGATGCGTTTGAAGCCGGCGTTGTCGTCGTTCTCGTAGTCTTCAATTCCGGAAAGTGTCGTACGAATAGCACCGTGCTGTAGAAGACAGAATCAACTAGGATCAAGAGTTCATGGGAGATGACCAATGGAACGGAATGTGAAAGGGCATATATATATGAGGTAAATAAGAAACGAAACACTTGCAATTGATGTTCCATTATTGATCAAGCCTTCTTGACTGGCCCAGTAGAAATAGGTACCGTGATTGATGGCTGCCTGGTCAGAAGGAGCACCGCCAAAGACCGAGGGCTTCCAAGTGTCTGGTTGGGGAGTTCATAGATTTGCAGATGTGATGAGATGAGATTACATTACCGAGGTGGGAGTCAAAGTGGATGACAGAGATGGGACCATAAGCAGAGTAAATAGACCGTAAGAGAGGAAGAACGATGGTATGGTCGCCACCAAGCGTGATTACGCGGGGGTGGTTCCTCCCGTCCAAGGAGATGGGCATTAGCTTCCGCCCCGTTAAGGTGTCGTTACCCAACGGTGAGTATGCATCACGCTGAAGAAGAGCCTTGTGTCCGTCTTCAATCTGCTGGATGGCATACTTGTTGTCGTATGGGCTACAGGGTCAAGTATGAGCACGGCTGGACTGAGGAGATTACTATGAAATGCATGTTGACTGACGTGACTGGTATATCCCCACAATCCACGATTCGAAGGCCAGACTTGAAAGGATTGACCTCGAGGGGGACATTATAGCCGCCATACAAAGTTAACCGACGGGAACCTGCTCGGATGCCAGCTGTAATGGGGACACAAATCGGTTCGGAATCCGACTCGGAGATCCATGTGCGAATGAAATGCATACCTGGTCCGAAACGTGCGCCAGGACGATAGCTTGTGCCAGTGTCCTTGCAGAGTGTTAATTATGGTCAGTGGTCATTCGGTGTTCGTTCTTGAATCTGATGACTCACAAACGGCGCGCCAATGAAGGCGATGTCAAAAGGTATGTCCTTTTCTCTGGTGAGGCATTGCACCCAAGGTAGTTTAGCGAAGGTCGTAATGCCCGAAAAGATAGAGTCGGCCGTAACTGAGCGGATAAGATTAGAGAAATATGAGACGGTGGCGAGATACACAGACGTACCCTCTTCATTCCTTCCCCGATATATGGGATCAGGGAAGCGAACGTAGCCTAAGGGAATCTGGTCATCGTGGATACCATGAGCGGCCACCTTGGCGACTAAGACGCTCAAAGAGACAAGAGAAAGCAATTTCATGGTCAAGCTAATAAAGAAGAGTAGTGGTTCAGAGAAATCCTAAGACTCGGTGTATTCTGGGGGTAGAATGGGTCGCCTTTTTATGGATCAACTGAGACAGTGGATCCCCATCCAGAAGATAAGATGCGGTGGGTATTCCAAGGATACTCGCAGAGCTAGAGTACCTCATGACCCCAAAATCTCCTCAGAAATGTCGTTATAAATGCACAGAGGGAAGAAATGGAAAGATTGGGGTGTTTTCTACGCAGTTCCCGAGGCGTGTTTTGCCTTGAGGCAATGGTTCCACAAGGTGTCACCCATCTTGACCTATCGCGAATGAGAAATGGTCGGTCAACTGATAACCTCGTTCTCAGGTCTTGGTAAAAAATTGAAGTGAATTGGTAATCGATGAGAGGATGAGCCGCCAGATATGGAGGACCGGGGAGTCAAGGGAGATAGAGAAGGTAGAGCTTTCAGGCGAGATAAAAGGTGCCATGGAATTGCATCAAAACGACCCAGCCATCGGCTTGAAATTTATAGCCGACCTTCTCGCTCAACATTCTCCATCCACCATCACCATCCCATGTCCCACCTCCCTGCTTCCCAGACAGAGGGTGCACTTCTTCGCGATAATGGTCCAGTCAACTATGGCGCTGTGTCCAGCGAGGGTCCTTCGTCGTACACGGACACAAGCGAGCGACAACTGCCTGAAGTGGAAGGTGCAACCCAGCCTGACGGCGCTGCGAATTTAAATTTTAGGCTTTTTAAATCCCTATTTTGGGACGCCATTCCGAGTACGCCTCTCGTCGCTTTGGTGAACGTAATTTGCTGAAAAAATGTCACAGTTATCTTATCGTACATCCTCCAAAACAGCATTCAAACCGTATCCATCGTGATTGCAGGGCGTCTTGGGCCGAATGAGCTGTCCGTGGCAGCATTTTCGCTCATGTTCGCATTTGTTACTGGCGAGTGCAATTATTTCCATTTTTACGCGAGGAGAACCCAGATCCCACGTCTTGTTTAATGTTGCAGGATGGATCGTGGCTCTGGGTGGCACAACGGCTCTCGACACCCTCGGATCCCAGGCTTATACCGGTGGCAGCCAGAAGACGGACCTTTCCATCCATTTCCAGCGCTGCTTGGTGGTCTTATGGCTCTTGTTGATCCCTGTCGCTTGTTTATGGACATGGGTGGAACCTGTCCTACTTTCGTTCGGGCAGCAAGAACACCTAGCCAGAGATGTTCAGCAATTTTTGCGCATCTTACTCTGGGGTGCCCCTGCCTATATTGGCTTCGAAAGCTTAAAGAAATATCTGCAATGCCAAGGTACTCTTCCACAGTAATATACGATGGCGATTGTACTCACTATGTCATTCTAGGCATCATGAGCGCTTCAACGATGGTCCTCATCGTAGTTTCGCCCATCAACATCGCCCTCAACCTTTATTTAGTCCATCACACGTCGCTCGGGCTTCTGGGATCCCCACTGGCGGTGTCATGCACCTACTGGCTTTGCTTCATCTTCCTTGGTATCTTCACATGTTACTCGGCTGAACATAAGGGCAATGGTACATGGGGTGGCCTTCAGCCTCGAGCAGTGTTCGACCTGAGGAGCTGCTGGGACTTCTTGAAGCTTGCGCTTCCAGGCATCCTCATGGTTGGAACCGAATGGTAGGCGTATACATCTTCTTACCCAGGTTGCATGAACTCATGCATATCATAATAGGGCGGCCTTCGAGATTGTAGCACTTGCTGCTGGAAGGCTTGGAGAGGTGCCCCTTGCGGCCCAATCGATTATCATGACCACGGACCAGAGTGCGTTGCAATGGGTTTGACTGATCGTCCTCCGAATTTGACAAAATTTCAAGTCCTCAATACCCTTCCTTTTGGTATTGGTGTTGCTGCATCCACGCGCGTCGGTAACCTGATTGGCTCACGTAATGCGACGGGCGCTAAAGTTGCTGCGCACGCATCCGCAATGCTCAGTGTCATCGTTGGGATTATTGTCATGGTAGCCATGATTGCCTCCAAGGATGTGTGTCATTATTGCTATCCTTCGATGTACTCACGCACTAATACTTGCACGCTCAGGTTTATGGATACCTATTTAGTGATGATCACGACGTCGTGTTTCTTGTTAGCAAAGTTATGCCTCTTGTTGCTTCCTTCCAAGTGGCAGACGGTCTGGCGGGGTCCTGTGGAGGGGTTCTGCGTGGCCAAGGTATTGCAGTTTTGGTCGTTTAGAACGCATCTAACGATGGTTCGCGCTCCAGGACGTCAACATCTTGGGGCATTTTTTAATATCGTCGCTTACTATGTCCTCGCTCTTCCTATGGGAATAACTTTGGCATTCCATCCCAAAACTCATTTAGGGTTGCAAGGTTTATGGATTGGTGAGCTCATATCTTGAAAACGCAATGCATATATTAATTAACCTACCTCACCAGGTCAAGTTGTTGCTCTTTTCATCGTCGGTTTGGGGGAGTATGCTGTCGTGTGGTTAGGCACTAATTGGGATGATGAAGTTCGGAAGGGTGTCGAGAGGAACCGGGCAGAGGCCAAACGTCGTTTGTTAAGCGCCCGCTCTGATTGAGTCGCCCACCACGACAGATCATGAATCAAAGGTATTTTTTCTTCTGTTTTAGATAGAGAACCAATATATGTTCGCCTTCTCTCTTTTTTCCTTTCGATACACATCTCTACTCGTCGCACAACTGGAAAACTGGAATCCAATTTGTATTTAAGATTCTAATGTTAGACTCAGTAATCCAAATTTAAAACGCGTTAGTTTGCTGAGTCAGCACCTACGACACGTCGACGGCCAACGTTCTCGTGAGTTACAACTCTCTTCCCAACTCTCTTTCTGCGCACAGAATTTCCCTCGCCAACGACGATTGTCTATAAAGACCATGTCGACAACGACGGCTTATTCATTACCTGCCGGTATATCGCCGGCAGCAGCGAAGAACACCGCGTCACTCTTGCGCATAGTCACTCTCGCTCTCATTTCTGGCGCCGCCATTGCCTCTCGTTTGTTTGCTGTTATCAACTTTGAAAGTATCATCCATGAATTGTGAGTAATCTAGTATATAAGCAGTATGTCAAGGCTAACTTCTTTGCCAGCGATCCATGGTTCAATTAGTGCGTATTTTTGGTCAAGTCTATCAGGAGGATTCAATTGAACCGCGGATTCAGCCGCGCAACACGAGTGCTTGCAGCAAAGGGATTCTACGTGAGCAGATGGAGTTGGTTGTTGTACGCGAGATATATTGACATTAAATGCAGGAATTCTGGAATTGGTTCGATCCCACCGCCTGGTATCCCCTAGGACGCGTTGTTGGTGGAACCGTATACCCTGGCTTGATGGCAACCTCTGGTGTCATCTACAACTTCCTACATGCTCTCAATCTTCCCGTTGATATCAGAAATGTTTGTGTTATGTTGGCCCCAGGATTTAGCGCCCTGACGGCTTGGGCAACGTACATGTACGTCGTACGGTATATTGTCCTCAAAATATGTCGCTGAGGTCTTGTAGGTTCACCAAGGAAATGAAGGACGCGAGTGCCGGCCTTCTTGCAGCTGCGTTCATTGGTATTGTTCCGGGATACATCTCGCGTTCCGTCGCGGGTTCCTACGACAATGAAGCCATCGCCATCTTCCTCCTCATGTTCACCTTTTTCTGCTGGATCAGAGCCCTGAAGTTGGGAAGCGCGCTTTACGGAACCGTTGCCGCTGTGTTCTACTTCTACATGGTGGCTGCATGGGGCACGTATTGTCACCCTTTCTCCTTTGCATTCAAACTTATCTCTTCCCTAGGCGGATATGTGTTCATTACTAACATGATTCCTCTGCACGCACTCGTTCTTGTACTTATGGGACGCTTTTCCGACCGCCTCTACGTCGCCTACTCTTCTTGGTACGCTATTGGCACACTCGCCAGTATGCAGGTGCCTTTCGTGGGTTTCCAGCCTGTTAGTACGAGCGAGCACATGGGAGCCCTCGGTACGTCCAATCCAAATTTACCCACACGTGTATTTTTAACCACTTTCTTTTAGGTGTCTTTGGTCTGCTGCAAATTGTTGCGTTCGGCCAGCTTGTAAGGTCGCACGTGTCGTCTCAGCAGTTCCAGAAGCTGCTCTCCATCAGCTTGATATTCACCGGTATTCTTGGTGCCTTTGCCTTCATTTTCCTGACCTACAAGGGTGCTATTGCACCATGGACCGGTCGTTTCTACTCTCTGTGGGATACCGGATACGCTAAAAAGTCAGTCCCAGCACCCAGTTTGCTCAAGACAGTACAGTGGCTGACACTTAACTTTAGGTATATTCCTATCATCGCTTCTGTGTCTGAGCATCAACCTACTGCATGGCCCTCGTTCTTCATGGACCTTCAATTCCTGATTTTCACCTTCCCTGCTGGTGTCATTTTATGCTTCCGTGAGCTCCGCGATGAGCATCTCTTCGTGATCATCTACGCCGTCATGGCTAGCTACTTCGCTGGAGTCATGGTCCGCTTGATGCTCACGCTCACCCCCGTTGTCTGCGTTGCATCTGCCGTCGCAATCTCAACACTCCTTGATACCTACATTGACCCCGTGGAGCCTGCCCAAGATGGTGTTGATTCCGCAAATGAGGCTGGCAGCTCGGCTTCTATTCTCGTGGAGACTAATGGCGCGTCCAACGGTTCTACGAACGGTCAGTCCAAGAAAGCCAAGAAAGCTGCTGCTGCTGCCGCCCCTTCCAAAGGACCTCTTTCAGAGCTTGCCGCAGCCACCGCACCTAGCGGCTCCGCATCCAACAAGAAGACTGGCATCTTCGGCCTCGACGCGCGCCTCGTCGTCGTTTTCAACGTGCTCTTCATCCTCTCATTCTTCGTATTCCACTGTACCTGGGTGACGTCCAACGCTTACTCATCGCCATCTGTCGTCCTTGCTTCGAGCAACCCCGATGGCTCGCAGCATATTATCGATGACTTCCGTGAGGCGTACTATTGGCTCCGCCAGAACACGAAAGAAGACGCAGTTGTGATGAGTTGGTGGGATTATGGATATCAGATTGCGGGTATGGCTGATCGCCCGACTTTGGTGGATAACAATACTTGGAATAACAGTACGTCGATCCTCATTTGTTTGCCTTGCGTACCCAATGCTTACCTGGTGGATCAGCTCACATCGCCACTGTTGGCAAGGCTATGTCCAGCCCTGAAGAAGTCGCATACCCAATCTTGAAGAAGCATGATGTCGACTACGTCTTGGTCATTTTCGGTGGTCTCATTGGGTACTCCGGCGACGATATCAACAAGTTCCTGTGGATGGTCCGTATCGCGCAGGGTGTGTGGCCCGATGAAATCCAGGAGCACAATTACTTCACAACTACTGGCGAATACCGCATCGATGATAGAGCCTCACAGGCTATGAAGGACAGCCTTATGTACAAGATGTCGTACTACAGGTGAGTGACCGGGCTAGCTCTCTCTGCACGCAACGGACGCTGACCATTCGTATCATTAGGTTCAATGAGCTGTACGGTGGGGGGCAGGGAACCGACCGTGTTCGTCAGCAGCAACTGCCAAAGCAGGGTCCCGTACTCGACTACCTTGGTGCGCTGTGTCTTTTTGTCAACTTTGGAACCAGATCATTGATGGGAGAGCGCGTTCTCTTTTTTCGCACTTTAGATGAGGCATTCACGTCTGAAAACTGGATTGTAAGTGACTCGCCAGGTTGCTTTCGGTGTCATGTACTCAATGGCTTTTCTTTCAGGTCCGTATTTACGAAGTGAAGAAGGACGACCTGCTTGGACGCGACCACCGAAGCAGGAGCGCCTTTGAGCAGGGCAAAAAACGCAAACGAACCAAGCCTACCTCCCGGAGAAAGGCGCTTGCTTCCTCAGCTGTATGAATAAGTAGAGTAGATCTGTAGCAAAAACGACCATGTCCAGAGAATGAACCTGTTTCTTTCCTATGCGGACTTCAAGTGCACGGGTTGGACCGAAGTGTTTCAAACTTGGTTTGCGAATGAATGGTGCCAAACCTACATCTGCACTGGAACTTACGAGAGGTGTTTCTGTGCTCTCTGCTCTCTCCCCGGCCAATGAGCTTGAATTGCAACGAACAGCCTCAAGTGGGTGACATGATGGGTGACAACAGGCGGTGTGAGAGGATGTGACGGTAGCGTGACCTATGAATAGTTGAAGGATTGTCCCCCTGTGTTTCCGCTCTCAACCCACGACCGACGCTCACCGCAGGAGACTCTTTCTCTCTTTATTCACTGTCGTTCCTTACTTAACTCTCTACATTCTCGTCTCCACGTAGGCAATCTTCCATCTTTTCTCCTTTGCAAAGCTAACCACCGCGCACTCGCAGAGCTTTTGACATAACCTTTGCCTCCAACGCTTCTTCCTAGAAAAACAGACATGTTCTCCAGAAACGTATTCACTGCTCTGCTTGCTCTCTCCGCCCCCCTCTCTGCCTTCGCAGACGTGACCCCCAGCGAACCCGGCCCTGGAGATGTCTTCAACGTTGGCCAGCCATGTAACATTGTTTGGACTGGGGACCGTCCCGACTCTGGCGTTAGCTGGAAGAATATGGCCATTGAGCTCATGACCGGAGACAACTTCAACATGGTCCACATCACCAGTACGTTGCCTCTCTGTGTCTGTGTGCACGACGAACATCGAAAATTGACGATTTTGTGTTTTCTCTCTCACACCTAGCCGTGGCAACCGGTCAAGACGGCAGCGTCGATGGCAAGTTTTCCTACACCTGCCCCGAGGTGACGCCCAACTCCGCCATCTACTTCTACCAGTTCACAGCGCCCGGCGCCATCAACGCCACCTGGACGACGCGTTTCACCCTTGCCTCGGCCACAGGCGCGACTACTCCTCCCGCCAACGCTAACCAGCCTGGCGCTGGTGGTGCAGCCATTCCATGGGGTGTTGGTGCCCTTGTTGACCCTAGCAAGGCTGTTGCCGCCCCTATCAGAGGAGCCGCCCCTGCTGGCTCCGTCACACCCAGTGGCAGCGGCAGCGCCAATGCCACTGTCGCCCCTTCAACTCCTGTTGCTGCCCCAACCACTCTCATTGGATCGTCAACCAAGCTCCTCACCACCCCATCGAGCACCCCCAAAAGCACGGCTGCTACGTCGTCTGGCGCTGCTACGCCTACAAGCGGCGCTGGTATGCTTTCCGTGGACGCCCGCATAGGCCTTGGCGCCGTGGCCTTCCTCGCTGCTGTCCTCTTGTGATCATGATGATTCGCTCATCAAAAAAGCATCTATTCTTTTTTAATTTCAGTGATCAATCATCTATCAGTATCATAATGTGTGGGGGCGCCCACAAGTACTTCACCCACGCTTTGATATCACTTCCATCATTTACGATACAACCGCAGCGAGTTTTATTTCGGTCGTAGCCATGGACCTTCCTCTCTGATGTTTGGCAACGCTTTTTCTAGTTCATACCTTTTTCTTTTGGGACTATTCGGCGCATAACCAGATACCCTGGTTGTTTGTCTGAGGTTGCTTTCGGATTTTTCTTGCTGCTCGTTACAGTGTATACCTGCACACCTGCATCTAGCCTCATGCATACTCAAATACATACTCACGCTGGTTTAATGGTTTTCCCTTGGTTAATCTGATTGTGGATGTTGTCACTCATCTACTTCCTACATCACATCTGCACGTAGTAATGACGATTCCTACCCATGATGGACATTGCTTACTACTCAGTCATCCCATGTTTTTGGCCCCTCAACGCATGTTTTGTGCTATGGCAGTATCCAGCGGACGTACAGTACCAAAATACATTGTCCCGAAAAAAAAAACCCTGACAACAGTTCTCCATATTGAGAGGATGATATTCTGTCTTGATATTTGAGCGCCTATTTTGATCAACGCCGCTAACACACCAGTGTCTGTACAGGAGGCCTATCAAAGCAGACCTCAGGGTCCCTATCGCCAACCCGCCTTGCCCACCGGTATATCTTCCTCGACTCATCTGGCAGCTTTTCCACCTCGTCAACAGTCTGGAATCACTCAACCGATACCAGAACACATTAAACGTCCTATACTTGTCGTAAATCAGCATCGTGCGGTTCTCGCTCGTGTCGGAATACGTCGGCTGGATCTTGACCATAAACCGCAGGTTGCGCTGGTGGATGTCTTCGGGAATGTAGGTAACGGTCAGATCAACCATGGCGGCTTCGCCTATGAGGCCCTCGTCTCACCGCCTTTTGAGCATTTCGGCATGCTCGTATGTGACGAAGTAAGGCGGTTGGTCGTCGATGTGGACGTTGGACCATGTTCCACCGGAGAGGGATTCGCAGGTGCGTTTGTGTGCTTTCCAGTCGGCTTTTTGGCATGCTGCGTTGCGAGAGAAAAGGGAGTACATACGCGTCAAATCAATGGTCATCAACATTGAGCAATACAGACATTCGTGACATTCGTACCTAGACCACCATATGCCACCGTCATGCACTCCGAACAACGGGTAATCTTCTTATTGCCACAAACCTCGCACCCTGCGTTGTCCGACAGCTTGCCTAGCACGCACATATCGGGCGGGACGAGCGGGAGCGCGAAGCTTACCTTCAGTCCCGTTCTGCGTGCCTCTGCCCTCGTGAACGCACGGGGGCTATATCCGGCTGGAAGGCGTTTCGCGTTCTGCTTGAACAGCTTGACCATCGCAATGCGTTCCGTGTCGGTCGTGGTGATGGACATCATCCCGAATTGCCCTGTGAGCTTGTTTACCAGGATGGGAAAGAGGTCGACGAAGGGCTTGGAGGGCGTGGAGAAGAGTTCTTTGTAGAGGAGGATGAACAAGGGTTTGTCCGACAATTTGTGCACCTTGACGAGCTTTGAGTTGAGGATGATTTGGATAATCCCTTTGTTGCGTGAAGAGAGTGGCGCACTCGCTCGAATATACACCCCGTACTGCCGCGCGTCGTCCAAGAGGCAAAAATGCCGATGGCCCCCCTTCCGGTGATTCGCAAACGACAGCGGGATCTGCCTTAGCTCCTGGAACGTGTCCTTCTTGTCCGTCGAGATGAAGTTGGGCGGCCCATTCTCCTTAAGCAAGTGTTGCGGTACGCATGGGGAGCCTGGCTGCGGCCCTACCTACGTCCTCACTTGCAGGCCACAAATGACATTTGTTCGCAGAGAAATCGAGAGTGACAGCTCCTGTGCGGCGTCGAGTGCAGCTGTGAGCTTTTTCGTCAGGTCTTCATCGGGGATCTTTGTATGTGTGGGTAGGATGACGCCAATGGAGGTAAACAGGGTGAGGAGGTCTTCCCTGGTAAGAACATTCAAGTTGCTAGCAGTAAGAGAAGACATAAGCATCTGGATAGGCTCCAGTGGGTTGCTGTCGATGATGAAAGACGGTTTATGAGCAGCTCAGAAGGGAGCTGCCTTTTTGTCTCAGTTACAAAGACTCATTGCAGATGAGTTGTAGCATAGGCCTTAGACAGTACTGATGTCTTGACCAGTACAGCAACTCGCCGAGTAGAGGTCACAGAATGAGATGCAACAGAACGCTGAAGGTGAAAAAAGGGAAACAATAAGATACTCGACATTGAATGTCGTACTTCCGGAGGAAGAGGGGTTCCAAAGATTGTAATGCAGCATTGGATGCGGAAGCAGCACGGAATCCCCTAGTAAAAGGCGAGGGGATTGTTTGTTTGATGCTTCCGCTGCTGCTATAATAGTAAGACATCAGTTTGATGCCGCTCAAATGAGATGATGTATTTTGTTCAGCCCACGGGGTGAGCGTCACATCCTAATCCAGCATATTGCTCCGTTGATCAGGTCCCCTCCAACAACCTCTTATCTTCACTTCTCCCAATGTCAGTGAAAGCTTGGACTCTGTCAGTCGAGGATCGTACAAGGCTCATCAATGGCGCCTTTGAAGGTGAACAGCACCTGCATGCCATTGAAAAATATCCTCACATTTTTGTGCACAAACAGCCAAGGAGGGATCATACAGCCCTTACTCCAAGTTCCCCGTCGGCGCTGCCTTCCTGACCTCAGATGGTGCAATCATCAAGGGTGCCAATATCGAAAACGCATCATACGGTGCGTTAACGCCACTGAAAGACAACAAAATCTTGAATGCGTGAGTCCATGTCGGTAACGTTCGTTCCGCAGGAGGCACCATTTGCGCAGAACGGACAGCGGTGGTCAAGGCTGTGGTACGTTCTTGTGCACCATTCGTAGTGGGCCCTTGTGAACTCAACTCACTGTAGAGCGAGGGTATCAAATCATTCGTTGGGCTCGCCGTCGTCACGTACGTCCATCCAAGTTGTGCGATGATCGCTCGTATATGTTTACATCGACTCACGCACCAACGTTCCCCAACGCGCATTGTGATTTGAATATGCATCCAAAAGGAATGTGAAGGGCACCACATCTCCTTGCGGCATCTGTCGACAGGTCATCCGCGAGTTCTGTTCCCTCGAAATGCCCATTCTGCTCGTCCCGGGCGACTATCCTCAAAAGTCTCAGCCAGGCCAGGAGCCCAAGCCTGGATACACTGATGGCGGCGTCAAAGAGGTCACTTTGGGCGAGCTTCTGCCAGATAGTTTTGGACCGGAGGATTTGGAGCTACCGCGCAAGTAATCTATGTCTAAGGGTTACTCCGCGGGTTACATCGTTTTTGATAGTTAAAGTGAGCCATATTCTGTCTTCGTTTCTCATGTTAATTGTTGACTAACGCGCTCTGATGCGTCCACCTATCCAAAGATACTCTACTTATCTTTGGACACGCTCATAATCGGATTAGATATGTACCACCAAAAACCCCAATCAAAGATGTGATAAACGTCGCTCCGCTTACCGCATATGTCTACCAGCGTCAGGGTCATCAGAGCAGATCGCATTAGCGGTGGTTGGAGAAAGCAGGGGAACATTCAACACGCATGCCCTCTGTCAACTATTGTTCCGCCAGCCAAAACCCAACCCACGAAAGCGCACTTTGATCAGTGGAATTAGTGTTGCCGCGAGCCAAGGTCAAGCTGGAACTTGGCTTGACAGCGTTATGCAGGATTCCACACCTTGGCTTGGCTCAGCTTGACAACTGTCAAGCCGCTCGACCACAGTTGCTCAATTTGGAACGACGCATCAAAGTTGACAGATACGCATCAAAAGCCATTATGAACACATCGTGCTTCAGGCAGAGAACAAGTACAGCAATAAGTAGCGTAGATACACTGAGATAATACATTTGAAGTGAGAATGAACACCCTAATTTAAATCCTTTTCAAGTCTCCAACCGTTCCATGACCCCGTAATCAGTTGTTCGAGCTCCTCGAGTTTGTCGCTCGAGAAGATCGCGCATGACTTCACTTGGAATATCTACCTCCGAAAGCTCACGTTCTGACCAAAGAAGGTCATTTGTAAAGCACAATGTCTGACTCCGGAATCCGAACTTCATCATTTGGAGCAGTTCCATCTTCAGTGGGCCTAGCTTCGATCGTCTATTTGTGTCAGTCTCTTTGCTTGACGAAAACGCACGTTCGCACGGCACGGCTGAGGCTTGTGCTGGCAACACGTCGAGTGCTGTCTGGTAGAGTAGTGGATAATGTTTCTGGTTTACCTAGATAGCGCATAAGTATAAAAGTTCGTGCACGGAATGCATTACAAAGAGATACCTGCCAGAATTGGAGTAAATGTGTTGTACTCTTGACCTTGCATGTTGTATCTTTTTCGTAGTCTGCAAGTTCCGCTATAACACATTTTTTCCCGTTATCCTCAGCCATTCGAGCGATCTCAGCCGCGCTTAGGTGTATTTCGGAGTCTTGCGATGCAATATTTGGCATTAATTGTGTACTTGCTCGAAGGTCATGGGCAAGTGAGTCAAGATCGTCGAAAACGTCGGGGTCGCCGCCTCCGGTCTCGAATTTTGGCTCGGTATTTGATCTCACCAATGTGCGGCGAACTTAGACGTCTTGAGAGTGGGTGGGTAGGGTGCGATTTTCCCTTTCGTACTCGAGAAGCTAACCACATTACACGTCAGAAAATATTAATGCAATAGCAGTAAACAAGAAATGTGCGCATACACTATCAAATTAAATTGCATGATACTCCTAAAAAAAAGTGGTAGGAAACGACTAGTGATACAGTACGCCAAAATAATTAAAGGCAGAGTACTATATACAATCTCCTGTCTATGAGACGGAAATACTGGCAAACAGTCAGATTTGGTAAGTTGTGCATGTGTTGTGTGCGTGTCTCATTGCGTTGCGGCATTGCCTTGCCGGTTTTGATGCGTCGTCCAAATGAGGAGCACACATCAGTGCTTACTCCAAGCTGATGTCAAGCGAGGCGAGCCCGAGGTAGTGTTGCTGGGAGCGAAGCGCACTTCACCATGGAGTGAAGTGAAGTGCAACTCCATACCATATTTGGGATGGAGCTTGGGCTCCACTCCACTTCGCTCGCGCACTCCAGTACCAATTTAGTTTCCCGGATTGGAACTCGCTGCGGTCGGCTATCAGTCACTTCTCAGTCACAGCGTATGTACACAAGTAAGTAGTTAGAGAGATAGTTAGAGAGAACTGATGAGCTACCCCGTAAAACAGGTCGTGAAGCCAATAATTTTTCATGTGTATTGAATGAGCATCCGAAATTCGGTCCATACACGTCTTTTTCCTCATTTCACTGGGACGTACCCTACAATACTTAATTAGGTCTACGCAACGGGAGTGCAAATTGAACAGAAAGCATGATCAGTCGCAGGGAGAGCGAGCTGGATTCTGGCAAAGGTGGTCTCCTCATTATTGCTAGTGGTTCATTTTCATCCTTGGGATGATCTTGGGAAGCTGCCACCGCGTTTTGCATCAAGCCTGGGTGTGGAGAGGGGACTGGATACAAACGGTGGATCTGATTGTTTCTGATATTGTTCTGATGCGAACGAACGGCGCGTAATTATCAAAACTGTTTATTTCCAGCAAAGTAATTGCCCCTGATTCATAGCAGGCAAAAGTTAAATTACAGTATTTACTTAAGCGGCCACTGCAAGCCCACTGGTCCTGGTGGATGGATTATTGAATTCGGAAGGAGAGTTTTACCAAGTTCAAATTTTTATCTCATATTCTATGTATATACTACGCCATCTATCAAGTGTCTATAGCACTTCCACAAGTTCCAGAGCACACTAAAGCGCTTATGACAAGCTTCTGACTTCCTTTACATCAGGAACCAGAGTGACTGCTTCGAAAGGAAATGCCCCTGATGGGATCATGAAGCGCTCTGGAGCGGGCTGAAGTGAAGCGAGGTGAAGCATCACAAGCTGTCAACGCTTCACTTGACTCCACCTGCACTTCCAGCAACACTAGCCCGAGGTCACCTTGGCTGCACAAAAATGGAACGAGTCAAGTCAAGTCGAGTTCGAGCATCAAGCCGCTTCAGCTTGCGGCAACACTAAGTGCTAACCGACTCCCACAGACTTACCATTTCCTTCTGAAGAACCCTCCACAGTTTCCCCGATCATTCTCGCACCTCTATCTATGTCGTGAAATTCGCGACGAGGTGCAATCCTACAGGTCAAACACAGATGGAAATGGACACAACGAAAGAAAGTATCTTGGCAGAGCTATAAAAGTCTGAAGGGCTTGTGTCAGCGAAGTTCAGCGAAGGCACACCGCTCTCCCTTCATAGCCTCTTCCTCGACCTCTTTTCCAATCTCCTAATTCAAATCGCAGGACTAGGAGTCAGGAATAACGATGTTGTCCCTGCCAGCAATTACGACGCTCGTCCTTGGCTGTACCGCGTGGACAGCGAACGCGATCTTCGTGTCTCAACCGCAAGGGCAGTATGACTTCATCGTTGTAGGAGGCAAGCCCTGAATCCCTTGTCCTCTAATCCCAGATTGCTGACAAATATATTCTTTACCCAGGCGGAACAGCAGGAAACGTCGTCGCGAACCGTCTAACAGAAAACCCACGGGTGTCTGTGCTTGTGATAGAAGCAGGCGGACTGTACGTTCTTTTCCTCCCTTACTGCAGACTGCGGGGAAGTCTGAACGCGACGATGACGCTTACACTTACACTTAATTGCGTCTTCGTAGCCCGGACGGCAACCTGAACATATCCATCCCCTTCTTCGCCCCGCGCGCCACGCCTAAAACATCTGTCGACTGGAACTACACGACTGTCCCGCAGCCTGGTTTAAATGGTCGTGTTCTAACGTATCCGCGTGGATTTGTGTTGGGTGGAAGCAGCTCCGTCAGTGCGTAGTGCATTCTCGTCAACCCTTTTCAATCATATACTGGCACTCTATTGTCATCTGTATTTTCCTGGCTTTATACTATAGGCTTCCGTGGATGCGCTTGTGTGCTAATAAATCGCGTCATACATAGATTATCTTGTTTACACGCGCGGCAGCAAGGAGGATTATGATCGGTATGCACGTCTCTCGGGAGATCCTGGGTGGGGATGGGACAGGCTGCTTCCTTACTTCAAAAAGGTGCGTGTGATCCTCCACACTCCATATCCTGCTTTTCATTCCAATTTGTTGTTATACTTAATACTCAAATCTATATATGCGTTTAGAACGAAGCACTCGGCCCACCAGCAGACAGACACAACACCGCGGGCCAATTCAGCCCCAGCGTGCACGGATTCAACGGCATAAACTCCGTTAGTCTGTATGGATTCCCTGAGCCGATTGACGGGAGGGTTATTGAGACGACGAAGCAATTGGCGGAATTCCCATTCAATGTTGATTATAATTCGGGAAACCATCTGGGTATAGGTGAGTCAAAATGAAATATCTTTGTTCTTGAGACGGAAAGCCGATTTCTGACTCCCATTTCTCCAGGCTGGTCACAGTTCACAATCAAGAATGGGGCACGGAGCAGCTCTGCGACGTCATATCTGGGACCCAAATTTATCGTTCGAAAGAACCTTCATGTTTTGATCAACACAGAAGTCTCCCGTGTTCTCTCCTCGGGACTGAAACAAGGCCAACACGTCTTCAACATCGTGCAGTACAGGTCCCACGACGGCTCTCTAAAAACAGTCATCGCCAAACGCGAAGTTATCCTGTCCGCCGGGGCGGTCAACAGCCCGCGGATCCTCCTCCACTCCGGGATCGGCAACAGTACTCTTCTTTCTCAATTCGGCATACCCACGCTCGTAGACAACCCCTCCGTGGGTAGGAACCTCTCTGACCACCCCGTCGCCAGCAACGTGTACACCACCAATTCTCCTAACACGTATGAGGCGTTGACGCAAAACGCGACAGCCACGCAAGAGGCGATTGATCTTTGGAAGAATACGAGGACGGGCATTTTCGCGAGTGGGACAATCAATCACTTGGGTTTCATTAGGCTTCCGGCCAATGCGTCCATTTTTGCGACGAATGTTGACCCGGCGGCGGGTCCAAAGACAGCTCATTTTGAGCTGATTATCGGGGTATGTAAACAATGGGCGCCGGCTTTGCACGAAATTAGGTTCTAATAACATTGATTAGAATGGCGTCTCGCGTCCACCGTTCCCTGCAGCGGGCCATTTCTTCTCTATTTCGACAGTGTTCTTGACGCCAACGTCGCGTTCGTCTCGCTCCGTCTTAACCTTCCTGCCTACTGGCCCTACTGACTCCAATCATCGCTAGGTGGCTCCATAACAATAAACTCCAACAACCCCTTCGACGCCCCGCTTATCGACACTGGCTTCCTCACGACCGAGTTCGATATTTTTGCGCTTCGGGAAAGCGTCAAGTCTGCACGACGCTTCGTCGCCGCGCCGGCCTGGGCGAATCATACAGTCGCGCGGGTGAGCACCGCAAACACAGACGCAGAGATCGAAGACTTCGTTCGCAACAGCTCGGGGACTCTGTTCCATCCAATGGGCACCGCTGCGATGACGCCAAGGAATGCAGATTTCGGTGTTGTCAATCCGGATTTGCTGGTTAAAAAGGTCGTTGGGTTGAGGATCGTAGATGCGTCTGTTATGGTACGCGGTCATTTATTGATGATTTTGTGAAGTCATTTCTTACGATTGATCGTTTCTAGCCCATCGTCCCGTCTGCACATACACAGGCTGTGACCTATGTATTCGCAGAACGCGCGTCTGACTTGATCAAAGCGAAGTGGCATATCTGATCAAGCTACGTATAAGTAATACTTTACGTGTCTGAAAGCAAAACTGTGTAACTGTGTAATTAAAGTGTACCCTCTTCTCACCTTTTGATCACTTCATGTCCAAAGTTCCAGGTAAGAACGAGTATGGTATGTTACTCCTTTGCGAACTACTTGTAGGCGTATCTTGCTAACCTCCGCGGTCGTGTTATTTTTAGTTCGCGAGTGGACTCTCATGGGCCTTTGTCTGCTTACTCCTTAAGTATATTCAATTGTGTCCGCCGTCTGTGTCGTGAATGGCTACAGTACATAAGGCCGAGGAGTTGGAGTCGGCCTTTTCGTGGCCTCCCTAGTCTTCCAGTAAAGTCTGACAGATATCTCTGACATTTCTCACTCGATTGTTGGGGTTTCCCTCGTCAATGATCCTTGAAGCCCTGCTATGAGAACACCAATCACTCTTCCCCTTCTATATGAATGCACTCGCAGCTTGACGAACCTAGGTATCCGCCTATAAAGCCATGTATAACCAGTTGACATGCCCCGTACGCCTACTATGCATTGGAGCCATCCTCTTCTACTCTTGGCCTTCTTGAGTGCCCCATCAAAAGCTATCATTGTTAGTCGGCCCTTGCAACAATATGACTTCATCGTTGTAGGAGGTGCGGCTTTGTAATTTCTTCAATCCCTTGTCTATATTCTTAAACTGTATGTCAATTGTTGCCAATAGGCGGTACGGGGGGAAACGTTGTCGCAAACCGGCTTACTGAGAATCCCAATGTCTCTGTTTTGGTGATAGAGGCAGGGGGGTTGTGAGTGCTTCCGGTTCATCAAAACGTCGCCTCTGCCACTAATATTTTTCACTCAAAAAGGCCTGATGGTAATCTGAACATATCTATTCCTTTCTTTTGTACGCGCGCCGCGCCACACACGAGCGTGGACTGGAACTACACTACCATCAGTCAACCAAGCCTGGGGAACCGCTCTTTGGCATATCCTCGCGGATTCGTCTTGGGGGGCAGCAGTTCTATCAGTGCGTTACAGCATAATATTCGTTAGATGTGTTTGTTGACTTATCTTTCAGACTATATGGTATACACCAGGGGCAGCAGAGAGGACTATGACCGATATGCACGTATCTCCGGTGACGAGGGATGGAGTTGGAACAAGATGCTGCCATACTTCAGAAAGGTAGGACCTCTCGAGCAAGATCTCTCCAAGATGCTCAAGATACTGTTTTTGTAGAACGAAAGATTCGGGCCACCTTCAGACCATCACTCTACTGTGGGGCAGATCGACCCAGCCGTCCACAGCTTTGATGGTGTGAACTCTGTGACCGTGTATGGGTTCCCACAGGCGACAGACAAGCGAATCATTGACACCACAAAACAACTACCGGAATTCCCTTTCAATTTGGACTATAACTCTGGGAGTCCTTTGGGCATTGGCAGGTACTACCTTTATTGGAGCCGTACAGTTTATCAACTTCTCTCCAGGTTTCACTCAGTTCACGATAAAAAATGGATCAAGGAGCAGCTCTGCTACATCTTATCTGGGTCCTCAATTTATGAAGCGCCCAAATTTGCATGTTCTGCTCAACACCGAGGTGTCGCGGGTCCTCAGCTCAGGCCAACGCAAAAATGGTGTACCCCTACTGGATACAGTTCAGTATACGAGCTTCGGCACGCTGCGTACAGTAAAGTCGAAGCGCGAGATCATTCTGTCAGCAGGAGCAGTCAACACTCCTCGCATCTTGCTCCATTCGGGCATTGGAGACTCAAAAGACCTGTCAGCGTTGGGGATTAAAACGATCCTTCACAACCCTTCAGTTGGACGTAATCTGTCCGACCACCCCATAGTCAGCAACCAATGGACCGTGAACTCGACTGATACGCTCGAGTCATTCACAAGTAATGCGACTGCTGCAGCTGAAGACCTTGCTCTTTGGCAAACGACTCGCACAGGCCCTCTGTCCGACGGAACAGCGAACAATATTGGCTGGCTGCGACTTGCTTCAAATGCTTCTATATTCGAGCACCAAAGTGACCCAGCGGCTGGCCCGAAGACGCCACACTTCGAGCTCCTCTTCAGTGTATGCTTTCAAAGTAAAATTTATCTTTTCAAGAGATGTTGATTGGCATTCTGTGACCAGAATGGATTGACTCGTCCACCCTTTCCAACATCTGGAAACTTTTTATCCATATCTACTGTCATGTTGACCCCAACGTCCCGTACGTCCTCGAATTCTGTTGTATTATCACTTGCTCAGATTCTCATCATTCGATAGGCGGGTCCATAACGATCAACTCAACCAACCCGTTCAGTGCTCCCATTATAGACCTCGGGTTTCTCTCAACTCCATTTGATATCTTCGCGATGCGGGAGGGCATAAAAGCAGCGCGTCGATTCGTACTGGCGCCAGCATGGGATAATTACATCATATCCCGTCTCAGCAATGCCACTACAGACAGCGAGATAGAGACCTTTGCGCGCGCCAGTGCCTCCACGCTGTTCCATCCTGTCGGCACGGCAGCGATGTCACCTCGACATGCAGCTTACGGCGTCGTTGACCCTGATCTTACCGTCAAAGGTCTGGCAGGCCTTCGGATTGTGGATGCGTCTGTCCTTGTGAGTTTCATGGAAGTGTTAAGCCATTGGCGGCTGACTGACTTTTCTTTAGCCCCTCGTACCAGCTGCTCACACTCAAGTCGCCGTGTACGTATTCGCGGAGCGTGCATCCGATTTGATCAAAGCTCAATGGCATCTCTGATGTAAGAATCGTTCTGGGGTTGTCATGTTTGGGAATTTTTGAAAAGCGGTTTTACCAACATCGATCTGTCAATAATACAGCTCTTGATAAATAGCGTGCGCTGTACAATAATAAAATCAAGAATATTACGAAGGTTCGCACAACTTTTGGCAAAATGGTCGAATAAGATAGTGCCTCATAGATTAGACACAGGGATTGAGGATGGGGGCATTGAAAGACAGATAATAATGAAAGGAATGGCCGCAAAAAATGTGCCGGGGAATATAGTATTGACAAGGGTATTCGGTAGTTTGCCAGTGATTCACATGTCCAGAGAAAGATTATGTACATAGTACAAAGAGCAAAGAAGATACATTAACCTCTTTGGGAAACAGCCTGGGAGGGGGCCTGGTGGTAGGTGGGTGGCGCCTCATAGACATGAACAGCCTGCTCTAGCGCGTTCTCCAGGCGCGCTACATGCTGCGTGAGCATGTCAAGCCTGTTCCGCATCTCCTCATCCGCCGCATCACGTCCACCGCTCGAGCCCGCTGATACTGAGCTTTGCGCATAGGCACTACTGCCTGGCTGGCCGCCGCGGGAGCGCAGCGCGGAGATCTCTCCCAACACGCGTTCACGTTCACTGCGCAGCTGCTCGGAAGTGCCTCCAGTCCCTGAAGTGGACTCGAAATATCCAGTAGAGGCGCCGAAGGAGGTGTTTTGGTGGTGAGTCTGTCCGCTGTGGCCTGCGCCTCCACCATACGCCTCGCGGTATTTTGAGCTCATAGTTGGCTCAGGCGAGGTAGCTGGAGGGCTGCGCTCAGAGTCTAGGAGGAAGGGTGATACCGCGGTGTTGCCACGGTTGGGCTGAAACTCGCGGAAGGTGTTTGCGAAGGGTGACGTTGCGGGGGTAGCGGCGCCTTCGGCATCTCGGTAGCGAGAGTTACTCTCAGCCATTTCGTCAAGCGCAAGGCGCTCGTGTTTCTTCTTATTATATCGTCTCCATAGGAAAAAGAGCAGGAGGATCACGAGGATACCTCCGACGGCGCCGCCAACAGCAGGTCCGATAGGGCTAGATTTCTTTTTCTCGTTGGTAGTAGGAGGAACATCGAGACTGGTGTCCGCTGAAGGTGTAGGGGCAGGATCGGTAGTGGCAGATGATGCAGTCTGAGAAGGGGTCTGACTAGAGCCTGTCGAACCTGTCTGGCCTGTTGTTGATCCTGAATTGGTGTTGGATGGAGCGTTCGAAGAAGGAGCATTCGGAGGATCTTGGGTGGTGACAGGCTTGGTGACTACCGGATTCTGTGACGTTGGATCGGGTTGAGGTTGAGGTGAGGGTGGTGCCGGCTGTTGTATGACAGTCTGCTGAGTGGTAACAATAGTCCTGTTCGCCGAAGAGTAAGGTCAGAGAAATATCGACAGTTCCTTGTGGAGAACATACGTCTGCTTTGTGCTTTGTACAACACTGGTGGTAACTTGAGTCGTTGGGGGGGCATTGGAAACGATTTCAAAAGCGTTAGAACTCGCGAGAAGTGGTGAATAAACACTGGTGTTGGCATGAACATCAACAGTATAAAACCTGAAGACCAAAGATCAGACTTTTTCAGTTTCCTTCTGAGAATACGAACGTACTTGGGAGGGACACCACTTGGGATGGTGATGGCTCCTTGTTTGGGGGAAGATGACATGGTCAAGGACCACGGCCAAAATACTCGTCCTCCCGTCTCGCCTGGCGCAGAGACACCAATCAAAACCATCCCCAACGTGCCGGGGGGAATAGGGCTCGCCGAGACGACATAGTTGAGCACCTGTCCTGGCTTCAATACACCTCCATTCGTTTGAACCGCTACTGCAATATCTCCCAACACCGACCACGGGCTCCAGGCTAACAACAGCCTGTAAAAACACGGTGAGTGAAGCATTTATGCATAGGCCAACATGGTTACAAACAGAGATGGCGTGAACAGGCGCATATTGACCAAGCCTCCGGTTCAGCAGATGCTGCTTGCACACTGCTCTGGACAGCGACAGCGACAGAGTACAGAAAAGACAGAGAGGGAGAGTGAGAAAGGAATGAACTACAGAGGCCGCCCGCCCTAGGCGGACACATCCTGCCGAGCCATTCCATCAGTCTGAGCGCTCCTTAGCGCCTTCCATTTAGATGCAAGAATTTGTTTCTCACGATGTGTTCATCACTTCCCAATCTGGATCGTTTCGAGACGAATTGGTACTGATTGACAATCAACTGATCATGATCAATCGATCACTTGTGATCAAAATTTAAACATTGAGGACAATGTATGTACGCCATTCCATCCTGGAGGGACTGTAGCTATCTCTTATCGGCATGCATCGTACGACATTGTTCGTCTAAGGTCTGGCGTCTATGGTCATGAGTTCCATCCCAGATACCGATGCGATGCCGGCACAGTTCAAACCCTTGTACTGCCGTTTCGTCAGATTTCGGTAGAGACGCAGTTTTGGCAACACCGAAACGTCACTAACGCAACTCCTCATAATAGTGGGTTGCACAGCAGTTCGAACGACAACAAAATTACGCAGCGTTACACATAAGAAACCCAACATAACTTTTGGCAAAGAGGCAAGCCGCAAATGGGATGGCGTCCCCCACAGAGTAGACACAAATATATTAATTCACATAGGAACGTAATGTCAGCAGCACAGGGAGATGGTAATGAATGTAATAATTGCAAAAAATATGTGAGAGGGTATCATAACACAAATGCTGTGGGTATTTCAAGTAACCTGCCATTGATTGGACATATTCAGAAGAACCAGGAAGTCATAAGATCAGCCTCTCTGGGAAGCGGCTTCGGACGGGGCTTGGTGGTACGTGGGTGGCGCCTCATAGGCGCCTTGCCCCAGTGCATTCTCCAAACGCGCGACATGCTGTGTGAGCATGTCCAGCCTATTCCGTATCTCCTCATCAGCCACATCACGCCCGCCGCTCGAGCCAGCTGATACCGAGCTTTGTGCATATGCACTACCGCTTCCTTGGCCACCGCGCGATCGCAGCGCGGAGATTTCTCCCAGCGCACGCTCGCGCTCGCCGCGTAGCTGCTCGGAAGCACCTCCTGACCCAGAGGCAGAAGCAGAAGACGCGCCGATGGATGTGTTTTGGTGGTGTTTCTGGCCAAATGCCTCACGGTATTTTGAGCTAACGGTAGGGTCTGGGGAGGTAGGTGGGGGGCTGCGCTCGGAGTCCAGGAGGAAAGGCGACACAGCTGTGTTGCTGCGATTGGGCTGGAACTCGCGGAAGGTGTTCGCGAAGGGCGAAGTTGCTGGGGTGGTGGGGCGGTCAGTGAAGCGAGAATTACTCTCGGCCATTTCGTCGATCGCAATACGTTGCTCCTTCTTCTTATTGTGCCGTCTCCAGAGGAAAAGGAGGAGGAGGATAACGATGATTCCTCCAATAGCACCGCCGATAGCCGGGCCGATGGGACTGGACTTCTTTTTTTCAGTGGTATCAGGAGGAATACCAAGGCTGGAATCCGCTGATGGAGAGGGGGAAGGATTGGTTGTGACTCCTGTGGCGCTTTGAGCAGAAGGCATCAGAATGGGGTCGGTGGACCCTGACTGGCTCATCGTTGATCCTGTATTGCTGCTGGGCGGAGCATTCGAAGATGGAGAATTCGCAGCATTCGAGGGAGAGTTCTGGGTGGTGACAGGCCTATCGGTGACTACAGGATTCTGTGACGTTGGATCCGGTTGAGGTTGAGGTGAATTTGGCGGTTGCTGCACGACAGTCTGCTGTGTTGTAACAATAGTCCTGTGCAATGGAGAACATGGTTAGAGGAATGTCTTCGTGTTCCTTCGAAGCACGCACGTCTGCTTTGTTGTATGCACAACATTGGTCGTGGGTGGCGCCTGTGTTGTCGGGGGAGCATCGGAAACGACTTCGAAAACGTTAGATGTCGCAAGTTTTGTTGAATAGATGCTGGCGTTGACATGAATATCGACAGTGTACAACCTGAAGGACAAGTGTTATATTTTTTCAGTTTTTCCTGGACAATGAAATGAACGCACTTGGGAGGGACACCACTTGGAATTCTGATAGATGCTTGTTTGGGGGACGATGTCAGCGTGATAGTCCATGGCCAACATATTGCCCCTCCCGTCGCGTCTGGGACCGTTCCAATCAATACCATCCCCAACGTCCACGAGGGCACAGGATCCGCCGAGACGACATAGTTGAGTACATCTCCTGGCTTCATTACGCCTCCACCTGTTTGAACCACTACGGCATAACCACCGAGAACCGACGACGGACACCAGGCCAAGAGCCTACAAAAACATTGTGAGTGACGGATCCTTTCAAAAGCCAACCAAAACACTGACAGAAACGGTATGAATAGGCGCATGTTGACCAAGCCTCCCGTTCAGCAGATGCGGCTTGACTGCTCTGGACAGCGACAGACAAGACGGGAAGGAGAGAAAGGTTCGACCTAGACAAACACAATCAACCGAAAATGCTCCCTACTGCCTCCTGGGCCCTGGCGCAATCCATTCTTTTTGGACACAAAACACTAAGCAATTTGCAGACAGCCGACAGATTTTAGACGGGCACGATTATCGAAATGGATGAATTTGCTGAAAATAGATTATTTCTGATGCTTGATGTACTGATGTATGAATTGATTGACACCGCATGGGTGCGCCAACAGTGCGGGGCCGCTCACGGTTGCTGGAAACCGATATTGAGCGGGCGGTGAAAGTGTCGTCCCGGCTGCCATCAAAATATTTTTTCTTCAGCTTTTCTTGCTCACAAAGTATGATCTAGAAGAGATTGACTTTCTCCTCCAGGGAAGACTAATTTCAATGTATCTGGTCTTTCTCTGTGCCATTATCACTGCGCCATCAGCTTATCGTGTTTTCACTGATAAGTGCATTTGTATCAGTCTGACAGCGTGCAGGGTCGGCAAAATGTACACAAAATCTCACCCTGTTTGGCAGAAACATCTTCCCTAAAATCGTCAGATATTGGTCCAGATTTGAGCAAAATAATCCTAATAAATAGAGAGGGTATGGATCTTGTATGTGTCTGGATGTCGGAGAACACTACTTGAGCCAGAGACATTCTAGATAGAGTCTCAGGGGAGGCTGAACTAGATCCGGACGGTTTGCTGTTGAGCATCCAACAAAATAAGGGCATGTGATGAAGCTGGACAATGTTTCGTACAGCTGCCACGAAGTCATCTTAGTTGGATGTGAGGCACCGTCATGCATAAACCCGAGAGAGCTCCTCGAGGGCTCTCCGAGTCAAGGCTCAAAAAGGAAGAAGGCCAGACGACCACTGCTGCTGCTACATGTTATCTACTCGGCGCTGTGCATGGGTGCTTTCAATAAAAGCCGCCCTTCAATGTGGCGATATACAGCTGGATAGTGCGAACAGGAAGCCGATAGACCCGCGCAGAGGTTGCATGCATACAAAGAATTGTACAAAATTACATCCGGTGCCATTAAAAGTTTCTGATATTTGCTGAGACAAAAGCAGTATGATTCTCATTGAATGAGCACAGCATACTTTGGTCATGTAGACTAACATTGGTCAGGGATTTCAATACTGTTTGAAACATCATCTTTTTCTTGATGGTGGTCCCCAAGGCCATCAGTCTATAGATAGATGAGCATTCTCCTGGCAGTTTGGTGGCGCCAACGTGCGCCAGATTATGACATAAACTTGATAAAGCCTTGCCCTTCACGAGTTTGAAGATCATGTCCGAAAGCTGGGACCATTTTTACTTTTTGCGGTCACCACGTATTTGTGCAGTAACGTGGGAGAGTTCGGATAATCCTAAACAGGCAAGTCAAAGTCCATTTCAGGATATGTATCCGTTCCGATCGATGTGGCTTGTTTGATCCCATAGAAGCACACAAGCAAGGCGCGCATTCTCCAAATCTTCATCAGGGTGTCATAGGCGCATGAAGTGGAAGATCACAGGATTGAGCCTCGCTATCACCCTAAATTCAATTTGGCTCAATCAGGTACGGTCATTAAAGATGGATACTGAACATTTGACGCTGGTAGTTATACGTGCATGCCGGTTGCATCTCCAGAAACTGAGGAGAAGTGAAGCGATTGAAGAACTGGTCGGAGATAACACATTTTCTGGCGACGTATGATCCATGTCGACTTGATATCAAATTGAGGGAACGAGTTGTACATTGTGTACATAGATTCTCCGATTCTATTACCAATCCATTTCAGACCTTTGTTCCCCTCCGTTCGTGGATCGTCGCTCTAATATTCGTCCTGTCGATGTAAGTGGCATCGGATATGACGTGTAGGATCTACCTCAGTATCCTTCAGTACGTACCGCCCGAAATGAAGCATCAGAGAATTCCCAAGGAGTTAACCAACATCGAACACGACTGTGGGGCGCTATTGGAGTGAAATGGACACAGTTTTCATCAGTGACGTTAGTCGGGTCTTCTTGCTCGAGAAGCTACACGATGTGAATGGTGGCGAGCAGTCAATGGCACATTTCCCGAGAAGTAGAAGCTGGAAGCAAAGTCTTTGGTCCAGAGCACCAGTATATAAAATGCGAGAGAGCGCATTTAGCCCCACGTTCCTCTACCAGCATATCCAACTGACCGATAACAAACAAACGTAGCAATCATGGCGATGGCAGTAATGACCCAACAGAGCAATTCGAGCATCCAGTCCGTTCAAACACTTCCACCCGCGCGAGACTCTGGAACGATACTGACTTACACCCTCCCAGGAAGCTCGGCGTCGCAGAGGCCTACGACATATGTGCCGAGGCGTACATGACACTCTTCTCCATGAACCCCAGCACAACGCGCTCGAACTGGACAAACGGCCTCGCGTCCAGCCTCGCTCCCGGCTCACAGGTTCTCGAGATCGGATGCGGCAGCGGTCTCATGACGGTGCCCTTCATCGAACAAGGCTGCGAAGTCACCGCCGTCGACATCTCCGCCGCACAAATCGCACTCGCACAGAAGCTCATCCCCTCTGCGACGCTGATGCACTCCGACATGATGGCGCTCGAGTTTGAGCCGGAGTCCTTCGATGCTGTGAGCGCGATATATGCCATTCCGCATCTGCCACTTGAGGAGCAAGGGGTGATGCTGGAGCGGAGTGCAGGGTGGCTGAAGCCTGGAGGAGTTTTGGTGCTCAATTTCCCGGCAGAGGTCTCCCAGGAGAAGGATGATATTATTGATTTCTTGGGGATGCACATGTATTGGAAGAGTACGGGTGTAGAAGGGACGAGGAAGTTGATGGAAGAGCATGCGATGGGGCTTAGAGTTGTCCAGGAGGAGCTCGCCGGGGACCCACTTCCCGAGGATCACGAGAATGGCCTCTCCAACGGCGGGATCGATATGTTCCATTGGATCAAGGCTGTCAAAGAGGGTGCACCAGGAAAGAACTGATAATCAAGCGAGCCATCTTTAGAGCTTGTTGGTCTCGGGGAAGGGGCTTTCCCTAGATGCGCTACGCTCCATAGAAAGAATTCGAAATATCTTGTAATTACCACCGAACTATGTATTCAATGATTGAGGAAATGGGCCGAAGGATGGGCACACGCTAATCAATATGCACCAGCACCTACTGAAGCGTTTTTCACTAAACTAACTCCAGAAGACCTGTAGATCCAAGAATCAGCACACATTGATGCAAAATGGAATCTCACGACGTACGTCCCAATTCTCTCCGCACCCGCCTCAAACATATCCTTACACGCCTCAAATGACCTCACGCCTCCAGAAGCCTTCACCTTGACGCCCTTATCCTTCACCGTCTCATACATCAACCTCACATCCTCCTTCGTCGCTCCTCCGCCAGCAAAACCCGTGCTGGTTTTGACAAACGCGGCCCCGGCATCAGCGCTAATGAGCGACGCGGCTATCTTGAGCTCGCGCGAGGGGATGAGGCTCGTCTCGAGGATGACTTTGACTGGCACGGGTGCTGCGGCGGTGATTATCGTGTGAAGGTGTTCGTAGAGGGCAGCGTAGCGAGGTGGGTTGGAGAGAAGGAGACCGAGTGGAAGGACAGTGTCGATCTCAAGTGCGCCGTGTTCGATTGCCTGTTTGGCTTCGCTGTTGAGGTGCGCGTCAATTAGAAGGTGCACGAATTTCGACGAGTCCCTTCACGCTGCCCCGGAGACATTGCAAAGGAAGACCCACAAGGCTTTCGATGCTGCTGAGCCCGCGCCAAGCGGGAAACCGACTACGCAGCACACAATCGTCGACGATCCTTCCGCCTCTTTCAATCGCCTCGCTACTTGCTCGGCGTAGATGCCATTAACGCAACACGACTAATGGTCACACGAAACGTCTGACGATTGAGCACATCTGTCATAGGTAGCAGTCAAGGCCACGCACCTTGAAATCATAGGCAATAGCCTCGTCACACAAGACATCTATCTGCGCAGGCGTCGCGTCCTGCTTTAACAGCGTGTGATCGATCGCGAGAGGGAAGCGAGGGTCGTTTGGGCTTGCTATTGATGCGAGAGGAGCGTCATGCACGGGTCGTTGAGACGCTGATATGCGCTCCAGGACCTCCGCGACCTTTTTGTTGATTAGGATATCCCATTGCGCATCACTGAGCTGAGACGCCATAGTGGTTTGAGCAAGATGATGGCTCAGTCTCGGCAATTCAAGTGCAGTTTGCACCGCCACCTGTCTCTCTCATGTCATTGATTGCCGGATCGAATGTGCACCCATAACACCAAAGCTGAAGGAGGTACAGGTCAGCACTCAGCTTGTGTGCCTGTCAGGGGAATTCGGCAAGAGGAAACGGCTACCTAGTAATCATTTTCTGTCCGCGCATGTAAGAAAAAAACCTCTAAAGGTTCTGTGTGTGATCATTCAGTTACATGCTTGTTTGTGCAAGGCGGAGTTGTATCTCATAAGAGTTCGTCCTCATTGTCATGATCTGTGGAAGTTTAAATTTAGTGGAGGTGGAATCCATCGGATCCGACAGAAGAAGTTTGGTAGGTCTCTTAGAATAGTTAACATCGCTTCCATTTTCGGACGTCATGAACGACGATGGAAACCCGGCGGAAACTTATGATTACGAAAGCGATAGTATAAAACCTCGGAAAAGTCCACAGACTCTCTTCTTCACTTACTTCCACATTCTCCTGTCAAACCTTCTCTACGGTACCTGATGGGTGCATCCTTACACCTTTCACACTTTCATAGTCTCCCTCTGTACCTCCTCACACTCAGAAAGGAGGCGAGCTCGGCCCATTGTTTGGAAGGGAATCTACGAGGATGCGAGCTAAACTGAAGAAACTAAGTACGTCGCCGGGCACCCCACTCTGAGATTGCGACAGCTCATAGAAAGGTGTGGTGCATCGTCAGTCCTTCAGGAGATTTACTCACTTATGCTTTCATATATGCGCATGTATGGTTATCTATCCCTGTATACTATCTAATGCACTCAAAGTATAAAGGCTGCAGGCATCCGGTTGCATGAATACTGGAGTTCGGACATTCGCTCATCGTCGGCGGCGACTACCATGAGCATATGCCAACTTCTGACCATGGTCATGCCACCTCGTATGTTCATTCACTCTCGTGTGTATCATATAATTAACCTATTAACCTAATGTGCTCATTTGCAGTCTCACTCAGTTAAGCGCCCGTGGCTTCGGAGCACCCGCCCTGCAGGAACAACTAGGATTTGACTATATGCGCATATATTCGGTCAATTAGGCTGATAGACATCTACAGCCTCGTTTGGACATCATGGGCGCATGTATACATGTATCCGCTATCGGTCTTTCGGTGCATACCTCAATCTGACTGGGGAAGAATATCGTGACCTCGCGCTTGCCATTAACTGTACGTCTTTGTACGTCTACAACTTCGTGACTGATTGGGTCGCTTTTCCGCTCCTTTCTTTGATCGCGCTTTTTGTTCCATGTTTTGAAAGCGAATGTTGGCCGAAGGCGACGTATATATCTAGGAAGAGGTTGCTAGAATTTATTGGGCACCAAACAATGCTCGGCGTGATCGGCCATCAATCATGCAGCCCAACGGCCCGACTTCCGCGTAAGCGCCGTGTTCTGTTGTCTGACATCATCCTCGAAATTTCTGGCACATTCGCCGACGCTCTAGACGACGCTCTCGACTTGGATCACTGCTCGAGCTCGCCTATAAATTCACCTGCTTCACCTTATTCTATCACCTCCGTTTGGCCCAGTGCACCAACAACATATACCCTATTCTTGGTCAACTTGTCACCACACTGTCATTTCTAACCGTCGACTCAATCCTACCTTTCAACTTCCTTTGCTCACCTTGCCATGTCTCATCTTGCTTCAAGCTCTCGTGTCGCTCTCGGAGGCACACTTAAAACACCCTTGTTGACCCTCAAGCATTCTCCATCGCCATTCCGTAGTGCAGCATCACGCACGGAATCAATACGGACGATTTCGCGCTATGTTCGTACACGTACAACTCCCGGCCCTTGTCTTCTAGTACCCTCAGCATGCGTCAACATTGGTTTGAGATTGAGCGGGGGACTTCAGTCGTGGGGAAGGGGCTATGCGTCGGGGCCGGGAGGAGGCAGTGGTGGAGGTTTTCCCGGGTTCAGTTTGGGACCACAGCATCAGAAGGGCGACGCGCTGAAGGAATATGTGAGCTTTTCTTCCCACTTTTGCATTTGACAGGGAATATTGATATTTATGCGTCCACTTATTGTAGAGCGTGGACCTGACACAGCTCGCGCGCGACGGGAAGCTTGATCCAACCATTGGTAGAGATGATGGTAGGCACCAATGCATACCTTCTGTCCGTTTGTTCTGTGCTGACAACGTGCTCCAGAAATCCGAAGAACCATTCAAAGTATGCAACTGTCTCTTAATGAGGAATTGCGAGTGCTGACTTGGTGATCAGTTTTGTCCCGACGGACAAAGTCGAACCCAGTCGTAGGTTGCTTGTCAGCGTTGGTGTTTTTCAGCATCACTTATAGGTGCACCGCATTTCGTTAGCTCATAGGTCCACCTGGTGTGGGGAAAACGGCTATCCTGGAAGGTCTGGCAAGCCGCATTGTATCAAAAGAAGTTCCAGAGGTAGGTTTATTTTTCCCCTAGTCCTTGACTTTCTATTGAGTAGCTGAACCTGTCTTAAGTCCCTGCAAAGCAAGCGCGTTCTATCCATTGACCTTTCGGCGATCATGGCTGGGTCTGGCATCCGAGGTCAATTCGAAGAGAAGTTCAAGGCCCTTCTGCGCGACATCGAAGAGGAGAAGGGGCAGGTTATCTGTTTCATCGACGAAGTGCACACCCTGTTCAATCTGGGGAAGGCAGAGGGCAGCATTGATGCAGGTCAGATGATTAAACCAGCACTGGCAAGAGGGTTGCAGTTAGTGGGTGCTACAACGCGTACGCTGCCTTTTCTCGAAACATGTATGTGGCGCATACTAACCTCAATATGTAGCCGACGAATATCGCAAAACGATAGGCAAAGACGCCGCTCTTGAACGGCGCTTCCAGCCTGTGGCGATCGATGAGCCCACCGTCTCGTCCACAATCTCGATCTTGCGCGGCCTCAAGCCCCGCTACGAGGTGCACCACGGAGTTGAGATTGCCGATAGCGCTCTTGTGACCGCCGCTGTGTACTCCGCGCGATACATCAGTGAGCGCTTCCTACCCGACAAAGCTATTGACTTGGTAGACGAGGCCGCATCGAGCTTGCGGTTGGCGCAGGAGAGCAGGCCAGATGAGCTGGAGAAGCTGGATCGGGAAATTGTGACGATGCAGATTGAGTTGGAAAGTTTGAAGAATGAGATGGATGTGTTCAGCGTAGAGAGGAGGCGCAAGGTGGAGGACGATCTTGCGGCGAAGAGGAAGGAGGCGAATGCATTGACGACGCTGTGGCAGGCAGGTAAGCTTTATCCGTGACTTAATGATATGACTGGGTAAGGGATATGTTGCTGACCATGACTTCAAATCATACAGAACGCGATCGCCTCCAGCGTATCAAAGATACAAAGAAGAAACTTGAAGACGCCAAGTACCAACTCGAGGTCGCTCAGCGGCAGGGACAATACGAGCTGGCGTCGCGACTCCGCTTTTCCACCATCCCAGAATTACAGGGACAGTTACCAACGGAGAAGGAGGCAGAGGCGCACGACGAGAGCGCCCTGCCTATGCTCCACGACCGCGTCACCTCGAACGACATCTCCCGTGTCGTCGCCCGCGCGACAGGTATTCCGGTGCAGAATTTGCTGAAGGGAGAGAGGGATAAACTCGTACACGTAAGTCTGATATGTGGCTCATTGACATTGATTTGTATTCCTGATTAAATATCTTCGACAAAATTAGATGGAGGACACCCTCCGCGAACGCGTCGTTGGACAAGACCACGTCCTTGCCGCCGTCTCTGATGCCGTGCGCATCTCACGCGCCGGACTTCAGGCGCCCAACCGACCTGTCGCGTCCTTCCTCTTCCTGGGTCCTACTGGCGTCGGCAAGACAGAGCTATGCAAGGCTCTCGCGTCGTTTTTGTACAACGATGAACAGCGTGGGTTGATCACCATCAACATGAGCGAGTATCACGATAGACATACGATTTCGCGCTTAATTGGCGCTGCGCCGGGGTATGTCGGGTTTGAGGAAGGCGGACAGCTGACGGAGGCTGTCAGAAGGAAGCCGTATGGTACGTTGGATAAAATTATCCCACTACTATAGTGAAACACGCTGACTATGGTCCCGCTTCCTTACAGCCGTTGTGCTACTGGACGAGCTTGAGAAAGCACATAAGGATGTTGCCATGATCCTTTTGCAAATCCTTGATGAGGGCACGATCACAGACAGCCAGGGGCGCAAGGTCGATTTCAAGAACACCATCATTTGCCTCACAAGCAACTTGGGCAGCGACATTCTTGCACACAAGACCGCATCTGACTCGCAAACCGGGGTGGTGACGGCTGATGCGAAGCAGGAAGTGCTCGAGCGCACGCAAGAGCACTTTCCGCCAGAGCTTCTCAACCGCCTCGACTCGATGCAGGTTTTCAACAAGCTCTCGCGCGACTCGATTCTCAAAGTCGTGGATCTCCGACTCACGGAGGTAGCTAAACGCCTCGAGTCTCGTCGCATTACGATGGACGTGGACGATACCGCTCGAGAGTGGCTTGGGAAGCACGGCTTCTCAGAGATGTATGGCGCGCGCGCGATTGCACGCGTTGTCCGCACCGATGTGCTCTTCCCGCTGGCACAGAAACTGCTCAGGGGCACGATTCGCGACGGCGATACAGTCAAAATCCGTGTATCAGGCGATCTACTTGAAATTGTTGACAACCACCAGCCCGACCCTACAATCAACAAACCCAGCTCTGAAGTAAATCCCATTGAGAATCTCTCGCCCGAGGAAAAGTAAAGTACAATCCGTAGCATAGAGTACATATAACATAAACTATGTAATAATATTAGACTACTAATGTGTATCTGTATGTCTGTATGAATCTATCATCTATTTTTCCGCCGCTCTTTCTCTTTCTTGCGTCCTTTCTTATTAGCGTTACTTGGCTTGGCACTTGCCGCTTGAGCAAGAGCCAGGGCCTGTTCTTCCTCACGGCGAATGCGCTCCTCTTCGGCTGTCCACCATTTCAAGAAGTCCGCCTCTTCCTGGAGCGCATGTTCCTCTTCTTGGATCTCCCGGAGCGATCGCTTGTCCACGACGGGCATTGTTTGCTCCTGCTGCGCATGCTGGATCGCAACAAATGAGATGCCCCTGGTCGGCCCAACAGAAGGAGTGGGCAAGAGTTGCGTCGTCGGTTGCGCCCATGCTTTCCCGCCACTGCGCGATAGTTTGTCAGTCCTGCGATAATATTACTGTCACGTAGTGGTCATACCTTGTTTTGCGGATATCTGATCTATTCTTCGCAGGAGCTTGCCTCGTCGGCGTAATGACGGGTCCCATAACTGGCCCATTGGGTGTTTTGTTACCACTAGTAGAGGCTTGCATAGGCGTTAATGCAGAAGTGCGCGCATCCCGCGCGCTGTTCGAGTTAGGACCAGCCGTTGCTCCACTAGGTCCCACGGAAGTGGGAGTCCGCGCTGCGCCTAAGGGCGGACGGGTTGGTGTCACTGGCGCGGCTTGCGTAGAACGAATTGTGTCTCTCAAGCCTGGAGCGGGTGGTGTACTGCCTGGGGGAGGAAGTCGCCATCCTTTTGGGCCTGGAGAGGCAGACGGCGGTGCGTCCATACTTGATCGAGAGGAGCTGGCCAGATTTTGACCTGATGCCTGATGGCGGATTGGCTTCTGTTGGCTAGCTGCTTCTGCCATGAGTGTCTTCATGTCAACTCTGTGCAATAGGTCAGAATTGACTCGGTTTAACAAGTGAACCTTGTGACTTACTTGGGGGCAATACGCGCCTTCCACACCGGCGAGGAAGTCGCCTCAGCAGGCGGCGGTGCTGGCGCAGGTTCAGGAGCTACTTCAGGCTCGTCCATTGCAAAAATATCATCTCCTGATGGCGGTCTGCGCAGAACAGCTTTTGGCGTGAACGATGCTGCAACTGCAGAGAGCGCTGAAGCAGCGCTCATCTTTCCTTGTGCCTTCTTGTTTGGTGTTGCCGTCTGGTTCCCGGTGATTGCGGTTGGGGAAAGCTTGGCTGCATTCAAGGTATCCCTCTCCTTCCTCCGTGCAGGGTCCCAGGTGATCGGCTCGGGCCAATCCTGCAACGCAATCCAGTCCGCATACTTCGCCAGGAGACTTTGGGTAAAAACATCCCCGCGTGCAAATGGGCTTTTCTCCGTTTGGCGAGCACGTGTAAACAAGGCGAGCAGTTTAACGAGCGCGTATGGGACGTCATCGAGAATGCGATTCTCAAGGAAAGTCTCTAGATTTATAGAGATGTATTCCTGCAGTTTGGCGATGAGAGGGAGGACGCGGAAATGAGTAGCGTCTGAGAGGACGAAGCATGCATTGCTGATGTTGGTGTGCGATAAGATCACAGAACAGCATATGAGAATGAGGCGGTCAAGATGCAACTCGTTCTAGACGCAGCAGATCAGCTTCAGCTTTGAGTAAAGTGGAAAAATGAATCTTACCGCTCCTGAGAGAACCTCGAACATGAAATGAACTAAGTCTTCAGTAGAATTGACAAAGTCTCAACGAAGAAAACTGTCAGAATTCTTGGATGGGCTAGTGGAAAAGGGTACACACCTAGTACTCTGAACATGTCCACATCACCACCAGCGCACATGAAGCCCAGCACAAAGCGCATAGCATGCCACTTCAAATGCCTCATATTCACCCGAACCGTGCCATTTTCGTCCCACCTCCTCGCAGACCAATCATCCAAACCAAAGAAGCTCTCGAACAGGGCTGACCGTGCTCGAAGAACAACAGAGTGGCAGAAAACATCGCGGTCGGCAAGCTGCAAAATAACGTCCGGAGAGATGGGAGACGAAGATGCTGCTTTTGACTTCTCCTTGTGATTGGTATGGATTTGAGCGGCGTCAAACAGTTTCTGCATGTCCACAGCCATCGTCGGCGTAGGCTCACGCCTGACAGAGGTCTCCATCGCTGCCAACACCACCGGCAGGTCCAGCATTTTTGCCAGCGCCTGTACATCCCGCTTAACAGTCACCGCGGTTGTCCCGAGCCTGCGAAGCTCATCAGCGACAGCGGTCGTGACGCGTCGATCCCAAACGGCGAGTAGTTCATCGGAGTAGATATAGTGCATGAGTATAAGGAGAGCCAAAGGGTTGCAGTTTGTGACTGCCAGACGTGTGATCTTGAGCACGCCTCGCCCTGGTCCTGGCTTCGACAAAAGAGGTCTGATGCTGATCCCAGTGGTAGGATCGTTCACAGACATCTGGGAATCAACAAAAAGAGTATGCAGAACGGACGATCGCGCGGCGAGTAGGACACGATGGGCAGGGAATGTTTCGCCCGAGTGCAGCTGGAGAAGTGTGTCGGAATTGTAGGGCATGCGAGTAGAGCCTGGGCCAGTGAAGTTCACAGAACCGCGTTGGGATTTGCGCATGCGGTGTTCCACTGACAATACTTGACACAGGCCACGGACACTATCAATGTCTGTCTGTATGCCAGTATCCTCTTGTTCATCTTCGTATACCATTGAATCGTAATCGCCCGCGAACGAAGTCTCTCCGGAAGGATTGGTCAGAGAAGCGATGCGTTCTTCCTTGTACAACTCCATGTACGGCTGAACCTTCTTCATATCTTGTGCGATATTGTTCCCCTCGATTTCAATTGGCCTGGGCTTATAGTCCACCCGAAGGGCGCCGTATGCGCCTGTGCTATTGGCGCAAACCTGGGTAACGCGCTGAAGGAAGGGGACGCGTTCGAACTTGAAAGCCTTGCCAGAGGAGCTCTTGGTCGGATTGCGTGAGCGGACGAAAACATGGCCAGACTCCGTACAGATGATGATAGAGCCATCGGCACCAAGAGCGACATCCTGTCGCACAAAGTCAATAAAGACCGGTATAAGGCCGTGAAGAGGAAAACACATACCTTGACTGCGCTGAACTTCTTCCGAAGCGCCCATACTCGCTGCGGCGCAAATGACCTTCCCTCGCCAGAGTTGGCGAATTCAGAGGCCGCCTTCGGCGCCGCAAACGTGAAGACCTCGCCATTCAGAGATAGGGCAGCAAAAGTCTCATCGCAGCATGTGACCTTCGAAATGAGGGAGTCCTTGATGCTTTGTGGCGGCCGATATGGTTCAATGCCAGAGGGGAATGCATGGAGCGGAAATGTAACGCGGTAGTGACGGTCATTGTAGAGACACTCGACCTGGTGCGTGACCAACAATGCGGCGATGACAGTTTCCTGGAGGAAATGAGCATTATAACAATGCATATATGAGGAAATAACTGACACTCATAGCGATGTCTACAACTTCATTGCTGAACTTGGTCACAGGCCGCGGGCTGACTTGAACAGGTTGTGCGGATTTGTCGTAGCCTGCACAGGTCAGATCTAGCAAGAATAATCAACAGAGCGGACAGAAGACCCACCTAAATGACCAGTGTTCGTTCCCCAGGTAAATACACTTTCCTTCGTCCAGCAAGCTGACGCATTCTTGCTCGCTGCAACACCTCTGACAAACTCCCTCCTCAACAATCCCACAACCCTCTTCGGCACGCTCTGGATAGACTCCTCGTTCTTTCCAATTGCGGGCACATTGGGGTTGGGATCGACCACGTATCCCAACTGAGAGAAGCGGTTGAGCCCCCAAGAGTAGATCTCTCCATTCTTCGTCAATGCCAGGGTGTGGTCTTGCCCGACAGCCACGCGAACTATTTTTTGCTGGAGAGTCGGGAAAGGCTTGAGACTGTATTGCGTGTGTTGAGCCTGGCCCAGTCGACCTCCGCTTCCAAAACCACAAAGACGGATATTGCTCTCGCGTTCGTTCGTCACAACAACTAATATGGCACAAAATTCAGAAAATCGTCACACCTGATATTGGTAAACATACCGGTGTGTAATTTAGACATTTGGATCTGTTGGACAGATATTGGGGACAACCGCGCGACAAGATCCATTTTGCTCCAAATGAAAGGGTCCTCCTTGCTTGCAATGTTGACTCGGTCGGGGTATGTCCTATCGTCGGCATCTGATACGCCGAGAGCAGCATTCCTGCACAAACGAGTCATCCAGTTAACAAGGTCTTTGGATCAATCTTGTGATGGAGGCTGCGTACCTATTGGCACCCCAGGTGAGCAGCTCCGTTTGCCCGTCCTCCGCATTCGGTTTTGTCCCATTCAGCGTCGAGTTGTACAGATCGAAGGCCGTATATCCCTCCCAATCCTTCAGAGATACATCGATATCCGCGCGTTGCAGCAACAAGAGTCTAACATACACATGTATGACGTCAACGCAGGGGCACACTACCTCGCAGAAGCAAATCGACCTACGCAACGGGTAAATTGGCAGCATATAGTGCACGGTGCAAGGGCGTCCAGTGACTCTCGGTGTCGGGTAGGTTGATATCGATCTGGGGGTGTTTGAGGAGCGCGCGGACATACTCGATATTCTCAACCGAGTTGCACGCTAGGTGTAATGTTGTGCGGCCCATCCTGTCACGGGCATTCACGAATTCGGCGCCATGGGTGCTTGTGTTGTGCGGCATCACTCCCCCGCGGGTCCATGACTTGCCCGTATAACTCGAGCTTGAGCCGCCTCCAGACGCGGCTTGCGGAACCGACGCAGAGGCGCCGGATCCGTCAAGCAGGCGCTGAAAGCCCTGCAGATTGCGTGTGTGGAAGTAGGCATGGAGCAAGGTCATGCAGAAAGTAAAGTTTTAGACCGAACGAGCAACGCACGGCGGAGGCTTGCCCTTGAGGGCTAAAGACTCCTGGCGGTGTGTCGGGTCCGGTATGAGCGGTGGTCTGACAGAGACCACGAATGCGTCGACGTTGAAGGTGTTGCGAGCGCTGCGGGATTGTGGGACGAGATTCGATAGCTCTGAGGGAGAAAGGTGCTCGGTGTTGAAGAAGAGAGGCAGCAGAAAGCAAGCAGATAACAAGGAGGATTGACCAAGACTCCGCGATCAAAACGAAGAAGAGGCCGGAATGCTTGCTGACAAACGTGCGGTGGCGGTGCAAGGCATCAATTTCGGTCAATTGTCCAGCAAATATCCCGGCCCCTGACTCTTCCTTCCCGCGCCGTATTTGGGCTCCGTTCATCTCCAACGCCAGAATACAAGAGAGAGAAAATGACATGGGATATGACGGAGCCAAGTAGGGGCATATGGATGTACGATTGATGTTAAGGCAGCCAGCAACGTGCTCCTCCACCATTGGGCAAAGATATGGGTCGTTCGAAGCAGGTGCGTATATGCATGCACGTACGATAATCGTACGAGGTCCTGAGATGGGAATTTGCTCAGTTGACAGCGTATATGCGCATGTAGTAAAGCACTAACCATTGATGGAGATTCGGTCGGTATTTTTAGTGCATTCAAAGCTACGGGCGCTTAGCCGAATCTCACATAGAAGGCGCTCTAGAAGGGGACGCAGATTAGATTAGTTTCAAGAACGAGCGAGCATAGCGGGCATAGACATACCTGACTGTATGCACCAGACAGAAAACTCAATGGGAAGTCGCTGCTCGTGCAGCGGTTAACACAACTTGGGGCAGAATGCTAGGGTCATTTGTGAGTCCTGCCTTTTTTCGTCGATAGTGGTAAGCCAAAGCAGTATATCGGAGAAGACGTAAAATCACCTTGTAAGAGCTATATGTGTGCATATATGAGGCTTTACGCGGTGAGATGAGCGGACGTGATCTCTCACAGTCATGGTCTCCTGGTATGGCCGATTAGAATATTCTCAAGAACTCTCAAAAGCATGCATAATCTACAGTGGGAAGGCAGTATTTGGGCTTTGTACAACGGAGGACGAGGGGTGCTAGTGAGCGCCTGATCGACGTATACGCGTACCTCATAGTCGACTGCAAGCTTACCCTGTCGCAGGTGATCAGGGTGGTCAAGAATCGACCACTGATTACTGCTCCTGTAGGAGAGAATGAAGGAATGATGGAGGTGAATGAAGAAGAGGGATTTCAACGCCTCTTGGGTTTTATAGTAGCGATTTAGTAATCAAAACATTGCAACGATTTCCTTGAACCGTTCGTGATTTCCCAAAATAGAATGAGGATTTCCTGTTCTAGAAAGAATTTCCTGTTTCGACAACTCTGGGGGTGGTCACAGTACGCAAGGGGGCAATAATTCATGGTAATTTTTGTTAGAAGATGCTAATTTGCAATCCCTTTAGCAAGTCATTTAAACCAAGTCGTGATAGATGACTGCACCAGCACAGACTAGTCTTCCGTAGCATTTTTGCGTTTTGTTCGGGTACAGGCATATGTACTGGATACGACAGTCGAAGTTCTGACCATCCTGCCATAGCACTTTGATTTCCCATGAAAAAATCCGTGAAATGGGCCAAGTCTGGTGCGAGAACGAGTGCGAGCGGAAGCCGGTTGAAGAGTATGCATCACAAAGGACGTTGGGTGAAAAGAACTTGAGATACACCCAGAAGGTGCAAGGTGAAGATTCCATCGACTACATAGTCAATGGAAGCGATTGCGCCCATGAGGGCTCTTTCATTCCATGATGAAAGTCATCTACATACACTACATCAATATCCCCAGACAGAGATAATCGAGATGCTGGACTCACACAATTTCGTATCTTTCTAATCTTTCGACGACTTTTTCGCTTTACGCTCCTCCTTTAGCGTATCTGCGAGTTTCTGGAGCTGGACAGTGACGGCAGTGTTGCCGCCTTGGGCGGAGGTGCTGCGTGCCTCAAACGCGCTGAGGAAAGCGTCGATCTGCTTCCTGGCGGCCTTCTGGGAGACGGGGGTGGTGGCGAGGGGGACGATGTGCACTGGAGGGGAGAGCGCCGGGTCCATGGTGGTTGAGCACAAAGAGGCGCGGGGGACGCGGGCCGGGCAATTTTTAGGACAGGGCGAGTGTGGGGTGCGTCACACGGAAATCGTACGAGCCCATTTTCTAAAAGCGCCGCTCCTCCAGTCTTGCACTGACACCACTTCACACTCCTATATATCTGTCTACCCCTTTATTCTTCTTACTTACTCCCTCCACCTCACCTAATTGCATTCCACCATGGGCACCGTCAACTGGCTTGTGCTTCTCGTCACTCACCCCCTCGAATTCCGCACTCTCATCCAGTTCTGGATGTACCATGAGCAGAAGCGCGACATAAAATCTATTAAGGAGCACCCCACGTCCGGCTGGGACAGGGAGAGCATGCGCCGGTGTTGGGAGTTTTTGGACATGACTAGCCGTAGTTTCTCAGCAGTCATCAAGGAGCTCGATGGTGACCTGGCGCGGACAGTGAGTGTCATTCCTAGATGGATGCGTTGTCTTACTAGCTATATACCTTCGACGTGGTATTGTGCTTCTACATCACGAGAATACGTCCCTTCTCCCGAAAAGTGGTGTCTCTAGCTCTCCCCTATCAATATGTCCCATTTTTTGTCTCCGACACTGACTTCAATTGGTATTTGCAGATTGCACTGTTCTACCTAGTCCTGCGTGGCCTTGACACGATCGAAGATGACATGACGATCCCCGACAATGTCAAACAACCTTTGCTTAGGGCATTCCACGAGCACACCGTCACACCAGGGTGGAAGTTCACCGGCTCGGGGCCAGACGAGAAGGACCGCCAACTCCTCATCGAGTATGACACCGTCGTTGAGGAGGTCAACCGGCTCACACCGCAGTACGTATCCCCAATCGTCACTGCTGCATGTGTACTTATGTTCTTTTTTCATTTCAGGTACAAAAATATCATCATTGACATCACGCTGAAAATGGAAACCGGCATGGCCGACTACGCCCACAAGGCTGCAACAACAGGGTCCATCTACCTCGAGACTATCGCCGAATACGATTTGTACTGCCACTACGTCGCAGGACTCGTCGGAGAGGGTCTCTCGCGCATCTTCAGCGCGTCGGGCAAGGAGGTGCCATCTCTCGGCAGCCAGCTCGAGCTGAGCAATAGCATGGGTCTGCTCCTCCAGAAGACGAATATCATCCGTGACTTCCGAGAGGACTCTGAAGAGAAGCGGTACTTCTGGCCGCGCGAGATTTGGGGCCAGTACGGGTTCACAGAGATGCACGAAATGCATCCGACGGACGAAGATACTGTGCGCCGCGCGACGTATGCGCAGAGTGGAATGGTGCTCGACGCGCTCCGTCACGCGATTGACTCCCTGGATTACCTCAAGATGTTGAGGAACCAGAGCGTGTTCACCTTCTGCGCTATTCCCGCGACCATGGCCATCGCAACTTTGGAGCTGTGTTTCATGAATAAGCAAATGTTCCAGCGCAATATCAAGATCAGGAAGGCTAATGCTGCTCAGGTCGGTTATCTTTTTTCGGTTGGCTACGATGAATGTCTGACTGATTTTTCAACACCTACAGTTGATCATGCGCTCAACAAACCCCCGGGAAGTCGGCCTCATCTTCCGCGAGTATGCGCGCAAAATCCACGCAAAGGCTATCCCCTCCGACCCCAACTTTGTCAAAATCTCTGTCGCATGCGGCAAGGTTCGTATCCTCGCTTTTCCTCTTCTTCCTGTGTCATTCTAACGCGCACCTCTCACACACAGATTGAAGCCTGGTGCGAACACAACTACCCCTCGTTCATCGGCTACCAGGCCGAGACGGGCAAGCAGACGATGAACCAGGATGACCCCCGTGCACGCGTCATTCAAGCCGAGACCGAGCGCGATGCCCAGAGGGCGAAGGACCTTAAAGTCGAGCAGATCCGGAGGAACATCGCCAAAGGGACGGCACCAGCCGACGCGCTGGAGAACTCGGAGGCCAAGCAGATCAACCAGACGGAGATCATGATGTATGTCGTCGCTGCGTTTGTGGTGGTATGTGGTGGTACGGTTGCGTTCGTGCTTGCGGTGATTAAGTACACCGAATCTTCGTGATCGCCTTCCCTCCATCCCCTCCGCCCCTCTCACAGTTGGTCGTCGAGACCTCCATCTCCATTTATCTCGCCTCTGCCTTATACCTCTCACAGTCTGTCTCTCCTTTCTTTTCTCGTCGTCACTACATCTTTTTTCAAGCTCACTGGGACCCCTTTGATGATAACATGCCGCCCCCCTTCCATTTCAGTGTTCATCGTACATGAATACCTACTTTGTTGCATGAACTTTGCATTTGTCCATTACAATATTGCTTCTATCCTGTTTTCTCATTCGTCTACATTTACAACATCATGACGCAGCTATAATATCATGTATAAATATTGTTATTTATCTCTCCCCAAAAAGAATCTACTTCGTGTTCTATTACGAGTGAGAGCCGACTAAGTAAAGTAGTAATAGGAGATAGGAGCAAATCAAAATAATCGGAAAGACGAGCAGGATGACCTCGAGTACCATAATAGGACGTTATACACACTGCTCGCAGTGCCATGCGAATATCTTCAGTCGATGTTTCTGCCGCTCAGGAATAGAGTCGTCGCCAGCACCGATGGCTCAAACAAGCCATTCACAAACGCGGACATTACCATCTGCAAAGTCACTCTGTCACTCCTCCGTGTAATGCGCGCGAGCTCGGGCCGGGAGCCTGTGGCATCGCCATACAGCTGTGACATCAATGTCGGTGAGCGATATGCTATGTAGTATGCAGTGTGCGAGCCAAATCATCATGTCGCTAACTCACGCTAATATGTCGGCTATGTGGGATCCAGAAGTAGTGTTGTCCATGTATGGTCATCCTTCGGCCTCTAATATTCGAGTGAGCGCATGAGCATGAGGATAGTTGAGTAGAGTGTATGATTACCTTTTATCAGTAGAGAGGCGCAGCCACTGTGCTGCTTTCTGATGTATAGAAAGGCTGTCTGCCTGCACCGTGGGAGGACGAGTATGCCAATGGATAGAACCAAATGTTTCTCCCCGATTGCCCAATGTAATGCATGTTATAGTGGATGAGGTTGCGATGAGGAAGTACAAGATGTTATCAGGTCCAACAACGCGGCAGTTTAGGATGTCGAATGCAGACGTCGACGACTGGAAGTCGATTGATACTGATTCGGGTACTTGGCCACTAGGAAGGGTTCCAAAAGCCGCAGAGGGGATGGATGACGTTGAATCCGCGTGTTGGGAGTCGAAGCCCCATCCAATAAGAAAAGGATTGGAAAACATTTCTTCCTTAAGGCTGGGTGAACCGAGGGCAAGCCTGAACTGAGATGATCGAAACAGTACCTGAGTATAGCATGTTATATAGTGTTGAGGTATCTACGTGTTTAAAACCTTTGCTGAGTCCCAGTAAGCCGCTCGTATATCTTTCGATCTTTACTCGGAGAATGGCGCCCGCTCACCTTTGCGCTCCAGTGCGTCTTCGTAGAACTGAGTTGTTTTTCCAAAAATGGAGAATGTGATGCCTTATTAGCATTCATTTGATGTGGCAGTGTTCTTCCACATCAAACTAAGTAAGGTGTGAGCCATTATCAAATCTCTACTAAACAAATCCAGGAGAGCTCGGATTGAGTTTTGGGTCACTGCTGCAAGCATACGCTCAAGGACCAACGTTCATGTACTACCAATGATTTTTACTTCTCAAACTTGTTACCCTAAATTTTATAATAAAACGCATGCATAAGAGAACTTCACGCACGAGTTCAGAAGGATCAATCATCTCATCGCCGAGTCACAATCTATACAACAGACGCACAACATTGATAACATAATGGGTGTCATTTAAATATAGTTTCATTACTGCTGCCACCTTACTTGCTACGCTGTAAGAGCATGGACTCTCAGGGGTCACGGGTATGGCGGCACATACGCGGCGGCTACAAACACAACTCCGGCGGCTACAGATACGAGTCGATTGTGGACGCCACAAGTACTGCCTAAAGTGGTAACAGGGTCTATTTGTGTAACGTGGGAAAGTACAAGCACAACGTGCACCCCCCATTATTGCCAAAAAGACAAAGACCAGAGGGTTCTACTACTCAGCTTTACCAAAATTATAGTAAACCCCTTTTGTCTTTCAATATCCCCAGAGGATTACCAGCTTTTAATCGATCGACAAAGGACTAAACTTTATCCAACAGGCCGTGATGGAAATGTCCACTGTGAAAACAGGCAAAGCATCGTAACCATAATAGTCACCACTACCACCCTTGAGCAAGGAAGCGCGTAAGCCACTTAGGCATACAGTGACAACATCTCGGCTCAGCACAATAGGTCACTACTCAGCCTCTGGATTGAACGACTACCCCGGGTCATTATTTTGGCTATCGACACAAGTTTATTCAGATTTTATGCAGGTCAAAGATCTCATGCACTTCGGTGAGCCCCTGTCTGAGTAACTACCGACTCGTGAATGATATGGTTTAAGTCAAGCCTTTTTTCCGGAAAGCAGCGCTCACAATGTCTGATAACCTCCGGTTGGGCGAAGGAAATAGATAGGGGATGGAGAAGGCATTTCTTTACAATTGCATTAACCCAAAAAACGGTTTTTCGGTCATCTCGGCGAGGATATCTGTGAACAATCAGTTGTAATAGTACATTACATCTAGAGACTACTCATCATTTGATTTCCATTCCTATACTGCTACCTGTGACATGCAAAGTTCATTTTCGATGTAAAACCTCTGAAGCGCTGTGCAACCACAATGGACCGGTAAGGTAATGCCCCTTCTGTCATTCCGCAGATGATGCTCTCCAAAGGAATGCGAATATAAAAAGCAAAATTATCCAGAGTAAGCCTTGCTGTAACAGCTTGAAGCTCCTTCAGCAGAAAGGATGACTCCAACTTCAGATATTACTTTGAGTGAGGGAACACCATCGAGGTGGTGTTGGCGTCTCTGACTTCGTCGTGTTGCCTAGTGTCGGAGGAGTTTCGATCCCATCAAGTATGCTTGAATAGGAGCAACAGGTTCCTTCAAGAGTGTGAACTCTCGACTTGTGCAATCAAAATATAATAAGGGGATGGAGGTAGTTGACTCGAGCAAAGCACATGCTGCTATGGTACGCGCGATTTTTGTCCGGCTTGTTTCCGCCTCAGGGTCGGTGTCGCAAGTGCTTGAGCGAGCGGCATTCTTTTATCCATGTGACGTGTAGGAGTGACGTGTAGGAGTGGTGCTCAGTGTGCAACATCCCCAGTAGTCCTGTCCGCAGACCATCTTTGACTCGACGAGTTCCCCTTTTGGTTGAACAATTTCAGCGCTGTCGAGCACGAGTTCGGGGCTCAGCAAGTCTGTTACCTATGGTCGTGTGCGGAGGAACCTCGCTACTCGGATGACCTCCCACAGTCTAATGGAAATGAATGAGAACATTGACTCTGGACGCTAGGCGCGACTCTGCCTTGGAAGAGGAATCACTGCAGCACTATTGGTTTTCAAGCCCTATCCCCAATCCCTTTTCTTACATGTCAGTGTGCAATAATCACATCTTGTTGTTCTACTTATACTTTCGACTGTTTTTGGTATTACATCTTATGCGAGAGTTCCACTGAGAGCAGAGGATTGGTTTGTCAAGTAAACTTGGATAGGCGCTCATGCTCACAATCTGATTGGCTGAGCGCGGAGATCATCAAATGCGCTTATGGTAATAATTTTGTTGGATAAACAACTCTGGACCGTAGTCTTTATTCAAACATTCACCATCCGTCACTTCACTAATATCAATCAGATCTGTAAATGGATTCGTTTGGGGCATTTTCGTCTCTCAATGGAGCGTGTTTACATATATTTTCAGCTGGGTAATTTGCAATCGTCAATACACGACGCCAGCCGCGCATGTGTATTGACACTTGATACCTCTTCGAAAAATTATGTGCCACGGTCACCTAAAAATCCCAGTATTACGCTTTCCTTCTGATACGCTGGAAGCAAGCTCTTTTTGTTGATTCTGCAGCCCTCATTTGATGGCTATTTTTAACCTCGTTGACAGTTTGTGATACAGGCGAAACATGATGGGACTGTGTATGACCTCGCCACCTTCGGTCTTTAAAAATGCGCATAAGTTTAAGTGATCTGACAGGAGGAGCATTAAGCCATAAAAGAGGCTTGAAAGAGACAGGTCATAAGCATACAAGATAGGATTTCCAGGTCCATGTGCATGAGAGACACTCTCCAACAAAGTTGTGATCACAGAGAGGCACACCACATTCTCTGTGATGGGATGACGGAATCATTACATCCGGCGTCCACCATCTTAAGCCCTCTCAGGAGAGTGGATCTCACTTCATCTGATAATGCTCACACACACGTCAAGATGGGACGGGATGGTAACCATATAATGTTGCTCATTCAAAAAACGGCTTCAAATCGTTCTCCTCCTTCTTCAAGCCTCCACTTCTTCTTTCTTTCAGTTCCTTCATTCATTCGTTCACTTCTTCTCTCATATACCATGGCACTTCATACCACAGCATTTCCTTTCATCGTCACGTCCTTGACAGCGACATCTGCCCTGCTTTGTCTCCCCATGATCGCTCTGGCCATGATCAATTTCGGCACCCTCTCCATTGGCCTCAACGCGCTTCTCGCCATCCTCATCTTCACACACCACGCAACATTCACCATCCTTAGCCTGAAAGCCAAAAAGCGGCTGATGCTCGCGCGCAAGCGAATCGTCATCGACGACGCCGACTCGTCCATATTCGATCCGAACGACGCCCCGCCGCCGGCGTACGACAGCATCAACGTCGCCGCGCTGACGTTCCTCCTTATCCTCAACGCCATCGCCTTCAGCATCATGGTCGACATCACGTCCCGCGGCGCGCTCAAGAGCACGCTCCCAGCCGAGCGCGTCGGCTCACACAAATGGAATATCAAAATCCAAATTGGGCAGACGGGTGTGCTTGGCGTGGAGCTGCTCCTTTTGGCGGCAAATCTGGCGCTGTGTGCGTTGGGCGCCAAGCGCATTGAGGAGGAGAAGCAGAGGAGGGAGGCGGAGCTGGAGTGTGGCATGATATCGCCTGTGGTGCGTTTTGATTGTTTTGTTTTGTCTCTCGCTAAGACTAATATGTGGTTTACAGTAACACCCACAAGGACCCATGGAGATATCTTAGGATATCGCACTGGACCATCTTTCATATCCTTTCTTTGGAGCTGGCTCACCTACCTGCGGATCCTTGGCAACCTTTCGTTAAATGGCCGACTTATTTCACCGTCATGCAGCCCCCAGCCCCCTGCTACCCTCGCAGCCGAGGACCTAAAGTCCAAAGAGGCGCAGCACATAATGTTTTCAGTGCTCGTCCAGGACTGGCCCGCAGGGATCCTCGATAACTTCCATCAACAGCATGGCACATCAATCTAGTTGGTTGAGCGATTTGGGCAGGAGTGGGTCGGCCGCGGCACCACTCACGTGTGCACCAACATCGAGCTTGTGTGTATGACCGCGCGCGCCATTACATCGCGCGACACAACTGCGACACTGGGGGTCCATTTTTATAGAATTCACTTTAGCATGCGTGGGTGCTGTTTAGTTGGCCTCTGGAGGCTTTCTTTTTATTCATATCAGGTATCTTGACGATATTTACACACAATCCTTGCAGTCTCAATCTTTATCGACTACTATATGTCAGTCTTTTTTTACTCAAGTACCTAGTACATGTACGCGCTAATGTGTACCCTCATAATCCACCAATCTGGTACTGTGGAGGGGATGATTCTTGAGACGCCGCTCTATAGCGCGCTGAGTCTCTGACAGTTTGCAATGGTTCGCACCTTCCGCTCTCATTTGCAAGATGCGACTTCAGGCCGCACGACCAGCGGGTTGTGCGCAGAGACTACATCTCTGGACCCGTACCCGCAAAGTGCTCCAACATCTGGACTTGGACATCAAGAATTGGAGCTTCACCATTTGAGCCTGACTAAAGAGTGGAGGTCCGACAAACCACATACCCCCAAAAATCATTGGGCAGACCCTACATGAGATGAACTCCTTGCGGGTTTAAAGGATGGTGTTGTCTGGATTTTATCATTATGACTATAAAGTATAACATACAGGGCGGTTAGTAGTATAGTAAGCAAGGTAAAAAGGTAAATGCGAATATGACGCGCGCGATCCACCCAGCACAAGCGTGGTGCTGCTTCCCGGATTATAAGTGCATAGAGATGGAAGGAGCTGGTGGCGCTGGCGCGTGCGATGTAATTTTAATGATTGGCAGAAGGATTATCAGCCTTAAATAAGTGGGTGGTGGTGGCCGTCACTAAGCCGTGCGGATATCTAGGGATGGGGTAGATGAACGAAAGCAGAAAGCATGTAGATGATACGAAGAGAGGAGCTGGAGGGCGGCAGCCTCAGGAGAGCATAAATATATGGAGCATAGGTTGTTTGGTGACCAGGGATCCGGATGAGGAGGGGTTAAAGGAGACTGGTAGCGTGAGGAAAGGGGAATTCGAAGAGCGCCGTGCTTACGCGCGGTCATAGAGGCCTATGATGACCTCTTCGAGCTCCAAGCAATCAGGCCCTCGTATATCGAGTACATGACAGCTGCATTGGGCACGACACGCATCAGATGTGGGGTGAGGCCGCCATACAGTGTCCGGACGCCTTCTTCTGCGATTATCAGTTTCAGGGTTTGTACGAGACCGGTGTATTTGACGACGCCGTTGACGCTGGGTTGTCGTAGCCGTGTACGCAGGACCTACGGCGAGGGTGGGTTATTCGTATACAAGGGGTTGAAAAGAAAATTGGTGCTTACTTCATGCGGATACGTAATGAGACTCGCCACCAATTTCGCTGTGCCCGCACTGCCCAGCATTCCTACCCATTGACCCATTGGGCCGTTCCCGGCTGCCTCGCTGACCTTCTTCAGACGCTCATACAGCACCCACTGGATGGTCCCCTCCGCGACGCCCAGGTAGCTCGCGCTAAGACCCTTGTAGAAGCCCCGCACACCTTCCTCACGCAGAATCCGCTTGATGCACATCCAACTACCGCCGAGCACCTTCCTGTCGCCCTGCGCGAGCTGCAACCGCGTCTTCACGACCCAGATGGGATTTGTCGCTGAGCTTGTGGTGACACCGGCCAGCGCGGCGGCGGAGAGATGCACCCAGCTGTTTTCCTGCCCGTTATTGAACTCCTTCGCGATGAACCGCTTGCCATTGCCGTATGTGAAGAAGTTGATGGAACGGGCGGGCACGACGCCGACGAGAGTGGGACCGAGACCCTTGAATAGTGCGCGGACGGACTCTTCTCGGTATATGTCACTATTGAGGAAAGCGACGGATGGTTAGCAGGAGCCAGTGTGCTCTCGGAAATAGGCAGGCATACCGGATGATGTATCCTGTTTCTACAAAGTGGTACAGCAGATTCGTTGGCCGTGTCATGACCATGCTTCCGCCTTGGCCAACAACGCTGACGACGGTGTGCTTCTGGCGAAACAGGTCTGACTGCAGACGCGTTTTGACTACGTCGAAAGGGCTTGTGACGATTGCCCCGGCGCATCCTCCTAGCCTAGAGTAGCGAGAAAAGGTAACGCGTCAGCAAGAGGCTTTCGGCAGAGGACGCGCACAACTGACCCTCCTGCTACGAAATGGAGCCATGGGCTTGGAGCGGACGGTGAAGCCATTGCGGATGATTAGAAGAGTTTGGTTCTGTGATATATGAGGGCGTTCGTGTAGGAGCTTCAAGGCAAGGACGGACACAGAGGAGGGTGAGGGTGTAGAGGGGTGAAGAGGGCGACGGGCGTAAGCGAGCATTCAGGGGAAACATTTTTTGACCATCACGTGCGTCGAGCGTCAAAATGCAACCTTAAAATAGGTCAAGGCGCTATTCGACATGCCTGTCCGGATGTCATCAACACACTATGTGCCAGCCAGACGCAAGCCTCTGCATGGAATGTGTATGAATTAGAGCATCTTGTATGTACACTTTTGTTTAAATTACAATTAGATATGATATGGTGTACAATAGGTGTTTATGAATGTCCAGGCAGACTCCAGAGTGGGGGCGAATCAAGAGCGAATAGTTGAAAGCAAAAAAGCATACAAGGAATACAATCTACAAAGCGAGTTGGTTTGAGAGGCAATAAAAATATCAAGTAGAGAGTGTCTAGGAACAAGGTGGTGGTGAGAGCCATATAAATTTGCTGAACGGAGCTGAACGATCAGGCATGTCCACGGTGGATAGTGGATATTGGGTGTCGATGCGGGCCAGTATCAGACAGGATGCTCGAATGCCAAGCAGAGTGGGGGCTGGTGAACGAAAGCAGAAAGCATGTGGATGATACAAAAAAGAATATCAGGAGGGCAGCAGCATCTAGGAGAAAATAAACATATGGAGCTAACGATGGTCGAAGAACCTGGAACACGGATAAAGGAGGAAGGGAATCAGCAGGAAGGGGCGGGAAAGGTGCCATATTCACGACGATGATGCCTAGGGTGACCTGGTGCCCCAGGCAAGCATGCCCTCGTATATTGAAAACATGACTGCCGCATTGGGCACGACGCGCAGTAGATGGGCTGTGAGACCGCCATATAGTGTCCGTACGCCCTCTTCAGCAATAATAAGCTTCAGAGTCTGCATGAGGCCTGTGTACTTGACGACGCCGTTGACGCTGGGCTGCCTCAGGCGTGTTCGGAGAACCTATGAAGAGAGTGAGGTTCTGTCGTTCGAAAGCAAGCGTAACAAAATTGGTGCTTACTTCGTGTGGATACGTTATGAGACTCGCTATGAGCTTCGCTGAGCCCGCACTCCCCAGCATACCTGCCCACCAGCCCATCGGGCCATTCCCAGCAGCCTCGCTGAGCTTCTTCATGCGCTCATACAGCACCCACTGGATGACACCCTCTGTGACGCCAAGGAAGCTAGCGCTCAGACCCTTGTAGAAGCCCCGTATGCCCTCTTCGCGCATAATTTTCTTGATGCACAACCAGCTGCCGCCGAGCACCTTGCGGTCACCCTGCTCAAGCTGCAACCGCGTCTTCACGACCCAAATAGGGTTCGTCGCAGTGCTGACAGTGACGCCGGCGAACGCAGCGGCGGAGAGGACCACCCAGCTGTTTTCCTCCCCGTTGTTATATTTGTTCGCGAGGAACCTCTTTCCGTTGCCGTATGTGAAGAAAACGATGGCGCGGGCGGGCACGACGCCGGCGAGGGTTGGACCAAGGCCCTTGAAGAGTGCACGAAAGGATTCCTGCCGGTATATGTCACTTTTAGATTTGAAGAAGACGATTGTTAGATAGGCAAATTGGGTGGCAAGGACAAGATAGCGCGCATACCGAATGATATACCCTGTCTCTACAAAGTGATACAGGGGATTTGACGGACGTGGCGCCAGCCCAACCAGACCAACGCTCGAGGGTTTTGAACTGTATAGATTTGACTGTAGACGCGTTTTCACGACGTCCAGAGGACTCGTAACAATCGCCCCTGCGCAACCTCCCAGACTAGAATCAGGATGAACGGTAGACGCGTCAGCAAAAATCTTCTGGGCCAGAGACAGGATAAGCTGACCCTCCTGCTACGAAATGGAGCCATGGGCTTGGATTTGGGGAGCCTGACGACATAGCCGGTATCGCTATCTAGAGGCACGGAGACGAGTTGAGAGAGTGTTGGGAACGGTTCGGATGGATGCAGAAACTGCGGAGCAAAAAGGGCGGTGGTGTAGACGAGTGGCGGAGAGGGTGTAAGTGGGCGCGTTTGCGGGCGCTACGGCTCAAGGGCGAGTAGGGGAGTTAGGGAGAATTAGGGGGAATTCATCTCCAATTTTTGGAGCATCACGTGTCTCGCGGACGCAAAAGTCAGATTAGATCGAAATTCATTCTGCTCTCTCTCTCTATATTGTCCATGTCCTCTTCATAACCCATTACAAGCTCGCCGTTCTCTCTAGCCTCAAAATGTTCCAGTTGGCAATCATGAAGGTAAGGTAAATAGAACCCTCCATGTTGGCCTGTTGCCGTGACTCACAACCTGTGCCGGCGCTTAGGACACGATGGCCATCCACCCGTCAAACTTTGGCGCGCCGGTGGACGACGCTATCATAGCGGAAATCAACAAAAAGTACGCGAACCGCGTGCTGCACGACGTCGGTCTGTGTATATGTGCCTTCGACCTGTCGCAAGTGGGTGAGGGAAAGGTCAGATACGGTGACGGGTTTCTGTGGTATAAAGGTGCGTCCGAACATGGTCGACGCGATGTTTTTGTGTTTCTCAACGCGTATTTCTCGTAGTTGTGTTTAGGATGGTTGTGTTCAGGCCGTTCACGTCTGAAGTTCTGGTCGCGAAAGTCAAGTCATCAGATGAGGATGGCATACGATGTATGTACCCCTTCGTGAAACCCCCGACGCGTGATGCGGTGCTCAGCAACCTCTGTATTATACCCTGATAGTGACAATCAGCTTCTTCGACGACATCTACATCCCAACCGCCTACCTTCCACAACCATGCGCCTTGTAAGGCTCTTGCGTCCTTCTACACGCTCCTCATTCATCGTTGAATTGTACAACAGTGACCCAAACGAACGCGCACACTTCTGGCTCCCCGACTCCGAGCTAAAGACGACCACCGAGCTGCTAGACACGCCCGTTGCAGAGCGCATGTACATCGACCAGGGCGAAGCCGTGCGCGTGCGCGTCGAGTCGGACGAGTTTTGCGACGACGAACCAGGCCCGCCCAAAGCAGCTGACGGAGTGCAGTTGAAGCGCGAGCCGAAAAGGGCACCGTATATCGTCTGTGTGCGTCTTTTTCTTTCTTTTTGCAAGCTGCCTAGGCCGTCGTGAGGGTACATACAAGAATGCTGATGCCGTTGAATATAGTGCTCAATAGCGGAGCAGGGACTGGGTCCGATAGCGTGGTGGAACAACGCGGCAATGGTGGAAGAAGAGGGCGACGACATGGACCAGGGCTAACTCCCAAACACCCCTCCCTGCTGACAGTTCCACTATATATATCATATTCCTCGTTGTTTGGTCTATTATTCCCCTTTCACTTTGTATAACATACTTGATATTTTTGTTTCCGTGACGCTGCCCAGCACATTGTCTGCCTCTTTCTTTTGCTGTTTTGGTGCTTCAGGTCTAAGTGGCATGACGTTGGAACGAATTATTAGAAGCATGGCCATTTTCATCGGCCGACTAGCTCAGCTGGTTAGAGCGTCGTGCTAATAACGCGAAGGTCTTGGGTTCGATCCCCACGTTGGCCACGTCCTTATCTCACACCGTCCGCCCTTCACCAGGCGGACGGTGTGAAACAAGTTCACTTTTTTGATGTCTTTCGGCCTTCCTATTTTCACTATCACGCTGTCACGACATTGTGTGTCCATATTCCCTGTCTTCACGCAATCTTCACCATCGGTCAACCCCCTATAATTATGAGTGGTCTTTGAATCTTGCACACTAGGACCTACATATGCACCCCAGCGCCAATCCTATGTCACAGATACCGCTCATTTCGACGATTTCAAGGACCTTATATTGACTTGCACCTATTTGCATAATGTACACCGCGTGCAAGGTCACGTATATGGCCGTCATTTATTTGACGTATATTGAAGCAGATATTCAAATGGTCTGCCGCAAATATTTAACCCGGATATTTGACATATATGGGGAAATGGCGAGCTCTCATTGGCTGGGGCCAACATATAATTATAAGTCAAATATCTGAGGGTCAACATGCGCGGCAGATCATTTAAAAATATTGCCTCATATATGTCAAACAAACGACAGTCAGATATGTGGCCTTGCACGCGGTGGTAGACACTCCAGTCTTTGGCTTTGTGTCTTCATTTGTTCGTATTTATTTTTTGTTCATCAATATAGTCGTCTGGGGGCCTCCCCATGTGCAACTGTACGTAGGTATATACATTATTAAGTAGAGGTTGAGCAGCTTGCTCTGGCCTTGTCTATTCTATAGCTTACACCCTCCTTACAGGAGAGTGTTGTTGGTCATGCACCAGCACTCGGCTTGAGTGGATGCAGCTGCTTCTTAAAGCGAAGCAAGGCAGGCTGGTGGGGGTGGGTGGGGGGTAGGAGAGGAGTTCGAGAACGCGGGTGTTTAATGCCCGACAATCTTGCCTCCATCGCGCCTGATAGCGAGGTTGTTTGTGGAACCTCCCTGTTTCGTCGATGTACTGTAGTAACGCGGCTGTGTGTTGTACGCTTTTCAGGATAAGTTTGAAGTTGTGCCTTGTGTCTTTGTGTATTTGGTCGTATTATAGACAACCAAATTGGGTAATCACTCTTTTTCCATATTTGCGTTCTCCATACGATTAGAGGCACCCAGACCTCATCCTATTTCATACACCTGACTCTCCTTCCATCTCATTGAGACCTGTCTTACGAATCGTCTGATTAACTTATAATTATATAACAGTACATCGACATGTACAGTAGCAACCCACTATACTTATAGGTGTGCAAAACTGCTTAATGACGTTCAATTTCCCTTTGCTGGATCCACATCTTCATAAAGAGCCATATAGTGAGTGGCGCTATCATGACCCCAATCTCGCGATAGAGGGAAGGGAGCTGCAGTACAACAAATACGATGGACGGGGATGCAATTATGGGGGGTGGGTCAACTGGGTAATGACAATGCAAGCATTGTGTCGCAAAGAATACCGCTTGCAGAACAAGCACCGCGATTTGGAGTGCTTGTCCACCTCGTACCGGTGAGTTGGATTTGTGAGTGTGCGTGACATTGTGGAAAGTGCCCCCGGAGATGTTGTTGACTTGTGCGTTTGTGAAAATTCCACTTGATGAGGGACTCTTGGCTCCAGGCCGCGTGTGGGGCTTCAGGTGTGGGTCACTGCGTTGCTGTGAACATGTTATGTGTGAATGTAGCTCATCAAGATCTTCGCCCTGCTTGTCTTGCTGCTGAGGGTAGGGGGCGATATTGGAGTGGTTCTCAGGCGTTGGAGAAGGCTCTTCCTGTAAGCCAGTCGGGCTGAAATTTGGCGAGACAGGGTTGCTGGATCCGCTTCCATCGCCGTGCTGTTCATCCCAGTCAAAGGGCGTGAGATTGCTTTTGGAGTCGTGGAGCTTCTTGTGGTTGACGGGCATGGAGAGGGACCCTGAGTTATCGGTGCAGAGCTCGTCGTCTCCTGCGATGAGGTGGGTATCTGAGCGAAGATCTGTGGCATCAGACAATCTGAGACGCCAATGCGAAGAAGAACGCGCCTAGTTCGTTGCGCCATCCTTTACAGCCGCGGAGTTGTAAGTACATGGCGTAAAGAGACTCCCAGTATGCACGATGTCCTGCAGGAAGGGTCAGATTTGTTGGCATTGGAGGAGCCAATGGAGATGCACCTTGGACAAAGATATTCTCTATGCTCTCTAGCCTGAAATTTGCGTCACTTACATCCTCGAGGAGCTTGTGTTGCTCGGACTGGGGAATAATTGAAGAATGTCCTTTCTTGGGACAAGTTGTGGGCATGGTCGTACGTTTTTGCTTGAGGGGAGCGGAGGAGCAGGGGATGGTTATATATATATGTAGTCGAATCTGGAAGCGCATTAGGCAAGTAGGACACAACTGATCGGGCATCAGACGACTTTCTTTGTGCGAACACACCGGACCCACTCACACTCCCTAATCAAGCAACGACGATCCGAAATAGCGATTTGGCAACTTGTATCAAGTTTTGGAATGGATGCCCTCATAATTGGCATTGCATACTTGTGTAGTTGAATCTAAAATCACATTAGGCAGGTAGGGCCCAGCTGATCGGGCATCAGACGACTTTCTTTGTGCGAACAACCGGACCCCACTCACACTCCCCAATCAGGAACGACGACCTGAATAGACATAGTAATATGGAAACTTATGTCAAGTCTTGGAAAGGACAGCCTCACAGTTGGCGTCGCATATTTGGCCAGTAGTCAATTGCTTCTCTGCTGCGAGAACAACATTTGTAACTGTTGGCAACTTTCGGCAGAGATGGGCCACTGGTCCGCATTTGGAAGTGATGATCCCATCAAAACTGATCAGATCCGAGTCTGAGTTATATAATACCTTATAACAGGATGCCTGCGAAAGTGATGGCTGGTTGATACCTTCCCACGGATCATACATGGGCTTCGTCGCTGCACATAAATACGTACAGTTCATGCAACATTGACATAAAATTGAGTCACTGTGCAGGTATATACATGCATGATACCTTCAGGAAGGTAAGTCTGTAAGGCCGGCTTTTTGAGCCGGCAAGCCCGCTACCATCACTACACATTATATTCATATTACACTGGGACCCGTGCTTCACACAGGCAAGTAGTCTACACACTCCGCTACCTGTTCTTTGAGTCAAGATTATGTATTTAATTGACTGTTCAAGAATTGGAGAAATATTATTCAGTGCTTGTGATCCAACGTTGAGCGCACCGCAGCTGCCTATGTCGGCTGCTTTGCTTCACGGTTGCCAGCATACAATGTGATGCAGACATTCCTGAGTATCACGACAACTACTTGTAGCAAACTTGTTGTTCATTGTACCATCGCAAGCAATCATCTTATTTATAATGATTCCTGAAGCAGTCAAGTTGTGCTTTTTGATAAAATTCACACTGCTCACTGCTCAGTAAGATTTTTTGTTTTATACCTATTGGATCATGGAGGATTCACCATGTCTAGATGCAGAGGGAACTTTAACAGCTACGTTTTGGCCTACTTGAGGTCGGAACTTGGGATTGGAGGTCCTAAGCTACCAAGAACGTTTACGAACCCAGAGTCAAGGCAGCAATTAGAAAAAAATTATATCATCAGAGTGTTTACCTGGTGTGCAGCCTTGAATCAGTCGCATCGTCGCCGCGTTGTCAAGTTATGGTCCAGGTCGGGGCGAGTGCTCAGCGAAACCGTCTGATACGCGTGATTGCACCATGATTTGCCAACACAGGCTGGCACCAAGTACCAACAATTGGGAGATATGTACTCACTGGGTAAGTACTTTGTCATGAGCATGTGTAAGAATGAAGAGAACATCAAGTACACATCAAGTACAAAAGAAGCCCTCAGTCAAGCGATAGGTACAGTGGCGCTCATTAATATTGCACGTGAGTCTTCCCACACCTGCTCAAAAAATATGGTATTGCGAAAGATTCAGCGGACATATAGTTACAGAATTTTGAGGATGTGTAGCTTATGCCCTTCTCTAGTGGTGCATGAAAAATAACCCAGATTAGCGAACCCATTGTAGAGAAAAGGTAGAGTAAAAAATTGTATCACCGACACTCACGTGCAATATTAATGAGCGCCACTGTATGTGTAAAATTGTCCGACTAATGAAAATACAGATTTGTCTTTGATATTTGTGTTCCTTTTATGGTACCCGTGTGAAATCTTTCGTTTTATATTATGGATATGGATATGGATGGATACTCCCTAATCAGCTGTATTCGCAATCAGTCGTCATAATCTGCAAGGACCCTGCGACCACCTTGTCCTTCATCCCTTATGGCACATCAGGGTGAACACTTGTTGATGAACCCAGACTTGCGAGGCACCATTAGAGCCGCACGCAAAGAGCATGAGCAATCCATGTGGCTAGATTATAGCTGGTGGGCTTTTGTGTCCATTGGCGAACAGTACTTTGTGAAGTTCGGCAATCGAAGGGATGTTGAGTCCGGACGTGCCACTCAAGACTATCTCTACAATCATGCACAAGAGTATTAGTCGCAAGACACTCCACGTATTCCAAAAATATTGTATTCTTTCACGGATGACAACGAGTGCATCATGTACTTGGTCATGGAATACACCAAGCTTCAGGAAACCTCTCCAGATCTCGACGAGGGGATCCCCAAAGCCTTGCTTTGGTTGTCCAAAGTCCCGCTTCCTCCGAACCAAGCGTTAGGCCCCGTTGGTGGCGGCCCCATTCGCCACAAGTTCTTCAGGAACTATAAAGCGCCTTTCCCAATGACGGACGTAGCCATGCTGGACCAGTATATCCAGAAAGTGTGTCCTTGCTGTTCGTTCTTCAAGCTGTCCACTGCCACTAACACCTGATTCGGGTTGTCAGGCGTACAATCGGCTCACGCCGCCAGTCGCACGCCAAAGACTCCTCCTTTCAGTATTCTCGGTGAACGCGTCATGTTCACCCAGTCCGACATGGACGACTCCAACTTTGGTGTTGACGAGCACGGCAGGACGGTGCTGATGGATTTCAGGGAGGTAGGAGTGTTGCCCGAGACTTTTATGGTTTTTACGCTGGGTAAAGCACATCCCGTCGTTGAATCTTTGGGACTGTCGAGCAATTCGAATGGGTACTCGATGGCTGTTATCTGTGCAAGTCTGTGTACATCAGTTAACACCCACTTTGGTACGTCACCTTATCCATCAAGTACGCTATACCTATAATCGCACTGACTTTGGTAGAAATAGGAAAGAAGATTCTAATGGAGTCCACAAATACCAAATCTATAGCATAATTGGCGGCGTTGCTTGATATAACCATCAAATTTGATTTTCACCGATCTTGTCACTGGTCTTGCTGAGGATATGTCTACGATTCTGTGTTGCATTAGCCTGTCATACAAAGTTAAGGCAGCCCACATAGGCCCCCATGGATCACTCGTGTCCGAGATATCGCGGGCTATCAAACAAGTTGCCCGCATTTACGCGGCCGGTTGATACACTCTCTGTGAAATTGTAGTCCTGGCATTGAATACTGACGACGATGTTTATGATGTGTGGTGAGCGCTGCGCGCTGTAGTGGGAATACGGCTGACAATGTGATGCCTGGGCTACAGTAGGATGTAGAGGAGTCGTGCATTGTAAGCATCTACTTCATTTCATCCCTATCATTCCAGGGCCAATGGTCCAGAACCGCGTTCCGTTCATCCACCGACCTTGTCTCCTCCAACTGCTCATCCTTATACTCTTCCAAGAACTGCATTGCATGCTCATAGTTCTCAGGCGAGACCCATCCGTCCTCCCCGAGGCGGCTCACGCCCTGCACACACATAAAGTATCTGTCCGCTTTCTTTACCTTTTCGTGCAGTGCGGCCGTCTCCTGCAGGTCCGCAGCATCAAATGCAACGGGGCACGGCACGGGCGCGCCGGCGCCGGCTGTGAGCGCGTCCCACTTTTCGGTGGCGACAGCCTCGATCAGCGCATCCTTCAGATCGATCGACTCGCCCGCCCATGGCGCGCTGGCTTGCGCGAAGAGCGCGCCCCGGAGCGCGTGCAGGGGGTCCGTGAAGGCGGCGTGGTGGCGCGGGTTGTGCTGCTTTGTGCTCGTCAGATAGTGGTAGTGGATAAGCTGACGCCGGTAGAAATGCATATCGCCCTCTTGCTCGTCTGCGTCGAGCTCGGCGAAATCGTCTGACAGCGCCGGCGGGGGTAGTGAGTACGGGTCAAAGACAGTGCGTGTTTCGATGCCTCGGGGAAGGCCCGCGAGAAGAAACATGGGCAGGACAGCGGTGTGCTGCCAGTCTGTGAGCCCCGTGATTTCGTATTCCCCGGTGACTGTTGACCGAGAGACGAAGATGCTGTCCAGTTGGATGTCTGGATGTTGGATGCAGAAACGGGTTAGAGTGGGGTCCTTAGGGACGAGTGCTGGGGCGACGGAAAGAAAGCGGTTCAGATTCTCTACATGGTCTGACGGCAGTTGTGCTTGAAAGCCGAGACTGCGCCTCCTCTCGCGGCGGGACGGCAGACTTGGTTGTCCGAACTGCTTTAGGTAAGCAAGTCCCTTGTGTGCGCCTGCAGTGAAGGCTGCGTCGGCGGTTTTATCTAGGGTCGCTAGTTTGAGTGGCGGTGATGATGAAAAAAAAACGTCAAGGCGTACATGGCCCGCGATCTGTGACGAACTTTTCCCTCCCCTTATACCATAGCGGGAGTCTTAAATCAGGACCGATGCAGAATTCCTTGTCGTCCAAAGGTATACCCAACCCCGGAGCAACTTTTTCCAAGTCTTTGGCAAAGAATATGCTCCCTCCAGCGGGAAACGAAAGCGCCATCATCCGCACCTCGAGTTGTGTGAGCTGGTTGATGACAGAGATGATCTCACGGTCGTCTAGGCGCGGCCAAACTTCGCTAAGCCGGGCGCCTGGGACATGCTCCGTCAAAAGATACGCAGTACCACCAGCATTGGCCGAGTCGGGTGAGTACCCGTAGACTTTGGGCGCAGGAACCCCAGAGGACCGCAGGTACTCGATGGTGGCAGCCTCGCTGGCGACGGTGTAGTACTTCGGGACAGTCATGGGATACGGAATGCGGGCGATCATCTGCCACCCATCGCGTAGGGTGACGATGAAGCTGCGATGCGTGTTGTCTTCTGCGTGCTTGGAAAAACCAACGACGTCGTCGACGCTTCGATTAACGGACTGAGCTGCGAGGCGCTTCAGGCCGTCCACGTTAAACACTGTCCTCCGCTCCTGCTGCCGAAGAGCCTCGTTGTAGCTGAAATAGGATGACGAGATCAGCGGAGAGTGGAACTGGACATAATGGGCAACATTTACACCCAGCGCCCGGACGTGTAGTTGAAGATGTCGTCCTGAGCACCAACCACGGTCGACAAGGCGCGGCGGGGTGATGCGGCGGTGATGGCAGAGATAATTCTTGGTGAGGACGAGAGCAGCTGCCGCAGGGCAATTGGAGCTGCAATTTTGATACTTCTGAAGCAGAACATGTCGGTGTGATTCAAGGACGGTAACGGTGGAGGGCGATGTTTTCAAAGGGGTCTCAGAAAATTTGCCATGTGGAGATGCCGCCTCGGCCGTTCTGGCTCAGGGAAGAGCCCTTTCCGCAGGGGTCTCAAGGAGCGTATTGCGGTGGGCGTCGGACTGGATGGAAAAGTCTTTTGCTTGCTTGTAGTGTAAGAAGTCGGAGGACGTCACTACTTGCTGTTTTGGCCCATGCTGGTGTCACCAAAACTGTCCAACAGTTCAGTGTCTGGCCGTAGTAGAGCTGGACAAGGTCGGGAGTGGCCTTCAGTATCGACAGTGCCTACTACCATTGATGATAATTTGATGCTCTTCCGTGATAAAGAGGATGTAGAGTCCAATGAGAACCGAAGGACGAGGAGAAGCAGAGCAGAGCTGGGCGAACGGAGTCAACGGCGGGATACCGGGCCGGCCGCAGATCTCGGCGGTGAGTGCCATTTTAGCACTGTCTGACTCTCGTCTGCTCCATCTTGATGGAACCCTCCCCGCCCCCGCCCCCTCTATCTCTCCCAACTCCCCAAGAATATGCTAGCGAATCCAGCAGCAGCAGAGGCGACAGGAACGATACCGATTTGACGAGAATGAACCAAAGCCATACGCCAACGCTCTACATCCCCATCGCCGCACCGCTCACCCCTCTGCCGTCGCCAAAGCCCATTGCCGCGCCTCAGCTGCCTTTATCGTCTTCAATGGGACTTGGGTCCCATTCAGCGCCTTCCTTGATCCTGTCATCAACGCCTACATCGGCCTCAACATCTGCGTCGGGTACAGGTGCTTTCACCGCGTCTGATTACCCTTCTCTCCCGCCGCCCCATCTTCATCTTCACCCACATCCTTCCGTGCAGCAACAGTTCTCGCTCGACGATGCCCTCGCATTATTTGCCTCCATACCGACCTCTCCGAATACTGCTTCCTCAGCGGCGACCTTTCAGGCGCCTTCCGCTGCTACTACGTCACAAGCACAGCCAAGTCCGCAGATGTATCTACAAACGCCTGTAACCGCGACATATCCACATCGGCCCTCTCATCCAACACCCTTTTCAGCTTCAACGACGTCATCAGTCCTACCGGCGGCACCGCTAACAAATTCTCGACGCGACTTCCTCGCCGCCCTCCTGCCCCTGCTCACCCCCGCGGAGATGCTCTTCCTCAGCCAGCGCCTCGCCCCGCTCCTCAAACGCGACTTCCTCGCTGATTTACCTGCAGAGCTAGGCTTGTTGATCCTGAGCTACGTTGGTGCGCCGGGGGACGGCTCCTTCTCTTCTGGATCTGGCCATTCGGGACACACGACAGGGGCCGCGTCGACGGCGAGTGGACATGGCCACTCCCACTCCCACCGCCACCCCCATTCTCATGCGAACCTTGCGTCGTCCTCGGGATATACTACCATCAGCGAGCCGGACGTGCGCAGTCTAGTCCGCGCGGGCATGGTGAGCAAGCGGTGGCGCGCACTCGCGAGGGATGAGGCGGTATGGCGGGTTATGTGTCTCGAGGCGGGGTTTGGGAGGGAGGCTGGGGAGGCGCAGACGGTGTATGCTCGTGCGCAGGAAAAGGAAAGGAAGGGGCATGGGAATAGTGTTGGGACGAGGAGCGCGAGAGACAAGGGAAAAGCCAAGGAGACGGACAGGGTACAAGCCCCGCAGATGTCCCATTCGTTGTCTGGAGCTTCGACATCGTCTGCGTCTTCGTATGCGAGTACGAGCTCGTGGATAAGCTCGATGAGCTCGACGCGCTCGTCGTCGCCAGCTCCGGAGGAGGACCATGGTGGATACGGATACGACGAACGGAACGCGCTCAGCGCGTCGACGAGCACGATCGTCCCTCACGCACCCGCGTCCGGCCCGGTCCCTGCTCCAACCTCTTCCTCCTCGCGGTTGTTATCGCTGTCACCTTCGCCTGCTCAATCGCCCTCGCTGCCCTCGCAATCACATGATCAACCTTCATCCAATTACACATCTTCATCCTACACGCATCACCAGCCGCATACCCCGTCCCAACCCCCATTTTCTTACCGCCGACACTTCCGCGCGTCGTGGCGCATCCTCACGGCCTGGCGGAGGGGCGGGGCCTTGCTGGCGCAGCATCGGTTGGACGGAGCGAGTGGAACGAGCACGGGGTTGACGGCGGGTGCCGCTGCTTCCACGGCAACGACCACACTCGGGAACCCGTCCACAGCTGCCGCGACAACGACGACGACGACTTCAACTGGAACCGGAACCGGAACAGCGGGAGGGACAGCTGCAGGGGCACCGGCTACCGCCACGGTGACCTCGCTCGCGCTGGACGGCTCCCTTGTCGTAGTCGGCCTCGCGAGCAGCCGCATGCTGCTGTTTAGCGCGCGCACGGGTGTGCTGGTGCGCACGTTGAGGGGGCACGAGTCGGGGGTGTGGGGCGTGGGGCTTGTCAGTGCGCCTGTCGCCCGTGAGGGTAATGAGAGGAGAGATGCTGGGGAAAGACAGAGAAAGAGACGGAGGATTGTGCAGGGGACGATGGAGGCGCCTGTCCAGGCGCAGGCGTGGACGTTGCCGAATGCGCTGCGGCGGGCGGTGGGTGTGCCGACGCGCGGTCGGGATGGGCAGGAGGGGCTCATGCTTCCTGGTGAAGTGCGAACGTCGAATCTCAGTGCTGATGAGTCTGAGGACGACTATGAGGACGACCTATACGAGGAAAGGGGAGATGGAAATGGAAATGGATACGAGGCACAGTACGCATACGAAGAACAGCACGAAGAGGAGTATGGAGACGACGACGAGGCGAGAGAAGCAGCCGACCGTGCGTATGCGCGTGCACGGCGCGCCGAGGCGGCGCAGCAGCCGTTTGACCACACGTATAGTATACCGGGATGGGGGCCTGCGAGCTTCATCGCTCCGACTTCAGGTTCGGAGTCAGGGCGTGCATCAGGGGAGGCAGATTCCCGCGCAGGTACAGTGCATGTGGATGACGGAGAGGATGTAGAACATGGCAGCGGAGACAAGAAGACGAGAGGCAAGAAGGTGAACGCGAAGAAGGTGAAACGGGGTGCGCTGGTCGTAAGCGGAGGGTGCGACAAGGTGATCAAGGTGTGGGATGCGGGGAGTGGGTGAGTACTGATTTTCTCGACTCATTTATTGCCTTGTTTTCCGTTTCCTTCTGAATGTAACATTATGGGCGCCTATGTGTTTGTTTGCTGCGTTTGATACGCGATCGGCGATCTCGGCAATCGCTCGCATCTGTTGCTTCTTGAACTTCGTAGTCGTTAAGTGATTTTGTACCAGGCTAATTCCTCACTCATTTTAACCAGGCAATGCATATACACCCTGACGGGGCACACTTCGACTGTGCGTGCGTTGCGCCTCTTGCGGCCCGTCCCTGCATTTTCGCCCTTCACCCCTTCCTCTAATTCAACCAACTTGGCCGCAGCAGGTTTTCCTGTGAGCACCCCACCCACAATCGACTCACGGTCGGCTCCGCTGGCACTGACTGGCGCCCGCGACGCCACGATCCGTGTGTGGGACATCCGTCTGGGCTACTGCGTGCGCGTACTCGAAGGACACACTGGCAGTGTAAGGTGTCTCGACGTGTGGTGCGGGGTCGGCGAGGAGGTGCTCGAAAGTGACGACGCCAACACCGACCAGTCGAGGCAGCGGAGCAGGGGGCTGGCGCGCCGGGTACGGCAGCGGCGGTGCGTCAGCGGGAGCTACGACGGGACGTGCCGCCTCTGGGACGTGGACACGGGCGAGTGCATCCATGTCCTGCGCGGCCACTTTTCGCAGATCTATTCCGTGGCGTTTGACGGCGTGCGCGTGGTGAGTGGCGGGTTGGACACGACGGTGAGAGTGTGGGATGCGGACAGTGGGCAGTGCATTGCGCTGCTGCAGGGGCATACGGCGCTGGTGTGTCAGTTGCAGTTGTTCCGTGTCCCGAATGCGTCGGAGTGGTCGTATCCGCCGTCGCCACTTCCGACCTCTTCGTCCTGGGCCGCCGCATCTTCATCTCGTCGCGACCGCGATGGTAGTCGCATCGCCCTTTCAGGGACGGCCGACGATGCGGAGTACACTACGATTCTGGCGACGGGTGGCTCTGACGGGCGCGTCATCACGTTCTCGCTCGCAACTTACACGGCGCTACACCGCATCGCGGCGCACGACTCGAGTGTGACTTCTATGCAGCTCGGAGGGCGATTCCTTGTTACTGCAGGCAACGATGGTCGCGTGAGGCTGTATGAGGCGCGCGGTGGCGGACCACCGAGTCACGGTCGTCAGGAGTCAGCATCAACAGAAGCACTACACCCACAGCAGTATTATCACAACGCTGACGCGGGCACTGCAACGGGCTCTGACGCTGCTGGCAACAACGCAGCGGACGCCAATAACGGCGGGTTCGCATTTTCGCCGATGCACGACCATCGCGCAAGAGATGCGGAGCGAGGATCAAGGCTGGGTGTGTACCGCTATGTGCGCGATTTGAGCAGTGCTGGCGAGACGGTGTGGAAGGCGGCGTTTGGACGCGACACGTTGGTGCTTGCTGGTCGCAAGGGTGGGCGCGGGGTTGTGGAGGTGTGGACTATGGATCCGAGGAATAAGATGGTGAGGTTAAAGGGGAAGGTGAAGGATAGGGATGCGTAGGGGGCGCCTGTGTCATGAGGGATTTGGAATTATTTTTTCTTTGGTGACCCACTTTTTTTTCGGTCTGGTTGTTCGCTCTTCTACCGTACCTTCATGACATTTGTAAATTAAGTACACATCTGAGGATATCCTACACCATTCGAACTATAACAATACATATATAGTTAATGCGAAGGTTCTGGCACAATACATATACAGGTAACGCAAAGATTCTGACGCATCAAAAGAATGGTCTATAGCTCTCCGTGGCGTCCCTGTAAAGGTTGCGGAAATCTACTATCGCCTCCTCCAGGCCCACCAGGAGGGTCTTCAGCTCCTCTTTCACCTGCTTGTGCTTCTTGTCCCGCAACTTGGCACCGACGGTCTTTACGAGGCTGATTTTCCTCGGGCGGGCCGTTTCCCTTTGCTGATACTCCAAAATGAGGTCCGTGAGCCGGCTGCAATTGTAAGGTTAAATATAACATGCACAGCGGGGAGTCAGTATTACTCAGGTCCGAGACTCAAAAAAGCAGCAGTGCGTACACCATCAGTGCCTTCAAACTGAGCTTGACTGCTTCTGTGGCCTCCCCTAGGACCGGGAGCATCATCTCGCTGACTGCAGCGTCTCCATACCGGATGCAGGTGAACAGGGAGCTGGTGACAATGTGGTACATCGCCTCAGCTTGGTCGCCCGCGTGCATGAGCAGTTTGAATTCTTTGCCCCAGCTCCGGTCCTGCCAATATCCTGTCATGACTATAATGTGAGTTAACCCGGTCAAGATTGCTCACGGTTTGCTGCTGGATGATCCTCTTGACAGCGCCTATCGTCTTTGCGTCGGCTTCCGGGAAGGGCAAGTTCTGGAAGACCGTTTCAATCTTTTGCAACCAAGAACACAGGGTGTTGCGCAGATCCTCGATATCCTCGAATGTGTCGTCGCCGGGCATGGTAGAAACAAGGCACTTTCTGGGTAGCTCAGAGTGAGTGGAGTAATTTCCTACAAGCCAAAGGCCAGTTTCGCTGTGGTGGGATGGGGATGGGACCAGCAATGGAAAGCGCTGTGAGGTAGGACGATGAAGCTGGTCTTATAATCTCACGTTGAGATACTGTCCCACAGTCGCTCAAATGGATGGATCCTGTTCCTGTTATCCCTTCCCATCACCGCACATGTTTAACTGTATCAGATATATTCGGATTCAATGCTGACACGCATCTGACATGTATAGAGAAGTGCAAAATAACGATATGGAGTCCCCAGTCGAATTAGACAGACTCTGTCTGACGACTGTCGTCCGCATTGATGAGCCCTACAGCACATGCAAGTCGACGTGCCCAGTGTATCGTTCCCTGTCATCAACAAACACTCGCGGATTGCGACCATCGAGTAATCATTCGGATTACCTGACAAGCCTGAGGAGTCACGCACTGAGCGCAGTTTCTTTGAGCTGAGCATAAATGCTACAAAACTCTCAGGCAGTCTAAGTACTCCTACGTGCTGGAAATCCATCAACATCAAGACCGACCGCCCGTGCTCGTCGACACCAAAGTTGGAGTCGTCTGTGTCGGACTGTATGAACATAAGTCCTTCGCCGCGAACACTGACCGGAGGAGTAGTCCGGCATCCTGCTACCGAGAGCCATTTTGTACGCCTTGTCCAAATAAGGTATTAGTGGTAGCGCCCACTGGTACAAATGCGAGGGTGGACACACCTTCTACCGATCCAGGACACCGATGTCCGGGAGGCCGCAGGCTCCTTGACGGATTCGTGGCGAATACAGCCACCTCCTTGAACAGGGCCTAATGTGGAATTGGAAGGGAGTGGGACCTCGCACAGCCATTTCATGGCATTTTATCAAACTGCTTCTGCTTCTCTGAGAAGCTGGCCCAGCTTCTCGACGCCGAACGCACCCTAATATTGCTCCTGGCGGAATAGCTTCTCGGCTTAATGACGATGAGAAAGTCGCAAAGCCTAAGCGGCCTGCACTATGAGCGTTAACGATTAGAGCGCTAAAGTCAAGCATATGTGATTGACAATGGCTCTTTTATACGAACAGCAAGAAATGTGCCAAGATATAATAATACTCAATCAAGAACCTGGTTTATGACGCTTTCTTCGGCACTCCTGGGGTAGCACACGAGTCAAGAAAGACAAAGTGTCGGACCCACTATTCACCGGCTGGAACGGGGCTTCGAGAATTCGGTTCGAGTCATGATAAGGCAAATGATCAGGTGCTGCTATCATCAAAAATCTGTGCGTTTAGGGCTGTGCACAAATTACAATCTGCTCGTCACTATAAAGCAGGCCTTTGATCACTCCAGTCCCTCGTCTCTTTCAGTTATCACCAGCTCGACATGACGGGGCCATCGACCCTCCTTCCTTCAGAAATCCGGACGACTCGTCTTCTCTTGCGCGGGGCACGCGAAGACGATCTCCCCGCATACAACAAATGGCTCAGCGATACTGAGTCGATGAATTATTGGTACGTGTCGTCTTGCTTGCATTAAGTTGGAGCACATGTGAATGATGTTAACATCGAAACATCAACCTTTCTAAAATTGCTAAGGTCGCACGCCGCACACACATCCATCGAACAGTCCATTTTGTTTCTCGACAACATGATCGAAAGTCCATGGAACGGGATCTTAGACTTCACCGTTTGCTTGGTCGACCCAGCACAAAAAGACGACCACCTACAGGCGCAACCCACTTATATTGTGATCGGTAAAGCCGGACTGTTTGATGGTGCCGAGATTGGATTCCTTTTCGACCGCAATTATTGGGGGAAAGGATATGCGTACGAGGCCCTCACCGCAATTTTGAAGCACACATGGGCGCTACACGTGTGGCCCACAATATCGCCAACGCCGGAACAGGAAATACCGGCAGACAGCATGACCGGAGAAGACGCAGCATCTCCTTCCAAAGTGACACGGATAGAGAAAATCAAAGCTGACGTCGACCCTCGGAATGCCGCGTCGCTGCGCGTGTTGAAGAAACTGGGCTTTGTGGAAGTGGGAAGCGCCTTGAGGACGTACGAAACGCACATCGGCTGGTGTGACAGCGTATACCTCGAGCTGCGGCGGCCAAGGTCAAGTCGACTAGAAGAAACGGAATACTGTGAGACGTAAGTAGCAAGAAACATAGACTTGAAGTCCTCAGATGCATCCGGTCATCAAGTGGGGACACAATATTGATTGAGGAGGGGAAGGTATATGCTGTTATGTGGTGGGACTTTTGCAAAAGCGGTAGATATCAGAAACAACATTATCCAAACAAAAGCATACACATATCATGGATGAGAGGAGGTTTATGGCAGAGAGATAATGAAACAACAAGATGGAATTTCATACAGGGGTCTTGGTACTCAGCTTGCAGAGATTTGCTTCATCGTGACGCAAGGGCTGATGCACTGTATATCAGCAGAATTGAGATCCAAAAAAAAGAGGAGATCAGGTCGACAAGCGCTGCCCGGAAAAGAGGGATTCAATCATTGCTTTTTCTTTTTGGAAACCGGGGATGCTATTTGAAAAGTTTGTTCAGTCAACATCTCTCAGGTGACAATGAAGTCGACTTACAGGTAGTTTTTGCCTTGGACGCGGCCTTTCTCTTTCCATTGGCGTCACCACCATCGCCGTCACCAGATGGGCTCAAAGCCCGCTTTTTCGCGTTGCCTTTCTTTTCTTTAGAAACAGCCCAGCGGCCGACAGGTGCACCAGGTTCATCTATGCAATCTGGACAGAACCACTCGCCGTCTGGGACACCGTCGAGCGGCGGATCGAGACACTTAAGATGCCACGGCGCGTCACACTACAAGCATAGGTACAGTAACGCATGAGCAAGATTTTCACTATCCCGATTGTATGCATACCTTGTCGCACTCGAGTGGCGAGTCGTCCTCTCCGTAATCCTTATTGCAGACACACATAGGCGGTGGGTTAACCTCTTCCGGGTGGCGCGGCATTTCGGCGAATTTGTCAGCGGGTCTGGCGATGAGCAACGTTGTATTCTGACCGGCGGCGATGCTGAACACAAATTAGCACAATTCGATAAGGCAAATATGATGAGTGGAAGTTTACTCAATGACATCCACGCCGACTAATGGAAGATTGCGCGTCGGCTTGCTGGCGCTCTTTCGTTCCTCCGCCCCGAGACCCAGTTCACCTGTCAACATCAAAGGTGATGAACTGAAAACGATTGAACCCAACGATAAAGTCTACCAACCATTATTGGCATTTTGACCCCAGCATACCGTCATTGGTGATCCATCATCGTCTGGGGTCACCAGCCAATGGGTGACGCCTCCAGAGCGGGCAATGAGGACCTTGCAACCCCTACAAAGACAAGGGTGTTGGCTGCAATCGAGATACGCATGACTATAATGAAGCAAACAAGCATACATGATGTCCTGGATGAATCTGAACGTAGAGTGGGGCGAGCCTGAGGAGCCTAAAGGTGGGAGTTGATACTTCTGCTGAGAGGGTGAACTCGACTGCTACATACCGTCTCCACTCGTTTTCCACTTTATAGCTAGTCAATCACTTTGCTCAAGGACAGAGTCTTGATGCCTTACCTTTCCTGCAATGTAGAACATGCCTTGCTTGTCGACTACGACGCTACTGGTGGGCCCACTTGCTATTGCTGAAGCCGTGGAATTGTCATTAGGACCGGAAAACTAAGGGTCACCAGAGATCAGTTTGCTGGACAATGGGCGTGAACGTAAATACATACTTGAGGAACGACCTTGGGTTTCAAAACATCGACTTGATTCCCGAGTCCCAAACGACAGTAGCCATTGTATCCCCAAACATAGATAACCCTACGATCCACACAAAATGAGTATATACCGCTAGCGTAATGAAAATGGATACGTACCCAGCCTCATCTATGGCAATTGTATGTTGCTGTCCGGACGCAATATCGACGATCTTCTTGCCGTCAAGTTCTCTGACATAGACTGGACGCGAGTTGGTTGAATACGTCTAATTTTAGATATTACACGTACCTGGAACAGTTTCGATGTCATACGATGTCTTGTTTCCTGTGGTTATACGCTCCCCGGTGGTGCCATTTCCAAGCTGACCCTTTTCAGCGCTACCAAAGGAGAAGACTATTCACTGGTCAGATGATGTAAAGTGCGGTTTGAGATACATGAACACCGACCTTTACCACTCTCGCTCAACACGATAGAAAAAGTCACACCCGCTGAGGCCTTCACAATGTTCTCTTTGTTTCCCCCACGGGTGACGTTCACTGCTGTAAACCGAGAGATTTCTGGGCAGACATTTTGGCCGCACTGATTTGAAGTTAGGATGGGTCGAAAGGATGAGGGGATCCGACATACTTGTCCCAAGTTGTTCTGCCCTGCGGCCCACACTGTTCCGTCACTTCCAACCAGCAATGTGTGATTTCTGCCACAGGCTGCATGCACGAAAGTTGTTCCCGCCGCAGCTCCCAGATCCGTAGCCCTGACCAAGCGCGGAGCGTTTTCCGAGATGTATTCAGGGCCTTGAACGCCGAGGCAGCTAAATCCGTTACGCCCAAACAACCAAGCATTGCCCTCTATGTCGATCACAACGAAGTGGCAGCCAGTGCATGATGTATGCACAGACACAGACTTGACATTCAATAATGAGCGAAGAAGGTGTGGTTCGAGGAGATCGGGATTCCTGTGGTGAGGGGAATTCAAGTTAGGGTCATTTCAACATGACCACGCAACTTAATCAAAAAGTTCTAATACATACTGAAGCTCTGGCAGAATGTCGGGGGTAGCGCCTGGGCGTTCCTTCTTTCCAAGTTTAGGCCTACAGGTCGTAAGAGAAACGGTAAGGCGAGATTTTGTTTAGAAACCACCGTCGCAATGTGTGAGAACGCCGAAAACTAACCAGTCTGTACCACCACATATGAGGACTGGAGGCAAACGGAATTAGGAACGAGTGCGCGATATAAATAAGCAAACTTAAGTCACCTCGACCCCAGTTATCCTTGGTTGCTGATTGTGTTTCGTTGGTGGCCATGAGAGACTTTGATAGTTGAGAACGAAGTGCACGTTTAGAAGTCTGGCCTTGTTTGGCGCGCTTAGCCCCTTTCTCCAATAGGGCACCAACCGTTCGTGGCAAGTCAACGCTTCATTATGTGGCGCCTAACAAGTGGTACATCTCCTACATGAGGTACCAGGTTTACAATAGAATTTACAAATTATAGAGGTGCTCTGGTTGACGAAGAGAAATAAAGATAGTGCCGAGAAGGCATAAATAAATGAATTCACACAATTTCATCATGGGATGCAAACAGCACTATTACAGTGAGGTGTCAGTCAATTCATATGAACGAGGTAATTGGCTCCGCGGTACGCACTGAATGAAGTCCCGTCCCTCTTGAACGAGTACTGATGGTTCCGATTTGATCAGCTGGTACTTTCTGACAGAAGGGAAATTCGTACCTCAAAGTCATCCCCGTAAAATACAACCATGTCCCCATGGTATAAGCTTAAAGTAAACGAAGGTCTGTCTTTCTTCTTTGGTGGGCCCCTCCTTTTCTTTATGATGGCAGGTTCTAACGGGTTGTCTACGTCTTCCGCCGATCCGCCGGGCTCGTCATCCACCGTACCGCCCACAGCAACCCAGCCACTTTCGACGTCTTCCAGCGGATTTTCCTGAGGATCTGATTTACGACCAGGGGTTTTATTCTTTTCCAGAGACTGAGGAGTCACAGTTATCAGAGTTGTGCATCCCATAGCGAGGAGGATCGCGCATTGTTTCTTCGCACGGATTACTTCGTTTCCCTACAGATAAGCACACGCATTAATGTTGACGTTGACGATAGCAAGATGATATCGACTCACTCTTTTGGAGCCCTCCGTTATCCATGCAACAATCTTTATGTGTTCTACCCATATATTTTTCTCTGGGATCTCGGCGAACCAAGAGGTTCGATCGACTACTTGTTTCTTTGCGTCGTTGATGCAATCTGGCACACCATCCCAAGGTTTCTTGGTCGGCGTGGTGTTGCTTTTTGGACACTTTGCTGTGTAGAAGAAGTAGGGGTCTAACCACGACTAGGATTAGAATCGAAAAATCTGGAAGCTGGAAGATACATCACAGAAACGTACTGTTATCCACCATGGGACGCAGTAACGGGACCGTCAACTGTACTTGGTCCATGAGATTCGACATGGGTTTCTGCAGCTCCGCAACGTTTCCGAGGAAGATGTGCTTGATGTAAACATTCGAGTTCTCGTTGATATAATAACCAAATGTCTGCGTCCCATCTTTCCAGTTTGTTCGGGAGACCTTGGTACCCGTAGGGTAGGTATTGCGTGGATAATTGAGAGGCAAGCGCTCTTGTGGGTCGCGGATCCAGTACAAGTCGTAGTAGTACGGGTCTGTTGGTGCGGGTTCATCCTGCAATAAGTTGACAGGACGTCTCGATTTGAAAATCTCTGACAAAGAGGTGGGAATACAGATGGCTTACTTTACACGAAGAACTGGGACATTTTCGATGCCTGAGCGCTTGCTGGAAATTCAACCTACCGCACTTCGTGCATAACCAACCACGGGGAAGCACGCGATCGCTGTGCTGACGGCCGAACGGCGCAAGCACCTGCTCTGGCACAACACTGTCGTAGGCGTCACTCAAGAGGCAATGGCGGAACTTGTATTCGTGGTTAGCGATTCGCGCTTGCCGGTATCGGGGAGTGGTGGGATAGCGGATTTCTGGTTCGTCGGTCTGAGCGCCATCATTTGGTGATGTTTCCTGGGTTTCTGCCTCTGATGAAACAGAAGTCTCGAATGCAGCAGATGGAGTGGCATCTTTTACTTCCTCATTCCACCAAGGCCAGTCAAAAGAACCTTTCGGATGACTCGGCAAGATAATTTCTTCCCCACCAGGTGCCCATTCGAGGTGAAACCGCCATTGGACCTGTCCTGCGCAAAGCCCATTTGCTAGCTTCGATGCCTTGATGTTATCGCCCTTAACACGAATTTCTTGCAGCCCCAATATCTTGAAAAATCCAAGCATGACGTAGCCGAACTCCTTCTTGACTTCGACACCCCAACTCTCTTTCAAACGATCTCTGGAAATCATCACTGAGAGAGGCCGGCCAAATACGTAGGCATCAACTAATGCGGCAATTTCGTCCGGAAGTTGTGGGGGAATGAAATCATCGAGAGTGGTTGCATCGTGAGCCTCGGTTTTTGCAGTAGCTCCAGATTCTGCTTTCGGAAGAGGCGACATATCGTTCGCAGTTAACAAATTCATTTCAGTTGCCATGTCGTCTATCATAACGGGGACAGATGTTTGTTCAGGTCGAACTGTTGGCACTACACCGGAGGCCATTGGGGCCGAATCCATCCTGTTCATCGTTTCGCGTAGCACGATAGGGCCAGAGCCATGTTGAGGAGCGGCTGCTTGTTGTGAGTCGGATGGCATAGCGCCTTCAGAGGCCAAATTCACGTTGTTAGAGGTTTCGTCCTTCATAATCGGCATTCGAACTGAGGCCGCTTTCGTTGAAATATCTGGCTGGGGCGAAGGCGGATCAAAGCTCGCAGATGGATTGGGGTTGAGATGTGCATGGTACATTTGCATCGCCATTGTTGCCGGAGCATGATCTACCATCAAGAATTCGTGCGCAGAAACAGATGGTGCGTTGGGCGGCATGGAATAAGACGACTGAGATGAGCCTCCCGGTAGGTACACATCATCCAAAGTCAGTTTCGACGATGACGCTTGGGGTGTATTCCCAGTGGACTGAACCGAGAGACGGTATGGGAAGACGTTTGAGGGGTGAGACGGCCCATCCCAAGACGCAGCCGGCGTTGTGACTGCCCTACTTGGGCGATACATGCTAGATATCTGCCGAGCATTGTCCATCATCTCTTCCAATTTGGTTACTTGGTTCCATGTTCGTGGAAGGAGACGGGAGCCATGGCCGCTAATGGGTCCTTCATCGCTGGAAGCAGGTAGGTTGATAGGGGATGCCGGCGGCATGGCTGCGGCATTATTCACGTCAGGAGCCACTGGCAACGTCAGCTGGGGAATAGGTGCATATACCGCAGCTGGGGGCGCGGAAGTTGTGACGGGAGAACTGATATGGGTGGATGGTGGCTCCATGGGCGACAAACTTGCAGCAGGGACATATTCCACTTTCGCAGTTATATTACTCCCCGCCAGTAATTTCGGAGCGCGATACCGTGGAGCCTTTCGTATCATGGGTGCTTTAACCTTGGACGGTAGTATCACGCCAGAAGTTACACCAGGATTTGATGACGAAGCTACAGCCGCCGGGTCCTTGGTCAATTGCGCTGGCATAGTTGGAATAGGGGACACAAATGATCTGGTTCTAAACCAAGACGTCAGAGATATAAACCCACTTCAAAGCGTAGTACTCTTACGTGACGAGGTCCAGGCATAACGGCTGAGCCTCCTGGCGCTCAATTTCGAAGCAGCGATTTGTGTCGTCCAGCACAACCATCGGCGCTGGAAACTTGTACCATGATATCCCGTTGAAGCATTTAGTCCCAGCCAATTCTGGGAGCAGAGCAAGGAGCTCTTCTCTGCTCTAGATAGCCGCGTGTTTATGAGTTTGCGGCTTTTGAAAGATGGAAACGACGAACACCTGTCCAAATCCTGGGCGAGAGTGTTTTGGTAAAAGAGGTCGCCTTCTCGGTCGTCGACTCTGGTACCCTCACCGAGTTGATGATAACCTTCCACTTCGGCACAACAATGGCCGACCTGGTCCCTGTTGTTTCAACATTTTTTTAAAAAAAAGAGGAGGCATGGATTCCTGTATCGTGCACTCACTGGTAGTTTTCGCAGCCACTTTGACTACCACTTTCTTCGCTCTGGGAAGTTCGTTCAGCGTAGCCTCGACTTTGGCGCGTTTCCTTTGGCTTCCTTCCGACGGCCTGTCTGTTGCAACGCGTTTCTTGCCTACAGGTTGTGCGTTTGTTCTTTCTCCTCAAATAGGGGCTGGCGAGATGAACTTACGGCCCTTCGTTGGTGGAGTTTCCTCTACATGGCTGCCCTTTCCTTCAATTATGACTGCTGAAGCAGAATCTCCTGGAGGGACAGGATTTTTTCTTGGTCGTCCCATACTGTGTAGCGATCAAGATGTTCCAGATGAATGGCTGTAGGCTACCAGACGGTCCGCAGGATTAAGAAGAGAGATCGGTTCAAAATTGACAATACGGTGTGGGTAACATGAGATTGCGTCCGGGTTGTTTAGCAAGGTTTTTCAGGGATTTTATGTCAAGCAGCCAGGTATTCCAACCACAGAATGACGAAAGAAGCGCCAAATAGGTTGATTCCAGCTTGGACGTGAGTGTTGTGGGAAGAGGTCTGTTCATCATGAACGCGTCGGCTAGGAGGCTGATGGCACCGTCTTGCTCAGGACGATCATGCCCATCTGTATCTCCTGCACCCAATCCACGCCCTACCTCTACACAGTATACGAATCCGAGGACAACCTGCGACTAGAACAATGTGTTCGTGTTATATTCTCATCGAACGAGCACCTGGATGCCTGAAGACTGACGAAACGTGAAGTAGCCAAATTGCCATGAATTTGTAGATCCCTATGTCGAACATGATGCGCTCACCATCTTGCTCGACCTTCTTCTCCTGAAACGCGGGGTATACCGACATCTATTGTACAATAATGGTGCCCCTCCGAGGAGGCTGCGAGGCGCGAACATCAAGAAAGACGCGGCAGGGAAGGGGAAAGAGGGCGACGCCGATGCGCCTGCTAATGTCAAGGACCAGAAGGAACTGGTGCGTGCTCTTGGCATATTGTACAAACAGGCCCATAGAACCAATTTGCAGGACCGCTGGATACTGCTCTTTCGACTGGGAATTGCGCTCGTGTTTGTGGACGCATGTACGTTTCCATCGAACATAGTGTATGTATTCCCTGTCTGAACTCATTGTTCGAAGTCATCAGGTCGAGCTATCTGAGTATGTCACAAAACGATTCCTGCTCCGTTAGCTTCTGAATGTCCCAAGAAATTGATTTTAGAGATGGAAGTCGGCGCACGAAAGAGACGGCCTTCGCCTTTCTGCGGGTCTTCCTCGCCACGACTGCAGGTGAGTAACAGTCATGGTTAAAGTTTTGATGGTACTCAGTTCCTACCTGACAGAGACTCTGGCATTCCATGGAGGAATTATTCTGACATGTTATGTGTTCATGAAATTGAAAAACTTGCTCAAGATACGGTACCACCCAAATACCGTCAGCAAGTCCAGCATTCGTGAAGAATTCCGGTCAGTTTCAAGGCCTACTACCGCGCTCACAGGCCCTAATGTAGCAATGCATCAGTCTTTCTCTCATACCCTTCAGTCTCTTCTACTCATCCATCACCAAACTCTTTCTTCTGTTTCTGCTTACTGTCTGGCTTCCTTCAAATGCATCCTCACCCCCACAAATAAGCCATCCACTACCGGAGTGGGCTAAGCTACTGTCGGATTTGGCTCCAGGAAGTCTTGTGGAAGATATTTTCACGTTTATGGACGACGACATGTTGGACCGCGAGTGGATAGTTCGCAACATCTTGGGGGGCATGTCTGCCGGGTTCGGCCTTCGAGGTGAGTTGAGTCGCATTCAAACGCAGAGTAATACTGAAATGGATGGTCATATGCAGTTATCCTTGACATCCCTCCTGTGTTCACAACATTCATCATCCTTGCTGGTTGGGTAGCGAAGACTGCAGTTTCCAGCATGCTCAGTGGATGGGTTGGCGGAACCGGGAATGGGGAGGCATGGCTCGCCTATAGCATACCCTAACTCAACCCTCACTTGTCTAAAGGGTGTCTCTTGTTTCTAACAGTCGGACGATACAATAATCAACTGTGTGAATGTCACTGACATTCGTCCATTACTCAGGATGCTCGGCGGTGCGTTCTGCCACCTAGCCTCGCTTCCGCTGAGTACCATCGGCTTTGACATTTGTGCCAGGTATGTGATCTAGTGATGGCGACCGGCAGACGGTCCGGGTGGAGCTGATTTTCTGTCACCTCATCGGCCGACTAGCTCAGCTGGTTAGAGCGTCGTGCTAATAACGCGAAGGTCTTGGGTTCGATCCCCACGTTGGCCATGGCAATTGTTTTGCAACTCTGCCCAACATTTTTTTTAGCTTCCTAGAGCATTGGACTGCGGCTTCATTGCGTACCAGCCAATTATAGGACTTGTGGGCGTGCGGCTAAGTTTCCTTCCTGATCGGGCTGATTCTCATCGGCCGGCGACACATACAAGGCAGCAGTTGCCACTCTTCAAGAGAATTTTTTCGTAATTGAGGAGATGTCTGTCAGAACTGCTCTATATAAGCTCCCAGTAAGATTTCTTCACTGAGGTTTCTTTGAGGAGAGTGAGTGCAGTGCCAATGACGTAAGCCAGGCCTGGTCTGGATTGTGATGCGGTAGTCGGAGTCGTTGACGAGACTTGCTTAGTCCCAAGCCGACAGTCATCTAGAGAGCCTCGATCTGATTGTTACCCCACGCACAAGGAGCTTAGGATGCCCAAGCACATGTATGTTGCGGCTTTGCTACCCCGCTAATATATATATCCGCTCAGATGGGTACGCTCCGAAATTTTACTGCTATTCATCTCTTAATCCTAACTCTCCCCCTTTCTTGTTCTCCAGCGCAACATGTTGTTCCTGGAGTTGTTCGTCCTGAGTATATCTGCTCTCTCTGTTCACGCTTCCCATCACGAAGACTTCCACTCTCGTTTCAATCGCCACATCCACCCCCGGAATTACGTTACTCCGGCGACCCGTTCCTCAGCCTACGACTATGTCGTAGTAGGAGGTGGCCTTGCAGGACTTGTTGTCGCCTCGCGCCTTTCAGAAGACCCATCCAAATCGGTTCTTGTGTTAGAAGCTGGTCCGACAGGAGATGCTGTCGCATCCCAAATTTGTGCGTTTTCTGTCAAGCACCTGATTACATGAACGTCATTTTGAGCAGATCGAATCTAGTGACACCGTCTGCAACATACTTCAACTCTTTACTCGGTACTGGTCCGTATGACTGGACATATACGACGGTCCCTCAAGCTAACGCGAACAATCGTGAAATGACGCAGCCCCGAGGCAGAGTGAGCGCAGTTTTTCATCCCCACCAATAGACGGATCATTGATCACGGAATGATAGGTCCTTGGAGGTTCATCTGCTGTCAACGGAATGTACTTTCTTCGTCCGGCCTCACAGCAAGTGAACGCATGGCACGATCTCATCGCTCCCAATGATGCAAGCGCTGCTGAGAAATGGAGCTGGGACTCATTCTACACTGCGCTCAAGGCTACAGAGAACTTTACGGAGCCCACAGCCGATGCCGCCAAAGTTGCGGGGATGACTTACAGTATGGCCAGCCACAATACTACTGGCCACCTCCATGTCACGTACCCCGGATAGTACGTCCCCTCCATCGCTTGTCAGATGAACAAAGCTCAAATGTCCACCAGTATGGTCCCAGTTTCAAGCACATGGCTCCCCACGCTTGAGGCAGCAGATATCGCGGTGACAAACGACGCCTATTCTGGTGACAATGTTGGCGGCTTCTTCGCACTCAATACCATGAACGCTGCAAACTGGACGCGTTCCTACTCCAAGAGCGCCTACATCGATGTCTTGCCGCCACGAAGCAACCTCCACATCATGACTGAAGCTACCGTCGAACGGATCTTGTTTTCAGATGATCTCAATAACGGAAACCTTGTTGCCAATACGGTGCAGTTCTCTACCGGAGCTGGGACAAAGGTCCAGAATGTTACGGTTAACAAGGAGGTGCTTATGGCTGGTGGTGCCTACGGCAGTGCGCATGTTCTGCAGTTGAGTGGTGTTGGTCCGAAGGATGTCTTGCAGGATGTTGGCATTCCGGTTCAGCTAGAGCTAGACGGCGTTGGATCACATATGACCGACCATTTGTCTGTTAGTGTGTTCTGGAACTCCAAGGTCGATACCCAGGGATCCATTCACGACTCTGGCTCGGATTTCTCAGTAAGTTTCACCTCTGAATTGGTCAGCTTCCATTCTTAACACAGTACATTAGAAATCTACTCTCTTTAACGGCTTCGTGAATAGCGGAATCGCCTACATCAATGGGTCGCGTCTCTTCAATGGGGATGCCTCTTTCACCACCTTCATCAATGGCATCGACGACTCCACCACAGCCTCTGCCACCCTTGCACCAACGAAATCCGCCACTGGAATTGCTGGGTACAAAGCCATCTACGACGCGACTCTGCAGAAAATCTATCCCAACACGGGCCTCATTGAGATCCTCTTCAGCATCAACGCAGGAAATCAGATCGCCGTGCAGGCCGCGCTCCAGGTTCCGCTTAGCCAGGGCCGCCAGACACTCAAGTCCGCGTCGGTGTACGACCAGCCACTCATCGACCCCAACTACTTCTCGCACCCCGCTGACATTGTCGTCCTCCGCCAAGGCATCAAGCTCGCCAGGGCGATTGGTGCCACTGCCCCGCTCGCGGACGCCCTTGCGGACGAGACCTCCCCTGGTCCTGGCGTGTCTAGTGATCAAGATATTGAGAAATGGTTGAGGGACTCGGCCAATACCGAGTACCATCCCTCGGGCGCGTGTGCCATGCTTCCACGCGACCAGGGAGGCGTGGTGGATGCCAATCTGAAGGTTTATGGCACGAGCAACGTCCGTGTTGTAGATTCTTCGATCTTTCCCACGCCTCAGACGGCCCATGTACGTTTGCTTCTTCGTGACGCTTATAGTCTTGTGTTTGACATCCTTTTTTTTCAGCTCATGGGCCCTACGTACGCTCTCGCTGAGATGGCTGCATCAATTATTGCGGCTGCCAACGCGCCTGAGTCTAATACTCCTACTGCCAGTGGCGCTTCATCGTCAGCAGGGGCCAACCCTACCACTGTCACAGGCACCACGACGCAGCCACCCAGCTCTGGTGCTCGGTCAATCACTCAGATCTCCTCGTGGACCCTCTTCGGTCTCGTGGGTGTCCTCGCGTGCTTCCTATAATTCTTTGGTTCCTTTCGCTTCGCATAGCAAGGGCCAAAATGTGTAACCGTACTTCGAACTGCTTTCGTGGATAATCTGGATATCTCCGTTTATCAACCTACATCCCTTCTTTTTTTCAGTCGCTCATTAATATTATCAACATCGTCCCTCCCTCCCTTCCCCACATTTCTCTCTCTCCTTCTATATCTCGCGGGCGTTTTGTCTCCTCAACATAACAATACTTATTCTTCTGCATATGCATATATTCTATGCACCTGCCTTGATTATCGCATATTTACCATGGACTCATTCAAGATGTTGTTATGTCGCACTTAGCGGAAGGACTCTTATCACGAACTATTTGTATCCGTAGAGTTTCTCAACCTGTCGCACTACCCAACTCCCCTTTCCAGCTTAATTTTGTTATAGCCGGCGCCACTTGCCACCCCTGCCAATTTGCCTGCTGGTGCCACCCATCATGGCTTTGGTTAATGTACATGATGATGTTATAGCGATAAATGGCTCATCGTGATTCGAGATGTCTGGAAACTCCTCGTTGGTGTACATCATCACGGCGATAAAGTTGTCAAGAAGTGAGAGGTCAGAGGATCGTTAAGTGACCGGTTGGTCCCGGTCACACAAATACAGTAGGTCACTTACCAAATGAAGCAAACCTGTGTGGCTCGCCATGTGCAACCATCAACGATGACTTGACCTGCGTCCCACCTCGTCAGATCGCTTTCAACTCCTTTACTGTCGCATGGCTGGCCCTGGTCAACAAACCGGTATATTAGCAGTCGAAAATGGCTAAATTACGGTGCCTGACTTTCTTCCTTTCTTCAACCTCGCCACACCCTGTTTGGCTCTCAAAGGGAACTTTTGCTTGGACTCCTTCCACGTGGCGGCATCTCACCCCGACGGAACCAGCGACGGAATGCCTGTACCCCTCATAAGCGAACGACCTTTCAAGAGTCTTAGACGCAGTTTAGACAAGGGTAGCGCTTCTGGTCGTCTTCTCGGAGCGCGGTCATACTTTTCAAAAATTCCTGTCGAAATCATTGGCTTAATCTTCGAGCATGCCACTCATTCCGACGAGGATATAAAACGCACGGAAGTCATTCTTTCTCACGTATGTCGCCATTGGCGTGCCGTAGCTCTGAACACGGCTACCTTGTGGACATCCATGGCCATCGACATGTCGAAACACATCTCCCCAGCGACCTTCTTAATAACTGGGACCCGTATTCTCACTTACTTGGCGCGGTCGAAATTCCGCCTAATAGATGTATGGCTGAACATCGCAGGCACCCAACTCAGCTACCACAGGATACATTTGATGGATGCCCTAGTCAACCACATCGCACGGTGGAGAAGGCTCACCGTGCTAACAAACTCCGAGAGCCAGACCTTTCTGGTTTCTCGGATGCTAGGTGACCGTTATACACCCAACCTCGAATCTGTGACGGTGCGACTGGATTCTGCTGTAACAAACAACGATTCCATTAGCCTGGATCCTCTGGTCTTTCGAAATGGTGCTCCAAAGCTGAGCTACCTCTCGCTTGACGTCTCAAGCTCGCGTTTCTATCTGCCGCCTCTACAAAATGTGACGACACTCCTCTTCTGCGCTGCAGTTTATCAACCTCCTTGTTTCACATTCAAGACCTTTTGCACTGTTCTCTGTCTACCTTCGCTGGGGGCATTATCGTTGCACCAGGATATATGCGGGCCTCCTTTGGATTCCGACATTTTGGGTAATCTGTCCCTGCCCAACCTCCGACACCTCCGGCTCGATGCAAGTCCTGTCATCACAAACTTGCTCATGTACTTCAACGCGCCAAATCTTGAGTCTCTCATCATTGAGAACGTCGATCTGGGCAGCAGCAGCGACACAGGAGAGCCGACGTACCTCAAAGACCCTAGCACATGTTTTCCCTCGCTCAAGTATCTGACTCTGTCAGGGGCCGACCCAACCTCCCCGTCATCTGCCATCCCCATCGCCCGAATGACTCGGAGCGTAGAACACCTGATGGTCTCCGACTACACATTCTGCATCATCTACGACGTCGATTGGACCAATGAAGAGGTTGGTATTTGGCCAAATCTCTGCAGTCTGACGGTCTGCTGTGGTTGTCCTGTTGGTTATGGCTCAGGCTCAGGAGGCTTCGCGGAGCCCTCGTACTTCTTGCAAGGAGCGCAAACAAGGCGCGGAATGACTTATCGATTTATGCCGGAGACTCTAGAAGGGATGAGGAATAATAGGCTCGAAGATTTGAATGAGCTCATGGCGTTTTGTAACATCGAGGAGATTACTAACGTGTCAGCCATCACGGACGGTGAATGGCCACCATCACACATAAAATACAGTTTATAGATTACCCTCCTACTCATATTGACTCTCGGCCAAGAGAGCCTCGCAGCTTCAAATCTCTAGATTTCTTGTTCTGCCTTTGATGAATCAATTATTGTGCTATGCTCTGATTCTGCTATCTTCCAATATCCACAGTGGCGGCGACCGAAGACTCTACTTATTTTCAATACCACAACATGCACACTGATTCGGAGAAGGAATCTTGCACGAGTTGTTACATAGCAAGCCAATTTCACGTTGACTCCAAAAACATGAACAATGACGGGTGGCGGGCCGGGTGGCACACTTACGCCCGTTGGTTGTGTCGTGCTAATAACGCGGAAGTCTTGGCTTCGATCCCCACGTTGGCCATGATTCCATTTTATGGGCTGTAGCTTTCCTGCTAGCTCCCTGTCCTCTTACCTTACTGCTTACTGCTACTGTTCAATGCTCTACATTCAAATAATTTGTCTCATGTACTTCTACATCTCTTTCTTACCCCTCTCTTCGTTGCCTGAAAAGTCCCAAAGCCTCAAGCTAATCTGCATCCTTATTTCAATAGGCACAATCTCTAGGCAGATATTAAAATTACAAATTATTTCTACATTTCAGAGTCATCTGTCTACTCATAACATTCGGACGACCCCTGGACCGATGTTATATTTCCTGCAGTACTGCGAAAGAACACCGTGTCCCAATCAGACAAAACCCATCTGATTGTCGGAAGCCGAATGGAACGTATTCAATTCACTTCCACGAACGCGCGATATACGGTCAGCTCGCTGTCCGGTGTGTTTGCAAAGGTGATAGGCGTGTTTGCACCCACGAAGAAAACATCACCGAGCCCCACATCCAGCGTCCCCGAGTCGCCCCACTTGACCTGTGCCTCGCCTTGGGTGACGATCGCGATGCTGGGCCCTCGAAGGGGCGCGTGCTGCTCCTTTGCTCCGTGCTCGAGCCGTACCTGCACGACGCTGAACTCGGGAATGGGTGGGTCGTACAGTGTCGAAACGGGCGAGTTGAAGGGTCGCGCGTCTACGACGTGCGCGGTGGGTTTTGCAGAGGTATAGGTCAAGCCGGATACGAGATTGGGGATGTCGCGCAGCTTGGGAGTCAGCCCGGCACGGATGACGTTGTCGGAGTTGGCCATGCACTCGATGCACTCTATCACACCATGAGACGCGGCGGTCGAGGAGAAAGGAGGTAGACACACCTCCAGAGATGTATGCGTGCGGTTCACCCGCGCCGAGGAAAATGGCGTCTCCGGGATGCAGGAACACGTAGTTGAGCATGAACGGGCAGAAGATGCCCACGTCCCCCGGAAACTGGCTGTCCAACCTCAGCACGAGCTTCACTACGTCCACATCCTCGCCCTCTCGCGTGTTTCCAGCGCTGTACCTGGCCACAAGTAAGGTAACTCGATGCATTATGTCCCCCTCGTCCGCGGTCATTAGCGCAGCGAACAGGTCTCTCAGAGCAGCCTTTTCTGTAGGGCCGGTGGGCGTCGGCGAGTTGGCGATGGCGAGGAAGGCGTCGATGATAGAGCGCGGAAGCAATGCCCTGAGCTCAGGCACGCTGTTGAGGTACGACGCGATCTCTGGAAGCGGACGGAAGCCGCATAGCGCCTGGAAGGGTGTAATCGCGAGCGCCATCTCCGGCTTGTGGTTTGGATCTATAGTCGCATTCGTTGGAAACTCCTTACTTCCGTGATGATGAGCCCCGCACCTTTGTAGATGTCTGGCTGCGCCGCATGCAGTGCCACCGCTGTCTCCTTGTCAGGGTGCGACTGGATGCTCAGAGCTTTCTCGATGGAAAGAACTTTGAACAGGAACGGCAGATTACCGCTTCCCGCGTCAAACTTATCGATAACCTCCTGGCCGATGAGCTCTGGGTGCGCGGCGAGGTGCTCGGCGAGATCTTGGTGCGAGGACGCGACGCGCGAAGGCGATTTCGGGTGGGTGCCCATCCATAGCTATCGGGCATCGATTGGATGATTTCATGAGTGAAAAAACAGCTCGGCATTGCAGAGTTCATGCTAACCTCTGCGTATGGCGCGTGTTCATCGATGGAGAATCCGGGAACCTTCGACGCCGCTGCGAACTCTGCAACCTTGGATCCCTTGCCCGTCTTCCCCCAGTCGTACTGCTGCGTCGTGGGTGTAATCTTGAAGACCGACATGGCTACGTCTCGACGATAATGAAAGTTGAACGTTGAAGACGAAGTGTTATATCTAGCGCGTCCATCATGATGTTATTCCGGGTGAACATAGGACAAACATGCATTCCCTGCTTTGATGCTAACCGGGTATTGCCGAACACGCTCGTAGCCGATGATGACAAGAAGCTTGCAAGTTGCATGCTTCGAAATTGCCTCGAAATGTCTTCTAACACCAGAAACACGACGTGTATGAGGTTATCTGCAGTATAGTGAATGACCATTTCTTTAATAAAGGTAATGTCTTCGTCATCAACCTTTCTTGCTGGCAACCTTATATACACAAGGATTCAGACCTTGGTGGTAGTACATTCACTTTGCGATTACTTGCATCAACTTTTTCTGCAGTAGATCACTTCCTTTGACCGACTTTCCGCCCCCAGACCTCCAGGCCTCCTTTCAGACCCTCCGCACCACGGGCGTCATGCGCATGTGCTTCATCGTAACAGTGAACAGCGCCCATCGGGTGTCCTTCCTGTCCCGTCCACCAGCTCAGCCAACTCTCTGCGCGCACTCCTTTCGGGTCATCCACTAGCCCAGCAGCCCAGGTCCCCAACCAAGGGCGCGATGAGTCGAAATACAGAACAGTCGCGCCGCAAGTCGAGCAATGGTAACGCGCGTTCTCGGCTGAGGAGCGATACAGCTTCAGTCCTGGGATGGTCGTGCCGAGCGCGATCCCCGATTCAGGTGCTTCTGCGCCTTCTGGCGCGTGCGTAGTTCGCAAGAATGGCTTCATGGCGCCGCTTTCCTCGTCTTTGACATGTAAATCGACGAAGGGGATTTGCGCCCATGGGTGTGCGGGGAGCATCGATCCGGTTGTGGTTCTGCACGATGTACAACCGCAATAGGTGGCCATGAAGCGTGTTGGGAGGCCTGTATCCTCTGCGATCGGTGGTCTGTACCAGTAGCAGTTCTTGGGGAGTGGAAGCGTTGGTGCTGGGCGCGATACGAAGACCGAGAACGCGCCACAGTCACAGTGCATCGGGAGGTGTTCTGATACTGCTGGCGCAGCATCTTCTTTGAGCTGTGTTTGCTCCCGCACGAACAAGCCAGCGTCTTCATCCCCTCCGAAATATCGCGGGTTGTCCGCCGGGAGTATCATATCTGCGAAGCCACCATCCTTCGTGTCGCCCACCCAATGGTGTCCAAACAACTCGATTAGACCGTCGATACCACCCTTGATCAATCCAGTCGACAAATTGAATCCTGACGTCTGGAAGAAGACCTTCGCACCACAGGTGGAGCAGAAGTGGCTCGTAACAGGGCCAATGCCCCTGTGTGTTGTGTACGCGGTCAGAGCAGCGCGCTGCTCATCGGACGGCTTGAATGTCGAGGGAAGGCCGAGCGGGAATACGGCAAGCTGCCCAGTCCGCCGTCTGCAGGAAGTGCAGTGGCAAAATGTGTCCAACTGAGGAAACGTCAGTTCACTGGCATCAAGCGAAAGGTTGAATGCGCCGCAGTGGCAAGCTGCAGATATCACTCGTTGAGGAGGCATAGCTAAGTAAAAAATGGAATTGGATGCTTATCTTTATATGCAGATTTTGAGGTGAGGCTCTCCATAGCTCGTAAATGACTCATTCCCGGTTCTTAAATAACCGTGAACTGGATTTCCACATGTACACCAACATTTAATCACCACGCTAACGCAGCGTGAGATAAGAATACTAACATTCACCAAATGCATGGACTTCTGCGGCTCCATACTCGTGTGCGCTAATAAGCGCCCATGGCCCCATGATCCCATCACGAGGCCAAGCACAAGGCACAGCCACTCACAAAAGTAATAAAAAAAAAGTGTGGATCCCTAGAGACGCGGATTCTGTGATAAGTTGCAAGTACTCCGACTTGATGAACAGCTGTTATCAGTATCTTTAGAAGCATTGGTCAATTGAAAAGAGAGAGAGAGTTACGTGTTTTCTCCATGGGGTTGTCACGAGTGGATCGGGGTGTCCCAATCATACTACGGACGAGGAAGACATGTGCCCAAGATCAAAAGACGAGTGAGAGCGCGCAGCGCGCTCCAGTAGCCTAATTGAGATTGCCTCCCAATTGCCTGCATCTACACAAGACTATAGTTGATTGCTCAAATATTAGCGAGAGTGGGTGCGCATCCATATCTATCGGGTATCGTTAGAACGATTATGTGAGTAAAGAAAACAGCTCAGCGTCGCAAGAATTTGTCCTAACCTCCGCGTATGGCGTGTGTTCATCGATTGAAAATCCCGGGAACCTTCAACGCCGCTGTGAACTCTGCAACCTTGGATCCCTTTCCCCGGTCGTACTACGGCGTCCTTTGATACCAGAACCATAACATGTATAAGGTTATGTGCAGCATAGCGAATAGACCTTGCTCTAATAAATGTAATTTCTTCTTTATCAATCTTTCCTGTTGATAACCTTACATGCCCAAGGACCTCAGTGATAGCAAATTTACTTTGCGATTACTTGCATCAACTTTTTGGATCACTCCCTTTGACCAACTTTCCGCCCCCAGGCCTCCAGGCCTCCTTTTAGACCCTCCGCACCACGGGCGTCATGCGTATGTGCTTCGTCGTAACAGTGAACAGCGCCCATCGGGTGTCCTTCCTGTCCCGTCCACCAGCTCAACCAGCTCTCTGCGCGCACTCCTTTCGGGTCATCCACCAACCCAGCAGCCCAGGTCCCCAGCCAAGGGCGTGATGAGTCGAAGTACAGAACAGTCGCGCCGCAAGTCGAGCAATGGTAGCGCGCGTTCTCGGCTGAGGAGCGATACAACTTCAGTCCTGGGATGGTCGTCCCGAGCGCGATCCCCGAGTCAGATGCCTGTGCACCTTCTGGCGCGTGCGTGGTATGCAGGAATGGCTTCATGGCGCCTCTTTGCTTGTCTTTGACATGTAGATCGACGAAAGGGATTTGTGTCCATGGGTGCGCGGGGAGCATCGATCCGGTTGTGGTTCTGCATGACGTACAGCCGCAAAAGGTGGCCATGAAGCGTGTTGGGAGACCTGTATCCTCCGCGGCCGGTGGTCTGTACCAGTAGCAGTTCTTGGGAAGTGGAAGCGTTGGTGCAGGACGCGATATGTATACCGAGAATGCGCCACAGTCACAATGCATTGGAAGGTGTTCCGATGCTGCTGGCGCGACATCCTCTTTGAGCTGCATTTGCTCCCGCACAAACAAGCCGCTGTCTTCATCTTCCTCTACATATCGTGGGTCGTTCGCAGGGAACGTCATATCCGCGAAACCACCGTCCTTCGTATCGCCCACCCAGCTATGTCCGGCGAATTTCATCAAACCGTCAATACCCCCCTTAATCAATCCAGTCGACAAACTGAAGCGCGACGTCTCAATGAAGGCCTTCGCACCGCAGGTGGAGCAAAAGTACGTCGTGACAGGGCCAATACCCCTGTGCGTTTTGTAGGCGGTCAGAACAGCGCGCTGTTCGTCGGAAGGCTTGAAATTCGTCGGAAGGTTGAATGGAGCTTCGGCAAGCTGTCCGGTACGGCGTCTGCAGGAAGTGCAATGGCAAAGTGTGTGCAGCTGAGGCAGCGTCAATATATCGATGTCCAAAGAAAAGTTGAAGGCGCCGCAATGGCAAGAGGCCGATATCACTCGCTGAGGGGACATGACTAAGTGACAAGGCAATTGATTGCTTACCCTTATATGCAAACTCTCAGTCGAGTCTCACCATGGCTCGTAAATGACTCATTCCCGGTTATGACCGTGAAATGAATGTCCACATGCACCCCAATATTCAATTACCACGTCAATGTAGCGTGAGATAAGAATACTTACATTCACAAATTCATGGACTCTGCAAGGAGTGTGGCTTCATATGTATGTCAGCAATAAGCGCCCATGGCGCCATGATCCCATCACCAGGCCAAGGCACAGCCACTCACGAAAGTAGAAAAGTGTGGATCAGTGTGGATTAGTGTGGATCCCTAGAGATGCTGATTCTGTAATAGGTTGAAGGCGCTCCGACTTGATTAACAGCCATGATCAGTATCCTTGGTCCCGTGGTCTTATGAGCAAGCATTGCTCAATTGAAAAATGGAGAGTTACGTCTTTGCTCCATGGGTTGCCAGAAGTGGGTCGGGGTGACCCAATCGTAGTACTATGGACGAGGAGGGCATGTGGCCAAGATCAAAAGACGAGCAACACCGGGCACCTCTCTCTCCCTTCCTGAGAAAAACTCAAGCGATTGAGGGTACAGAGCTGGGTGAGGTTGCAGCTCAGATACCTCGGTCGGAGGCCGACTAGCTCAGCTGGTTAGAGCGTCGTGCTAATAACGCGAAGGTCTTGGGTTCGATCCCCACGTTGGCCACTTGTATGTTTTTGTGCGGATCCTGCAGTACACTATTAGCCATTTTGCTTCATATGTCCCGACTTGGTCCCGACATATGTTGGAGTCTATTACTCGTCCACAGTCGGCTTCGTTTTGTCTGCTGTTCCGTCCGGCGGCGCATGTTGGCGGTACATATTCCTGATATTATCTTTATCAGCTTTCACAGGTGTCGGGTACGGCTCGTCTGTTCCGTTTGTGCAATCACAGACCTGCTTGAGATATGGTGCATGAGCCCTTGACCTTCTGACGGACCCACATTACGACAATATTACGAGAGTCACTATGGCAGGGCTACATCCGAATTGTGAAGAATAAAAGACAATCCAAAATGAATGTCTTGATATTCTCGATACCAGATAGTAAAAAATATGATGACGGATTCCGGAACAAGTGTGGCGCATAGAACTCCTCTCCCCTCAACCATCGTATGAGTAGGTATGTCAGCGGTGAGCGAGCCCATGACGAATCGTGATAGCAATGGAGGGTTGACGGCAGCGAAAGTCGCCTACCGGAACTTGGAAATTCCTGAAGTTTCGCGGGATGCAATTGGGCCTGGTTGGGGTGACAGTAGCGGTAGTGAAGCAAATACACAAGGCACCGTTGTTGAGACCAGGCTACTGATCATTCAGCAATACCGTATTCAAGCAGAAAAAGACGTCGGGAGGAGGTTCATGCGTAGTCACTCAACAACGGTCGACTTCCGTCTACATCAAAGAGCTCCCTCTACATCCGGCAAAATTCAGCCATCGGTAGTAATTTGTGACCGGCCCGCCTCGGACCACGCGAGAGATGGTCTATATATGGCATTTCTTACCATAAATGGCTTCCAAGCCACACGTTGCCATGGCGTCAAGCCGTGCCTTGACTGAGCGGAGAGCGCCCACCGCGCTGGGCTCCGGAAGAACAGAAAAAAAAGACAGGAAAATGCAAAAGTATTCCCATCTGATTGGGCTTGACGCAAAGATAAAGTGCCACGCCCCCTTTCACCTCGTTGCGTCCTGACCTCATCCACGTTTTCTGCTCGACCATCATCTGCACTGGCCCTCCTCTGGCCCGCCTCAACGACTACCACGATTCCGATACCAGCGTAGGCCCCGCCGTATAGATTTAGAACGACATCATAAAGGCTTATCCAAACGCGGACACGACAAGATACCCACGTCCGGCTAGACATCTATTGTTCCAGCGCGCAGACGTGATTTAGATAGCACGAGGTGAGTTGGTTCAACTTTTCAACGCCGGTAGGCTCTAACTCCGACCACTAGTTCATATACTTCTCAACTTCAACATTTTTTTCATTACCCCGCCTTTTTACTTTCACCATCATGAACTCATCGACGACGTCGACTTCGACCATGCCTACTTCCACAAAACCACCATTCGTCTCCTACTCGTCGTTCTTCGCGTCTGGCCTTCTTGCTGCAAACACGCCATTGCATATGCGACGTGGTACTGTGTCCAGCAAGAACAGCGAGGGCAGCTACTCGGACTTTTCCAATGACAGCGATGCATACTACGCCTCACGCTCTGATGACGAGCCCTCCACGAGGTCATCGCCTAACCGGGACATGGATGTGGACGACATTCCTACCCCCGACGCGCAAAACATCAACCTGGCTGCGGCCCAGAGGCGCAGCGCCACTCCGACCCCGTTGACGCTACAGATGAAGGCCGAAACCGAAGACATCACCCCTGTGCAAAGCCCGCAGCCTCCCTCCGCGACCATCAAAGCAACACCAGTATCACCTGCGTCCGCAGCTCCCCCGAGACTACGCCGGCGCAAGTCCAGTTTGACCATGGCTGCATCGCCCATCTCTGCCATCCGTTCCTCAACGCGCACCGCGAAGCACCAACAGGAGTGCATGCAGAAGGCGGCGCCAGCGGTTCATGCACGCGCGCGCAGTGGCAGCCTAGGCGGCGATGTTTCGTATAATGCTGGCGTGCCGTCACCAGTGAGCCCTGGGGCATCACTGGTGTATGGTGTCAACGCGCTCAGCATGAGGTCGGCTGCGACGGAGGCGACAAGCATGCTTGGACGGATGAGGAGTGGGAGTTGTTCGAATGCCGTGGTTGTCCCGCCAACAGTGGCTCGGTACGTGTTCCTCTCCCCGTGTCCTTCGTCACTCGTTCGGTTCTCTAATCTCATATACGTATGTTTCTTCGTACAGCCCACGTAGGATCCCGCGTCGCGTGCTCAACGCCGCTTTCCCTGCACCACCCGCACCACCCCCAAACGCGCCTCTTCCCGCACTTCCTCTTCCTTCTACTCCTACTCCCAGGCAGCAAATACGTTCAGACTCTGCGCCAGCGGCCCATGGTATTCTGTCGTCGCCATCTGTCATCCACGTCAAGGGCCCATCAGCATCATCGGTTTCGAGGACCTCGGCCAGGGCCCGCGGGCTGTCAGTCTCAAGCAGCACGCTGAGTGGAGAGGAAAACTGGATCAATGAGGAGCATTGAGATGTGACGTGTGAGCATAAGCGCGTCGCTGTCTCGTTTAATATGCTCTTAGCTCAAGTTTTCTCCGTGGTTGACAGAACCTGTCATCGTCTCTGTCATTCAGGAATATCAGTACGGCTAATGTCCTTGATGATGATGGTTCGCTCGCAGATACACGCTCAGGAAAAGATACTTTTAACGCATCAAGCCGCGACCGGGTCGCGATTCATAATTTAGCCTTCCTCAATAACCAACGCAAACGCAAAAAATCGACGCGCCTCAGCCGTAGTCATTTATTTGTGCATTTCTTTCTTCTTTCTCGTCTTCCCGCATTCTATCATCGACCATCATTCCGCATCGGCATCCCTCATGAAATCTTCCACTCTTCAGCTCGGACTCATGTTGACCCCTTTATTTATTCCCTTTATCTTACAGCACCTAGGGCTGGCCACTATTATTTCACATTTATATCTCATGAACAGATTCTCGACTAATACTCCAACCCTCCCGATACTCAAACGCACAGACTATATGGTCGAAATCCGAACATGCCCTCAAAATATCAAACCATGTCAAAAGACGGGCATCCTTCGCACCCCCGCAGAGGACTCCACCATCATCCACGCTCGTTACTCGTTTACGCCATATCATATATCCTATATCCATTCCGGTATCCAGAATCCTATCCTATATCACATACTATACCTACTCTTCTCCTACACTACTCTACATCCCCTCTCCCGATATTCTTCGTCTCGTTTTGTTGACTTATGTCCAATTCGTAGATATCCTTGATATCCCACCCACTATGCAACATACCATGCCCTCGTATGCCTAGGTCGTTTCATGGAATGATTCATGAATCCAAACTTATCGTAACACTGTGAGGTTGCTCAAAGAAGTCGGGCGTTCATGGTCGTCTCTCAGTCTCTTTCTGTGACACAATGTGAACATGTCACTACACTAAGAACGCTGAGAGAGAAGTTGAAGAGAAGCCACGCAAAAAGATGTCAAATGGCCAACGTGGGGATCGAACCCAAGACCTTCGCGTTATTAGCACGACGCTCTAACCAGCTGAGCTAGTCGGCCAATATGACGACGCGTTTGCGCTATGACGTCAGGCGAGTGATTGTGGGCGCCTAAATCAATCACAACAACTTCGTCCTCTCGCTGGGCATAAAAGCCCAAAGTAGGTACACTTTCACGGACAAAACCACTTCCCCAGGCTGTGGATGTATTCTTATCTCAATACGTGTTGACGTGGTAATTGGATGTTGGAACGCATGATCACGGATACTTGAGATCCGGGGTCTGAATGAGTCATATCGAAACTGATTTAAAGGCGAGAAATCAAATTCATCATCATCAATAACATCTGTATATGTCTTCTCAGGGTTCTCAACGACTGGTTTCTGCCTCTTGCCATTGCGGCGCCTTCAACTTTTCTCTGGAAATTGATGAATCGACACTCCCTCAGCTGCACACACTTTGCCATTGCAATTCCTGCAGACGGCGTACCGGCCAGCTTGCTGAAGTGACTTTCAGCCTTCCGCCAACGTTCAGGCCCTCCGAGGAACAGCGCGCCGTTCTGACCGCCTACACAACGCACAGGGGTATTGGCCCTGTCACGACGTACTTTTGCTCCACCTGCGGCGCAAAGACCTTCACCGAGACGTCGCGTCTCAGTTTGTCGACTGGATTGATCAAAGGCGGCATCGATGGTTTGATGAAATTTACTGGACATAGCTGGGTGGGCGATACGAAGGACGGTGGTTTCGCGGATATGATGTTGCCTGCGGACGACCCACGATATGTAGAAGAAGGCGAGGACAGCGGCTTGTTTGTGCAGAAGCAGATGCAAATGCAGACCGACGCGGCTGCCGCGCCAGCAGCATCAGAACACCTTCCAATGCATTGTGACTGTGGCGCGTTCTTGGTATACATATCGCGTCCTGCTCCAACGCTCCCACTCCCCAAGAACTGCTACTGGTACAGACCACCGGTCGCAGAGGGTACCGGCCTCCCAACACGCTTCATGGCCACTTTCTGCGGCTGCACCTCATGCAGAACCGCAACTGGATCGATGTTCCCCGCGCACCCGTGGGCCCAAATTCCCTTCGTTGATCTACGCGTGAAGGACAGTCAAAGCGGCGCGATGAAGCCTTTCTTACATACCACGCAAGCACCGGCAGGTGTAGAGGCACCAGTATCTGGTATTGCGCTCGGCACGACCATCCCGGGACTCACACTCTACCATTCCTCAGCCGAAAACGCGCGTTACCATTGCACTACTTGTGGTGCAACTGTTCTGTATTTTGACTCATCGCGCGCTTGGCTCGGAACGTGGGCTGCTGGATTGGTGGACGACCCGAAAGGAGTGCGTGCGGAGAGTTGGTTGAGCTGGTGGACAGGGCAGGAAGGACACCCCATGGGCGCTATTCACTGTTACGACGAAGCACGTACGCACGACGCTCGTGGTGCAGAAGATCTGAAAGCGGGACTGGAAGCTTGGGGACGGAAAGTTGGGCAGAGGAAGTAATCTAATCCTAATACAACCGAGCATACATGTACAACAGCAGATAAATATCACGGAATCCACTATATATGAGGAAGAAAGTTTTCCCAGCCAATTTGAGCGCGCTGGCCGGGTTGTAGACTGCGAAGCGCCAACAACGCTACTACGAGGAGGGCTGTGCGCACACCAATATACACTGGCAGCTCAAGGAGGATGATCCAGAATATGTATGTCGGCCAGCGCTCCCTGGACTCTAGAAAATTGCCGAATCGTATAGAAATATTTCCCCGTCTACTGTCGACGGCCCAAATGATAGACAACGCCCCGGGGAGTACTGTAATTGCAAGAGCTGCAATACGCCAAATTATTCGCTCGGCTTCTGACGGGAAGAAGAACCGCCATGCTATACAATGGATCGCTTCGAATCCAGAAGCTACGATGCCGACCACTGTAATAGGCAGCGTTTCTACGGCAGTGGGCGGAGCGTAAGCATAGAAAAAGGATACACTCATCTCGCCGTCTGCTGGTCGTTGTAGATGATAGCGCCTGAGATTATTCAATTGCGTTTTCAACACCTCAACTGGAGTCTTCCTGGCCTCGGTAAGGATGACTTTGACGTCGTCAATAATTTCTCTTGACACTCTCTGGATGCGCGTCATCAATGTCATCTTTACTGATAATGGAAATAGTAGTAAGTGAGTGCACGCAGGAATAGGCAACGAAACGTTACTTTTTACCGGCCTCGGGAGGTCTGACTGTTCCTTATCCACGCCTGGTCCTTCATTTGGAATGCCTACCACAAGAAGCCCAAGTCAGTGCCGGCAATCATATGATGGTATCTAAATGACCAGATACCTTCGGTAGATGATGATGATGGTGGTGTCCATACAATTGGGAACGCATAATGTATGCTTAGCGGTTTATCCCACCATAGGTAGTAGTTTCCGGCATTAAGGACAGCAAATGCCAAAGTGACAAGCTCCAATTCCGTGACATCAAGTCCAAGTGCCCATCGCGAGATGCACTGCACTACAAACCATGTGGTTTGCCCTACGACAAGCGCTTTCGAGAGCTCGTCACCTTTGCTTTTATCCTTGATATCCTCCTTGGTAGGAAGCTTGAATTTGACATCCTCCGGGAGTATTTTGTGTCCAGCATACTCGAAACTCTCGCCTTTCAAGAGTGGTAGTAACTGTGTGTGTGGGTCACAGACAACGCCTAAGCGGTTCTCTCCTTTGAATATCATAAAACCACCCATTTGAAACAGGTATGCATGCATTTTTGTGAATCCATACCCTGCGAAACGGTCAATAAAAGTTGCAGGAATTAGTGAGATCAACCCAGTCCGGTACCTTTCAACTCGGATACCTTTGCTAAATAATATGCCCCGACCCACTGTCGCATTGCCCATAAGAAAATTAACTCAGGAAGAAGGATTCCCAAGTTCATGATGTGAACCCTAGTCAACGTCCCGTTCCATTTGTCGTGTGTGGGAGGCTTGATGTTTGGGTGAATCGATACCCATGTGCAGGCAAAGATGGTTGACAAGCAGCTCCACAGAATATCGAGAACCTGCCTCTCGTTACAACCTCCCTGAGCCTGAGATTCATGTACTCGAGTATATCCCCGACATTGTGCTGCAGGTCCTGGCATACCGCGGTGAATGTCGACCTAGTATAGTTAAGACCCCAGGCATGTGGCGAGAGCGGATGGCCTGAGGTGTTTTTAAGGACATAGAGAAGAAAAAACAGAAGAATCATGGGGGGTGGAAAGAGTTTGGGATGCGTAGGCTAGCAATAAGGCAGGTAGACTAGTCGCGTACACGAGGCTTTAATATACTCTTGTTAAAATAGAGTTACTGACTGTGGTTATGGAACGTGCTCAAACTTGAATCAAGTATTAGTTTATCCACTCTGATTTGATTAACCCATAATATTATACATTGAACACCAGCACCTAGACATCGGCTGACAAGAAAGACCGAGCTGGAACGTGAGTGGCACAGGCGTCTCGCTTATGGACACTGTGGGAATGTATCTAAAATTTCAAACTCAGTTCTTCATGTGTAACCTCTCTCACGGTTGGACAGTCTAAATTGATATATTTAGCGTTTCAACTCCAGCCTGCACTCTGGGCCTCCAACAGCCCCTGAAAACGTAATTGTTCGTTCTGCTGGTAACCCATTTTGAATATGAATTCGCCGGCATAGATGTTGAACAATTGCACGATACATATCAAAATACGGGACCCAAGATGGTAATAGATACTGATCCCAAATAGTCTTACTCGAGGCCGAATTCCTTCTTCACCGCATCGCACACCTCAAGCCACCTTTGCCCGACGATCTCAAAGTCGCTCAGCTGCACAAATAAGCAACATGCCAAATAAATCATCATCCGAATAGCTCACCTCAGTGAACACTTGCGCGCTGCAGCGCGTCCACCACTGGCCGTTATGCTTGAAATGCGCACTGAAGGCTTTACGATCGAGCATTTCTTTGCGCATGAAGGCGTGAACAGGATATGTCTCCTCAAAGCCATTTGGGAGTGGTAGAGCAACGTTTACCTGGTGTGAGATGAGCATATCTCAAATATACGGTATCAGAAAATGTACCATGTTAAGCGTTGACTCGCCAGAGGGGTCCATGACTTGTGTCCCCAGGACCTCAGCGAGGCGTTTGCCGCCTTTGAGTGCAAGGTCGTGACAGTACGCATTGATCTTCTCTTCTCCGCCGAGCCACTTGCGGAATCGCAGAGCTGGAATGTTGATTGTGAGATTACTCCAGTTTCCCAGTGTTTCTTTTGGAAGCCTACCATCAACCACAGTGAGGTAGGGTGCCCAGTCGATTGTGCCGTGCCCTGAATGCCTCAAGAAATCAGAATAACGTCAGCGCTATAAATTCGATTCAGACTTGCAATCAAATTGTTCGACAAAATTTGGGAGTCCATTTCGGTCTTTGGGCGAGATATATACCGAAGCGGTGGGAATTGAGGTCTTGATAATGTGCTGGTTCCGGAATGGCACATAAAGCACTGCACAGGAGCGCTTTGCACTGAGCCACTTGTGACAGTTCTATCCGAGCCAATGAATTAGCAAGCGCGGCATGCAAACTGAGATATACACGTACCGAGATCCAAAAGTCAGGTGCGGCTTCCGTCAGGTTCAGGCCAACTTCCTGGCCTATAGAGTGTGCAGCATCGACGACGCTCCAAACATTTGCATCCTTCGCGATCTTGGTCATCTCCTTCCAGGGGAGAAGGCAGCCCGGGTTTGAAACGATACTGTCAATAACCGCTACGCGCCTTTTGTTAGGGTTCGCGGGGTTTGCGTCTAGATACTCTTTGAAATTCTGGATGATCTCCGCATGGGTGGTGGGGAAGCCGATGGGGATGGTAACCAGCTTGGGATGTGGGAGAACATCAGAGATGTAGTGCGCGGTGCGCAGAACGGAGTTATACGTTGTTGTGACTGGTGGCAAATACTGTGTGCTCAGCATCTCCTAGGCATCATGAATCAAGAGACATACAGGCGAAGATCATGTCCCCCTCCTCCCACTCAAAATTCCGCATGACGGTGGCCACACCCATGGAAGCGTTTGTGACGAAAACCACTTCGTCCCTCTCCGCCCCAATCAGCTCCGCGACTTGCGTCCGCGCCTCCACAAGCAAAGGGAGGTACTCGATTCGATGGAAGAGATCAGCATTGGATTCAACGCGCAAAGTGAGCTCATTCGTTGCCTCGATCACAGGGCGCGGGGTCGTCCCGTAGGATCCTAGCCACAGATAAGCATTGCAGAGCGCAGCGAGTCATGCTCGAAGAGATAGCTACCATGGTTGAGATTCGTGTACTCTGGGTCGATCGCGAAGTGCTTCAGTAGCTCATGTCCAAAAGGCGGCGCCTCTTCAGAGTAGAGATCCTTCTTGAGCTGCATGGTGGGAGGCCGAGCGGTGGACCTGTGATAGTTTCGGTGTGAGTTTGGGGTGTACTCAAGATCGATCAATTTGGCCGGACTAAAGATAGGGGCTAATGATCGGCATGACTCACGCGTCTGTCATGGGCGCTTAGATTGTCAAAGTACGACTCAGAGGAGGGTTGATGCACGTACTATTCGAATTTCCTCAGACTTATAGTCCCATAAAGCCTAACGAGTCATATCTGAGGGTGTCGCTACTCAATACTTGGCGAGTCGCATTCATGATCATGAGATGCCAACAGAGTCGAGTCATTCGCGTGGTACACATTTGTTAGTAAGCGGAACGTTCCTTGCAGGGCTTAAAATTTTCTGTTTGATTCGACGGCCGTGTCGTCTGGGGGATTGATAATTCTTCAGCAGGTTCCATTCATAAACTTATCTATAGCTTGCTGCAAGGCGTCGTTGTACTGTGTTTCTAGCACTATCAATCGCCAGTCGGATTTGAAAGCACCCACATGCTGCGTATTGAATACGGCACGCAGTTGTCTGCCCGAGTGATTTAAAGAGTTTGGCAGCGGAGGTTGTTCCGTTCGTTTAGCGAGGTCCAGCGGAATCGTGTCAAGTCTCGGTGGGACCTTACCATTCTAATATTGGTTGAAAGCTATTTCTTCGACCCGTAGAATTGAGTTACAAGACCGCTAAAGGGACGGAAGACGGGACGCCGAATCCCGATGCTACTTGACGCTTCTTGAAGTTTGCAAGGGTCCTGCGTGTGAGTTAGCCAAGATAGGCCAACAGAGTAATAGGATAATCATTCTTACCTACAAAAACACTGACAGAGAACTATATCATTTCTTGGGCCCATAATATGAAGGATCTAATGAAACTCGTACAATATCGCATTGGACTTATTGCTGTTTTCATAGATCATGGCACTTGCCAGTGATGAACTGCAAGTTGGCGGAGAGAGCCAAACCGTGGTTCGCAAATCTACATGAAATCTATAGATTCACAAACCTGCTATGTGTTGAAATCCTTTCTCTCTCTTTTTAATATTCGTTGATCTCGCTTCAGCCTGAACTACCAATGAACCACTGGAAATTACTAGTTAATATCATTTGCCTTTCTGGCTCAATAAGTAAATAAGTGTTGTATAAGTGTGGAACATTCCCCCCGTGCGCCGGGCGGTGAGCCAAAAACGGCCCACTTCCTTCTGCGACCCGTAACGGCACGCGTCTGTGACCGTCACGCTGGTTTCTGAGGGGCCGCCTTTCCACATGAGCTTTTTTGATCATTTCCTTCTCCCTCAAACAAGCTTCAGCTTGTCCTCAGATGGATATATGCAAGAAACAAGAACTTCTTGAACGCCATCGACTTTTGTCTTATGGAACCTGGAATGAATCGAAATTGGAGCCCTCCGAGGCTCCATTGTTACCACCATCGAGAAACTACTTCCCAATTCCGACCCAGCGCATATTCATTATCAGGCGGTCTTGGACTAAATAACACTCTTTAAACGGATCCATGGGAACACTGTGCTGGATACTGAATTGCTCTTTGTCGCCCATCGATCAAACTTCCTAGGCGTTTCTCTTCGATGTGGGTGCATCACCTGGCGGATCCTCAGGATGCTCTAGACTGCGACTATCGAACCCGGCAACCGAGTGGCGGAGTACGGTGTGCGACCAGTTTCCGGTGTGCCCCTTGACGGAGTTGTATGGCCAAATTTCCTGCGAAGTCTATCTGACGGGGCTTCATGCATGCCGCAAATTCAGAACCCTCGTGCCATGGCTCCTGTCAATGTGCGCGTCACTAAGCTTTGCGCGCGCCCGTCGCTCCTGGGATATAATAACGTCGTGCTTTGCACGCTGCTGACATTTAATACGCCCCGTGAAACAGCTCGAGATTATTCTCTTTTCTTGTCCATCTCATCGTCGTTCGTTACTCAGTTTGTTCATCCTCTGGAAACATGTCCACACGTCCATTCGTTCTAGATAATACGTAAGCTCTCGCCACTGTATCTCCTTGTTAGACGCTCTTACCTCAGCTGGGACGAAGATTGGGTGCGGCGCTTATAGGAATAGTCGTCGGAGCGACGTGAGACCCCTCTTTTATCCAATTCGAGCTCAATTCTCAACTCTTCCTAGTCTCCATGGAGGTTCGTCGCAGTGGGCCTACGTCGTTTCTTTGATTTATAATACATATCCTCTTAGTGTCCGTTGTTCAAGCATGGTACTACTACGGTCATCAGAAAGACCCGTGGACGATCAAGCTACTGGTGAGCAGCTCACAAGGCTATGCATCGTACCTGATACGACGAGGGACGAACAGGTCGGCGCCGTCATGGCCTTCGATACCATCCATCAAGCTCTAATTACGCACACCGGTATGCAAACTTGACTTACCCTTCACCTGACTGACCATCAGCCTTTCTTAGTCTATACCTACACGGTCACATATTGGGGAAGCCCCGAAGAGCTTCAAAGATTAGTATGGTGTGCACATTTACCCAGCCTTTATCCGTGCTTGATCTGACCCGCCTGTCTCGTCAGGAGTCTACTGGTAAGTCGAGTATATTCGCAATATGATACACACTGCTGATGTCATTGGAAGGTCGAAGTCATATTCAACGTGCGCCACTGTTCACATCCACTCATATTCATGATAAAGAAGTAATCCTCTTTTTGGTTGCTTTCCTAGGGATTTACGGCATTGCTCGTGCAAAGGTGCGTGTCTTTGAGGAGGAGCCCATGACCACTAACTAACCTCCTGCTTACAATCTAGTTTCCTCGCAATGCGTGTCTGGCGGTGTACGTCCTTGTGTTTTGCCACGTATAATCTCTTCCCTGTGCTCGGATGCTCAAGATCGCCTTGTCGGATTGGATTTCTGAATGTAGTGAGCAATCGAAAGAAATTCTTGACGGGTGTTGTGGTAAGTCACGCTTTCATCACGTCAATTTACGCTTCAAGTTCATGTGAATGTCTTACACGTCTTCGTCATCAGGCTCTGCTCGTTCTTGCTGAATTCGGTATGATATTGCGCTCGAATTGTGAGGGCATGTGTACTGACCAGCTTCATGAAATCCATATTCAAGTCTGCGTCGTTGGTATGTACACACCTTGTTCCAATGTGTGTAGCTCCGGCCAATATTCATCTCGACTTGCACAATTTCAGCTTTTACCACAATGTCGTACGCACTGTCCATTTGTCTTTGCCTCCTCCCTTTTTTGATACATGCGCCTCGGCTTATAGGCTTCATTACGAAACATTCCTGCAACTTGCGACACTCAAGGTGCGGTCATGGCTACCCTGTCGAATTCAAATCATTAATATTCAACGTAGTACCTGTCCATTACCGTTAACGCGCTAGCAGCAGCATGCGACGTTCTCATCGCTGCCACTCTCTGTCTCTTACTGCATTTCTCTCGTACTGGCTTTCATAGGTGCGTCCATATTTCTATTTATGGCTCCACTCGTCATCACATCACTCACATTTGACTCACATCCGCGCCTTCCCTTCCCTTCGTGCATTTATCAGATCAGATACAATGATCAACAAGCTGGTAAGCCTAGTCTGAAGTCCATTTGGCTACGTTTTCTCTTCGTCGGTTTCTCCCGCCTAGGGCCGCTGGTGCTTCTCAGGAGAAGACGACCGGGGCACGCATGCGTCGAAGCGCAAGTGCACATGTTAATCGCCCGCGCATTTGCTCAAACTTGGTGCTTGATGCCGCATGTTAATCATCCCCGTTCTGCAGATCTTATTTTCTGTGAATACCGGCTTCCTCACCAGGTAAGTAATCAATCTTTTTTTACCGTTCCCGGTGAGTTCTTACTGACGGATGGCATCGATGTGTAGTCTATGCGCAGTCGCCTCCCTAATTTCCGTAAGTGCTCCAGTTTGCACAGGTGGTTAATACTATGTACCTAGGGTGCCTGAGCGCATTTGTCGCTATGCTGATGAAGACCTGACTTCCTGAAGAGCGCTTCGCATCACTTACACTTATAACACTCATACTTCTCTAGATCGTCGTTGCTGGGAACACCTTCCTCTATATCGCATTTTTCTTCTGCATTGGTCGTCGTGAGTGCCAGGTCACCCTCTAAATCCATACAGGATCACATACTCATGTTGAATTTCCCTCTTCTTTTCCTCGTTGCGCGCTTCCTCTTTGTCTCCTCTTCAACGTGTTAAACTCCATTCCGCGGACGTCCATTTTACGGGTCTATCGTTGCTTCCGTGCTTCGCTGTCGTTGTTCACGACGTTCGATTATGGACCGCACGCAGTGTACACGAACTCGCTCCTGGCAACGCTCAATGCGCGGAAGATGATCCGCGTGGCGGGTAACAGTGTACATACGGCGAGTGGGGACCAGCTCACACTCTCGTTGCACGAGTTTCCAAAGGGCCCTGCTCAAGGCCGGAGGTCGTCGAAGGTACGCAATAGCGGGCTCGATGGTCTGATCATGACCCACTTATTGAGTTCATTCTCGTCTTGCAGCGCAACATATCCATCAAAATCGACACCACGAAAGAGTTTGTCACCGACCGCGACTCCGAGCAGGGAGACCAGAGCTTAGACTCGGCGCATGGCAGCTCCGAAAAGAAGACGGACGTGCGTAATAGCATCCTTCCGTGGTGTGTGCAGGACCCGACGGCTGATGATAGCGCGAAATCGTGATAATGCAGGACTGCAGTGGGGTCGATCACTGTGAGGGAGATGGGTGTATTGCGCAGTCGCGGGTTTTTGAGCTTGGAGAGGATTTGAATGAGAAGGGTGCCGATATTGAAAGTGTTTGATTCTTGCGACGGAGAGCTGGGCCGTTGAAAAAATGTAGTATGATGACGCTCTCGCGGAAGGTTGGAACTTGGAGATCATCCTGTGTATATAAAAGCATTGCTGTTGACGAGTTGTTATGCCAAAAAAATTCGAGCAAATTCCAATCCCTTCATCTTCATCTAACGTCTATCACACCGCGAGACTACATCCATATTCATGGGGTTTTTCCCCGTTTTAATTTTGTTGCATTGCGTAGCCCACTCTCGCTTATGGATATTGTATGCACATACTATTGCCACTATAACCATGTACGGATCAGACGTTGTTCTGAAGTGGCTGTGGCTGTGCCATCATAACCAGTTGCACTCTCCCGAGTCCCCTCATGATCATCGGCCTGTCATACTAAACGATGTATGTTCATTTCGCAAAGTTCAACAACGCATCGAAAAATGATGTGACTCATTCTAAACGATCGCAGGACCAGCTGCAAACTTGTGTATCTGAAGATGCGAATAGTACCGATGTGGAGGAAACTCCCTGAGTGCAGGTGGAAGGAAATCGACGATTGAGTGCGGGAGTGATCGTTCTATAGACAGATAGTCAGTAGACACAATCAGAATGACAACTCACCAGTGATGACACCAGTCAGTAGAGTGAATAATGAGAAAATGCGAATCAGGAGGTTTGTGAGAGATAGAGAGATGTCTCGCGGTGAGACGTGCAGAATAACGAGAAGGAAATCACTCTGAATTCGCTCGAGGCGTTTGCTCAGTTCACGCAGTCGGAAATCCAAAGTGAGATGCTCTTTTTCGTCCTACTAACAGGACTATATGAGAAAGACAAAACCAAATGCTCCCTAAGCGTACGCGTACTCTCACGTCGCCAGGGCAGCTACAGGAATGATAAGAACGAACGTGTATGTGTACGTGTAAGGTAAGAGTCCGTGGCCGAGGCCAATAAAAAGAATTCCGGCGGAATTTCGCCCCTCGCGCAGCCACTCCTCCATGTGCGCGTGCCCAAATTGCGTCGCGTGAACACCGGGCCAAGACGAGCTGAGATCAGCTGTTCACCCATCGGAGCCCCGACGATGGGTGCGTCTGGTGGTGCAGCGTGCGGACTCGCGGGTGACGAGGGGGAGATCAGCGGAACAAGAAATTGAATATGAAATTCACGGAAAAATGGAGTGATAAAGAAAGCACCCGAAAAGGGGATGGAAATAGCGAATGTGAAGGTGTACAAGGGAGGGTATAGTATAGATAGTTAAATAGAGCAATGAAAAGCGCACCATAACCTTTATTCCATCGAAAAAACGCGACTTCGCTGGTGTTAGTGTGTCGAGTTTCCCGTTTGGGCGCTTATTGGACAGTTGCCGGATATGGAAAGTGATGATCCTCGGCACTCTTGGCGTGCCGAGCTGGAACTATCTGAGCATCGAAAGAGGGGATTACGGGTCGCTCTCGCGCCCTGTCAGTATTTCCAAGAGACAGATAGTTGGGGACGTCGTTTTGAAGTAAGATAGAAAAGAAATAAACGAGTTTGATAGAAATTTGATAGAACTATAACAAAAATGGTGATAAATGTGAGAGGTCTGAGATTGTCGAACACGTGTGTATCCGACATTTTAAGACCTGACGGAAACTGCTCAAACTAAATAACTCGAGGTCACGTGATATCAGACGCGTCTTTCACGAGCGCGCCGTGAATCCCTTCCACAAGTGGGGGGGGCTTTGATGTCGACCTCGGCATCCAGGAATAAAAACAAGGAAGGTAGGGATGAACGGCAGAAAGGTGGAAATCGAAACAGAGACGCAGAATGAGTGGGGGTGGTGATATTTGAAATAAAAGCAGAGAGAAATAGAGATTTAATTGATCACTTAGCGGCGGGAGTAGACAGTGCGCATGATTTCTGCGGCTACCTTGGTAGGTGAGACATGTTGAATAACTCTTGAGTCAGACCACCCCGAGAGCGCATTTGTAGCGGCGTATACGTGGCGACCAGTGGGCTCGAACGTGTTGATCCTGGCTGGGATTAGTGGTGGAATAGGGGAGGCCACGTCGCGTGAAGGTACAAAAGTGTCGTTAGTGTGGTACGAGACCTCGATCGCGCGGTCGACGGCCTCGATGGCGACGTTGCGTCGCATTCTGGGTTCGATGAGGTAGGCGGCGTGGGTGGCAGAGGTGCTGAGTCGAAGCATCTCCATGTCTCGTGGATATATATCCCGTAGATAGGAGTCCGGAGAGTATCGGCCGTTGTCGGAAAAGAAATCCCGGAAACATGGATGTCCGTCAAATTCACGAGGAAGAGTGAGGTCGACGTTCGCCGGATAATGAATCTCGCCAGGAACGTGCATGACTGTAGGGAGTAGGTGGACATTTTCGTCGGAAAGTGGTTTTCCTGTGAGATGAGTAACATAACAAGAGTAAAACCGTTGAAGTTCAATAAAACTTAGCGTGTTATCGGCCTGGATAGCGTCGTAGTGGGCCTGCGAGACTGTCTTGAGGATCTGGAACGGGGATCTATAAAAGAAAAGCTTAAGACGGTGAGCAGTAATATTCCCGCGCATCACTGTGCCATCGAGTTCACGCAAAGTGTAGACGTCGTTGTCGTGTTTCTCGTGAATGATATAGGGGCCAGTCCAGCGCCACTTGTCCTTATTACCTTTCTGGTTATCGAGCCACGTCTCGTGGCGTAGAACCCACATTCCGGGCTCAAAGTCGCGGAAGGTCTCATGAGACTTATATCGCGCGTTGTGATCGTCGATGGCGCGCTTCCTATTGAGGACAGCGTGGTGATGAGCTTGTTCGGCGACCTCGTCACGTCGAGCTATTTGCTTGGCGCGTAGAGCGATTAGAGACGGCGTGTCGCGTACTTCGTGCCAGTTGAGTGTTGACCAAGTTGAATCGTCGAAATCAAAGGAGAACATTGGGTGTATGCCGTATAACATAAAGTATGGGGCGTATCCTGTCATGCGAGAAGCAGTAACTCGAATAGAAAATAAAACAGGTGCCACGTAGAGCGGCCATTTTGACTTATCGTCACCGGCGCACTTGTATACACCATAAACGAGAGTCTGATGTGCACGTTCCATGCCACCGTTGCCCTCTGGGTGATACGCAGATGAAAAAAGAACATTTACACCATATTGACTTTGCAAAAGCGCAGCCACTCCGGTGAACTCCTTCCCGCGGTCAACGGTGAAGAGTGGCATGCAGCCGAAACGACAGATGATATCTTTGTAAACAAATCGACTCACCGTGATATTATTGCATACACCAAGAGCGTCTGCCTCGGGCCATTGCGAGAGAGAGTCATGTGCGTGGATGAGGTACTCTTTCCCGCCGTATCCCGTGGACATGTGTACTGTGTCAATGGCGAAGTGTCGAAGGACTGTCGGTACTCGAGTGTACTTGTAGGGAACTATGGGCTTGCGGCGCGAGTTGAGCTGGCACGCTCGGCAGGAACGAACATAGTACGCAATGTCGTCGTACATATTGGGCCAATAGTATCGGTCGTGGAGGTGCTCGTAGGTGGGATCGCGTCCTCGGTGACCGCATTCGTCGTGTGCCTTGACCATGAGATCGTGTCGGCGCTGCTTGTCGAGAATAACCAGTCGAGGGAGTGCATCCTTCTTGGGACGAAGCCAGATCCTATTGTCATTGATAAAAAAACGGGAGCATCGTCGCTCAAATTTCTTCCGCTCCTTGTCATCCTCGAGACAACGCAGAGGGAGTTCCTGTCGTTCCAGATACACACGTACTTCCATCCAAAAATCATCTCCATCCTCGTCCTTTGTCCCATGAGTGTGTCCGATACACGCAATTTTCGCGCGATCTTTAAACTCTGGACACGCCACCCACTCGTGTCGGGTTCTGTCTCCTTCCCCACCTCCAGTAAGAGTCTCAACAAGTGACTCACCTGAACGTAACTTCCCCATAAAGGTGGCTACGTGATATTGGATAGGTAAGGATACCACTTCGTCTCCGAGACGGCACGCATGGTCCCAGTGCTCAACTTGAACATTCCTGTCAAAAAACTCGAAGCCGGTGTATGCGTTGGGATCGACATTCCGAAGAAGTGACTTCGCGAAAATTCCGTTTCGTGCATTGTGGTTATGGAGGTGTGGCGGCAGTGTCTGAGGTGGGGGAGGCTTGAAGATGTTGCCTGGTGGATCCGAGTCATCAAGTGTAGACAAAAATGCGCGATATTTGGGTTCTCGCGGGTGTTGTCGATGGGAAACAGGCTGAAACGAAATAAAAGAGGAGAAACACATCTGGAGGAGGGAGCGAGCACTGAAGAGGGCGACGGAAAGCGAATGGCGCACCTCATATGTGTCCATGATATGTCCGAAGTTCGCTATCTTGCCGATATTAGCCGGCGCCACACATAGATCCGCCAAGTCTTGTCCATTTTCGGTATCTGAGTCGTCATTGCTTGGCGGGCGCCTAGACAAGCCGTCAGGGGCTGCATGTGCGTCGGCCTTCACATGGCGCATCTCGAAATCGAATAGCTGGAGATATGATATCCACCTAGTCATAGGGGCATTGGGTAGGTCAGGCGTAGAAATCATTTCTTTGAGAAACTTAGCGTCATGTTCAAGAACAAAATGGATACCCCAAACGCGGTGTCGAAGGTGTTTGAGTGCGCGGTAGACACCATAGAGTTCAGCCTTGGGTTGCGAATATCGATTCTCCACGTCGTTGTAAGTGCAAGAACCAAATATTGAGGGCTTCTTTTCGTTGTTTCGGATCTGGTAGACAACCCAGCCGGCACCAAAAAGTGCAGCTGCATCCACCGCAACAATGACTGCGCCCTCGTCTGAGCTGCGTGGTGGCGGAGTGAGCCTTCGTGCACTGTCATAGTCGATCTTGATGAGCACAGGGGCCTGAGTGACAAGTCGCTTGAGTTCGTCCATAGCCTCCTGAGCGGCACGGGGGAACTCAAAATCGTGGTCAGTGAGTTTAGTAAGGAGAGTGAGTGGCTTAGCTATTAACGCAAATCCTTGTATCCATCGACGCCCGCATCCCACGGTTCCTAAGAAACCTCGAACTTGAGTAGTATTTTGGGGTGTTGGCCACTTGAGAATCTTTGAGACCAGTCCTGTTTCGAGGTGCCAGCCTTGGAGAGAAACCTGTGTACCAACGATGATCAGCTTAGAGGTAGCGAGAATTGTCTTCGCACCAGATGCAGTGATTCCAGCTGCGATAAATCGGGCTAAAATACGGTCCAGTGTAGTAGCGTACTCGTAGACAAAGCGTCGAATATTGGGGCAGGTGCTATAGTAGATTTTATGGCTTAACACCACTCATATGAGTTCTATGATGTTAGGTCTCTCACCAGGTCATAGGACTCATATGAAGTACCTACAGTGTTTGGTGAGTGCCAAATCATATGAGGGCCCTACAATGTTTGGGAGGAGACCAGGTCACAGGAATCCTGTGAGTGGGTCAATGTATGCCTGGGTGGGGGTATGGGGGGAAAGGGTGGGGTGTGTTTGACCTTGCAGCGACGCTCGGGGTAAATTTCGGGGAAGGCTCGGGGAAGACTCGGGGCGGTTTTTTGGGAATTTTCTTTCGTAGTATAATTGTATCATATGTCTACATTGTTGGGAGTGAGGGGTTCAGAATATGTAAAATGTTGATCAGAAATGTGAGTCCTTCCTCGGGGGCTAGCTAGGCGAGTGGCTTACAGTGCTGCGTTCGTGCCTAGGGGCGGGGGCCAGGTGGTTATGGGTTTTTGGTTGATGCCGGGGGGGGAGGGAGAACGACAGCGGGGTAAAATGATGAACAATATTTCGGGCGAATTTTGTCTAGTATTGTAGGGTGGGTTCTATCGAATTTATCAATCAAAGAGTGGTATATAAAATTTGAGATTTGGGCTTACCTGGAACTGGGACGGGGCATGGTCGGGGGGAGTGTAATCGGGGGCCTTTAAGCTGACGTTTGGTCACATTTTTTGTCTAATATTGTATAGGATTGATCAATGAGCATTGGATTATGGGGTACGCAAATGTAGGGATTCGGGGCTGGAGGATATTGTCGGGGGGGGGGAATGATGCGGGGATATGATTTCGGGCCAGTGGCTTGGCGTCCAGCAGCCACTTGTAGGGGACACCTACGTCGGTGAAACAGAGGCACGCTCTCGGGGCAGTTGCCTGCAATGCCCAATTTTGCCTCGGGCAAGTAGTGTGTTGGCGTTGCTGGATAAGTTGGTAACAAGCCTTGAGGGAATAGATAGAATGCCGTGTAATGAGTCCTTACAATAATGGTGATTTGACAAAATGAAGTTTGACTTCGGGGCACTGACCCACCTTGCTAGAGTGCCATGTCATGAATTATTAATTTAGCCAAGTGGCCATTCCTCATCAACTTATTGCTTGGATAATCTTTGTGGCAGCCCCAAATATTAGCAGCATAGGCAACGTCGGGCAATATCATGCAGGGCCTAACACTTGTTCATGCATGGTTACAATAGCATTTGTCCTAGAAAAACTTCGATGCGGGATCCCAATACTGCCGAGTGCCAAATATTACTCCAACACTCCCCGAAGAAATATCTGGGCGATGCGGTAACTGCCCAAGCGGACGGCGGTGAGTTGACTTTGCCATTGGAGTTGGAGAAGAGAGATGCTGAAAAGCTGCTCCTTGACACGGATGGGCCTTCAATTCCCCCGAATTACTCAATGAAGCAGGCTGTGAAAGCCATAATTCTCCCCGCCATTTTTGTGAATGTTCAATCACCCGAAAATATTACTTGTTTGATTTCCCCCGAATTTCATTGCTTAGTGAATCTTGAGTGTTGATATATCGCCGACATTGCCCACAACAACTCAGGGACACCTGTATGCTAGCGGAATGTGCAATTGGGCATTCGGAGTCTTGGGATTACGTGATTATCACATGGGCATTCTAGGAGCTGAACAGCGATAATCAACGCCTGAAGAACCTTGTCCAACTACCACCATCATGTCCACCCCTGCCGAAGTCTACCTCACAGTCCCAACTTTGGAAGCTCTTCGTGACCCGTGCGACAAATCTCAACCATACCATGATGTTGTGGCCTATTTAACGCTACGCCTACGTGCTGCGTTATCGGTCTACTTTATGCGCAGGCCTGATGGGAAACCGTGGAAATGGTTTGTTTCACAACTTCGCCTTGAACTGGTACGGATTGTCTCGGCTTCTCCTGCAAGGCCACATTGAGATGAATCATACTTTAGAATGCCGCACTTGCCAAAGTCGCCATCTCGCACCTATCGGGGGAAGAACTAGTCGTTCCCCTTCTGCTGCGTGTGCTTGCCTACAATGCAAAAAACTTGACCGATGATTGCATTCTTGTCGCCACACCACAGTTTGAGGCCGAACTGCTGCGCCCCGAAGACCCCGAAGATCTCAATCCATTCATGATCCCGACAACATTCTACGATTACGCATGGTGGATCTCGGGGGATGAATATGCAACCGTGTGTTTGGACAGCACGGCACTAGCTATCGCAATGGCAAACCACAAAAACAGGCTCTCCGATGTTCTGGATGAACGCAGTAGGCACCTCCAAGCGAAGGGAGCGACAAGGCTGTTGTCAGTAAGGTTGCCCAAAGAAGTCCCCGAGGTTGCCCCCGTCGAAGGCTGCCCTGGCTGTCGCTACTGGTCAAGCATGGCCGAGAGGCGCAGGGTTGCTGCGTCGGAGGCAACAGCACATCTTGAAGCTCTGTCTACCCCGATCATCAACGGGGAGATGTACGCCCGAGATCGAGCCATGGCTTTTGAGCTCTTGACACTAATGGGTGACTCGGAATCACCTTACCCCCCGACCACGGCCATCTTACGATCATATTCCGTCAATATTGACCTCCCTCATACCATCCCTGACAAGTCCCTCCAGGCGCCGAATATTGCGGAGCGGGGGCCTCCCGAAATTCACGTTGAGGCTGAAAATGAGTTACCGGAGTCACTGATGCCCGTTGACGAGGGTGAAGACCCCATTTACGTCATTGAAGAGAATTACGAAGAAGACGACGGCAATGCTGCTGCCGACGAGGAATTAACGGGAACGGGGACTTCTTACAGTGATTTTTCGCAGTAGCTTCTCGGGGCACGTTGCAAGGTTCAAAGTATTGTCGAATGTATTTGTAATATATCTATCTGTTTGCGCTTGCATGGCCCGAAATCGCTGGAATGCTTTCGTAGATGAGGTAGCATTGGGTGATGAGTAAGCTTCCGATCGGGGACTCGGACAAGGTGCAGAATCACCAAAGACAATGAAGAGAGGGATTGCAGTGTAACGGCCCCGAAACGCTTTGGATTATATCCAGGTGGTTTGTAAGAAATGGTTTGATCAGGTTCTAACTTCTATCTATCCCGGGGGCTTAATGCCATGTTGCCAATACAAGGCACCGATAGCGTGCAACCTGGCTACAAAGGTGCCGGGATGTTCATTCAGTGTGATCGGGGGTGATCGGGGCAATAGCAGCAGGCTTTTCGCAAATAATTCCATCGAAGGTAGGGTTCCGTGTAGGCACTTGGGTGGGTCAGGTGGCAACCCCCGAACAATGAGCGTCGGGGCATACTTGAGAGAGTCTCCGCCTTTGATCAAAAATGACAGCCGCACGGTTGCAGTCAGCTAACAGTTAGAATGTACACAAATATTTCCAGAGGGACCTCATTGCGGAAAGATGTGCTAAATTAGTCCCCTCGGGGAATATGAATACAAAATACAATATGGTACGACTTAAGTTACAACTGCATATGACTGGCCAATTTTGCTGCCATGGTTGCAAACTCTTCACACAGCGCGGCAAAGTGTGTATGCGTGTTGATGGCCATCTTGTTCCAGAGGGCAGCCTGTTTGAGAGCATAGGCATGGTGCCCCAACGATGAATCCCGCCCCGATGCATGCTCCGCCCACTGAAGCCACTCCTTCTTCCGATTCGTGTAAAACATCCAAGTCCAGACCATTTCGTGCTGGACCAACTGCAGCTCTTCGGCCCAACGCATTTTCATCGCACGAGCAAATAGCCAATGCACACGGAAATCTGGCGGGGCGTTCAATAAGCATAATCGGGGAGGAAGTGCAGACTCACACTCCGCGACAGCGTCATCCTCCGACTGTCCGGGCTGCGGGGCAATATCGAGTTGAAATATCCAAGTGACTTGATCCCTGGTCCGTCCGGGCACATTCGGGGCATTAACTGCTCCGCTGACTCGAATGTCTTCATTCCGAATGACGCGATATTTGTCGAAGAATGCTTCTGGCATTTTCAGATTTTGCAGTCTTTGCCTACACAGGTGGTAGATGCGTCGATGATGAGCAACGCTCTTTGCCATATTACGCAATGCAGTCTGTGATCGTGTTTTCGGGGCCTTTCCCGTGAATGATCGGCCTTCGACATACTGCATTGCCTGGTGGGCAATTTGAACCCGAATATCTTGCAGGGCGTCATTGAGCTGACCTGTACGTAGCTCCGACTCCATTTGGACAAGTTGTTGCAGAACAGATACAGATCCAGGCATTGGCCTGCCCCTTGATCGGGTAGTGTCTTGTTGCTCTCGCCATATTGGTTCTTGGCAGGCCGCAAGGGTGAATTCGGGGAGGGCGGAAGGCAACCTTAGAAGTACTCGTTCGGCCAAAATTTCCGTCTCCGTTGCAAATGCAAATGCGTCTGCTTCCTCATTAGATTCTTTGGAGCTGGTCATGTCAATCGCTTGAGCAATGTCATCTGAGGTTCTAATGTGGACTCCTTCATCGTCTTGAGTGCGGAAGACGGGGATCGGGGGGCGCTCCCTCCCAAAGCTTTCAAACAATGTTTCCCCGAGGATGTTTCTGGCATTTGTGTGGAATTTATTGATTCTGACCATCAAGCGTTCCCGCATTGCTGTAGCGTCCAAAATCTCTTTCTTGGATGGCGACGCCCCGAAGCAAGCGATTTGGATTCCAATTGACAGCCTACAAACAGGATATTAGTGCCCGAGCAGGGGGGCCCGAACGTCACTTACTGTTCAACCTCAAGTTTCAATCCCTCAACAAGATAGGATACCATCGGGGTACTCCCTGGCATATCAAGAGTCAGTCGGACATGAACATCTTCCCGACTCTCGCCTGAATGGATGCAATTAGTATACTGAAGTTGCAAATTATCAAGCCTGGCAACTTACGTGTGGTTTTCGGGGACTTCAGGTAGTCCATACTCTTTGCATTCTCAGGCTTTCTGGCCCGCTCTGCTGCCTGAATTTTACTTGTCCACTCGGGCACCTTCCCAGGAGGTGCAGACTCCGATAACTTGTAGAAATATTCCTTGGTTTGCTCCGACTCCATAACAGCTTTACGATACTTGTTTGCGAGATGGTTCTCTGCACAAGACGTGTTAGACCACACAGAACGGGCATGGGGCGCATTATAAAAGCTTACTCATGTTTACAAGTTTTCGCCAATTGCTGTCATTCATGTGGTCGTCCAAGACTTCCTCCCGATGAGGGAGGGTTGCCGTTCGGGTTGAACGAGACACGAGGTTAAGCACCGACCATAGGGTTTCTAGAACCTCCCCGTCGACAATGGCAGCACCGGGGATGAAATACGAGGCGTAGCGGTGGTAACACTGGTCTGCATGGCCGTGGACATGGAACAGACCAATGCCTCCATCAAGCTCAGCGCCTCGGGGCAACACCAGTGTACCCCCGCTTGCTAGGAATCGGGCTTGCACGTGAATAGCCCATTGGCAAAAAATATCATACCATACAAATATCTTAGTGTTATCGGGGACATTGGTGTGTTTCAGGCCGTCGCTTAGCGCATAGTCCATATTGAGCTGACGTTCGCCTTTTTGCAAATCCACTGTCCCACCAGGAGCAAAGCAACCATGTCGGGCACAAGCTAGAGCGCCAATTCCACTCACATCACAGTCCGTTCTCGATAGAGAGGACTGCTGCACTGCATGGAAATTGTTTTCGCATGCCTCGTTCTGTTTCCCAAGTTGAGTATTGTCATTAAACCCGTAAATATATTTCGGGGGAGATATCCCCGACGCACCGTTTTGAGCTCGGGGCGTCCCTTTCCGTTGTCAATGTGATGATGGTATGGCCCCGACTCTGTGGGAACTCCCCGACCTCCCAGCAGTGATGGTGGTGGAATAGAATGCTTGCGCGCGATGTGGTCCGCCGAGAAGTTGCCATCCATCACAAACTGCCGATAGCGAAGAAATCTATAGACTGTGCTAAACATAATGGAAGCCCCGAAGCGGGAAACATAGCTTACCTGCCCTCTTTCCCGCAACAGATACATTTGCCTTCGTGAGTGAGAAAATCGTTGGGCATATTTACCCCATACTGTGGGCATGTCGGACAAAACAAAGCAATTTTGAAGGCTGCCTCGGGGGTGGAAGCCCTTTTCATGCCAATGTGAATAGATGGTTTAGACCCGGGACTAGGAGCAGCAGTCGTAGGAAGGTCAGCAGTGGTGGAGCTTGGCGGCGCAGTCTCTGGCTCTTTCGATGGCATGTAAGTGCCCGAGATTTTTTCCCGTATCATGATACGATATTCCCGTGACATGCGAATTAGTTCCTGGTAACGATTAGGGACAGAGGTAGGGAATGCCCGATTAGTTTTCCTCCGAACATAATGATGATACTGATAGGGAGTCGTTTTTGCGGCCAGGTTAAGCAAGCGCAAATCCTCCAGACAAGCCTCGGTAAAGAGGGTTGATATCTGCGAGAAGCTGCTGGGAAAGAGGCCTTCCCCAACGCAGTCTCGAACGCGAGAATCTGGATCATCGTTGCATTCGCAAGTAATAAGTGGTAGGTGGTGCACACCAGACGAATCAAAGATTGTCACAAACTTGTTGCCTCGATTGTCCTTTCGGGGGACACCATGCCCGAGAGTGTCTGTCGCATCGGGCATAATGTTTTCCCATGCGTTGTCCCCTGGGTCGTCTTCTTCGGGATGATCAAAATCCTCATATTCGTCCGCCAGATCGTCGACTTCAGCAAACGGGTCGGAGGGTAGACCACCAGAATTGTGGCCCATATTGCGCGAATCGGGGCCTGTGTCGGATGCTGAGTCGTCTATATCGTTGTTGTTGACAATGCTCGGGGTATTGCTTTCGTCATCTTCATAGTTGGCATCCGGGGCCATCTCGGGCACATGAATGGCACCGTGCCGTGGGCGCTCATGCGGCGAGGACGTTGGTTGAGTTTCAGGGTCAGTGCCATCAGCGACATTTTCGTCACTGCCATCGGTGTCCGATGTGTTGGCATCTGAGGCGCTCGGGGAATTGACGCTTTGCGCAGGAGTGTTCGGGGATGTGCTGGCAGAAGGTTGTGCGCCAATGTCAACTTGTTTCTCGAATGCGGAGATTTCCCCGAAATGATCAGCCACGCAATCACAGTCATCTAAATTCCGAACAACAAGTCTCAACCCAACCTGCCATAATGCTGATCTCTGGAAGAACGATCCATTCCATTGCTCAATGCAATGAAAAGGATGATCCCAGTGCGCATCCCGAAGGCAGCCCCGACAGAGAAATCGGCCCCCGAAACATGTCCGACATCGGAATGCCGCGCGTTGTTTGTCACATTGTGCGCAAGCCTTGTATTTTGGTTTTGCGTAACGGCCCAACAGAATGTTGACGAAGTCCGGCTTTTTTCGGGCAAACTCGTCGAGATAGTCATTTTGATTCTAATTTTTTTGAGTGGGGATCTCCGGGGAACGACTACTGACTGCACCTTTGTTGCCCGAAAATCATCAGTGTGAACAGTGTAATTGATGTGAGGTTCAAACTCTGCATCACTGTCAGCATTATCAACAGTGGGCTGATCAACATTACAAATATCAGGATTGGATGGTGGTTGTAAGACAGGTGCTGCTGCACTCTCCTCCTCTTCTGGAATATAGACTTCTGGTGGATGCTTGATACGTTTCTGCCTAGATGGTTGACCATCATCTGTTGAAACAGTGACAAATTCGTAGGAATCAGGCAATTGATTAGAAGGTAGGACTGGATCATCTTTTCTCCTTCGTTTGCGTATCATGATAGAGGGGGCAGGAGTAGAAAAGTGTCAATTGCACTCCCACTGGCCTTTTTATCTCAGATAGGGCAAAGGGTTTCAGAATCAGATATGTTATCTATTAATATCTGGTTACTCAATTTGTATGACAACTGTAGTAAGCATGAAAATAGAGGTTAAATTTAGCATTGGAATAAATAGACATGGCTCTAACAATCAAGCATTTGAACTGGTACAGTAATGTTTATAGAAATAAGATGAACCTACTCATGTAACTCAAGTAGTGATAAAGGTTTGAATGAGTGGCATGGACCATGATTAAACATTTGCCAGACCAACAAAGAGTTGCAAGACATAAAGTATACCCTCAACTCCTATTCAATATGCAAATATGGTAGCTTAGTGGTTATGTGTCTCAACATAAAGAACATTGTGTGGTGGTCAAGATGTATTTACTGCACAATGTACAGATAAATCAGAAAGTATGTAAATTCCAACTGCATTTGAAAACTGTATGAGTCAATGAGAAAGTATGCAAATTTAAACTGTCTTTCTAAGAGTCCAAACATAAATCAGAAAGTATGTAAATCTAAAAGATGAAGTACTTAAATCTAAATAGAGGTATGTAAATCTAAATCAGAAAGTATGTAAATCTAAATTAGAAACTACTTAAATCTAAATCAGAAAGTATGCAAATTCAGACTACTTTCTGGCACCCTTGCCTGACTTTGGTACAGTTTGCTTTTTAGAAGCACCTGGATCCATCTGCCTTTGGGTTCTCTGACGCTTAACCCCATCCTGGATTACCAAAGTCATATCGGGCAAGTCACGTTTTCGACTGGTACTCACAACAGCCTGTGGCAGCGCAACATGCTTGGGTCCATGGCGGCTGCGCAGAGAAGGACCAAAATTTGGCACAGGACGTGTAGTGTGGCCCCGAGAGCCCCCCCCAATATGATTCTCAGGGGGTGGTGGAGAGGTGACAGCATGCCCCAAGGCATTGGTGGAGGTTGTGTTAATCCTGGGAACATGCTGGGGCTGAATTTGTGTGTGTCGATCGGGGGCTGCTGTATTCGCAGGGGGCGGGGGATGAACCATTTGTCCGCTTCCGCTCGGGGAAATCGCATTCTCCGGGGCCGGGGCTGTAGGGCTCGCTCCATCCGCTCTGGCATGGCGCTGCGGCTGGGTTTGTGTGTGTCGATCGGGGGTTAGATTCACGGGCGGGACGATAACATGGCTCGGGGCGACGTTCGCACTGGTGTGGTTGCCACTGTGGTGACCCTCCTCGGGGTGTATTTGTCGCTCAGGTTGATTATCGGGGAGTGTCGAGATCGGGGCTGGTCTGTCCTCTCTCCCCGGCATATTGGCAGTTGTGCTATTACCTTCATTCGACTGGGGGGTATTGCTAGTTGCGTTGACCAAGGTATTCCCCGTATTCGCTGCGGGGGCTTTTTTGCTGGGCTTCTTCTTTTTTGCTTTGCTCTTCTTCTGTGTTGGTGCCAATTGCCCATCGTGGTACTGCGATGGTACGAGTGTATCCCCGGTGCGACCGTCTAGAATCTGCTCAAATCTGAAGACCCGATCGGGTGGCGTGGTTGACTGTCGATCGTGAATGTACCGACAAAAGGCCTTGGTCTGTGCGGCTTGGAGAGAGCCTGCTTCCTTGAATATGAAGTTGTCGGGAAGGGATCCCTTGGCGAGTATTTCGGGATTTGCAGTTATCAATTTCATCGGGGCCTTGCCTTCTTGGCCCCCCCGTGCAATCTCTGTTGTGCACTGCTGAGGATATGCGAGTAATGAAGCATCAAGATGACTCACGGTATTGTGCATGGATGTACGAGCGCATAAGGCGCATGGAATGTTGGCCTGAAATGTTCTCTGGAATCGGGGGCATGACGGGGTAACCAGCATCGTTGAGTTGAAGAGTGATGGACTTCGGATCTTCGGGGCGTGTTCGGGATGGCAGAGTATTGAGGGCAGCTTGCCCGTTTGACTTGTCAAATTCCTCCTGAAGGTATGTAGTATACCTACGCCAAGTCATGTACATTTTGGTGAAGTCAGCTCGAAAGCGGTCCTTAATCGACTCGATATCTCCCTTTATAAATGAAGCAATATGATCGGACCTAGGAACCAGTCAGTTGGTGTGAGACATCGGATTATCATGTGATTACCAGCTTGATGTCAGTCTGCCATGCGCTCCCCGAGCAATAATGAATGTGAGTCGGTATTCCCCCATTTTCTGGAATGCAGAGTGGTCAGATGCCCAATTGAATCTGCCGCCGTATTTCCGATGATATTCTATCTGGACCTCCTGGGGATATTGGACGTCTTCCCACTTCTTCCAAGTTCGGGTAACCTCGGCGTGTTGCTCGGGGGTAAGTGTTTTCATAAACGCCGAAAACTTAGTTTGAAGTTTCCCCAGGTCCACTCTGCCATTTGCCCCGAGCATTGTTTCTGCACCTCCTACCCATTCATTGAATTCGGGCTTGAACATCCGATAGGCAACATCCCGAGGGCTTAACACCCTGTTCCAAAATTTGGCTCCGGGGGTATTTTTCCTATTTGCATTGGAATAAAAAGTCTTGATCATCTGTCAGGATATTGATTGAGTCATATGATGCGATGTTAATCATTACGACTGACATGCTTGGCTGTGTTGCGTTCATAGCCACCAATTTCTGGAAAAAATTGTTTGAGGAAATGGGCCGCAACACGAGAAATGAGTTTTTTCTTTGCATCAGCAGTTGCACATGCACGATACTGCGCAATGTATTTGCGGAGAAAGGCACGCTCATCCATGTTAAATGCACGGATACTTCCCACGTCGTCCACTTCCTCAACAACAGATACCAGCGACATTTCAGCAGAGAGAATAGGGTGGTTGAGGTTGAAAGGTAGTCTCCATGCAGTCAACCTGTCAACCAGAATTCCGTGTACACCATTCTCACACATTGGCGTGAGTGCGAATAAAAATTTATTAATAGAATATAACTATTTTTTTTGATGCGGGCGGGGGGCCGGGGAAAAAGAGTATGAACGGGGGGATGATATGGTATATGCAAATAACGCGACGGGCAAACTATATACATTGGAGTGCGACAAGAAAGGACTCGGGCGGGGGAAGCAAAGGCGGACATCAGGATTTCTGTCCCAACCGCGACGTCGAGCGAGTATTCTTCGGGGACCTGGGTGGCGGGGGACGAGAGTTTGTGCGACCACGACCCCGACGGCCACCTGCTGCAGGAGCAACGATTGAGGGGACAATGTCCTGAGCCTCCTCCTCCTGAGAAGCACTCAGAGTCTCGGGGGACCTTTCGGCATCACCGCTAGCCGTCACCCCCGGTGCCGCATTCTCGGGGACTGTATCAGTGTCCTGGTCGATCTCGGGGACCGGGACATCGTCTTGTTCCATCTCGACGACGGGGGCATTGTCCTGTGTCATCTCGGTCTCGACGCCAGTGCCCATGGCTTCTTGGTCCATGTCGGTATCATCCTGATAGCCCACCAATGGCTTGTCCCCACTATGACGCTCGAGTGCGTCGTTGTGCTTCTCGGCGGAATCAGAACCAGCGGGGCTGTCCGGGGTACACTCACGCGTTCCCTGCGTGGGTGTGTGCGAACGATCCCGAGACTTTACGGACTGTTCATCCTCCTGACTACCTTCACCGTCAGTCTCACCGTCGGCGTCATCCTGCTCAACCGCACCCATGTTAGAGTCGCCATCATGGTCGACTTCACGCTGCGCAACAGAGGCGTCGGGGGATGAAGTGGCGTGTTGCTTGGCCGGGGGGGACTGGTGTGGCGCAGAGGGAGCGGGGGAATGGACTGCCATCTCAGTGGGCACCAGCGTTGCTGTTGGCGTCGTCGTGGGGGTGCTGCGAGTTGGTGCGGGGGCGTTGGTACTGATCTCGAATGTCTGTGCACCATGCTCTCTGAACTCCGAACGGATCTCACCCAACCATGGGATGTAAGCAGGGCCACCATAGCGGCGCTCAGACGATTCCCCGACGTTGGGGGTACCAGCGAGATCATCTACAGTGCGATCGGAGGAGGTCGGGCCGTTGACTGTGGGTCTGATAGGCGCGACAGACGTCAGAGAGTGGCTAACGTCGGGGCGAGACCCCCGAGACAATCCCTGAGCCCCGAACAATCCCCTCTCACTGTTTGCAAATATGGATCCCCCGTGAATGGGAGCAAAAGGCGCGACTGCCTTTCAGGGTTCCTCGGGGAGCGCCTGCTGCACAAACTGCCGCAGAGACCTCATCTCTGCTTCCATTGTTGCCTTGCTTTCACGCAAGCGACGGTTCTCCGCCTCCACCTGCTCCAGACGCGACACCAACTTGGCATGGCCATTGATCGCCTCATTTGCCAGTTTGGCTACAAAGTCGATGGTCAGTCAGGTGAAATAGTTACAGTACGGACGCACTTACTGAGATTTGTGAGGCTGCCCTGCAGCTCGGAGTGACCGTTGTCCAGTCTGACAATGTCGGCCTCCTGCCCCTTGACAATCTCGGCGTTGTGGTTCACCGTATGGAGGAGCCCAGTATGCCGTTCCTTCCCCCTGTGGTTGATCTTTTCGATGGCGGTCCAGATCTCCTGGAGATCGTCATCCTCCTCATTGTCCGATTCAACGGGGCGCTCGGGGATCGGGGTCTGCTTCTCGACGTTGGTTCGGGGGCGCTTTGCGGGTTCGGGGTCCGTGCTCGTGTTCTTCCTTTTGGCCCCGGCGACGGGGGCAGCGGCTGGCACGGCCTTTTTCGTTGTCGCCTTCTTGGCGGTCTTCACCTTCTCCTTTCCCTTCTTCCCCTTCTCCGTATCCTCCTCTGCGTCCTCATCCTTGGCCTTGCCTTTTCCTTTGTCCTTCGGGGCATCAGCCGGCTTGTCCTTGTCCTTGGCATTCAGCGGGCACCCTGTGCGATTCTCATGGCAAAAGAAGCAAGTCACCGAGACTCGGGGCCGCCCCCCTTTGCGAATGGCTGGTCGCTCGACTTTGAAACATTCTGCCTTGTGCTCGAGGCAGTGCACGCACCACTGTTCGCGGGGGACTTCGACTTTTGGGAACGCGGGGATACGGTCGTAAGCAGGTGCACCGGGGTTGATGGCGAACTCGACGCCCTTCTTTCCCTTTGCTGGCTTCTCGTCGTCCTCGTCGTCATTGTCATTCTTTTTCGCTTCGGGGGTCACGTCCACATCCATTGCGTTGGTCTCGACGTCTTTCGATGTGCCGGCAGTAGGCTCGCGAGCGGGCGGGGGTTGGGTAGTTGCCTTTGGGGCAGGCGGCGTCGGGGCGGGGGTGGTTTTGACGATGACCTTGGGCTTCGGCTTTGGCACGACCTTGGGCTCGACGGTGGGTTTCGGGGCGGCGATGGCTGCCTTTGTCATTTTTGTTGGCGCCTTTGCAACAGGCGCCTTGGGTGCTGTCTGTGAGGCAGCGGGCTTTGGACTTTGTATCTGAGCGGGGGGAGCGGGGGGGACAGTCGGAGCACGGGATTGGCTGATAGACTGGGATGTGCCTTGAGCGGGTGGTGCAAGTGATATTGCACCGGGGAACGGCGCACTCCAGACGGGAATGGGAAACTCGGGCTTGGGCGAATCTGGGGGTGTCTTGATTTGGCGGAGCTTGTCAACGACCAATCGATACAGCGGAGCACAGGCTTCCCGAGTCATTCCGCTTTTGAAGTTCTCGCAGATGACTTTGGAAGCTGGCAGAATCCCCGCCCTGGAGCAGACGGGCTTGCGTTCGGGGTAGTTCCTCACGAATCGCGCAATCGACATCTGTAGAGCCGAAGACTTTAGTAGTAGCCCCGAGTTGTCCAAATATTTGACTTACCAGGCGTGGAGCAACATGCATGATGCTCGAGTCGAACGTCATCCTGTCCTGCATATCCGCCAGGACGCGCTGCATTTGGCGGACCAGCGCTGTCCACGTCGCATCATCCATATTCCCGGGGATATCTTCGCCCCTCCATTGCGAGAGATTGAGCGGGGCTGCATTACCGAACGGGGTAGACATATTTGTTGGTGCGAGGGGTGGGAGACTCGGGGAGTTTTTATAGTGGGGAGAAAGTGGGCGAAAACAGACCATGTTGGGATAATCGACCGTTTATATATACATTCATGTTTAGGGCGGGTCTTTGTCATTTTCTCGGGTGCCCCAATAATCCCCGTTCACTAGTTCGCCGCCTGTCAACTGCTCTCGGGAGCGGCGGAGCTGACTCTCCCACGCATGTCGATACCGTTGTCAAGGGTTTTTTTCTATACTTTAAACTTGCACCCAACCATCATGGTAAGTTTGTGCCTTTCAAAAATCATCGATCACCCAGGACACACCCTTTTTTCTGTTATGCAGCACAAAAGATCCCATAAACGGGCAGAGTCACTGGAATCTTTGCTGGCCTCGCTCTCTATTGTGGAGGAGCCAGTTGAGAACCCCATGAAGCGCATGCGACGGATCGAGGAAGAAGATACAGACCCGATGGATATTGATCGCAATATTCAGGGTCACGGCATGATGGGTCATTTGCCCGTTCCTGAGGCCATCGGGCAATTTGTGGTTCCCGTCGGCAGCGAGAGAGACGTAGAGCATTTTACACCCAGTGGTGAGGCGCTTGCACTCGGGGAGTACAATCGCGGCTTGAGCGACGATGCCTCCCAGTATCAAGGTGGCTTCAGCGACGATGATGTTGCTTCCCCCGAATACCAAGGTGGCTTCAGTGACGATGAGGTCGCTTCCCCCGACTACCAAGGTGGCTTTAGCGACGATCAAGTTACCTCCCCCGACTACCAAGGTGGTTTTAGTGATGACGAGGTTACATCCCCCGACCACCGAGGTGGCTTCACCCCAAATCAGGACGCCTCCCCCGAGTACCAAGGTGGCTTCAGCGACGACGAGGGACAAGAGAATATCGCTGTGAGTCATCCCCGAGTCGGGGAATCTGGCCAACAGCTCTCTGACAGCGACGTCCAGGAGATGCCCCCCCCGCCCAACTCCATGGCCATCGGGGCTTATCAAGGTGGTTTCAGCGACGACGAAGTAGTTGAGATTCCTCCCCCCACGAACTCCCTTACCATTGGGAAAGTTCAACAGAAACTACACGGCCCCGATTTGGTCACCATCGGGGAATATGATGGAGGATTTAGTGATGATGAGGAAGCGGGGGCAACCTCCGGACATGCTCTGATGGAGGTTGACGGTGGCCACTCCCAAAACATGCAACAGCAGGACGCTCTGGCCAGTTGGCGTCAAATTCCGCCCACATCTCGTTATGAGCAGAGCAGCATCGCACTGCAGCCCAACATTATTGGCAGACACTTAGCATCCCCCGACGAGCCCCCGAATGTTTCCGCAACTGAAGAGGTCTTCCCGTTGGAGCGTCAAGCTCGCCCCCCCGGTAACAATTTCCGGACAATCGGTAAGGCTTTTGCTGGTCCCCGCACTGCTGCTCAGCAGATTGCCTTTGTGAGGGTGAGTTTTTCACTGTTATATATATACAATCCCACTACTTACAAACACGCATTCAGCAACGTTTCGATATCCCCAAAGAATTTCACTTAGGTGGTCAATACCCATTCCCCCCCCCGGACGGAATTCCATTCCACAGTCTGCAAGAGGCTGCCAATGCCGCCCAAGCGTTTGCTGAGGCCGAAGGACTGAGTTTTGCTCATGCAGCAGAGGAGATGGTGAAGCAGGAGCTGACTCGGGCTGAAGTCATGCGGTCTGTGCAAAAAGTTCTGGATAGGGCCATTGAGAAGTTACGTAACATGCCGTAGATATATGCAATTGAAATCTGTGTCCTCGCTCCGCAAATTGCTATCTCAGTGCTGCCAATTAGCAAGCCCCGACTTGAAATCCAATCGCCAATGCCCCGAAGTCAAACCATTTTGTCAAATCACCATTATTGTAAGGACTCATTACACGGCATTCTATCTATTCCCTCAAGGCTTGTTACTAACTGCCCCGAGAGCGTGCCTCTGTTTCACCGACGTAGGTGTCCCCTACAAGTGGCTGCTGGACGCCAAGCCACTGGCCCGAAATCATATCCCCGCATCATTCCCCCCCCCCGACAATATCCTCCAGCCCCGAATCCCTACATTTGCGTACCCCATAATCCAATGCTCATTGATCAATCCTATACAATATTAGACAAAAAATGTGACCAAACGTCAGCTTAAAGGCCCCCGATTACACTCCCCCCGACCATGCCCCGTCCCAGTTCCAGGTAAGCCCAAATCTCAAATTTTATATACCACTCTTTGATTGATAAATTCGATAGAACCCACCCTACAATACTAGACAAAATTCGCCCGAAATATTGTTCATCATTTTACCCCGCTGTCGTTCTCCCTCCCCCCCCCGGCATCAACCAAAAACCCATAACCACCTGGCCCCCGCCCCTAGGCACGAACGCAGCACTGTAAGCCACTCGCCTAGCTAGCCCCCGAGGAAGGACTCACATTTCTGATCAACATTTTACATATTCTGAACCCCTCACTCCCAACAATGTAGACATATGATACAATTATACTACGAAAGAAAATTCCCAAAAAACCGCCCCGAGTCTTCCCCGAGCCTTCCCCGAAATTTACCCCGAGCGTCGCTGCAAGGTCAAACACACCCCACCCTTTCCCCCCATACCCCCACCCAGGCATACATTGACCCACTCACAGGATTCCTGTGACCTGGTCTCCTCCCAAACATTGTAGGGCCCTCATATGATTTGGCACTCACCAAACACTGTAGGTACTTCATATGAGTCCTATGACCTGGTGAGAGACCTAACATCATAGAACTCATATGAGTGGTGTTGAGCCATAAAGTTCTACTGGAGTATGTGTCTGCAGAGTGAGGGATTTCGCCAGAAAGCGCGTGAACGACGCACTTCTGAAACTCTTGAACTGCATTACAGCTTCCTTGAGGCAGAGTACATTGTTGAAGTGGACCTATAGGTGAGTGAAAAGCGGTCATAGGACGAGACTTTACCGCTAGAATTCGAGCATCGAAGCCTGAGAATAAGTCCGCAGAGCCATAGATAGCTCTACCAACAAATCCTTCCGCAAAATCTTCGACGTTTGGGGGCAGCGACGAATCCCTAATAGTGACAGAGTTAAGATCTTGAAGGTCAAGGACTAGACGCACCTTGTTTGGATCTTTCTTTGCAACAGTCCACATTGAAGATCGGTAAGATGAGGTGGTGCTCTCGAATCGGCCCGCGCGCTTCTGTTCTTCAACTTCGTGGCGAACGACTTCTTCCAGTGCTCGAGGGACTTTGATGGGAGGCTTCTGCCATGGTGTGTGTTCGATGACTGGGATCTCGTAGTCGGGATAATAGTCCCGTTTGAAAAATCCTTTTTCTGCAAATGTGAAAGCGAAGGCATCTTGACGAGAACTCACCACATATGCGAGTAAGTCTGTCTCAGCAGCGCTAAGAAAATTAGGCTCGATGGTATTGATGAGACCGTTGAATCGTTCTTGAGTCATACGGTCTGTAGGCGTAAAATGAGATTGGGGTGGTGGTTGGCTCGGTAGCTCAGGTAGATGTGGTAGTGGGATCGGTTGGTATTGCTGCGCGGCAGGATCAGGCATGTAGGTAGGTACCGGGCGCACCTTCCTGTCGACAGGCTTGTATTTTCGCTTGGTAGTAAGGCTCGTGGCGTGGATATGCTCTGGCTCGGATGTATGTAGCGCTCGACGTGTCCAAGGTGTATCTAGGACGTGATTAGAAAAAGCTGAAGCAGAAGCTGCATACCTTATCAGATGGTCAAATTGCTCGGGTGGCTCGATGTGTGTTAGTGAATTAAATGAAGAAAAATATGGATTACCAGTTAAAGCTTGAAGTGAGCGCCCCAATTCAGCTGGGGGCGCAGATAGGCGTCGATATTCTGTGTCCCCTATTGAAAATGCGACTCATCTTCGATCTCCTCGATCGAAGCGCGGAATGAATGTGAATCAGGATATTCATGACGCACCTCAGCCACATGGGAGTGCTTCTTGAATGCGGCGACGTTCCGGGGGTCATCTGGATCAGTTAGTTGTAATTGTAGAGTGGGCTGGTTGGAGCGATCTCCGTCCTGCCACACCATCATCTTCATGGCGCCGTCGCGTGAATAATCAATGCGCGCAGCGTACCATTGGATCCAGGGTTGCCCCAAGATCACATCATGGTGCTGCATGTCCTCTCGGGAAACAAAGAAATGATGATCAAATGAATGCGTACCAATTTCAAGCGATACGTCCATGCAGCAGCCTCGGAGACCAACAGGCGCACCGTTAACACCTTTAAGCGCCCATTTGGAGCCTTCAAAATCGAGGGCAATACCGGGTAGATTTAGTAGACGTTCAGGGATCAAGTTGAGCTCGGATCCACAGTCGACAAGGAATTTCATCGAACGGCCACATAATTTGGCCGTGAAAATACCTGTAGTCATAGCGAGCATCTTTGTGGGACGGATGGATACAGCGTTTGAACACCTCACCATGAATGACTGAAATTCGTCCTTATCTGGGACGTAAAGCATGCGGAATGCTTCGCGCACATTTCCCGATGGTGTTTCTGATAATGCACGTTCAGCATCGGGACTAATCAATTCGTACTCACCTGTTTTGGTAATGTATTCACGACGCGTCTTGGTGGCGTCGCTGAACTTCTTCTGGAGGATGGGGGAGACGCCTAAAATGTCCCCAAGGCTGAGCGTGATTGACTGGCTCAGAATTCGCTTCAAGATGCTCTCCGCATCGACCTGTTCTTGTACGTCAGAAGTATAATGGTACTGAGGCGTACCTCGCTTGTTTTCTTCCTTTGGTCCCTTCATTTCAACGTCCTTGGTGCTGGATTTGCGAGAGTCCTTCCAACCGTCTTTGGTGTTGATGGGATGGGGCTCGGGAATGGTGGCATTCGGCTTCTGAGTTTGAGGATTTAGGGTCAGCGCCCGGGGCGTAGGCGTAGGTGCGCGGGGCACTGTAGTCGTCTTAGGCGCACTAGTAGATGGTGCACTTGCCTCGGGACGCTTGTAGGGGTTAGTACGCGAACTTGTATCCTTACCGGTGCGAGTAACCGCCGAAGAATCGAACATATTGTCGTACTCGTCCGCCGTGAGTCGTGTGGCATTATTCCTAAATAATTCGTCAGTATCCAGATAAAACATACCGGATTTTGTCGAGGCCACATGTTGCTGCGAGTTTGCTGCGTTGGCCTGGGCTTTCAGTATCTGTAAGTCTCGCAAATACTTAGCCACGCCGCCCGAGGACATAGGGACAGCGGGTAAATTCGATCCATCAGCCAGCGCATACCTCTGCGTCTCGGCGAGGAATACCACAAGTCCTTCAGCCATAAGCTTCGGAATCTCGGGACAGTGGCGAGGGTGAAGCCTATGTGTACCGGTCAGTCCACATATGAAGCACCGCTTGTCTGTGTTCGAAGAATTAGCAGAAAAATTATTAGTTTGAGGTGCACTTATCGCGCCGGTGAGGATACCCATTAATTGTGCGTGATTGAGCGAGAGCTGCTGGAGCTGTTGGGTGAGCGAGTCGATATCGGAGGCACGCTGTTGGGTGCGTTCCGTCGCGTTCTGGTTTGCCGAAGCTGCAGGAAGCTTGGCGGGTTCGGTGACTGTCGCACCGGGGAGAATGGTGATGTGCGAGTGCTTATTTCCATCTCGATTGGGCTTGTCGTCTTCATCCGAGTCGAAACCGTACGCCTCGATACTCTTTGGATCGAACCGCTTGTTGATAATGTCCTTGACGTCCATGATGTCGGGTGGATTATTGACGTCCATGTGAGCCTGTGGGAGTCGCTGTATGACGAAGCTTCGCGTGGAATCCGGGAGCCCGTGTAAGAACTTTAGCTTCATTTCGTCGCTAGTGATGAGCTTGTTCTTTTTGAGTTGGCCAGCAATGGCTAAAAATCCCTGGTGATAAGTGTCAACATCGATACGCTTTGAGAAGCCCTTTTTATTGCGATATTCCTTAGTAAAATTACGAAGTGTGTCCAACGAAACGCGACTGGGCTGATCCCTCGAACCGTATAAATTCAATAACAGCTTTTTAACCACATCCCAGTCGTTCCCTTCCAACGCATCTTCCCACATAATAGTATTCTTAATTTCCTCTGTGCAATATTGAAGCACAAGAGGAGGCAGTTCGCCCTTTGTGAGGCCTGCTATCGCACCATGCCTCTCCATAATGGAAATAAAATCTTTGACGTGATATCCATCGAAGAGCGGTGCGCCTACCGTCCTTGGGATCGGCATTGGCTGCAGCAAAAGCGCAGGGGTGTGAGTAGACACTCCTTGACCCGTGCCGCCGGTACCACCTGTACCACCAGTTCCACCGGTTCCACCGGTTCCAGTACTTCCAACACCACTCATGATCGTAGAAAAATAGAAATAAAACAGGTAAAATCAAAACTCAGCGTGTATTAGTTCGGTTTGAGAGGGAGAGATCTTTGTCGAGAAACCCTTCACCCCTGTCTCGGTCACCACTGTGGAGGAAACTCCCTGAGTGCAGGTGGAAGGAAATCGACGATTGAGTGCGGGAGTGATCGTTCTATAGACAGATAGTCAGTAGACACAATCAGAATGACAACTCACCAGTGATGACACCAGTCAGTAGAGTGAATAATGAGAAAATGCGAATCAGGAGGTTTGTGAGAGATAGAGAGATGTCTCGCGGTGAGACGTGCAGAATAACGAGAAGGAAATCACTCTGAATTCGCTCGAGGCGTTTGCTCAGTTCACGCAGTCGGAAATCCAAAGTGAGATGCTCTTTTTCGTCCTACTAACAGGACTATATGAGAAAGACAAAACCAAATGCTCCCTAAGCGTACGCGTACTCTCACGTCGCCAGGGCAGCTACAGGAATGATAAGAACGAACGTGTATGTGTACGTGTAAGGTAAGAGTCCGTGGCCGAGGCCAATAAAAAGAATTCCGGCGGAATTTCGCCCCTCGCGCAGCCACTCCTCCATGTGCGCGTGCCCAAATTGCGTCGCGTGAACACCGGGCCAAGACGAGCTGAGATCAGCTGTTCACCCATCGGAGCCCCGACGATGGGTGCGTCTGGTGGTGCAGCGTGCGGACTCGCGGGTGACGAGGGGGAGATCAGCGGAACAAGAAATTGAATATGAAATTCACGGAAAAATGGAGTGATAAAGAAAGCACCCGAAAAGGGGATGGAAATAGCGAATGTGAAGGTGTACAAGGGAGGGTATAGTATAGATAGTTAAATAGAGCAATGAAAAGCGCACCATAACCTTTATTCCATCGAAAAAACGCGACTTCGCTGGTGTTAGTGTGTCGAGTTTCCCGTTTGGGCGCTTATTGGACAGTTGCCGGATATGGAAAGTGATGATCCTCGGCACTCTTGGCGTGCCGAGCTGGAACTATCTGAGCATCGAAAGAGGGGATTACGGGTCGCTCTCGCGCCCTGTCAGTATTTCCAAGAGACAGATAGTTGGGGACGTCGTTTTGAAGTAAGATAGAAAAGAAATAAACGAGTTTGATAGAAATTTGATAGAACTATAACAAAAATGGTGATAAATGTGAGAGGTCTGAGATTGTCGAACACGTGTGTATCCGACATTTTAAGACCTGACGGAAACTGCTCAAACTAAATAACTCGAGGTCACGTGATATCAGACGCGTCTTTCACGAGCGCGCCGTGAATCCCTTCCACACCGAATATCTGTTTCAAGACCCCGATCTGTTTAAATGGACGAAAAACATGGCACTCAACACGACGGATGCGTTATACGTTCGGGACCAGCTTCATAAAATCGATCAGGCTATCGCACAAACGGAGGAAACTCTCGCTGAACTGCACGAAAGGCTAGATACTTACACCAGACGTCGGGACACCCAAGTCAAAACGAGGAAATCTTGCGCAGCTCTTCTTTCCCCTCTTCGTGATTTCCCCGTTGAACTTCTGGGTCACATCTTCATGTTTGCCTATGAAGAGTCGCGTCGAATGCGCTGGACGGTCTCCCAAGTTTGTCGACGGTGGAGACGCGTGGCGATCTCTATGTCGGAGCTTTGGACTGCAGCTCTTATGCCGCTAACTCTTTTCTATGACGGCCTAAGCGACGACAAAGAACAGGAGTACGTAGAAACGTGCATACTGCGCTCTAATTCACGCAGAATGAAATGGGAGTGCTGGGAAGATCAGGATTACGAGATATCAGGCCATACCAAACTCATGTCTCCAGCCTTGCGGAGGGCACCATGCGAAGAGCTGACATGGACATCTCGTGGGCGGGGTGACGAGACAATCCTGGAGGTCCTCCATCAAGTCCTTCCAGATATCGTAGCTTCCTCTTCAGAGAGTCTGCAAAGCATGACAATCCGAACCACCGACCCAGAGGAGCACTGGTGGGCAGCGAGGCGTCCGCCTGGCTTGATGCTCCTGCCATTGCACGAATTCACGCGGCTCCGGAAGTTGCATCTGTCCACCCTTCACCCAGTGCTCCGCAACTCACTAAGCGTTCGCTGGGCGAATATCACCGATATTTCCATCGAAGCGCCGCTCGCCAGCTATCCATTGATTCAAGACGTACTCATCGATTGTTGCGCTCTCGAGTATTGCGCGTTCAACATACTCAGACTTGAAGATACTCCATGGGATGCGTACAGCGGACATATTGTTCTTCAACAGTTGCGAAAGCTTCATCTAAACAGTCTTCGGCCAGAGCTTTTTTACAGGATCCTTGATACTTTGCAGGCCCCTGCGTTGACGGATTTGATCGTTGAATCAAAACGTTTTTCTGAGTTTGGCCCAATCCCCCTTCAAAAATTTCTATCATATTGCTCCTACACACTACGCCGCCTCTGGATAGCTCCGATATTTGGCCACGAAATACAAGACATCATAGGCCCCATGGTTCCCTTGCTTGAGGAACTGGGTGTCATGTTACATCGAAACCATGAGGAGGATCCGCTGGACGCCTTACTTCCAAGTATTCATAAGGAGACACTACTGCCACACCTACGTGCGTTAACGGTTGTCTCTCTTCCAAGCTCCGAAGTGCACGCATGCTTTATGACTGTCGTCAGGGATCGGGGTCTGAAGCCAAATCATGATGGGCCCTTCAACCACAATTCTCCGAGACTGCGCCATATGCGCCTTTACCAGCATGACCCAAATTGGGACTTTGATCTCGAGACCGAGCAGGAGTGGCAAGAAGTTGGCTCTGACTACTTTGATATCCGATTCGCGAGAGTCGAGCGGGAATTTAAGGCAAATTTCTTGACGTCACTCGAATGGTGAGTGGATTTCTTCTGTGCCTTCGAGCTCACTACTAAAACACTCTTCCGGATTCAGGCCCATCACAAAGTACGAAACGTAGAAGGCAGTATTCCATTGTTCGCTCCTTGTTGTAGAAAACAAGAATCATTTGATGATGCCCCTATGTTGGCTCCATGCTCAGCGGGGTCACAAGCCAGTGACGCGAATTGGATGTGAATTCTGGTTATAAATTTGCTTCCAAAGGTGATCCAGAGCAATTATCGCCTCTTAAAATTCCCATCTCACGGCTATTCTTACTTGATCACATGTAGTTTTTGCAAGATGTTGATGAAGCTGTAACCCTGGCCTTGTCTGTGCATTTTATAAGGCGCCTGGTGAACATTGTTCACGCGTAACGTATAGCCTCTCTTGTCATCTGTTCCCATCTTGTTCAACTCAGGAGCGGTCACCAGAAACGACTCCGCATCGATCAAGCGAAGTCCTCAACCAGAAGACCATGAAAATGGGCAAAGGCCACCACATATTGCCCCTTATCTCGTAAGAAACCGCTATTCTACTCATGACTATCATACCCATTGTATTACAGATTTATCTTCTTTTCGCTCAAGTTCGCCCCCGCTTATGGGGCTATGAGAGTGAATGTTCTGACTCCAGGAGGGCACGGAGCACTGTACCCAGGAGATACTGTACCCTATACTGTCACCTTTGATGCGCCGCGCGACCGTGTTCCTCGTACACCACTTTATGTTGTTCTGGTTCCAACCCCCAACCCGGAGAACCCGGGTGCTCCTCGTCCCATTTTCCCTTGGACATTGACACTTTCAAATCAAACGACGACGGATGCTAGCAGGAAGATCCCTCCAGATCTTAACGTGTTTGGGTATGCGCAAATCTTTTGGGAAATGGTTCGATCACAATTGTTAATCCTCAATCATTGCTACAGGAACTTTACCATCGACATTCATTCGGGAAAAGATGTCTATGGACCGCTGCTTGCATACTCCAACGCATTCACTATCTCTCCGATTCCGCTGCACCGCAAAATTCTCGACGCACCCTTCGTGATCCAAACAACATGGGGAACATACCTCAAATACATAGCCATCTACTGCATCCTGGTTTATATTTGGTTACGCTGGAGGCGGCGGTATCTGAAACGAAAGCTGACGCCGATAATCGCTCAGGCCATTGCCCAAGCCAGAGCTCAAGGCAGAGCTGAGGCGCAGCAGTCGAGGGGATCATTAGTGCCTGTGCCTTCTTTCTTGACAGAGCGAAATCAAGAAAGGACTATACCCAGGCCCCACCAGGATGATGTCGAGGTGGGAGATATTGAAGAAGGGGTTGCCAACACTGATGAGCCTCTTGTAACCTTGATCAACATTGATACCGAGGCCCCACTCATCAACCTCGCACCGTCGCCTCCTCTCCCGAAGTACGAGAAAAAAGACAAGTCAATTGTATCTGCGCCTACCTCCAACGAAGCTCCAGGGTCAACTTTGAGCTCCCTTATAGTTCACGATCCATATTGCGAGCCATTGGCGGGGCTTTCAGTCGGCCAGGATGCCCCGTTGTCATCGTCATCTAGAGCCCCTAATGGGACTCGCGAAGAAACACAGAACGAAAACGCGCTTGCTGTTCGGCTACAGGAACTTACCAACACGGTAGAACACCTACAGAACCTCTTGGTTCTCCAGTCTAGTTCTGCTAGAGAGCAAACTCTGAGTGCGCAGGGAGAGGCACCACCAACGTATTCAGAGGCTTCACCATGCGAAACGGCGGAGTAAGACTTTCTCAGCGTATTCCAGTGCAACGGTCTCAATATCATTTATTAAAATGTATGTACTCGTTTTGGATGTCAAGACAGTAATATCAAAGTAATATAGCCCAAATGCACAAACGACACCTCATGTTGGCATCTTCTGGTCAGTAAAGGGTGCACCTGGCCTCTCAGCGGTTGTTTGCCCAGTGGCAAAGGTTTCTGCATCCAACACCCAGACACAGAACTGAAAAATATCACCGTATCTCGGTCACCAATCACGGCAGAATACGAAGCCACGGGCCTCGTAGGCTGGCAACGCACCTCTATTCTGCCCGCATTCAAAATGAGAACGAGACCGATTTGGATTCATTTAAGCCGCCCTCTCAGCCAGAAATTTTTGCCCAGCTGGACCCAGCAGCGCAAGAATACGAGGTGGATTTCTACCGGAATAGACTCATTCATTACCACTACATCATGAGCACCATGTAACATAACCCGCTCCACTGCGCCGCTCTCACAAACCTTTTGCACGTGCTCAGTGCTCAGTGGTGGCCCATGCAAGCGTGCCGTGGGAAGGGGAGACATCCAATTTAAAGTTTGCGGTATGTAATTGAGGCTATTATGGGAGGCGATCACAGCCACGCAAAGCAAGTCGCCCGCGCCATGTCCCATTGCGTTGATCTGCAAGAAACAGCAGCTTTGTACGAAAGGTGAGAAAGGTTGATAGGAACTTTATGTACATGCAGAGCCTCTCGAGCAGTCTTCAAATCCGTCTCGTTGAGTCGTCCGAGAGACAAGCGTCGGCCCCTGTAACACACACTTTCGGCAAGCCTCGATCAGTGTTGGGTGATGAATATATATGAACAGCAATGAACCAAGGTTATCCATTGTCCACCACCGCAACATCGGATAAGCTCTCTTTCTCTCTCGCACAAGTTAAGAAGAATGTCACTCAGCCTGGTCGAGACGCCGGAAACGTGAGCCTATCAGCACCACCTTCCCGCATGATGTCTTACTCGTTCTCTCTACTCGACGACACATGCGATTTACAACAGCATGCAGTTACAGGCTCTTGTGGCCGCCTCCGAACATGCAGCCAATTTTCTGGACCCCCATCTTTTCAAAAGTTCCAACAGGGTTCTCAGAGCTGAAGAAGTAACGTTGGTACACAATCAAATCCAAGCTATTAACGAAGATATTCGAAAAACGGACGAGATACTAGCCCTCGCTCGCAGGACAATCGAAGATTACACTGCAAAGCGCGCCCACCATGGCCAGTGCCGGAGAGCGTATACGGCGCTTCTTTCGCCGTTGCGTACCCTACCACCTGAGATCCTATGCGAGATATTCGCATATTCGCAGTTGCATTCTATCTCTGCGCGTTGGACAGTCTCACATGTCTGTCAACGGTGGCGCCAGGCAGCATTGGCCTCACCTGAACTCTGGACGAACGTTGTAATTCCACCAACGGCCCCGTCTTGGACTTCCCCCAACTGGGGCGAAATTTTTCGATATGAGGGGACCTGCCTGGAGCGGGCGAAGGGTCAGCCGACGAAATGGTATTTTCGACAACCCCTATATGGAGAGTATGACCGAGGTCACGGAAAGCGGGGTCACTTCAAAGAAACCATGTTAAGGATGGTCGGCAGGGCCCCTTGCTCCGAAGTCTCTTTCGAAGCAGAAGCGGGCGAGCAGGATCCGGTCTTCTTCGGGGGAGTCCTCACGGAACTCATCAAGTCATCCGCCACAACTCTAAAGGTCCTTTTCATCACAAGTTCTCGAATGCCATTAAATCTACTCTCCCGACTGGCATCCTTCTCTCAATTGTCGGGGTTATCTGTGTCTCGTTTTCCGTACTCCGACGACATACAAGTGGGAAGCCCATGGCTTTCTTTGACTAAACTCTCCATCGCAGCAGAGCGGATTCAAGAGTCTGTCATGACGCGTGTGTTGCAAAACACTCCGAACTTGGAGGCTCTCGCCTTTAAAATTGCTGTTCTAGACAGGTCGCCAGACCCGCATGAGTTATTCCCGTGGACCGTTACTCTGGTCAAACTGAAAAGCCTTTCTCTTGAAAGCACTAATGGGCCTTTGTACGAGTACATCGATCACAACATCTCTGCCTCCGAGCTCTGTGATCTCAGAATCTATGGCGACAAGACGCCCTGCCTACTTTCGAAACTTCTTTTATTCACAACTGGATGCCAAAACACCCTCCGTCGACTTTGGGTGTCTGGACTTGCCGGATATGAACTTCGTTCGATGGCGTTCCTTGGTATGAAAAAGCTTGAAGAACTTGCCATCCACATGAAGGAGGATATTCGGCCGCTGGATGACCTGGTTGTTATGGGTGATCAAGACTTTTTTCCCAGTCTCACCATGTTGCGCGTAATTTGTACAGCAGGCGATGAGTTTCGAAGGAGGTTCCTCGATGTCGTCGAGTCGCGTGGGTGGGATGGATGTATCAGGAAGAAGGGAGTGCAACTCCGGCACGCTCACCTGCACGCAGATGTGTTCCAGGCCACGAAAAACGTTTGGACACTAGACGACGCAAATATTCGTCAACTTCGCAACCGTGGCCTAGATCTAATTGTGCAAACGCCAGTTGCAGGAGCGGATCGGCCTTCATTTCTGACATGAACCTGAATCGTATCGTAATCTTGCGGCATTTGGGTGGCGTGGCCAGCTTTGTTCTGGGTATATTGCTAGTCGCACCAAGACAATATCCCATCCATTATTCGTGTATTCAACCCAACGATGCTCCTTTACTTCCATCAGACCGTCTATGCTGCCACATATCAGACAAGGTGAGAGGTCCCAGTCGGACATCTTAGAAGCATAGTTTCGCATCGCATGTCGCACAGGAATAGGTTGACACTAGCTCCACACCTCTTTAAGCCTTGTACTGGCGCAGAACCGCAACATAACCTTTTCTCAGCTCCCACCCAGCAGGATGATGCGGACATGAATCGGAAGGCTAACTGATACAATATTTGCACGGGAAAACGTCGACGCCTCTGTGATCACTTCTCCGCCGTGATATATCATGGGGCATTCTCCAAGGCATAATTCAGATAGCAGGATACATATGGGACGCTATGTAGGGACCTGGGGTTTCTGAACATGTAGGTGTATCGTACAGTCTCCTTCCACTCAGAAATCATTGATATTCTTCGATCCTAGAATTTATTTTCGAACTTCTATGAAGATCTAAAATACTACTACGGGGAGAATTCAACACCGTGCTTCTCTATGTCGCATTTGTCAGTGTCCGATTGTTCAGGATAGGAAGGGTAAAGCCACCGACGTAAGAAATAGCAATACAACCCTTATCAGGAAACATACTTGCAGGTTCTACTGAATTGTAGACCCTATAATTGCTCCCACTACTCGGCCCTCTCGTGTCCAATACACTTACATGTCACTAGAATAACTACATCTTGGGGATAGAACGGTGCGGCGAAATAAAATCTCAGTCTACCACCTTGTTGCTGCAGTAACAGAACAAGTCATGATCAAGGTCCAGCAGGTATAAAAAGAGGCAGACTTCTGTGTCCTTCCTCAGACCAGTACCCCGCATTTCTTTTGGCCCTCAGCGCTCAACAACTATCCCCGATATTGTTGAATTTTTGTATAACTGCTCGGAAGTACCTTGTTGGAGACGAGCTCTACAGCGACTCCTGGTCTCGTGTCATTTTTCTTCGCTGGTTTGATGCTTGTGATCTCTCCGAAGGACATGATCAGCACTGTGCTTGACTGCCGAAAGAGATTTTTTGGCAGTCAAGCACACTGAGTGGTCAGGTCCAATGGATAGTTACTACGTATCGCCCCAGCGAAAAAGGGTGCTGCTGGATTCAGGGTCAAAGTGGTACTCTTCTCCGGCAAGGTGCTTTCGAGCCGTTGTGCGTATTACCAGTAAACATCAATCTTGGAAGGCGCGGCTCCATAGAAGTGCTGATACCAAGGCACTTACTGAGCTGGAGCGTGAATCGCCGTCAAATCAACAATTGATTAAATCCAGAGGAGCCACGAAATAGGCGCCCATCAGAAGCAGTGGCAATCTCCATGCAGCCCCTATTTTAGATGCTTGATTAAAAAAATTTCGCGTGTTGGGCCAGCTTAGCAGACCGCTGTCCAGGGTCTACAAATGGTGTCAGTTGAAATCAGGGTTATTTTGAACCAACCACTGGCAGTCAAAGTGACCGGAATGTAGTGGTATTTCTCTAGCAACTAATACCGCTATTCATAGCTCCTTTCCTTCCTCGATATCAACAGCGTCCGTACTCCAAGGATACCCCAATACGTTAGCTCGTGGCTTCATACTTCTCCGAAGAAAGGGGGCGCTCTCAAAGTAGGGGTATGGTCATCCGCCACCGTGAACGCTGTTGCGCGTGCGAGAATACTGTCTGTTAACCTACTTTTGCATTCGATGCTGATTCTCACTTCTAGTGGTTCATCCTGCAGAGTCATCTCGATAGTAAAATTCATGCCATATCATTGCACGATGGAACACGCGCTGCGAATTATGCATCAAACTACTCCTATGGCTCATACGAGGAACTGCTGAACTCAATGTTGGGCCCCAACATTGAGTTCACTTACATATCTCCACCAAACTCTTTATACTTTGAATGGACGTGGAAAAGTTTCGACACGAGGAAATACGTCCTCTTAGAATCTAACAAGTTAGAAAAACCTTTCACACCCAACGCGCGTGAGCCCATTGCCTTGCTGAAAAAGGCACGAACATCGGGCAAAGCGTTACTTGAGGCGACCGGGAGGAAGAAGCGAATCGCATTTACAGTAGGATCCGTATCGACTGTGTGATGGTATCCACATACTATGGCATCGTTGCGCGCGTTTGGGGTACCCGCATTTCATGTAGAGACCACACTAGCTGAGGACACTTTCAACAATGCATTTATGCCACACGTATCTCGTTCAATTGACGTAGTGCCTAAATCATCTGACTGTGAGTGACAATATCACATATTCAAGATGACGTTTCTCTTTCAACTTAAACATGGTCTGAATCTAGTCTACAGCGCCAGACATCTCGACTATCGCACTCAGAAGCTGCCTACCTGGTGCTCTCTGGGGAAGGCGCAGCGAGAAGCATTGGTCAGGCTACCACTACCAATTCGAAGCCTTCGTTGACAAGCTGCGTACCTGCATGTTGGGTTGGTCGTTTAAAGTTTCGAATTAAGGACCAAAAAAAACAGTGGCCAACGTGGGGATCGAACCCAAGACCTTCGCGTTATTAGCACGACGCTCTAACCAGCTGAGCTAGTCGGCCAACAATTTATGGAGGGCATATGACTACTAGAGGCAGACTCACCAAGTGGCTTTTGTCATCGACCTGATCTGAATCACCCTGAAGACTAGACCCTAGTCACCTGATCCTGGACCAAGCTACTACTAGTGGGGTGGCCCAATCCCTGTGATTGCCGTGGTCCGGCCACGTGACATGCGCGCCTCAAATCTGTCACAAATCCTGAGACATGCGATCTGCACGAGTTCTTGACCGTTTGCCTCGGAATTTTCTGTAGAATATGACTGTTTCATAGCTTATTTACGTGTCTATAAAGTTTTCTAAGTAAATAGGCTTTCCGCTGCTTTCAAAATGCGAAATTACACACTTTTACCTGCCAAATTCAGTACCTGAGACCAAAGGCTATATATCTCTGCGAGATTTCCATGTAATGCTACAATTTTGCTGGCAAGGTTGCTTAGAATCGAGTGAAGAATATTTATTGTTGATCAGAATTTTAATGCAGGGTCACTAACACCGAAATCTTGGAAAATTTCGACCAAATTTGTGCAATATTTGACCCTTCCGGTCATTAAATCAAAGATTTAATCAACAATAACTCTTTAGAGTACATATAAAATTATTTTACTCCACTACAGCATCTCCGGAAACTCAGTGGTTGAAGTGATATATAGCAGGCAGTGTAAGACGGCCCAAATTGGCGTGGAAAAGCCGTGCACAGCCACATTGATCGCATTCAAAATGGGTACTGGCACCCAACTTCGGCCTCATGCAGGCCTCGTTGGAGGTATATGGGGTATATACTGCTTTTTACAAGCATAACCAATTTTAAAACTAGGTCTTGCCTGTAAATGGTGTTCAAAGACTGGAAATTAGGCCAAAAAAGCGAAAAACGAATGGAAATAGGGTTTTTTGAGAGCATAACAATGATTAGAATGAAGTCAAAGTGGAAGCGAACCTTTCTAACGGTTTAAACTGCTCAATAACAACATTATGTACCCCATACACCTCCAACGAGGCCTGCATGAGGCCGAAGTTGGGTGCCAGTACCCATTTTGAATGCGATCAATGTGGCTGTGCACGGCTTTTCCACGCCAATTTGGGCCGTCTTACACTGCCTGCTATATATCACTTCAACCACTGAGTTTCCGGAGATGCTGTAGTGGAGTAAAATAATTTTATATGTACTCTAAAGAGTTATTGTTGATTAAATCTTTGATTTAATGACCGGAAGGGTCAAATATTGCACAAATTTGGTCGAAATTTTCCAAGATTTCGGTGTTAGTGACCCTGCATTAAAATTCTGATCAACAATAAATATTCTTCACTCGATTCTAAGCAACCTTGCCAGCAAAATTGTAGCATTACATGGAAATCTCGCAGAGATATATAGCCTTTGGTCTCAGGTACTGAATTTGGCAGGTAAAAGTGTGTAATTTCGCATTTTGAAAGCAGCGGAAAGCCTATTTACTTAGAAAACTTTATAGACACGTAAATAAGCTATGAAACAGTCATATTCTACAGAAAATTCCGAGGCAAACGGTCAAGAACTCGTGCAGATCGCATGTCTCAGGATTTGTGACAGATTTGAGGCGCGCATGTCACGTGGCCGGACCACGGCAATCACAGGGATTGGGCCACCCCAACTACTAGGCTGACATGTCTGCTAAGTCAGACCAGCATAAACGTGATGTCAATTCTCTTTTTGAAGTTTGCAGTGGAAGCACTGACAGTCCAGACTCTGGACTTTGATAGGTATACCTGCTCAATCACGTCGATAAGAACAGACCGGCTGATCCGTAGATAAAAGTTATCTCCAAGGACCTCTTTGCTGTGACATTGGACAACAAATATTGTATCATTGAAGGTTCGGGCTGAGCCTGGAATTTAAGCGCCCGTCCAGCAATGTCCGGTCCATCAACCAACCATCAACGCAACTGAGCCATTCTACAATATTAACCAAACACTACACAAAGGGATGCACATTCGTAGTACGGATTACGAGCGCATTCGGATGTCCGAATCCGTATACAATGTACATCTATATACCTTTGGCACTGGCGGAGCCTCCACGTGAAAAATCCGGCTCTATAAAGACGCCCTTTCGCGACAAGCCCTTTGGGTCGTTTTTTTTCTTCAAGATCTGAGACCTAGGCTAACTTATAATGCTGCACCACCTCGGGAGATTCATCTCGTTGCGCGAAATTGAGGAAGCATCCTACTTCTTCAATTCCTGTGGGGTGGCTTTCCCCTGAATCCCCACGCAGATAAGTAAATTGGAAGCCGTACCCTATCTAGTAGATGTACAGGCCAAGTGTCCAAATGGGCCACTTGTGGGGCCTAGTGAATGGTAGTACATCACAAGAAATACAAACACAATAGCATGTACTGTCAGTTAAATCCTTGTTGGACGATCTTGAAGAAGCAACTCTTCAGTCTTGTAGTCCGATGCAACCCCATGTCTTTGTTATTCCAAATACCCTCTTCAAAACCCGGCTACATTATCCATGAAGATAGACCCGGACCCAGATCTGGCCTCGCGGAGATTGATCATCATCCTTGAGCACGACATAGATATAAGCGCGACAACCATATTATAAAGGATTTCAAGGAGGTCGGGCTTCAAATTGTTAGCGCAAATATGCGTGTTCTTGAAGCTGAAACTCACTTCCACGAAGCGCCACAGAAGACAGGATGTAGTGTATAGAACGAGTACACTGTTACTCCACCAGTATTATCAGTCTATCTGCGGTTACTGTAAGAGTGCAATTGGAAGGTTTTACTGACATTGCAAAATAGAGAACTGAATCTCGGACCATGACCCTGATGATATGCGCTGTTATGCTGAGACTTTTGTCAAGTAATCGATTTTCCTGAGCATATCTGATGGATTTCATAGTCGCCAGTAAAAACAGTACGATCTCGACAGCAAGGATAGGTACCCTACTCAGTTTATTGTCAATATTTTATAGTGAGATGTGTTGCATTTAGGAACTGTGGCCATACCAAAATGCCCAAAGACGTGTTACAGGCGTCACGAACGCACAAACAACGATATCTGGCGCTGGGTTTGCGGTGGCTATACGGGAAAGTTCAGGAAGATTCAAGCTTTGCTAATCAGTAACCAAGAGGAAGATAGTGGATCAAGATGCGAAACCTTTGGCGTTACGAACAGCAATTGAGACTACGATAATTGCGCTCAGTCCACAGAAGGTATAAAGAGCGAGCACAGCATATTTAAGACGCCTATGCCCCATGTACATGGTGTAGACTCGTGCAATAAAGATGGCCTGAACGATGAGCACTTCCGAGGCGCCTGTGAATATTTTCTTGACGCTTAGATAGTGTATTTGCAAGTCAGGGAGACGACATTCTCACCGAGGCCTTCAATAAGATATCGTGCCCAAACATTGCCTGTCAGGATAAAAGTCATGGTCAATTAAGTATGAATCCTCAATGAATCGTCGTACTGGCTTACAGCTGTTAGTCAATGCAAATCAGATACGGCTAATCAGACACGACGAATGAAGTTGAATGAAGCGTGACAATGTAAGCGCTCACAACTGTGCAGGAATTTAGTATTAGAATACTGGCACGCAAATTTGACTCCCCTTGTCATTGATATTGGGACCGAGAGACGCTAATGGTTCAGATTGTCAATTCACGATAGTACTTGAAAATGCCGGTCATAAATTCGGATATCATCATATGGTTGCTGACCTGCCATATTGATACATAATACAATCAAGGAGAGGCTTCGGTTCTGTGAAAAGAGCCACTTATAGTACCCGAGCACCATTGTAGTATTGTGTTGCTCACAATGAAGAAAAGAACGCTCCCGTATGTGATCGAAGGTGTCTACAGAAAATGTGGCAATTCGCATTAGAGGCTGATGTATCTGTGAAAATTCGCGACAGCGAGGTGGAACTGTTACCCAGAAGTATTGCACCTGCACTAAGCGCATTCAGCGGGAATATCACGCTCATGACATGCACTGATACTTGCCTCCTTTTCGAAGTTCAGCAAGCTGTCGTACACCAGAAGAGTGGTCGCAGATACTGTAATTTATGTCAGACCAGGCTTAAGATCCTCATGATATTATGAGTGATAAGCTGTGTGTGCCTCACCCTGCATGAACCGGACGGCGTTCAGGTGTCGCAAGGTTGTATCCAAGGGGGTAGCCATTGTGGTGATTTAGCTCAATCTGAATTAAGGACGCAGGGTGTTCTAAGACAATTCTTCCTTTATAGTGCAGGTAGTATGGCTTCTATGTTATTATAGCCTTCTGCCATCTGAGAGGCTGGATACGACCCAACTTTCACATTATATGTTGATGTACCGCCTGCTGTCCCAGGAGCGCGGTCGCATGCTGTTAGCCTTTAAATGCTTGGCATCAGATTCCTGTCTCAACTCGCTTAGGATCCGGACCTGAACCACTGACTGTAGATTAGAAGTCACGATTTTTGACTGCCTTCGTAGTTGGCTGACGGCGGGTTTCCTCATGAGTTATGCACCACCGACCCATTTACTGTGGACCAGAATTCGGAAGGTTCTAGAAACCAATTCTATTCTAGACACAATTTAATAGAAATGAATCATCAATTAATGATCATGATTCCTGCACTTGTGTAAATTTTAAATAGAACTTCCGCCATCTATGGACTTCGATGGGACGCATCAGAGCGCCGTTTAAAATATCTTGCAGGAGGAAGCAGAGTAACCAATGTGATATGCTCTATATGGTGCGTCTTTCAAGATAAAATGCTCAAGTAAACCTGAAAAGTAGATCACACCAATTGCTGCTCAATCATTTTCGCTTGCAGGCCAAACTATAAATGGACAATCATTAGCCTAATACAGCCTATATAGATCATGTCCAAGAATGGAAATAAGATACAGTCATTGGTTCTGCGTCACGTTCGACTATTGTAAAAAATATATGGGGGCATTAACCTCATTATGCTGCATGCCTTCATATCTGGTTGATTTCTAAGCTCTCTTAATCAAAGTCGGGCTCAATAAAGACGCCCCTACTCCACAAGCCCTTGGGATCGTATCTTGCCTTGAGCTTTCGCAGCTTAGATAAGTTAGAGCCGTGTACCATCTCGGGAGATTCATCCCCTTGAGCAAAATTAAGGAAGTATCCCACGTCGTCGGCCCCACCCGGATGACTCTCGCGCATCTTCTGCGCATTTCGATCGCGAATGTAGGCCGTGATGTCTGAAGTAAATTTGCGCATCACTGCGAGCGACTCCTCGCTGGCAGATCTATCAAATTCGACCAGAGTCAGTGGGAATGTTGTCCTGAGGTCAAACAAGAAGGGCTGAGAGTCGGACGTACCGCCCTTGAATAGCCACCCAATAATGAGCCTTTCTCGCATGGAACGCTGTTTCCCCAGGCCCAAATTTCTCGATGCCATCCGGCCGTGTAAGGTCCCATAGCACAGAGGAGGACCTCGCGCCTTCGTTCGAGGCGGTGAAGTCGAGCCACAGGTCCCAGACCTCGCGCATGACGTCCTCCCAAAGATCAGCCACGAGTGTGCCGCGGATGATCAGCGCTTTGGGCAGCGCGGCGAAGGCTGCATCTGAGGCGTGTGATACGGCTAGCATGTCGGGGACTTCAACTACTTTGTCCAGGACTGGTCCCAGAGCGCGAAATGGCGCGAGACTGTCTGTGTGCGAGCGCCGAGCAACAGCAATTTCGCTTGATGGGAATGATGTCTGCGCTATCCAGGGTAGGATGGTAACCACTGGCTGTAATTTTCAGTAGAAGAGCAGTTATCAGCAAGAACACACATGTTTTTCTGATTCAATTCTGAGCTGAGAAACTCACTCACGTTGAAATGTGGGCCAGGCCTCCCGAAAGTGATTGTTATTTTCTCATGTGCAGAAAAAGTGCTTTTCCAGCCCTGCTCATATACGCTTCCATGAGCACCCTCAATCAATCATTAAATACTTGGATCTGACCTGAATAGCTCTAAGAGTCTCATCTATCTCCTTGCCTGGAATTGCGAGCGCGCCAACTATGAATGGGCCCCATGTCGGGAATGCCTTGATGACAAACTCGACTACGATCCCGAACTGATTACCTCCACCTGAACATCATGATCTTTGCTCGATCGACTTTGAAATGAACAGTGATTCGGATACTCACCTCTTATAGCCCAGAAAAGGTCAGGCTCCTCGGTCTCGCTCGTATTTACAATACGTCCATCGGCCAGCACGACAGTCGCGCTCAAGATATTGTCCAACCCCATCCCGTGCACAGAGCTGAACGGGCTGTATCCGCCTCCACTGAGGTATCCACCTACACCCACAAACCAGAAGGGGCCACCGACTACATCAATTCCGGCTTCCCGCGTCACAGTGTAGACGTCGCCCCAGATCGCACCGCCCTGGATAGTCACGCTGCTCTTATCTGGAGCGATGGTGACCGCATTCATTCGTCTAATATCGATCACGACGCCACCGTTATTGCTAGCCCAAGTCGCGGAGTGAGCACCTCCGCATTTGACCGCGATTTCAAGAGGCGGATTCGCGTCCTGTGCTGCCTTCAGGATGACAGGTATGTCGGTAGCCACGGCGGGAAACGCGATGTAAGTCGGCTTGAGGACGGACAGTGATGAATTTCGTTGATTGGCGTCATTGTATGCATCACCTTGGGAATGGGTGATAATTGAGCCTTCAATGGATAGCGACTCCATTGCTGGACTCATCAAGATGGGATGTCCTTGCGACAAGGCTGAGATGACTTGAGAACTCCATCGTATATATATCCGAGGCGTCGTGTAAAAATAGGTATCGAAAATGCATTAGTAATTTAAAACTAAGAAAAGGATCCTTGAGAGACTACGCTTTCAAAGCTGACCTAGGCCAAGGCAATTGAGGAGTTCAACTTCAAGAACATCGAAAAAAGATACCTGGCCAACGTGGGGATCGAACCCAAGACCTTCGCGTTATTAGCACGACGCTCTAACCAGCTGAGCTAGTCGGCCGATGATGTCATGCTCGATGACGGGCCTACGGGCCGGGCATCCATCGTGATGCCTTGAGCTCACCCACATCGGTGAGCTGTTGTTCCTCTCTTCCTTCAACGACACCGTCCACATAGGGCTCCTCTCTCTTTTTTGTTTTGTGGCGATTCAATGACTCCCATTACTTGAACTTATAGCCTCGGAAAATTATGGTCTACTCTTCTACACACTGCTCCCTAGTAAAGAGAACTTTACACCTCCTTGACTACGCGGGTCGACCAGTACTTGCGCAAACGCGGTTGTCCGCCTCAAGAGAGTCTCAACTCCTTAGGAAGCTACGAGCTGGATACTCCACCATAGCAGACAGTGATAATGGTCATCGGATGAATCCTTTTCCGTACCCAACTCATTCGAATCCGACTCCTTACCAGATCTTTCACCTGCCTCTGTACGCGTCGAAGGAGCAGATAAAGTCTCGGTGTAAGCCAGAAAAACTCGCACTTCATTTTATACATTCAGTGCAACTGATACATATGTACAGACTATGAGCTCGTCCGAGCCCACCATCCAGATTCTGCCTATACTGCCCATCTGCCCCCAGACGAGGCACACGCCAACTTCCGGCACATCAAGGCGTCCTACGACTTCCTCTCGGGCAAGACGCTTTCCCCTCACCCGAACACTCGCACGTGGCAGCCTGAGGGAAGCGGCTTCGACCCGTACGCGTCCGAACTTGCACGGCGGCGACGCGCATACTACGCCTCGCGGAGTCGCGCAGAGCAAGCACAGGCTGAACGTCCCGCCTGGGCGAAAGGATGGGGCGGCCTTGGCTCACACCCCGAAGAGCGCAGTGACTACGACCAAAACGGGTGGCGAGAGCGGACCATCTTTTTCTTTGGCGTTATCGTAAGCAGCTTTCGGCGTCCTGTTCTTGCCCTGAATGCAGCCTTGCTGACCTGATGCCTTGGTGCCCCACGCCACTCTGTAGACACTTATGGCGGGCTTGTTCCCCAATCTCCCCGGCACCCTGGCCACTGTCTTCCTGCCCACGTCGCTAGTGAGCCCCGAGCTCTTTGCGGAATCGCGGGAGAAGAAGGCACATGATGGCCCGCCTGGGACTACGCCGCCGTTCAACATCCCGTTCATGGACCTGGACCATGGACATCGCGCAGCCGTGTCTGCGCTCATCCAAGCAAGGGAAGAGTGCAAGGAGACTGGAGCCGAAAGGCGCGACCAGATAAAGCTGCGCGTCGCACAGATGTCAGCGAATAGGGATGGGGCCCCGGGCTCGCCTGACGCGTCATCTTCGACAACACCTACGGACATTGTCATTGCAGGTACGTTTGTAGAGATACCCATGGCCTTTCCAAGCTTAAGACTTTGGATAGACCCACCACCAGGTGTCGTATTGCAACAGCCTCCCACAGTTCCCAACGTCGCGAGAGATGCCATGACATCACCTACCGATACCACACACAATGAAACGGGAAAATCGTCGCCGCCTTCCCCGTAGCTCAAGCCTTGCAGACCTTCAACGAGACACGAGATGTTGAAGGAATCCGACAAGTTATGTATGTATCCATAGAATTCATGTATCATCCAATCATCATTACAGCGTCAAGACATTCTGGCGGTTCGGAGGAGAACCGGACAACTGCGACTACTTACCAGTGGGACTGCCTTTTGTCGCGAGGTGATCATGAGCTCCGGAGGAGACCCTAGCCTCCAGGAACACTCGAGCTCGCTTTCCAAGTGCTGCATCGTCGGCTGCGCGCGCTGAGCTGGGCAACGCGTTGGGCAGCGATGTCGGCCGACTAGCTCAGCTGGTTAGAGCGTCGTGCTAATAACGCGAAGGTCTTGGGTTCGATCCCCACGTTGGCCATGGTTCTCTTTTGGCCTGCTTTTCCTTGCACGAACACATCTCTTCTCGCACCCGTTACAGTTACACATTGGCCCCAAACTCCCATGGAGGACTTGGATGTCACTGCTCCCAGTGTTTGCCTGTGTTTGCCTTGCCAAAACGTGAGGACTAGATGGTTTCCATGCTGTCAGTTCAAGGTTCCAGAAGTCAAATCCTGCTATCTGCTAGTACGAGGAGGAATGGGCGGTATCAAGACGCTGCGACTTGGGTTCCTACTTATCGTGGAGCTCGTCCTACAACATGATCAATCTTGACACGAAAAAATGGAGACCAAAAAACGAGAAACTGACCTGCTTGACTCGGAATACAAGATTACCTGTTCAAGCCCCTATCCAGCTCAAAGCCTAGATAGAGCCCATGCCGGGCATGGGCAAAAAAATTCCAATGGCCAACGTGGGGATCGAACCCAAGACCTTCGCGTTATTAGCACGACGCTCTAACCAGCTGAGCTAGTCGGCCAGCGCTCTACTTATTTTTTTGATGCATCCAGGAATGCAAACATACCGAGGGCAGTGATGGTGTGAAGATGCGATAGCTCTCAGGACATCGGCTACGAAATCCAATTGATCTCTGCCCAGGGCCACCACTACCTCCCACTTGCCTGTGAATAGTGCGTCTGATATACTTCGTCTTCTCCCAGAAATGACTGCAGCAGAGCCTAAATTCGAGTCACCCAGCAACGGATGCGCCACGCGAATCCTGCCTGCATCTACAACGCAGTTCTATTTTAGTGTCGAGCTTCGACAACGATTTGAAATATGAATTATCTCCCTCCTTCACCCTCATCATGGCGTCCACAAACACGGTCTACACCTGTGTGGACTACTTCTGCGTTACCAGCGAGCCCCCGAGAAGTGAAGACCCACAGAGAGGCGCTCATGTTCTCGACATTGACCTCACTGGCGACTCTGGCATATCGGGACAAACGAGGCGTGCTCTTTGTAAACGAGTCCACGCACGTCTGGCGGATATTGCAACCAATGACAAAGGGGTGGTTCTCGAAAGGCGCATCGACGCTATTCGTGTGAATGACGCTGGGCCAACACCGCGGATGTGGACCACCTTCAATGAACTCAACCCACGCCATCTGACGCTCATTGGTGGCATGAGCGAGAACTGCTACTTCGAGCCGCTAAGGCTGATGACGACGTGGAACAGGCTGGAGAGTATCAATCTCACCGGGATATGCAGCCCCGGATGCGTGTTTCGCCTGCCGCCGTTTGTGCTGCGCACGTTGAAGACGCTGGACCTCAACTGCTGTCTGGACATGGACCTGCGCGCCGTAGGCGGAGCCGCGCCTACACTTTCCCTTGAAAAGCTGAACATCCGCAACAACGATGTTGGCCAATCCGCGACAATGCTTCTCAAGAATTTCCCCTCCATCAAAAGGTCTTTAACGTGCCTGGCCATCCACAGCACTGGCTGCGGATATAATAACAAACGGGAACGCACAGGCATCCGCCGAATCCTGACGGAGTGCAAAAAGCTCATGGAGGTGAAGCTTACGCTTCGTCTGCACCATGCTGTGGACATCGCGCACTTCTTGCCGCCCGACGTGCAGAGGCTCGAGTTCGCAGCAGAGCGGAGCATGGCACTCATCCCATTGATCGACGATTGGGTTGCATGCGCAAAGGTCCCAAAATGGGCCCCAAACCTGCGTGTTTTCGAGTTCACAGTCGACCGGGAGGAGCTGTCGATGCCTGGTAGATTTTTCTTGACGAAGATCCGCGGGGCAGACGAAAACTCGGAACCCTGCGAAACGACGGAGGAATGGATGGCGAGCTTGCCTCCAGGTGTGACTATGACCTTCCCCCAACCGCAGCAGAACCGAGAGCTGTTCGACGACTACGACTCACCCAGCAACGATGCTAAAGACCCCGGGTTCGACGCAGACCCAGATGTGTTCAGGTACAGACATGTGTTCAGGCCGAATGACGAGGCCGACGACCTCGATGAGATTGACTTGGACAACCTGACTGGAATAGGCCCGCACCCAGACCATGCCCCGAGGAAGGATGCTATTAGGGGTTTTCTTGACAGCGTGGAAGAGATTGAGGATGCTGAAGCGACTTATAAACGCATTCAGAAGTCGAGAAGTGTGGGTGAAGAGGCGCTGGCAAAGTTTGAGGCAGCCTTTGCGGCAAAGAAGCGGGAGCTGTATGCGATCTTGAGGGATACCAGACCGGGTATCGAGTTGGTTTAGCTAAGAGAATAGGTCTTGCGATTGTTGAACAGGTTTCTAACCCGCGCAATGGTACTTGACAAATTGTGGAGGACTCAGGGCAATCTTGACATGTTGCTAGCTACAAGCGAAAAAAAAAGCCGCTATGTCCACTTTTTGGTACGGGACCTACCAGGCAACCTGCAAATGATGTGGTCGTGTTTGCTAATGGAGGTAGATGATGTTTGAGAGTTGTTTGAGAGCGGTCCGAGTCATCTCGCTCTCCTCTGCTCTTATCAACTGTACGCATCCATGACTGCACGCGTTCGCTGCATTTTCGCTCCAGCTTAAATATTACTTGAAAGCCATCTCACTGCCGTGAAAAAATGCCTGGATTACAGTCATTCAGTCTCGCATGCGCCACTGGTCGAATCTCACAGCTTGCCCACAACTATTTTATGTAAAACCCGACGCATCGCTCGGCGCTTCGTTTCGACCCCCACTTCACCCGTCGTCACGACGTCCCCAGAAACGGCCTTCACTTGTGTTGACTACTTCTGTATCAGCAACGAGCCTGTAGACAACGACCCCCCTCAGCGTGGCGCTCGCGTTCTCGACATTGACCTCCGGCTCCCTTACGGCCACGGCATACCACAGAAAACAATATACGCCCTCGACAGAAGAGTCGAACGCCGCCTTACGGAGATTGTAGCTGACGACAACAAGAAAGAACCCGAAAAAAGATTCGACGCTATGCGCACGAATGCCGCAGGCCCATCGAAGGAGATGTGGACCACATTCAAAGACCTCAACCCACGCCATCTATCAATCATAGGTGGTTGGAGCGAAGAATGTTATTTCGAGCCGTTACAGTTGATGACGAAGTGGGACAGGCTGGAGAGCATCTACCTTGGTGGGATATGTAGCACTGGAGAGGTGTACCACCTGCCGCCGTTCGTGTTGCGCACACTGAAGTCGCTGGACCTCCACATGTGTCTAAGCATGGGCATCCGCGCCGTAGGCGAAGCTGCGCACATGCTGCAGCTCGAAAATCTGAACCTTCACACCAACGACGTGGGCGAATCTGCGGCTACACTCCTCAAAAATTTCCCTCCATCAAATAGTCTTTGAGGTGTCTGTCAATCAAAAGCTCCTTCTTTGGATACGACTACGAGGAAGAGCGTACAGGCATTCGCCGCATTCTGACTGAGTGCACAAAGCTCACGGACGTGAAGCTGTCCCTACGCCTGCACCATGCTGTGTATATCGCGGGCTTCTTGCCACCCGCTATCCAGAGGATCGAGTTCGCAGTAGAGCGGAGCATGGCATCCCTCCCACTTATCGACGACTGGATCGTACGTGCAAAGGACCCCAAGTGGGCCCCAAACCTGCGCTTTCTCAAGTTTACCGTCGACCGGGAGGGGCTGTCAATGCCTAAGAGGTTCTTCTTAACCGAAATTTGTGGGGAGGACGAAGAGGCTGGTCAAACCTACACTCCAGGGGCGACTGTGACCCTGCCAGGAGAGGAGGTCGACTTTGGGTCGTCAGTGAGCGGTGATCAGGATCCAGTGTTCGACGAGGATACGTTCGATTCCTACGTTCAGGGCGTGTGGTCTACCGAAGCGCATGTTACCGACGATTCCGACAAGATTGACTTGGATAACCTGCCAGGAATCGGCCCGCACCCAAATCATGTCACAAATAAAGAGCTCGAGGCTGATAATGCTTCGTGGAGGCGCAAGCAGAAGGCGATGAGCGTAGGTGATGAGGCACTAGCAGAGTTTGAGGAAGCCTTTGCAGCGAAGAAGGAGGAGCTGTTCAAGACCTTGAGGGACACCAGGCCGGGTATCGAGCTGGTTTAGCTGCACATTGGGCCTTGCGATTTGTCTTCGTCGCTCCGCTGGTGGTTGACAAGACCTGGAGTACTTAGTTGTGAATGCACTCGTTGATTCCTAGATTACAGCGAGTACACTCCTCATTCTAAAGGCCCCTTCCTTCCTCATGAATGACCATGGATAAGTCTGAGTCTGATTCCGAGTCATCTAGTCCCGATCAAATGTGTCATGACTTGAGCCCACGATTTTTGACATCTTGCACACACCCACAACCAGTGAACTATTCAGAGCCGACAACACTTTCCTTCAAACCCCATATTTCAACATCACCTCGTCTCATGGCGTCCACAGAGCAGATCTTCACTTGCATTGACCACTTCTGCGTCAGCAACGAACCTGCGACATTGTATCCTCCACAACCAGGCGCCCATATTCTTCACATCAACTACCGGCTCCAATATGTCCATAATCTACCAACGGAAACAGTGCGTGCGCTAGACAAAAGAGTGCACACTCGCCTGGCAGAGATTATAGCCCGAGACAAGGTGGCTGACACTGCGAAGCGCATTGACGCCATTCACTCAAATGCTGCTGGGCCGACAAAGGCGATGTGGGTCATGTTCGCGGACCTCAATCCGCGGCACCTGTTGCTTGATGGTGGCTTTAATGAGACCTGTCGTCGCAAACCCCTGCTCACAATGAGGAAGTGGAACAGGCTAGAGAGCCTGTACTTCTGCAGGATATGTGTCTTAGAGCGCCCGTTCCACTTGCCGCCCTTTGTGCTGCGCACCCTTCGGTCCCTCACTATCAAAGCCTGTCTGAACTTGGATCTGTGCGCTGTAGGCGGCGCGGAGCCCATGTTGCGCCTTGAATACCTGGAAATCCGTGTCAACGACGTGGGTTGGTCCGCCGCACGCCTGCTCAAGAACTTTCCGTCGATTAAAAAATCCTTGAAGCGTCTATACATTGACAGCCTCGGTTACGGGTATCCTACCAAACGCGAGCGCACGGGTATCCGCCGTATGTTGGCGGAGTGCACAAGACTCACGGACGTGAAGCTGGCTCTGCTCCTGCACCACTCGGTGGGCATCGCTGGCTTCTTGCCGCCCTCAGTCCAAAGGCTTGAATTTGAGGGCCCATGCAGCATGGCTCTCTTGTCACTCATGGACGACTGGATTGCGCATGCGAAGGACCCGAAGTGGGCCCCAGAGCTGCGCTATCTCGAGTTAAAGGTGGATCGAGAACACCGTCGTCTGCCCATGCCAGCGGCGTTCTTTCAAACAGAGCTTCCCGAAGAGGAGGACTCGTTCAATCTCACCAGGGAAGAGTACATGGCCGACTTGCCTCCTGGCATGACCGTCACCTGGGGCGACGAGGACTTGTGGAACCATGCGCAGTTCGACAACGACGCGGGGGAAGTGCTGGATACGGGGTTCGATGTGGACACAGATCCAGTGGCCGCCCCTGATTCAGACGAGTCGGATGGCGATTCAGAAGAAGAGGCGGACGATGGACATGGCGCTGAAGTTGATGAGATTGATTTGGACAACCTCCCTGACATAGGCCCGCATCCAACGCATGTTATTCGGCAAATGCGTCCTAGCGGACCGGTTGCTGGTGGGGAAGAGAGTAGCCCCCCTAAAGAAGAAAAGAAGGGAATCAGCGAAGAGGCACTGGCAGAGTTTGACAGAGCCTTTCAGGTAAAGAAGCAGGTGCTCTTTGACATTCTGAGGAGTTCCAGACCCGGTATCGAGTTAGTCTAAACTATTTCATGACCGTTGATTTTGAACCGCCAGCCCAGTCAGTGCTGCAAGGTGGCTGTCATTAAGCGGAACAGGGGTAATATAGATTAACACCAAGTCGGTAAGCCGTAAAAACACAGCGGTAACCAGTAGCTACAAGATTAACAAACGCACTGTCCGTCTGCGGTATCGCGAAAGCTTTGTAAATGAACGAAAGTCCGAAAACGCATTACGAGATGGACAACAATGCAGCTGCCAGCGCTGCGAGGAAAGCGAGGGCATATGACGGAGCCGACAAGGAACTAGCGCCAGATTTTCCACCTGACGAAGACTGGTCGTATGCGGCGGACGCGGGAACAGTGAAGGACTCCGTTTTGATCAGCACGGCTGCTTGTTCGGCCACACCGTACGTCGCAGATGCAAGCTACGCAAGTATGAACTGTTAGTACGGACCGAGTACAAAAGGCATGTCGACGCACATGAGCCGCAAACTCGAACGGGAACACGGACGAATCGACGACGCGCACGTTCGCGAGGCCGTACACGCGCAGGCTCGAATCGACGACGCCGCCGAGGGTCCTGGGCAGCATGGCGCAGCTGCCGGTGGGGTGGTACTGCGTGCCCGCGCGGTCGAGCAGCCACGCGTCGAGCTGCTCGTCCGACTGGATGGCGGGCCCGGGGCTGAGCTCCTCGCCGAGGGAGGGGCCGTAGGCGGCCCCGATGGCGCGCGTGAGGCGGATGCCTTGTCGGAGGAGGGTGAGATCTGAAGAGTGGTGTATTGAGTGAGATAAGAGGTGTGTGGTTAGAATGAAGAACGGGACGACGTACCGGCAAAGTGTGAAAAGTAGTTGGGGTCGATGACAGGTTCATCGAAGGGGTTACTCGAGTTGATGTACAGGCGTCCTACACTAGAAAAGCAAGGTCAGCATCTTGGAAATAACCGATCCACGGTCGCAGATCGACGCACCTATAGGGATGCTGCATGGCAGCTTGGATGCCGACGATGCCAGGCGTGATGATGCTCATGAGGAACTCCATCTGCGCGGTGTTGTCGTAAAACTTCGCCAGGTTGAGCTCGTACAGCGCCTTCTGCCCTGCGATGACCTCTGCGTTCGTGCTCGGCACCAGCGCGGTGAGGTTCGCGAGCTCGTTCGTGATGGCGGTCTTGAACCCGGCGGCGCCTGCCTCGCCGAACAGGGAGGTGATGTTGGAGAAGGCGACGGCGTCGTTGATGCAGGACAGAAATTCGGGAGATTTGGCGAAGTCTGAGTTGGTTGCGGCGAGGTCTCCTGCGGTCTCTGATACTGCCTTGTATTCGACACCGGCAGTCTAAGAAAAGTTTAGCACGTATTGCATTGTAACAGCGCGTTTTCGGACTCACCATGTGATCCTGCAAATGCTGCCCAACGCCCGGAAGGTCGAGCTTCACTTGCACACCCGCAGCGTCCAGCATATCCTTTGGCCCAACCCCGCTGTGCATCAGCACCTTGGGGCTGCCCACCGGGCCTCCCGCAAGCAATACCTCCTTCCGCGCCCCAACGGTTACCCGTCCCACGTCAGCGCTCTTCGCAAACTCCACAGCCTTGGCAATCATATCCCCCGCGCCGTCCTTGGTCTCTGCAAAGACGATGCGCAGGGCGCTGTTCTCGGCGAGAATGTGCAGGTTGGGCCGCGGGGCGAGGTTGTCGATGTACGCCGAGCGCGCGTAGGAGCGCGTCAGGTTGGCGGGGTTGATGCTCGAGGGCGCGATGAACCCGCCCATCGTCACGCCGCCGTTGGGGCTGGCCTGTTCGGGGATGCCGGCGGCGGCGAGCGCTCGTGTCCAGTTCGCGACGGTGTTGATGAACCTGCGGTCTACGTTAGCTTGGTCCCACATCGAAAGGGGGGTCGGAAGGAACTTACACCGCTGGGTAGGAGATTTCCATCGGTCCGCCTGACCCGTGCGTGCTCGCATCGTACTTGATATCGATGACGCTGGAGATGTCGGGTCGCGGTGCAGTAAAGTTCTCCGCGCGCTTCATGTAGGAGAACATGGTCTCCCAGTTCCATGTCCCGTAGCCTTTGGCGTTTTTGTCGTCTGGGTTGATGAGCGCCTCCCAGGCGTCCATCTCCTCTTTTGCGGGGCGCACGAGGTACATCGCGTTCATTGCCGTTGAGCCTCCCAGAGTCTGGATACTGCGTCAGTAGCTGCAATTCTTGAAGATGGAGATGCACACCTTGCCGCGCGGCCAGCCTACGGCGCGGTTGTTCATGTGTGTCTGCGGAGCGGTGACATGTTGCCAGTCGTATTCGCTGTTGACGATCGAGGCGTAGTAAGCGCCAGCTGGTGAGTCTGCGTTTCCATGATTAATATCAAGCTCGTATTGAGCGCATTGGGGACATACTAATCCGGCTGGCAGCTGCGTCGCCCGACAGGCCTGCCTCGAGAACGAGAACGGAGACGTCGGAGTCTTCTGTCAGTCGCGATGCTGTGACCAAGCCTGCGAGGCCTCCACCGACGATTATGTAGTCGTATGACGTCTGTAGCCCATTGTTCGTGATAAACTCGCGTCCGTAAAGACTGCCCCCTGGAGCCGATGAGCTGACGACCGCAGTGGTAAGGAGCGCGAGGAGGGTAGCCTGTACGCTTCGCCGCGACATATTGAAGAGAGTGGTAGTTGAATGAAGGAATGGGTTTATGACAGTCGAGAAATGGTCGGCTTTTGACGATCCTGGGTATTGCTGGGTATGTTGCCGATGGTTTCAAGACTTCTTATGGCTGTCCTTGACGGGTCGTTGGAGCGTTGGACTGTGCGCGTACTAATGCTTGGCTCGTGAAACTACCGCGTCCGTTGAGGTAGATGAGTCGTGTTGGGTCGTCAGATGTCGTCCTGCTTCAGCTAGAGAGTCCAGTTGCTCAGTCTATCGATGAAGAGCAGTTGTCGTTTGAGGGCGTGAACCAGAGCTGGCACAACTTGACTTGAGCTGTCGTCCACGTTGCTTGGCTTTTGGGCCTTGGCGGCTTGGTTAGCCACGGCGTCAAGATGTGACAAGCATCCATCGGCTATACAGGAATCGCCTTGGTCGTCCCGCAGCATGCTTGCGTGAAGTTGGCGACGATGAGAGTTCAAGGTTTCAAGGTGAAGTTCGGTGGTGGTATGGTGGAGGATACGGGTCACCGGGAACGGGCCGCCGGTGGCTTATAGTAATACGGACATCCCATCAAAATCCTAATTTAATTCCAGTCTCATCTTGTACTCTTACCACCATCATCCTTCTTGGTTTCTGTACTTTTTGAATATTTATCTCTTGCTTCTGCATGGACTCGTACACTGGCGCGTCGCGGTCTGCCGCCGAACCAACCGCGCCGACGCTCTTCTCCATGAGTCGCGGAATTCTAGAAAACAAGCGCATGAACATCAACGCTAACGCTCCAGAGCCGCAAGCCTCTGCAAGATTGTCTGATATGCCCCCAAGGCGCTTTCTCTCATCTGCTGCTCCGAGGATATCTGTCGACGCGTTAATTCCTAATCCCGCTAGAACCTCGACACCCGTTGTTCCGCGTGCGCGGATGGCTTATTCTAACCAAAATGAGCGTGAACAGGAGGCAGAAAACGGTGCGTGTATGCGGGAGGTGAATATATGCGCACTTTTTCTCATTTCCCCCAGAATTCTCGTCGCCCAGTTTCAACTCGCCTCCGAAACGCGCATATATGCGGTCTAGCCAACAGAGAAACTCGGCGGTTGAACATACATTCCGTCTCTCAGAGCTGGGTCGTCCATCGGAGCCACAGCAAAAGCCCAGCTCAAGGACTCAAACCGACGGAAGCTCATCTGGATCCCATCTAGTAACCTCCTCTGCCTTCTTAGCCTCCGTCTTCGATCTTAAGCGGCGTTTCTAGCTTGCGTCTCTCAATGCGACCGTCGCCGACAATGAAAGACTTCAGAGCGAGAAAGAGCAACTGAACGTGACCATCCAGCAACTGACGCGAGACCTGAACACCTGCCACTCTCGCTTGGAAGCGTCTACGGCGCAGCTTGAACAGTCCGAGGCCGAGTTGAAGACGACGCGTCCTCTCGTTGCCTCGACCCGCGAGCATCTCGTGAGCAAGGAAGCCGAGCTAGCGGTGCTCAAAGAAACTCTGCAAGAGACGAAGAGCGCTTTGGAGAAGTGTGTCGCCGAGGCAGCGGACGTCAGGGAGGCGCATACAAACGAACGCCTCGAAAATGAACGTCTGCGGACCAGTGTCGATACGGCGAAGAACAGCATCGCGAAGCTTTTTGTCGAGTAGGTTCTCAAAGACTGGCTTTTCTTATTTCTGACGATCGTGGCGAAGACTGCGAACCATTGGCGATAATCGGCGCGAGCTGAAGAAGCTATACGATGCCTTGAGCGTACGATACGGCGAGCTCTCCAAAGAAGCTGAGCAGTTGAGAACCATGGCCAAGGACGGGTTGGCTGGTAATTATCTTGTTTCCTCGAGTAACCTTTCCTGCGCTGGCATCATTCATTCATTCTCATCTTCGTAGCTCTTGAGCCGATGCTGGACGACGATAAAACGCTCACACGTGCCGCGGAAACGAAAGCACTCCTCCATGACCTACAGGCCGAGGTCACTGCCTGTAAGTGGCATTTCCGATCTTCGAGAGTCAAAACTGAATCCCCTGATCGAATGTAGCCCACGAAGTCACCGACTTCTTGCGCAACAAGCTCCAAGTCCAAGGATGTCAACTCGCGGAGCAACAGAGGCGCATCAGGGAGCTCGAGGGAGAAAATCACGGCGTGATGCGTGAGATGCTAGAAGCGCAAAAGGATGACAATGCGCACAGGAAAGGCTTGGAAGCCCTTCGTGAGTCAAATATGTGCTGCTCCAATAACTCCAGGGCGATGATTGACGCTCGCGAATTCTAGACGCCGAGTACGAAGATCTCTCGCAGAGACTGAGTCAAAGAGAGGTAGAGACGGTCGACTTACTCGCCAGTGCTGCCTCTACCGCAGCGGAGCTCAAGGTCGCGCGTGAGGAGTGCGTCTCAGTCGTTCTCCGTATATATATGCGATTGGAACGATAGTCTGACGTCATTTCTTTCTTATAACCAGGATTGACATGCATCAGCGGAACTTTGAAGCGCAGCGTTCCGAGCTGGAGTCTTTACGCGTTATGAAGGAAGAACACGTCTCGCGACTCCTGGCGTTGCAAGAGACGATCAACTCGCGGGACAAAGACATTGTGGCTCTCAAGGGAGAAGTTAAGGCCGCGCAGGAATCGAAGGCCGATTTGCGAGCCCTGTAAGCCTTTCGATTTATGTATCTGGCGATCGGAACCTGATTGACTCTGTATACAGGCTGACGGAAGCCAAGAAAACGCTTGTGGAGAAAGAGGCAGAATTACGAGCGAAAGACCCGTACGCAAATTTTTCGGGACATGTCCTGACAAGAAGTTCATCTTACTTCCAGAAATGATGGATACTTGACTAAAATCGGCGAACTGGAGAAGGAACGCGCTGCGTTGAAAGCAGCTTTGGAGGAGTACGCCTACTTCTTTTAGGAAGAGTATTGATACTGAAAGTTCGAGTAGCTCCCAGGAAGAACGCATACTATTCGAGAGAGCTACTAAAACCCTGCAGGCTGAAACCGAAAAGAAGGTCGCTGGATTGAGCACAACTAACACAGAACTGTAAGTAATTTGATCTTTTCCTACCGTAGCCCCGACTCAAAGTTTGGGCTTATAGCCTGACACACAACAAACTATTGCAAGAATCGCTCGTTAAAGCTCAAGATGAACTCAAGGATTCGATCTCCCACTTGCACCACTTGCAGGCGGAGCTGGCAAGGGCGAAAGAATTGTACGACAGGTATGGCGCTTCTTTCTTACAACGAAAACCTATGCTGAATAATCGCAGCATCGGGGGAGAAAATACGGAATTGAAGGTGGGCGCTTATGCGCAGGATGGTGGGTGCCATCTGACTGGTCTTAGAAACGACTGGAAACCCAGAGTGTCGGCCTGTTCCAAACGAAAGAGGAGATTTCTGCGCTCAAGGTACATATTCGGCGCCTCATTTTTGTTGGCTGATGCCTTTGCCCTCCCCTAGGAACGAATCGTTGCGGCTTCAGAGTCTAAGGTATACTCGTCGCAATCTGTTATGATTCATAACCGATATCTCATGTCGGCACAGGGGGAATGGCAGAAGACATTGAACGAGCGCAACGCCCAGATCAAATCTCTCGAGGTGCATTGCGATCAGTTTTCGCGCTTTCCTATCCTAACACTCTTTCGTACGATATCTTAGGCGCAAATAAAAGAACAAGGCGAAGCTGTAGTCCAACTTCAAGAGGACTGCTCAGTTCTGAAGGTATTCTGACGTTTCTTTACTCTCTCTGAATGGGACGCATACCTAATCTTCTATTCGCTCAGGGCCGGGCCACCCTAGTACAAGAACAGCAGCGGAAGGACGAGTCCCTGATCAAGTCGAACGAAAAGCGAGCATTGGCGGCTGAGACGTCTTTGGAACTGGCCAGGAGGCACCTGCTCGACGCGAACTCGACCATAGCCAACCTGAAAGAAGAAAGCCTGCATCAGGGAGAAACGATCGCAAGCCTGCGCTCCACTTTGGTTGAATCTGCGAACAAGGGCGCACACGACGCAGATGCACGCGTTACCACGCTGGAAGAAAGACTTGCTGCGCTGATTCTCGAAAACACCGAACTCTCGAACCGTGCAGACCAGTTGCCCAACAGATACAAGGACGGCAAGCTGGTCCGTGTTTCGGTACCGCAAATCTGTCTCTCTTCCACTAATATCTATTCTCATCCAGAGTGTGAAAGAGAAGGAATTTATACGACATATTATGGAAGATGCCTCTCGAATCCACGACGAGGATAATGTCAAGAAGGACCATGAAATGCGCAGAGTATGGTTTTTTATTATTACTCGTGGACATCGTTGCCAGGCAGTGTATTGATATTCATCGTGGTTTTTCGCAGCGCGACCTTCTAATACAGTCGCTGAACGAGAAGAACGCCGAGCTGCAAGCTGCCGTCGCGCGCCTTTTGAAAGAGAAGAACACTCTTCTCGGAGAAGCCCAAAAGTCTCTCATCAATCCGAAAGCCTGGTTATCATCGAGTCCCGAACCACTGGTGACTTATCTTCTTCTGAGAAAACGCAATTCTCTGATCTATAGACTATAGTTGCAAGAAAGCCCGGAAGGCACCTCGGAAAGAATCGAAGCGCAACCACCATGGGCTCCTGTCGACGACCCTTCTGGAAAAGCACAGACCTCTCACGAAATTTCCGCTAATGCCAACGATTCGGAGTATGCGTCCGAACTGACGGATTTCGACGAGAACGAGGATAACACCAAGGGAAAGCCGCGCAAAGGGCCTTCGACTGGAAAGAATAAACGCGCGCGCTCGCCCACTGATATTCAACCTGACGATGACCAGAAACAACCAAAGAAGCGCAATGCAAGAGGCTTTGGTTGATATAGCTTCCTAGTTTCCTGATCTCCTTTTTTCTACAGCATCGATCGGTGGCAGCCCAACCCGCGGCGTCCTCCACGACTATCAAGATCGCGCCTCAGCAATCCAAGGCAAAGGTTCTTGTTTCCTCATTTTGTTGATGATTTTGATGCATCTTTACAGGCAACTGCTGCCTCTACTTCGAAGGCGAAAGCAAAGAAGCGAAAGTAATCCTTGGTTTAGCTGGCACTGAGCGATCGTCAACGTGCTGCTGCGTCTTCCTGAGGCTTTCTGGATGGTGTCTGTCATAATTCTTGCATGTCACACTGGCGCCGTCATTCTCTCTGAATTCTTCCTGTGCTGGTTTTTAAATTGTAAGCCCTAGATACCTTGAACCTGTGAATGAACACATTCTATTGATTTGCGATACCCGAGGTTTCTGAGTTGCAAATTTTAGAGCAAGTACCTGACATTCTTCAAGTGCGAACTATTTTTGTACTGATACGGAATCCAGATGTAATAACAACCCGCGTGATGTTTTGCTCAGGGTACTCTAAATCTGCCACTCCAATGGGATAAGTAGGTACCGCGTGGCCCCGAATTCCAAAAGTAGAATGCATGGCTGTGGGAACAAGCCGAGCGCATAATGGCATCGAGGAATCGGTACCGTGCCCACTTCGCCATTGATCTATACGTCTAGGGCGCCCTTCAGGTCGTACACCATGCCTGTGGATACGACTCGCGTCGCTTCTCCTCGAAGAACTCAGAAGAAACTTACTGAGGAGGAGCTCAAAGACATCGACCGCAAGCGGCTGCTGGGTAAGATGCATCTGACCCAGACCTGTACATGGCACAAGGCAGTGACCTGAACGCGATGACAGGGGAACTTTCGTGCGCTGAGTGTAGGCGCTTGAAGCTTCGATGCGACAAAAAGCTTCCATGTGGGTCCTGCTACCGTAGAGGATGCGAAAGCATCTGCCCTTTAGGTATGTAGGTCTAGCTACGGTCCGACACCGTCGCGCCCCACAATGCGTAATCTTCCTCGGCTAATATTTCAAATACCCAGGGATCTTAGCTGCGGGGCAAGGAACTAGGTCAGTCAACGCAAACTTACTTTCTCGCCGATCTTTGTGACTTATGTGATGAACAGATTTATCCTGGCTGACACACAACAGCTGCACGATAAGATATACGAGATGAGCAACCGCATCCGTCAGTTGGAAGACGCACTGGCGATTCTACAGTCGACCGTCTCTGACCAGCGGCACCCGCTACTTAATGACGACTTATTGAAGATCAAGTTCGGATCTGAGGCTATAAACGCTAGAGAAAACCATGATACTGACGAGGAGGACCAAACTGGAAAATCAATTGACGCTCTAGGAACACTGACGCTAGGTAGCGCTGGAGAAATGCATTATTTCGGTCGTTCGGCGGGATCAGAGGTAAGATCGTCTTATCTTTGACTCCATCTTGAATACGATAGGCTAACTGCAGTTTATTTGTTCTTGTAGACACTAATGGTGGTAAGTTGCCTTCCGCAAAGAGTGCGGACGCGCAAGCTCTGATATGCACGACTAGAGGGCGAACGAAGATGTCGACGAACTATCGGACGACGATAGTCAAATTCCTCCTGACCTTGCTCAAGAAGTCGACAAGTTGGCGGACCTTTTTCCGTTCTCAACCAAGATTCGTCCAGACCCAAAGGGACTCGAACTCGTCAAAAGTAGCCTGCCGCCGCGTGAGCGTGCTCAGGAACTGTGCAAAGCTTACATTGAGCATGCTTCATATTTCTTTCGCCCCATCAAAGCTGGCGAACCGCTCGATCTCCTTCTCATATCGATATACGGTAAACAGGCTGGTGCCCCCGAAATGTCGTCCGAAGAATTTGATCGGAATACGGCTGATATAACTTCAAATATCCCTCATTCACTGGCCACGCTCTATTTCGTCTTCGCTCTGGGAAGCTTACTTGATCTAAACCTCAAGCCTTTCAACGGAGAGGCGGAGAAGTATTATGACCTCGGACGAGCGTCGTTGTCTTTGCGCACGGTCTACGATTCCCCGAACATGTTCTCAGTGAAAGCTTTGGGTCTTATGGCGACCTATCACAGCCTTGCGGGCAGGAAATACTCTCGCGATAGTGCGGTGAGTTTCTCATAATATGTAGATCTTTTGGGATTTCTACCTAACTCCACTGTCGTTTCACAGTGGTGCGTGATGAGCTTTGCAGCAAAGCTCGCCCAAAGTGTATGACTTACATCTTCGATTCTTTTCAACTTGTCGGCTGATTCATGTACTTAGATTGGTTTACGTGAGCCAACATGACTTCGTACTATGGGGACACGATCTCATTGAACATGCAGATAGGGATAGTGCAAGGTGGAGGATGGATAATAAAACTGTGCAGAGACGGCGTAATTTGTTCTGGGAAGTTTTCTCTGCGGATGTCTCTCATGTGAGTGTCCGTTCTTCCTGCGATGCACCTATATTCATAGAATACCCAGAGTCTTGCTCTGGGACGACCGCCCGCTATTCACCTTTCCTATGTCGATTGCGAATATCCTATAGACGACGACGCGTCGCTCAGCAATGCTGCTGAGCATCAGACAGGATGTAAGCCAAAAAGCCCATATCAGACTTTCATTACGATCTCATCCTCTCTCAGTTTGGCACATGAAGCATCTTTTTGCGCGGGACATCTATTACTCAGTGGCCGAGTCGACGCTAGTGGCCCGGTCGCCCAGTTACAGCACCATTTTAGACCTCGACAGAAAGGTTCGAGAAGTATCGTTTCCACCTAAATTCAATCCGTATGCCTCGAAGGACGATATTGGTGCCGAAGCCTTCCATTCGAGCTCGCTTTCTTTGAGGGACTTCTATGCAAGCCAGCATCGTACAGTCAGTTGAGTGGTTGTTTCTTTGTTTCAGGCGATGGAACGTATCTGTTGACAACGATTTAGCCATGATGTATCTCCATAGAAGCTTCTTCGCTCAGGCCATGCTTGATCATCCTACGAACCCACTGTTGAGCCCATTTGCGCCATCGTTTTTGACCGCATATCGCAGTGCCTCGGTTATCATCAAGGCATGCGTTCATCATTTCGAGCGCTGTGCAGCTATGGCGATGAGGTTATGGTTCCTAATGAACCACGTATTTTCCGCAGCAGTACGTCCTACCCTGCGGCTCATGGTGATTGAAAATGAACTTAGCGAATGCAGGTAATTGTGGGGACTGTTGTAACGCGGTCGCCGAATTCGAATATCGCGTCTATAGCCCTCCGAGACTTCAACATGGCCTTAATGCTCTTCGAAAAGACGGCGGAACAATCTCAAAGGGCAAAGGTGGCTTTGGTACGTCAAAGAAAGGATGTATGGTATGATATCCAGTACTGAATATTAATCCTGCAGGGTATTCTCCTCAAACTCAAGGAGAAAGCGATCCAGATCTATGAAAAGCACTCCGAGTTACATGTAGCACCAGCAGCCGCAGCATTGACAGACGACTTCGAGGATGACCTGGCAATATTCGGCGGCCAGCTTAAGATTCTCGACCGGAAAGACAAGGGCCATCGTCGCACCGCATCGTCTCCACCAACTTCCAGCAGTAGCCCTCACACAATATCAAGCGGAGGGACCTCCCCAATCCTCGGTGCAGGGTTCAACTTTGGGCTGCCAGATGTCCATCCTTCATTGATAGCATATCTCAACCAGGACGCAGTGAAGAAGACAATGGACGTTGACCCTCTTGGTCGACCCAACGGAAATTCGATTTTCGGGTCGACGTTACAGCAAATATCGAACCCACAGCGGCAGACGCAAATAGAGCTAGACCCACAAGTCAACTCCATGAGCCAAGCATATGAACGCGCCAGCCAAACACAGGGGACGGCGGCCAGGACTGCCCCAGTGGCTGCTGGGTCACCCGGTGCCGCCTCAAGCTCCTCGTCCAATCCGGCCTCGCCCCAGCATGCGCCGTCAGCTCTCCAGTCACGAACGTTCTCCGCTGCTGGTGCTAACAACCATTCCAGTCAGCAATGGCCCTCATCATCAGTATATGAATCTCTGCTCCCTCGACCCGCGTCCTCCACAGCACTGCAACGTGTTGATCCTCCACAGTATCAGCGCATTTCTCAGCTGATAAATAATACAGGGACAGGCGCCCTTCCTGCAGTGGATTTCTCCCAACAGTACAACGTGCCCCCGAACGCTACAGGGTACCTCACAGGTGCACAGCAGCTAAGACCCGGATATGACTATTCGAATTATGGATACACAACAAGTGCTGTTCCTGGAAATCCGACGGGTACCAACATTTCTAACTTCCAGCTACCGCTTCAATACGGCGGCTCCGCCACGAACATCGCCCCAAATCTCGATTTCTGGTCAAATCAGCAGTTCAATACGAATATGGACACGTCTGGGGCTATCGACATGGGCTTGTCGAGTGAAAGTGGGATGGACGCTGGATGGATATCTTTCATGAGAGACTGTGGAATTATGGATGTTTCTGGAGACAAGACGAATGGCTAGCGGAGAAAATGCCGGTACATTATGCGTTAAATGCAGTTCATTACTATTATTTACTCGGAGAGTCTTCAGATGAAAATGTATTTATGTATCAGTCCTTATGCAGTGTCTGCGCCAAAAGATTATGAATGTCTATCGGAGGAGGGACAATCTGGTCGGCGAGACTGATCCAGTACCTTGATTTATCCACGGTCGACAAAGGGACGCCTATATCGCGTCGGTGGGCCGCAAATTGGCAAAGTGGCCCCTTAAATTGGTGTGGGTCATCATGGGATATCCAGCCTTGGGTGTACCTATCCATTTCATAACCAGCAGCAGACGTTGCCAACTGGACGTGTTGAAGATTTGGTAGCAAAATTGTTGCGTTCGGTTGGCGTGTCAGGAACTCATTGAGGAAGTAGATTGATGTTTCGATGGTGGCGACGGAGGACAGAAGCGCGAAGAACTTTTCGATGTGGATATTCGTTGCTGTGAACGCGTGCGCAGAAGAGTCCAGAGTGGATGAAAAGGAGGCTTGGACCGATAGATGTGTGACGCGGCTGTAATTGCAGGCCGACAAGGAGGCGAGTGTCTCGAAAGTCAAGCCTGCAGCGTTTTTGATGTAAAACTGTGCGGGTTTGTCCTTGTGCTCCACACAACAGCATTTTGCTGAGAAGTAAACTGCGAAACGCATCAAGACCAGTTCAAGATGTGATATGGAATGAGTATTGAAGAAGGAAGTTGCATATGCCTCAAGACTGGCGAAATGGGGATGGGCAACTGTGGTCGATTCCGAATGAACGTCAAGATGCAGCCCACATCCAGCCGCTGGTTTTATGCGGTCCAAAATGTCAATTGCCGTCAAGAATGTTTCTTCGGTGATGGAGAGGTATTTCAAACGGGGAAGGTGTATCTCTGGGATATTCTTCAGAGCGCCCATTTTCGAGTCATAGAAATTTCCCGCAATAACGAGACTCTCCAGTGACGAGGCGCCAGCCAACGTGGTAAGGACATTTGAACGAGAAATGGGAAGTCGATGAGAACGTTTCCACGCATGATACGCAGCCTCAAAACTAATTCTGAGATGTCGCAATTCTGTCGAGGAAAGAAGCGGTAGAAATCCTGGAAGGTCATGACATTCAAACTTGCGAAGTGCGGGGGCCTCCCCGTTGAAGAAAGGGAACGAGTCAGAATTTGGAACGGCAAAGTCGGGGTGGAACTGCGTAAGGGCGAAATGAACTTTGAATGTTTCGAGAAGAGGGGCGGGTTGCGTCAAAAAAATCTTCCTGTGTTCCGGAAGGTCCGAGTAGATAGTTTCAAAAAGCTGTGAGTAGTTGCCGATGAGGGTAGCCTTTACCTCCCGTATACGGGGCCAATGCTCATTGAGGAAGGACAAAACAAATTGAGGACTCTGGGCATGGATGTGTGGCCGACTGTACAGAGAGTAAACTCGGAGGGGGGCTTGTCTGGTCAGTCCAATGAAGTTGTCCACCCATTCCCGAGGTCTGAGAGACAAAGCGTCCAAGTCAACAGCGCTGGCCCATAGAAGCGGCGATGTTGCTATGAGCGAACGCCACTTTTTGCACACTTGCGAGCAACAAAGTAAGGTCGCGAGTGGTCGGCTCTTGTCCTCCTTGATCCACAAGGCGCGCCGTGGACCGATATGAAAGGTCGCTGGGGTATCCGCAACAATAAGTTGGAGGATTGCTGAGAGTGCGTCGTCTGTGAGCTTGAAGATTGGAGGACTGGGGGAATGACTCCGCACAGCAACCACAGTCAATTCGGGTGCTGAAAGGAAGTTCGTCGGTGAGATATCACTAGACAAGGGTGAACATGAAGAACATACTCGTACAACCACTCATTCCTACGGTGACGATGGTGGTTGTTGAAAGGGAAGAGTGGATCAATCTCTTAATTGGTTCATCATTGATGGGGCCATTAGAGATCCCGGCTATCAAATTCCAAGAATTGTGCATATCCTGCTGTGGCCCAACTGTGGCCCCTAGGCCCTACTTTTGCAAAGAGAGGCGAAATAATCTGCCTGAGTGGAGATAAATCAGTATGAGTAACAAATGTGGTTCAAGATTCAGACAACTATTGTCCCATGAGCATTGATCTCATGGATTCAGACCCCCTTTTTGGCCACAAGTTGTTGAGAAGAGTGTCCGGGCCTTGGTCCGGCCTTGCTGATCTCGGTCATATGAGCTCTCTGAGAGTGATGTCATTCTTCTCATGAAAAGATTGTTTAATCGGTCTACTACTAGTCAACTATCTGTGTGCATGTGGCTAGGGTATCCTCGTGTACAGGCGCTTATCCTCAGAAATTTAAGACCTGCTGGGTGGGGTGGCAGTGCCTGGGCAGCCATCAGTGATCGGTCGATCAGATCACTCGCCGCGCCCGGGCGGTCGCGTGTGTGTGGGGGTGATGCCCATGGTTTCAAACTCCGCCTACCCCACATTTTAGCGCGCGTGCGTACCAGAGCGCTGTACAGTACAGTACCGTTTGCGCACAAAAGAAAGAATGTACCTAGTATTTAGTTGAGCTCTGTAGTTGAGCTGCATTTAATCAATTTTTTTGAGAGTGTCGGCGGCTCTAGCTTGAGACACACACCCTACTGGTCAGGTCAGCCACACCAGTCTGGCCTGGGGTATTGATTCCGGTTCAGTATTTAAATCCCCTCCCTCGACGAACCTACTTTGAAAATTAGCCTCCTTTCTGCTGCCCACATCCATCCGTAAAATGGACAACGCCTCTGCAAATACCTTTGCGAATATAGGAATCATCGAACAGCAACCTGACCTGACTGATCTACCGTCTGTAGACGAAGACGATCTACCGTATGTATTTGTATTCATCGTCGTATCCGTCTCTTTCTCAATGTCAGACTCAAATTATTAGTACACTGCCAAAGGCGGAGCTTGCTGCAATGGCGGCTGCTCATCCGCAGTGCCCCCTTGATTTTTCCTCTCGCAACTTTACGAAAACAGGCCTCATCGACATTATTCTTCGTGACACATCGCCTGATCTCGACTTACCACCCATCCCCATTCCATCTGGATCCACAAACGGAGTTGCTGTAGGTCAAGGGAACTATTTTGCGGTGAGCAAAAAATACAATATGAGCGTCAATGATTTACGGATTGACACTGTTCATAGACTATCACTATATTTTTATTCGATAAGCGCTGTCCACCTGACGATGCATTCTGCCGAACTGTGGTCCAAGTCAACGCTCGGATCACATATGAAGGCGTGAACGACCGCATGTACGCCCAAGTCAATTTACGAGATATTCTGATGGGCATTCAGGGGAGTCTTGTGCCTTTAGCGGGCGACGGTATGTTTCTTTTCCTTGCGCATCATTTTGTATCTATTACTGAATAATAATTGGACTACGTTAAATTCTAGACACGATACGCATTGGGATTCCGCTTCCCAATGGCTTCATTGAGTACTTTGCCGAGGCGAAGCCATGCGACTTGGAGACGACTAGCCTCTGCCCCAGCTCACATAGGGTGCTGTGCGAGCGTCCAGAGCTGCACCTAGTTATTGCTGGGGTAAGTTTGTCTACCTCTTGCAGCAGTATTCGAGGCTTATGATTTCTCTGTTATAGCAGCCGGCCATGCGGTCGCACATTGTGGCATCCGAATCTATATGATGTGTCAAATGTTTCTTTAGATCCTGCGAGATTTCCCGAGTTCCAAAGTCTCCTCAATAGTTTACTTGTCAGTTTAATTTATTGTACATTTACATTATGTATTAGATTGTTCACATATCATTACATTATGCTGCTGTGGTTTCTACCATCCAACGATAAACGACGGGTTGATGATGCAATGCATCTCAATGCCCCTATCTAGTGACTGTTAGATTTGCGTGAGCAAACGCAACAAGCGCGCTCAGTGCGCAACCCATAAGTACTTGCCACTGTCCTTGACATAGTCTTATCCCCCATTCTTTTGTTCCTTTCACTATTTCTCTCAATCAATCACTCAAGTATCCAACTCACACACTCATTCTAGTCACACAATGGGCGACACCCCAGTGGTTGGATTATTGCAAGTCGACAAAAAATTAGGCGGAAATAGTAGTGTAGACATTAGTGATGATTGAGGTAGTAGCAGTTGAGACAGAAACAGAGGCAGAGACGGGGACACTGGGGGGGGAGGTGAGAAGCATCTTGAGGATGGGGCTGTGAAGGTCCATCGTGATTTGGCTGTTGGAGTGTACATTGCGGTAATTGGGGCTGGATAGTTTATAGGGTACTTGAGAGTCTGTGTAGGCTGGCGAGTTTGGCAACTGGGGCAAATGATAAGGGCGGGAGTTGAGAGTCAAAGATAATCGGTAGTTCATTCCACATGTAGTAGTACATTAGATGCCTTTAGGTAGATAAATAGATGAATTATGATAAATACAAAGTTGATACAAAGACGTCAGAGGGCATCTTAGATACATTAGATGACAAATGAAGCCTGCGCCTTTTCTTTCGCAGGCCATGTTTCTGCCTCTCGCCTCAAAGTTCCTGTTTTTTTTTTGTTTTTCAATGGCTTTCCGGAGTGCGTTATGCCCCAGATCCGCTTCGGGATATTCATATATGTACCTTTGAAAACCCGTACCCATGACATGGATACGGCGGGTATGGGAGTACATTTAGCTCAGATATATACTACATACATAACAGTATTTATCTCACAAATTTTCGAATTTATTTGACTAGAAAACAGAAAGTTTTATCTATCTCAAAGGTTGTAATCCGTGTAGCTCAGCGAGACGGTCCGAGTGGCAACGTGCTTTGAACATGCCCCTGTTCAACCGTGTCGAGGTGGGGCTCCTTGCTCAAATCTTCTCCAATTAAACCTCATCCCTCGTCCCTCTTGCTTCCACTCTCCAACAACGCCACCTAACTTGGGCAAGTAGGCCATTGCTGTGCATGGAAGTATGATCTTTTACCGACTCTTATTCAGTTGTAGTCTCTTCTCAATGTGTTCAATTTTGCACTGTATAATGCACTTGACATATACACAATGCACTGGTGTTGCATATCATTCCTTCCAAATGAAGATTGGATTCACATTTGAGTACATTCTGAACAGCTACGCAGAGGAATATATTTGGTTATTCAGCTATATTTCCGGGGGTTTTCATCAAATAAAATTTATGATGACACTATAATGAGTATTCTAAACTGATAATGACGTTTTATTTGAAGAAAAAGCACCCGAAAATGGTTGAGAATGGCAAATATGAGCGGGTGACAGTAAATAAGCGCCCACCGTTCCGCCTCCGGCAATTGCCGGAAGCTATCAATTCCTACTTCGACCCCCGAGAGTCCTCAAAATTCCATGATTTTTGATAGTAGATGGCATTAGATATATTCTATACTACATTTCCACATACTGTAGACTATGTTACATGTACATGCTCCATTCTGAATAATATTTTTGTTCAACACATAGCCATTGAGGCCACAACGCAGAACATCCAGCCGGGTTTTTGAGGGAAGATGCCACAGCGCAGTCAACTGACTGTACAGCCTTGCGCCTTCCCTGGGCACACCCCACCAGTGCCTGCATGCCTGCGTAGCATCCCGCTGACCCTGCGCAATGTGCTGTTGTCGTCGTTCCAACTGTGGGGGACCTTCGCCTGCAACAATCGCGTCGCTGTCAAGCTCCTTTGCCAACGCGTAGTCATTGTTGTGTCGGCCTGCTTCTCTGCAACCACTCAGTAATGAGTTTCCGTCTCCCTCACTTGTTATCCATTGCATTTGGATCTCCCGTGCACACTCGTGTACCCGCTTCTCATGTTGCTGCTCGCATTGTTGCGTCACCACCGTCGTCGCTCGACCTCGCGCATATGGCGCGATCACCACCTGTCCCACGTTGCTGCCACTGCCTCGCTATATAATATATTAGACAGTCTAACTACATGACTATGTACACCGTTAATATCTATAACAATCTTCTTTTTTTTGACACACGTCGGATGAGTTCACCGCGTTCTTCCCGCTTGAGGTCAATGGCTTTCCTGAGCACTGTGTGGTTCTGTGACGCCTGGGGATAGTCCGCAAGGAATTTTGCTTCATTACTGTTATATCTAAATCAAATTGTGGTCAATGAGGTGCTTTCACGACAAGGCCGCATGATGACATACTGAATAATGAATTCCTCGGCAATGATTCTGCGGTGATGATGCTTCTCCGCAATCATTGCACTGCTATCTTTGAGCCATTGGCGCGGCCAGTCTTTCAGAGCGACGAAAAGCCCACGGTGCGGGTCCGGATGGAGCCAGTGCTCAACAATCTCTCTCCATGAGTCCCTGCGCGGCGACTTTCTCCCATCATCCAGCCGTAAAGGTATGTCTGGGATGTAAAGGCGAGTTGTGCGTCTGGTACCGTCGTCAGCTTGGGCTGGCATGTCCGACTCTGACGAGCATTCAGAATCCGCTTGTTGAATATTGCTGGATCCTGAGCTGGGATCATGGGAAATCTGTGGACAGAGTGTGATAGGTGCAATCGAGTACGTGCAGGTTGTGCGGACAAGTCGCTGACTTGCAGGTTGATGGTGAGACGTTAGCTGGGGTTCAGTACCGTGAGAGGGCACAGGTGGCATAGTAAGCGCCCGACTTGGAGGCAGTACATGAGGGGCAGTTTGTGGTGCGGAAGGCTGTGCGGATTGTGGGTTTGCAGGCAAAGAGGCTCGGAGCTGCACTGCGATGAAGGTCTTCAGCTCCTCGAAGCTTTCCGTAAGTTTCTTGTTGTCCTCAGCTGACTTCTTAGTTTCTTCAATAATCTTCCTGGTTGCGACGCGCAGCTCTTCTGTTGTGGGAGCGGCTGCCATCTGTCCTTCGCCCATGAACGTCTGATCAAGTTCAGGGCGGACCGGTCGCATAGCATGCTTGTAATTGGTTTCGTATGTATGTAGCTCGTCGAGGAGATATTTTATGAGTGTATCGCGCTGAAAACAAGGTTAATGAAGAATAATGTTTAAAAAAATTCGAAATCGTACATGCTCGCCATCGGCCCACCCACCCCACCAGCGAACAATGTGCAGTGGCCACCGTTCCTTTCCCGGAGCAAACAAAAAACGATATTGAGCCCCTCCACGACGAAAGCAGTGTGTTGTAAAGGTTCCCGCCGTTGAGCTTGTGATAATTTTGGCGCCGACCGTGAATTCGGTGATCCATTTCTGGATGGTGTCGTGTGTAACATGCTCTCCGCGCTGGACAATTCCATTGGCACTGATGGCTGGAAACAGATAGTCATCCGGCTCGAGAGGGTGTCTGTAAACGTGTTTCTCAAGGTAGGCCACCCATTCCTCCAGCTGTTGTTTACCATCGCATGACGGCACACCTTCCCAGTTATACAGCACGTATTCATTTGCTATTGAGCTCGAGAGTCAGCGCAATGACATACTAGATCATCTCTGATGTTTACGCACCTTTCAAGTCATCCTCCTTTTTGGCCCTGTCAACTTTCCGCTGCCAGCCCTTTCTGTCTGTGAGTCGAAAATCAATATATGGCATATCGTAGAATTCAGCATCTTCAAGGTTAAAGGTGACCTGCTTGCGCTTTGCCGTGATAAGTTCGACATTTCTGTACCGCATCAGAATAGTAGAGTATATGAAATAAAATGAGATCTTACCTTGTCCAGAGACAAAATCCAAGCGCACTAAAAGCACGGTACATGAGATGCTTGACATGCTCGGCTTCCTTCTTGATATCAGGCAGTGGAGATGTATCCACAGGGAACTGCTTGATTGACCATGTGTAGACCTTCTCCATAAACCCCTTCGACATGGCAAGGGAGTGCTTGCGGTCACCTCCTTCCGCACCGCACTTGTGTTTGATTGCCTCCCTGATGTCTTGGACACATGCTGAGTCGGCAGGATTCCCTTGCCACTCATTTGTGCGGTCGTTAAAGTGCCATGTCCCCCGATATTTCTCATCAGCACTGAGAATGAATACAAGATGATTATAGATTGACTCGGGTAATGAGAATAGATAGAAGTTCGTACGAATGTTTCCACAAGGCTTTAAAGGCCGAATATATCCCCTCCGCAGTTGATTCACTCAGATTCTCGTGAAAGATCTTGAACGAGAGGAAGAGAGCTAACGCTCTAGGCGAGTACTCGTTGGGTGCGTCATCGAATGCATGCCGGAAGGCCTCACGATCGCCAGGTGAAGATGTTGACTCTCCGTTTTTGGACCACAGAGACGCGTCCGAGTTGACATTTTCGAGGTCGAATGTGTCTTGAAGCCAATTACGGCCACGCACTACATATTCGGAATATTTTTTGGTTGTATTTGGGGCTTTTCCATGTCGTTTCTTGCTTGTATCGTGTAGTTCTTGGATTGCTGAAAAAGTTGGCGGTTCGTCGATTGAGGATATTTTCTTGGAGTTGCGATTTCTTGCTTTTCGTGCGGGAGCCATATTATAGATTAAGGAAAACAAGTAAGATAGAAATTAGATGAACATAAGATAGAAGAATGTTATGGATGAAGGTGTTGAGCGACGAGCAGCAGAGACATTACCCCGAGTCGTGTGTTTGATGACTAATAACACCAAAACGGCAGGTACCCATGTCCTCCTGGTGGTACTTGCATGTTTTTGGTCTTGTAGAGCGCACAACTTCATCGAAAAACACAAAGTATAGTACATGAGATAGTAGGCAATACATGGATCCCAAATCAAGAAGAATAGAAAGCTATAGACCCCAAAGGCGGCAAGAATCCGTGAATTGAGGCTCAAATCTGCAGTTAAGTGCTGATTTGGCCCAGGAAAGTCGAGTAAGTACAGCTCTGGCTTAACTTTAAGCTAAATACCTTAAATTTCTTAAATATGATGGTATCGCGCCAGGGGATCTGTAGGTTTGCCGATATTCAGGCCAAGCGCTGGGATGAATTGGAAATGTTTATCTATTTTTAGATTATGGACCTCTATGCCAAGAGCTCAACTCATATCTTGCCGTCGTGAGCCCTACAATGTGGTATGTGACAGGTATATTGACATTCAGATCATTAAAATACATTGAATGCCTACAAGCATCTCTAGTATATATTATACTGTAATAAAATAATACATTATCCAGTGCCGCTTGGTTGATTACTCTGAGTCACCACCATTCGCCCGCAACGCCACAGACGTGAGCCCGCCACTGCCACAATACGAGACGACAGCCAGCACCAAGGACTCAGCGAGGTGGTCACATTCATGCACATTGGCCACACTCCCGACGTTGTCATGGGCTGGGCGTGGTAGTGACAAGTGGGAATGAGATGGCAGCGGTGGTCAAGGTGGTATCAGGCAGCAGTGCTTGCTGGAGCCTTGCCGAGACTATGGTGCGTCAAGGCAGAGGTGGAGGGAGAGCGTGCGCACTGGCGGCCGTTTTCGAGTGAGGGCAAAGTGGTTGGGGAGATGGGGAGATGGGACCAGGGAGTTGGCGCACGGACGGATGCGATTGTCCGCGCCAGCCGTTGCAAGAAGGGACAGGGGCGGGATCTTGACATACCTTATGGGTCTCTGACTCCAGGACTCCCCGGTGGACTCCCCTTTTGTGACCCAGTTCCGTTGTGTCGTGTCGTGTCGAGTTCTGTTGCGTCGTGTCGCATCGTGTAGCATTGTGTAGAGTCGTGTAGCATTGTGTAGAGTCGTGTAGCATCGTGTAACGTCGAGTCGAGTCGTGTACAGTGTCGGCTCACCGTTACCATCTTGATTCTCCAGTGGGCGGTCGGATCCACGTCAGCGATGTGCAGGGCCCTGGGTATAAGGGGCGGTCAGTTGGTGAGACGGCGGGGCTGCGCATGCTCACCGTCAATAAAGCCGTGGAGGGGCAACGACTGAGCAACGACACTAGTCGTGTAGGTCTCTGAAGTGTTGACAATGGCTCTGAGGAGCCTGACCTTGATCGCATGCTGTCTTCGCGGTCCGGGTACGCCGACGACAGCTTGATTTTGTCCACAACATGGTTTGTGGACAAAATCAAGCTCTCATCGGCTGGCAGCGGTCCGAGGGCTGCATTAATGCGTGGGATTCATCCGTTTCTTTACACTGCCTGACACATCCACCAGCGGAATTCATGTTCGAGAGGTGTGAATTGAAGTCACCTATGTGACTGTATGCATGCTGACTACTGCCTACTGTAATTATAGGTCTCCCAACGCGCTCAAGGTCATCATAATCGCCCCTTGGCGTCCGGGGTAGCCAAGCACAATAGCCGTTGGGCACTGATGGCCGATGGTGAGCACCATGCGGTCGCGTCTGTTGGGATCAAACGCTGCGCGTCGGGTGCTGGCGGGAGGGCCGGCAGTTTAAGACCGTTAAATGTGATCACCTTAAAGTAAGCCAGATAAAGATGCTTAACTCGTCATGGATGTCATGTGCATTTCAAGTTATTTTGCTCGCTTTGAGAACTGATGAGGACTAGTTCAATCAACTTGGTCTAAAAACATTATAAGGTGATATCTAGTCCATAGCTCGAGTTCCTGCACTGAGTGAAGCATCGAGGTAGGCATGCAATGACCCGGGCCGGTATGGCCGGTACATGACGTTATGGGCCGACAGGCTGACTGTTGGCTTTAGCTGAACCCCCACATCCTTTCCGCCAAAACCATCTGAACCGCCTCTGCACTCCTCGACAGTTTGCCAACAAAGTTGCACTAGACTTGTTCTTTCAAACGCGCAGAAAAGAAATGTCGACAGGGTTCAAATTGGCCACGATTGCAAAGACATTGTGAGACTTCTCCGCCCTCCTTACCCCATTTATCTCACTGACCGGCGTGGCCCCGGAAGTAGTGGAATACTCTTTGTCTTGTGCATGTTGCGCCGAGCATTGGCTGCTGAGGTGCCAGGCTCAACACAGCAACCTATGACGATGAATACCGACGACAAGAGCGGCACGACTCCGGCGTGGTGCTCTAATCCACCCCGCGGCCAATGCTCCTTTTACGCCGACTGCGTTGAATCTGTATACCACTGTGGCGCGGACGGCTACCCTCTTGGATATGGCCAGAAATACTGTGACAAATTCAGCGACTCCACACGCACGCTCTCCCTACAAGGCCAAAAATGGATGCTCGACACAATGGAGTGTCTACAGCTGACGCTCGTTGGCCACTTTGAAGAGTTCGAGGCATTGGCTTCCTCGCCTTTGGCCTCTAGGACGTGCAAGGTCATAGAAGAGACGGCGTTTGACTCCCACTCCAAGTGCTATCTCGACAGCGGCTTGTGCTCTCTTCCGTGGCGAGATTGGCTTGCCATTGTCAAGATCGTTGATGTAAAGACGCTTTTCAGTAGCCTTGACGCGCTCAAGGAGACTTTACAGGCGGCTGATGGATGTATGGGCTTGTCGCGGTTCATCAAAACGCTCTAGGGTATATCTACAACGGATTGTCGTTTGAGTACAGATAAATAGAACATTTTTTGTCTGACACAGTGAACGTTAGCAACTGGCTACACTACTCACGATGGGGAAAACTCCAGCACGGGGGTGGTCACAATTCAGGAATATTGAAGCTGAGTCATATATCGGCCGACTAGCTCAGCTGGTTAGAGCGTCGTGCTAATAACGCGAAGGTCTTGGGTTCGATCCCCACGTTGGCCATTGAATCTTTTTCCATCATTTTTACACTGTGGGCTAACTCTCTGAGTGCTTGACGGGGCTCGGTAGCAGATCAGTGACCCTTGCACGATTCGCGGTGAACACTTTCAAATTGAAACTACAAGTCCTAATTGCTTCTCAAAGTGAGTCCTCGACTGAGAACACTCAAATGCGCGGTCCTCGTGCGAAGCACGGATTAAACGTTACCTACTTACAAGTAGCTATAATCATTTATATCATGCCAGTCCTGCGAAATCATTCCTCGGCGCTGCAATCATATACTCATATTGATTTATGTCTGGCATCTCTGTTTGAACCATGTCCAACGGCGCTGCCCACCCCTCAGCAGCACGCAGCCCGTCTAGCGCAGCCAACGGCAACGGCAGCAGCTCCTCGGCGCGCCCAACCAACATTGTCCCGACGAACAACGTCACCACCGCCGAGGGCATCACAGTGCGCACCCGCATCGAAGGCAGCCTCACTGTCGACGATGTCGTGCGCCAGCTCTGCGCCGCCCTCCAGATCAAGGGCCCACCGTCCAACCTTTCCCTCCGTGACGAGGCCAACGATGAGCTCGTTACGAATGAGAATCTGAGGCAGAAGATTGAGAACAAGTCGAATCTCAAGTACGTTCCTTGATGTTGCTGCGAGAATTTGCTCCATTCATGTTGTGATGGTTTGTAGACTTGTGTTCAATTCATAATCAGCGCATAGATATCAGCGACCCAAAGCGTCAGCAATACCTGTAGTCCTTCGCGCTCCCGATCAGACAACGGGCTTAGTCAAAGACGAACACTTTTAAATAGGCCCTCTTCTCTCTTCGCAATACTTGTTCCCAATTCTACGTGTTCAGTACTTCCGTTTCACAGCCCATTTTTTAAAATTACGATTGCAGAGTTGCAAAGTTGTATCGAGAGAATTCCTGCACGATAATGCTCAATAAAATCAAGTAAACCCATTGTATAAATCCTACGTCGCGTGCAAAGAGCTTATCGCATCCCAGTCCCAGTAAGCCCCTGAGGCGTTGCCGAGATCACGGAGAGTGATTCAGTGCACGTGCGGCTACGTGCCAATCGGTGACGCGCAGCTCACTTTCTCCAATACCACCACTACTACACCGCCGACCACGATGGTGAGACGACGAGAGGGCGTCTTAGGCGTCCTGTTTCAGGCACTGCTGCTGGCCCTCGGTGCTATGCTAGTTGCAGCGCAGGGCAAGCCAGAAAGCGCCGTCAGTTCATTCCAAAATCTCCCAGCCCGGCTATTCTTCTTCGACGACACGGATGTGAGCGCAAAATATCTTGTTCATGTTGAATGGTGACTGAATTCAGGTTTAGAGCGCACTTTACCATGACCCTCTTGAATCAAACCTATATGTCTCGCGTGACGAGGGGAGGACGTGGAAACTTGCAGACGGCATACCCGAAGGCAGGGTGGTTATGGTTTTCGAGCACCCGACAGACAACCACTATGTGAGTCTGCGTACTGTTCTCTGAAATTATACTAAACCACAGCAGGCATTTGCGCTCACAAACGACAAAACACACTACAGAACGGAGGATCGGGGGCGCAGTTGGCGTCCATTTGATGTACCGTTGCCACCAGCCCTCACATCACGCCCACTTTCGTTCCATTCAGACCCCAAAAAGTACGGCCATATTCTGTACCAAGGCTCGAGCTGCTCGCACAGGGGGATGAGTACGTCATGTCATGACGAGGTGAGTAACATTGCGCCTGCTACGGCGCACGGGACTGACGACAGCAGGCATACTACACGACGCAAGCCTTCGGCGACGACCTGAAGCCCCTATTCAAGGACGTGGCGCGATGCCAGTTTGCGCACAGCTCGAAGGAGTTCAAGCACGAGGCGCACGAGGACCTCATCTACTGCGTCGCCTTTGATACGAGCAGCTCCTCCGGCGGGCACTCGCTATCTGCAAGTAAGCTCTACAGCAGCACGGACTTCTTCGAGAAGGACATCAAGATCGAGGACCTTGGCATCGGCAAGAATGCGCGCGGCGTCATCGCGTTTGCGATTGTGAGCAAGTTTGCGGTGGTGGCACTCAAGGACATGACCAAGTCGACGGGCGACATGCTACTCTACGTCACGGTGGATACCAAGACGTGGGCGCAGGCGCACTTCCCGCACGCGAGCAGCGCACAGCTGCGCGAGAACGCGTACACGATGCTCGAGAGCACGACGCACTCGCTTGCGGTCGATGTCGTCCTCCAGGACAGGAGCGCCATCGGCACTTTGTTCATCAGTAACGGCAATGGGACGTACTTTGTGGAGAGTCTGAAGGACACGAACCGGAATTCGCTTGGATATGTCGACTTTGAGCGGATTTATGGTGTCGAGGGCATAGGTCTTGCGAACGTTGTGGCGAATGCTGCTGCGGTGGAGGGGCGTGGTGCTGCGAAGGATATCCGGACAGTCGCGACATTTACTGACGGAAGCTCGTGGGTGCCTCTTCGTCCGCCAATTGAGGATGTCGATGGGAAGACGATCCACTGTGACCCGAAGAACTCGGACGATTGCGCTCTTCACCTGCACTCCGTGACGTCGCCCCACAACTTTGGCCGTATTTTCTCATCACCTGCGCCTGGCTTCGTTATGGGGGTTGGTAGTATCGGGAAGCGCTTGTTAAGCTATGAAGAGTGCGACACATTCCTTAGTACGGATGCGGGTATATCGTGGCGAATGGTCGCGCGCGGTGCGCACAAATATGAGTTTGGAGACTTGGGCAGCATCTTGATTGCCGTAGACGACGAGGATGTAACGAAAGAGATAAAGTACTCTTTGGACCTTGGAAAGTCATGGTATGTATCGGCGTCAGCTTTTTTCAAACTTTTTCTGACCTGTCTCCAGGAAAACATATGATTTTGGTGTTCGTCTCCGTGCACGAGGCCTTATCACTCTCCCAGACTCGACGTCGCAAAAATTCCTTCTGTTAGGTCAGGTCGCGAAAGCAGACCAAACCAAGGAAGTGGGCAGAGTCGTGATTGTGTCCTTGGACTTCACGAAGACGCGTGGCAGGAAGTGCAATGACGATGATTTCGAGCAGTGGTATGCCCGGCCGCACGATTCCGAGTGTTTGCTCGGGCACAAGGTGCGTTTGTGTCCAGGCTCCCGTCATTTACGGACTTAGTATTGATGAAGTGTTTTATTTAGCAATGGTACAAGCGCAGAAGGCCGGATGCTGACTGCTATGTGGGTGAAAAGTACAAGGACCCTATCACCCATGAACCCCCTTGCGCCTGCACGGATGCCGACTATGAATGGTATGCCTCTGTCAACAATAGTCTGGTGTCTTGTAAGGGACTGACAATAAACCTTGCAGTGACTACAACTTTATACGTGTGGGTGATAAATGCGAGCTGCAAGGACACGAACAAGTGCCTCCGAATGTCTGTCTTCCGGGAAGGCCTGACGATGAATACGATGGGTCCTCTGGATATAGGAAGATTGCGGGCGATACTTGTGAGGGCGGCCTCAAGAAGGACGAACCGGTGAAGAGGAAGTGTAGCCAGGCGGCCCCAGCGGAGGGTGACATTGCCAGCCATATTGTGCGTTTGTTCAAGAATGACTCGTTGATTAATGACCGGCTAATATCCCACAATCTAGCATCCATTCAACAGTCCAATCGTGCAACATGCGTTTTTCAAGGATTCCAAGGTAAGACGGATTCGCCCACGTCTTTTTGCTGGTAGTGATTAATTTGTGTTGCAGACGATTCTAGTCCGCCTGAATGATCTCTCTGTGTGGCAGTCAAGTAATGAGGGCCAAACCTGGAATGAGATTGGCCAAGGAGAGAAGTTTTTGGGGTTCTTCCACCACAAGTTCGCCAGCGATCGGGCTTACTTGATCACCGCCTCCAATAAGTTCTACTATACCACAGATACTGGCCGCACCTGGAACGATGGCCGCGCTCCTACCCCTCCCAACGGCTTCGGCGCTCAGGTGATCCAGTTCCACCCAACATCGGACTACCTCATCTGGGTTGGAAACAAGGACTGCGAACATGCTCAATCGGACTGTCATACCGAAGCGCACTACTCGCGCGACAATGGCCGCGAATGGACGCCTATTGAATCATATGTACGCAACTGTGCGTTTGCGAAGGATACGCTGCTCGATGCGGACCCGAGCGAGATCATGTGCGAGTCGTATAGGACGAAGAAGGGCCCTCAGCGCGCTGTTGTGTCGGCTACCCCGCCTGAGCTGGTGGTTGGCGCTAACTATTACGACAGCGGACGGCGGAAGAAGTTGTTCAATGGGGTGATTGGATTCGCCAAGTTCAGCGAGTTCTTGGTTGTGGCTGAGGTATGGTGTTATTCTACCTTGTCAGCAAGTGTCTGAACGAACTGACGATGTGTTCTCAGACCCATCCCGAAAAGCGAGGCCTGAATCTCCAAGTTTCGCTGGACGGCGAGCACTTCGCCCCAGGCCAGTTCCCGCCCATGATGCACCCTGATACCCACGTACGTTCCGCTCTTTCGTTCATTATCCAGCAATTGATTTCCATTTTTGCAATAGGAATACACTGTTCTTGAATCTAATACCAAGTCCCTCTTCATGTTTATGACCATCTCTGAAGCGCCCATGCCTTTCTGGGGCACGATCCTCAAATCCAACTCAAACGGAACCTACTTTGGTATCTCTCTTGACTTGGTCAACCGGGATCGGCGCGGATATGTCGATTTTGAGAAGATGATTGGTCTCGATGGCATTGCTCTGGTCAATGTGGTCTCAAATGCTGACGAAGCCATGCACTCTGGTATCAAGGAATTGCAGACCAGAATCACGCACAACGATGGTATGTAATACGTCTTGAATGTAGGAGAAAAGTTTGTTGATCTATGTTTATATTTCACAGGCAGCACATGGACATCGTTACCGCCGCCTTTGAAGGATTCTTTGGGTCGTGAATATCCTTGCAAAGGAACTGTGAGTGACCCAATGCTAACCTATAGAATGACGCTAATACGTAACTTAAAGAAATGCGCCCTTCACATTCACGGTTACACAGAGCGTCCCGACCCTCGGGCGACCTACAGCACGCCATCTGTTCCCGGCCTGCTCATGGCCGTCGGCAACGTTGGAGAAACACTCGCACCATACCTTGACAGCGATACTTTCCTCAGTCGAGATGCAGGTTTCACATGGGAAGAGGTCCACAAAGACGCTCATCTCTGGGAGTTTGGCGACTCAGGCTCGATATTGGTCATGGCCAACGACGAGGAGCCAGTCGACTACGTTCTCTACAGCACGGATGAGGGTCTAACCTGGAAGGAGCACAAGTTCAGCCCGAAGGGCGACAAGATGCGCGTTCGTGCCATTGTCACCGTGCCGTCCGACACCAGTCGCAAGTTCATTCTCCTCGGAGAGTACCCCAAGACTCGCGGTGCCGTTGCAGTGCAGATCGACTTCACCTCGTTGACATCGAGACAATGTATGTCATTTTTCCAGTGAACATGTTATAGCTGCTGACGGCCTTATCAGGCGAAGTTAATGTCGAAGATCCTGGGCATGATGATTTCGAACTGTGGAGCCCTAGTGAGGTTCGCTCTGAGTTGTGCCTCTTCGGCCGTCAAGTAAGTTTCGCTCTTCTGCCATTTTGTTTGAATGCTGATTATCATTAGACAAAATACCACAGACGAGTCCGAGACGCCAATTGCGTTGTAGGTGACAAACCCAGAGCAGCAGACATTCTTGTGAACAACTGCGCTTGCTCGAAGGCCGATTTCGAGTGGTAAGCGGGTTTCCAAAGTTCATTCTTGTATTAAATTCTGACGCTGTTCTCAGCGAGTTCAACTACCAGAAAGACCGTAACGATGAATGTGTTCTTGTGCCTGGTACTACTCCTCTTGCTAACGATGACTCCTGTTCTAACGGCGAGGAATACTGGTATGACCGTACTCCCTACCGCATCATTCCCTATTCGACTTGTGAAGACGGGCTACGTCCCGACCGTGGCGCACAACACGTCTGCCCAGGCTTCAAAAGCAAGGGCGGCTGGTTCTGGTTCTTTATGCTAATCTTGCCATTTGGTTTCACCGCCCTCGTTGGATACTACTACTGGAAGAGGAGTGGCCTCGCCCGAGGGTATGTTTTGCATTTAACATTTCCCAATCGCTCTCGTGCTAATGTTGCTATTCAGCACCATCCGCCTGCCCGGAGACACAAGACGGTCGCCGTTTGCTTCGCAGGACTCTGGCATGATGGCGACGCTCGCGTCTGTGCCGTGGTTCATCATCGGCGTGGGTGGTATCGCGTACGAGTGGGTTGCTTCGCGCCTACAAGGCCTCGGTGCCCAAAGAGGATATCGACATGTGCCGATAGACGAAGACGCCCAGATTCTCAGGTTTGAAGATGAGGAGTAATATAATCTAGTGACGGACAGATCTTGCCCGTTCATATTCGTAGTAGTAGTCATAGATTGAGGCCCACCATGTTCCTAACCGCTGTATTTATTAAGTCTAGTTTCGATAATTCGGAAATACATAATGGTTCGTTAAATTTGAGTGAAGGTTCCTGATTTCCGTTGATATGCGTATGAGTCGTAAAAAGATGTGCAAGGGATAGCAATAGATAGCAGGTGAAGCAAGGGCGCGGCAGAAGTGGGGTATATGAGTTATGCAGGTAGCTTTGTTTTTGAAGGGGTTTCCATCTGGTATCCATGTCAGCATTATGTCTTTCGATGTAATGCTTGAGTAGCTCACATGATAAAGATAACCTGCGCAGAGGACGATGGCGATTAGCAATAGCAACGCCGACGATCCAGTCACGGCATAAATCACTGGGAGAGCCCCATAAAGCAAATAGGTTGATAGAGATGACGAGGCCTGCTGCTCTCTCCGCCTGCGATGGGTATGAGCTGAGGCTTTATGGGCGTCCATTGACCGACTGCGAATTTCAGGCACTCCGCCGATGGCTGCCTTGATCGCCTTTGTCCTCTTTGATCCTGATGACGGTCTGGAACGAGAGCGACTTTCTACCGGTCGGGAACGGGAGCGCTTCTTGGAGGATGTACCAACACTTCTATGGCGCCGGGATGACCTGACATCTGCCTCGTGCGCAGCCTGCTGCTCCTTCGAGTGGGCTGTTACCTCACGCGTTCGCCGTCGCTCAGTGACAGGGGCAACGTTGGTGGACGCAGGCGTTGGAAGTGCCAGCGTGGCGTTCCCTTCTGCCTCTGCCTTCTTCGTGCTCAAGGTGGAATGGTCCCGCGGTTGCTCGTGCGCATGGTCTGCAAGGACCTTGAGCTCCTTCTCGGTATCAACGACCCATCGCTCGACGCGGCGCTGCGACGAGAGATACGAATGGTAGTACTCGGCTGGTGTCAGCTCTCCTGGCATAAATATATCGAAGTCGATCGCTGACGGTGACTCCTGGGGTAGGATGGGGTTAGGGGACTGTGGTGGTCGTGGCCAAGAACCACGTTTTGAGTCAGTTTTCCAGAGCGAGGCTTGCCTCATGGCAAACTCGGATGACTTTTGTCACTCAGGGGCCAATCAATGTCTGGATTGATTGGCGAAGCAGTCATTGTCGGGCTCATGTGAACCGCGCTTGGGGAATCTACTGTTAATGGGACCCCGCCTCAGCGATTTTTGATGGCCTGCTGACTAAGGGTACAGCCACCAGATATCGTGTCCGCTCGTCTTTCAGAGTCATGATCTCCTATTCAGTGTGGATATACATTGGTTACAGGCCTGTAGCATGTCCTAAAAAGACAAATATACATCTATGGTAGTGTAGAGAGGTATATTATCTATGTCTGTATATACAATATGAATATTATGTTGAGGGTGTGCATAGATACGGTCAGATTGGGCGGTATTGATTGCTGTTGGACGTGACTGCACCAACGGCCTCGTTAGCAGTTCTCGCAGCCGTTTCCGCATGTTTCAGTGCTACTGCCTACTCTGCTGGGTGCTCTTGAGGTGCGTCGCTCTTGTCTGGAGATATTAATTCTTTGCCTTGAGCCGCCAAACTTGCCTCTGCGAGTTTGCGATCTCTTCTTACCAATGCTGAGGACCAACTGAGGACCGCTTCCTCTGATGACTGCTTTGCTGACTTATTTGATTTTTTTTGGTACTTCTTGTGCCGAATGTGGCGTATTCTCGTCATTTGAATACTGTCGCCATGCAAGATGGCCACGTTGTGATGCAGACCATTTCCTCTGGGACGGTACTTTCGGTTTGCCCAGTTGCTCTGTGAAGTAATGTTTTCCTGAGGAATCTTCACCTGTAAATTCCAAAAATTTGCCCGAAGCACAGAAATATACCAATATTGATGCCTAGTGCACTTTATTTTACTCAAACATCCACAGCGAGCGAAGATTTATTGAGGCGAGGTGTTGATGCGTCACCAGACACGGTACTTAGGGCGCGTTGTCACACGTGTGACGCACTGTGGTATCGTGACACCACCCGCGCAACAAAAGGTACACTTTCTGAGAGAACTGATCAGGAAACGTCCTCTAAAAATTTGTAGGTATCATATCGGTCGAATTCTATTGCAAGGCTTGGGGTTTTTTCCTTTTGCTGGTGCGACACTCGTCAGATAGAGCACGGTTCTACGCTTAGATAAGACCAAAAAAAGGCGCTGACCCCAAGCCTTGAAATAATTTTTGAAATAAAGTCTTTTGGCCTCTTAGCCTTTTGTACTTCTGATGAGGAAGTCGCCAGAAAGTGTACCGGCGCCTGCGATGGGGGTTTTGGCAGGGAAGGTTTACATATATACATGTACAAACAAATGGGGCTGTATCCGATCGCTGCTGGGTCCCACTGTTAAGGAATTGAGAACATGCGCTCGGCTTGAAGCTGAAGACCGTTGAAGGGTGAATGGAGGAAGAGAAGAAACGGAGCAAGGGGCTCGATTTGGCTCGATATCTTCCCGCCTTAGTGGCAGATTCTGCAGAAGTATTTCAAGTCCACTCAATGTTATTTGTGTAGCGGCATCGATGAATCGCTCTCTTTTTGAAAGCTTTGAGACGCTATTCGTACAGATACTCGCCGTACTATTACAAGACCTGAGTTGTCCAGGAAATGTCATCACAGTACAGCAGCTGGCGCTGCCTTTGGGTATGATTTGCGTGTCAAGCACCTGAGTGCTGAGCCCCAGCTGAGCCCAATACACACCTGGAAAGTCATCCAGAATATCGTATCAACTGGAATTTTATGACATGGGTACTTGTTATAAGACTTGTTAATTAATAATCCGGTAGAAAGGCACAATGGCCTTAGTACGATACAGGGCCGTCAGCAGATATATTATATTTCGATTATTGCAGCGCCCTACTGCACTTCATATACATCACCCGCTTGAGCAGTAAAAATGGCCTGGGAGTGGCAGCCAAGAGGTAAAGGAGGCGTTGAATTTGAACATAACATTTCGACATGATATCGAGGAGTACTTTCTTTGAATGTGATCTTATTCTGCAAGTAAAGGGAATGAGCTCAAACCCTACCAAGTGTCGGCTGTCTAAGCTGAGGGAGCTTGGATGGACCATCTTGGCACATTTTCATTGTTATAAAATATAAAGATTGAGCTGGGAATCTGTAAACGAAGACTGTTTACAGCTTACCGTGTGTGGTGTCATTTATACAAATGCAAATCAGGACGCTGGGGCGAGGCAGACATAAATCACTATCTTCAAGGCACTACCTCCAGATTCAAAAGCTGTAGAACCACTACCGCCTGAGTGACAAGTTGATCGGTAACCGCATGAGGTGGAAAGAGTCCGGGTGTGACGGGGTATTTGGGGGTATTTAGCACCAATGAGAGCCATCAGCGGAAGTATTTTCATATGCTCGATCAAATTTGCGTTTGTCAGATTCGGACAATGGACCCATTGATGATCGACATGTATGACCGATCTGAACGAGGTTATCCAGCCCAACTTGCGAGGCCTTTCAGTTTTGCATTCACCGTGAACATTAATTTGCATTAGTAAATAAATGAAAAATTGCTACTGGTAGCCTATGATACAAGATATTATGAAGGATACCGGGTGCACGAGCACAATCACGAAAGTGGCATACAAAAGTGGCATAAAATCAGTTATTAGTCAACATATGAGGATTTCAAACGGGCGTGGCAAGGAGATATATAATGTCAAATTGTTTTAAGAATAAAGATAGGGTAGAAGAGTAGCTGGGCTCGCGATTGACATGTGGTTATTAGCTGGTGGCGCTTCTGCCTGAGGTTCGCACTCGATGAAATATGACAGATGAGAGTCACTTGAAGATCGGGAGTCCCAGTGTGGGAGCGGCTCAGACCACTTTTGCCTCGTCGAAACACGATGAATGACGAGAAGGGGTCCAATGACCTGGACATTGTATGTTAGTCAGTTTGCGGTTGGCAATTTGGGAGGAATACAACATCAAGGCTTACCTGTATCTGAACAACGACAGACACAAATAAGTGAGCTGCGGGACTTTTTGCGCCGTAAAATCCAATCCACAAAGATGTGAAAAGGGCGACCAAAGCTGAGCTCTCAATGAGGATAGTTGAGATGGCAATGTACGGCTTTGTCGGGCGATCATATCCGCTCCCAAACTCCCGCATCATTTTCCTGCGACGAAGAAGTAAGGGGATGGCGATCGCAAGAGTTATAGAGACATTCGTCGCTGCGCTGAGCGAGAAGTAGGCGAGACCGTAAGTCACACTCTTAAATAAGGTGGACCCCCTCCCGAATACGAGCTCGACTATGAGCATGATGCCAGCAATAATCTCTCCAAGGAAAAGAGCTCCTGGGAGAATGAGTGTCCAGGCTACATTACGCAATGCGGCTCGATAGATGATAAGGCATCGATATAGCTATTTGAGATGCGTGGTAAGCTGATCGCCCATACGATGATGCGAATGGACTCAGAATGGACATACCAGGAGTGCATTCGCGGAATAACCTGACATCATCGCAGTAAGCTTGCCCGTCAAGCCCTTCTTCGATGAGTAGGTCGCGATCATAAACGCCATGGGACCGCCTGGAGTGTTCCCGTGCAAGGCGAATGCAACTATGATGTTGCGCGTGAAGAACCAGGTATAGACGGTGGCCAATAGGAAGATGAAGGTGGCATATGTGATCAAAAATGACTTGGGAAAGCCACGATCTGGTTTTGTGATCTTGGCCAAGGCTTTGATGCACATGAAGAAGGTGAGGGCCCCAACACCTACAAAGCGCTGTAAGTGAGTTTTATTTCAAACATCGGAGAAGTAGTCTATCTCCCATGATATTACTGTCTCGGTGTATTGTCGTATACCGAATGGGCCCTCCCGACGTACCATATGTGAACATGGAGAGAAAGGAGCCAGTGAGCACAAACGGCTCATCGCTAGTTCCTTTGGTACTTGACATACAGCCTGAGGCCTACCCAAGCTAAAGACGACGAAGTTGATGCTGGAATGTGTGGTGATCGGGGAAGAGGGTAAAGCAGTGGAGGCTGGGTCAAGAAGTGGCGGGTCATTGAATGGGTCTGCAGATCTGATGTTGACGCTGCTGGGTATGTAATTCGGGGTGTTGAAGTTTATGGCAGCCCAGTCATGGTAACACCGGCTCGATCGCAAGAGATTATTTAGGCGGCGGCTACTATCTCACTCAATTGATCAAGGCTTACGCGCTCAGGGACTGGAATCCTCGAGAGGTCGGGCTGCGAACCTGCTGCGGGCGCCGTAAGCTAGTGTGAGACAATGATTCGCCGTTTAGCTGCATTGATAGAGTGTCTCGGGTTCGTGGCGTCTGTCACAACGAAAATGAAGGGCAATTGGCATCGGGAAACATGTGGGTGCACTCACAATCTCGAAGATAAAAACCAGGGACAAAATCTTGTTCGGCCAGGTCTTTGAAGAACCTCAATATGCTTCACCATAGTTCATTCATAATCAACGGCACCGCACAAAGCCAGTAACAATCCAACTACGCCTTTAGTCAGACTTTCTGACTTCCCCTTCAAGCAGGGAACTCCATGTAGTTTTGAATTTACGCTTGTCAACCGAGGAAGCCACCCCAGATTCCAGAGCGACTCAGTGAAGCTCAGTAAGTGGAGACGTAAAAATACAATACGTATTCCACGATATGTCTGTATATAGATTCTTCAAAGCTAGTTAGAGTTTCGATTTATGTCATAGATCTTCCCTAGTGACAAATGTTGGGGGATAGTGACACCAATAGCGACACTTTTCCATCATTTTTGTGCGAGGATGCCCAAGAAACCTCGCCCTATCGAAACCCAGTTTGATACACTTCATAATACTACATGCTTCTGATTGGCCCAGTCAGCCTTTCTTAGACTGACGGAATTGAATCAACTGGGCTCTGTTTGCCCAGGTCAGGGTAGCCACTGCATCTCGTCTGGTTCCAAGCCCCGCAAGAACATATCCTCTAAAAATATGTACACACAAATCTTATCCGGTCGTGTTTCAAAGGTTGATGAGAACCGAGCCAAACTTTGGGTTTGAACGACTGACACAGAGGTGTGTTGTGGAGCGTGAAAGCCCCTAATGAGTATGTGTTGTACGAGCATGTGTCTTGCTCGAAATCAGGCTCACAAACAGTTGGTACCATGAGGACGGCCCAAGAGACGTGTGTGAAGAAAACTCGAGTGCCCATGCATTGAAACATGATCTTCTCTTCCCGGTATCTCACCAATGCATGTAATCTTACATACATGTTGCGGCTAAGCGCGTACAACTGATTGGTCGCGCCATCGCCACCTTACATGATCTATGGGCGCTTAGTGTGACGACTGAAGACCTCGGGTAACAAATACCCAAATCAAGACGATTTCTCGGCAATTAACCCCTCCTGGTCCGTCAATATCATGCATATTGAATGGAAAGCCTCTTAGGTTTTTCTAAATAATCCTTGCTACCATTACAACAGTTTCATATTATTCTGCTCTGTAGTCCATTCTACGGGATATGTTTAATCTAATACCAATGACTTCAGTTTAATGTGCGAGGAGTGAGCGACCAGTCATCTCGTCGGGAATCGGGATACCCTGCAAGGCAATCGTTAGTAGGTGCCGGTCTTGAGAAGAAGACACTAACCATGATATCAAGGATAGTAGGTGCAACGTCACAGATGGCGGGCTCATCCTCCTCCATCTCCTTCTCCTGCTTCTTCTCTTCCTCGTTCTTATCCTCGCCCTCCCGCACTTGCTCCTGCTTCTCAGCCTTCTCCTCCTCGACCTTTTTCTTTTCCTTAAACTCGAAGCCATCACCAACCATAAGGAACGGGACGGGATTTGTGGTGTGTGCTGTATGGGGGTTGCCGGTTTTCAAGTCACGCATCTGCTCCGCATTGCCATGGTCGGCAGTGACCAACAGTACATATCCGTGCTTGCGTGCGGCGTCGTAGATTGTGCCGACCGCCTTGTCCGTCGCGGTGATCGCCTCCACGGCCGCGTCGTAGATACCAGTGTGCCCAACCATGTCTGGGGGCGCGAAGTTGCACATCACGAACTGCTCCTTGCCCTCTGCGAGAATCTCAGCGACCTTGTCCGCCACACCCTGCGCGCTCATCTCGGGCTGCTTGTCGTACGTCGCGACCTTGGGAGACGGCACCATGTGGCGAGTCTCGCCAGGGAACTGCTTCTCGACACCACCATTGAAGAAGAAGGTGACGTGAGCGTATTTCTCGGTTTCTGTCAATGGAAACATCGTTCGGCATTCAATTTCAATGTGGAAGGTCAGGCAACGTACCAGCGACGTGGGCTTGAGTGACGTCTTGTTTTCCAAGCCACTCGGCCAGAACGTTGGTCATGGCTTGCGGAGGGAACGCCACAGAAAAGGGGAATTCGGCATTGTAACGCGACATAGTGGTGATATGCAAGTCCTTGGGGATGTTCACATCCATAGGCTTGTCGGGGAGCCCGAACACAGAGGTGATCTCACGCATACGGTCGGAGCGATAGTTGAAGAAGAATAGCGTGTCCTTGTCTATGAGATGATTAATAGCCGCCAGTAGTTTGTGTGGCACGACATACCCTTCACCCTGCCTGCATCACCATTGACAATGATGGGCTTCAGGAACTCATCCGTCACGTCTTTCTTGTAATTCTCCTCGACGGCCTTGACAACGCCGCTGTCTTCACCCTCCTTAGTCTCCTCGACCTTTTCACCGACACCATCCACAAGACCGTCAATAGCGATCTTGACGCGCTCCCAGCGCTTATCGCGGTCCATGGCATAGTAGCGTCCGACCACGGTCGCAAGCTCACCGTACCCAGTCTTCTTGATAAACTCCTCGAGCTGCTTGAGGTAGGTGACAGTGCTTCGGGGCGCAGTGTCACGTCCGTCGCCAATGAAGTGGATGTATGTGTGGGGGACGCCCTGTTCCTTGGCGGTTTCGAGCAGCGCAAAGAGATGGCGGATGTGCGAGTGCACGCCGCCGTCAGAAATCTATAAATACTTGGTATGACATCGCGGAGGATACGAAGCAGTGACGTACGAGGCCGAGAGCGTGCAGCCGACCTGTGGTGTCTTTTGCGTGCTTGCAGGCGGCGAGGATGGCCTCATTCTTGTGGAACTGACGTTTTTTGATGCTCATGTCAATGCGCACGATGTCCTGCCAAACGATGCGGCCAGCGCCAATGTTCAAGTGACTGTCAAATCAGTCAGCTCTTGTCCACGAACGCGTCTTCAAGGAAGTCAATGCCAACGCCGTGCGGTGTTAAACCTGGCTCGGTATTTCTCTTGCAATTCCTACACAAAGATCCCTCGCGTTCGACGACGTCATACGAGCTTCAGCACGTACCCAACTTCAGAGTTGCCCATGAGGCCCTCGCTCAGTCCGACGGCGGTTCCGCTTGCAAGAAGGGTCGTCGCTGCATGTTCCTTGGTGATCCAGGTCATGACAGGCGTTTTTGCCGCTGCGATAGCATTGCCCTCCTCTGGCGTCGCGTCCGAGATACCCCAGCCGTCGTGGACGCTGCAATAGAATCGGTGGTTCAGCGACGCGTCATATGGTAGCAACAGTGTCCACGCACATAAGGCAGACCTTGTTTTTGACTTCAGCGGGCATTTTTGGTAGATGAGTGCTGAAAAGAAGGAAGAATCAGTGATTCAGATAGGGAGGGATAGGATATATCGGGCGAAATTCAATATCTCCGATCAAAATCAGAATCAAATTCGATTTAACTCCATTGGATCTGAGCAGCCAGCACTAATTACGGCGGGCCGAAGTCCTTTTCATTAGCCATTGAAGTATGCGTAGCTGGAGTACATAGGCATTTCTATGAGCTTCAAACCAAAGTGTATCACAGTCTGAAATATGCTGAGACCGCGCGGAAACCAGTGGATATTTGTCAAGACTCAATCAAGATTTAATGCACAATCAATGACCGAGGCGCAAAAAGGCGTGAAGCTGCTCCAGAGATGCTGAGTGGTAGTTCGAGACAGAACTTGTGCAAGCATACATAGACAACTGGTCTCTATGGAGTTCTTGGGGGAAGTCAAAGAAGAATAGGAAAGAAATCGAGATCACTGTGGACTGTCTTGCAATTCTTATCCAGTTTAAACGAGAAGAATCTGACAGATGACGCAAAAACGAGAAATAACAAAGAAGTAATATCCTCAAGTTTATTTATGTAGTCTGAAGATTTCCCTCTGCTTTGTACTCCTTCATTTTTTGACATTTAAAGAGAGCGACCCCAAAGGCATGTATGATTAAATCAATACGTGTTTCGTGCTTACACTTGGCCGGGTCACACCATAGAGGTCAGGCTATCAACAGAAAGGTTGCTTTAGCTCCAGACCCTACTGTTATGAATACTTGAAGTCAAACGTTTATTCCCTTGTGTAGGGCATTGTGATTCAAAAATATTGGTTGAACTCTGGGATGTCAGTGAGAGTAGTCTAGGTGGGCACTCTGCTTGCATTGTCCTTGTTGCGAGAATCCATACACTGTCGACTGTGCTCCAACAGTTGTTGTATTGCCTACCTCCAGTTCTCGGCAACTTTGAATTTTTGACATGACCCACCCAAAGTCAGAATCCGGTTGAGTAGCGATGACAAACCAGAAGATAGTCAACACCTTCTTAATTTCCTTACAGATTGTACCCAATCTTGCGCCCCAAGGTCAGACACAGAGTCAGTTAGCTGTCAGCCAATCTCTAAATTGAAGCCCCTATCTATGCCGATCCCCTGACGTAGTTCAACACGTGTGTTTGTTCCCAGTAATCGAAGTAAATGTAGCGGTGCTTCAATTCATCGTTCTTCCTTGTGACAAGTGCGCGAATTTGTTGAGGGAAGGTGTACCGACCCACTATAGGCGTATATGTTTTCATTTCCTTTTTTGGATTCTTTACTTATTCGATCGAACGGCAGGCGCATCCGCACCCGCTTCACTATTCTACCGGGTCTCGGTGCCCCTTATCTTCTATGGACCATTTTCACGAAGTATAAAATCGAGCCTCAGGCAAAGTCGCACCTTAGCCATTAACCACTACGTGTTACTGTCTGAGGTGTGACTCCTGATGCATATCCATACCACACGATACTGACGCACCTACCTACAGTACTTACTCTTGCGTTCTTACTTCACAGAATTCGTCTTATATAATTACGTTGGAATCCTTGAAAAACGTTTGTTGCACGTTTGCACTGTCGATCGAGTCCTAGATGGCGGGATATCATTCAGTCATCGTTCAACCAATCATTCTCGAACACAACGCACAGTATGGCTGGCATGTGGTGGTGGAACCCCAAAAAACTTCTCTGCTTGGTCAATCTCATTCCAGGTTTGGCCCTCATTACTTGACTGCCACATGGAATGGTCATTCATACGGACGAGAATCGTCTACAACACAAATTAACTGCCGACAGGAAAAAGACGCGCGGGAATCCGTCTTACCTTGGAATCCTTGAAAAACACTTGTTGCACGTCGGGGCTGTCGAACGGGTTCTAGATGGCGGGATATTATTCAGTCATCGGTCAACCAATCATTCTCTAACACAACGCACAAAATGGCTGGCAATATCACCCTCTGGCGGGGCCTGGCTACACTGCCGCATCACAGGTGCGTCTTTCTTGAGGCCGCCCTCACAGGTATCGCCTGCGATCTTCCTGTACCCGGAGGACCCTTCGTATTCATCGTCAGGCCTTCCAGAACGGCACACATTGGGCGGTACTTGTTCGTGTCCTTGAAGCTCGCACTCATCGCCCACGCGGATGAAGTTGTAGTCGCTACCAGGCCCGTCACGTCAGTTCCCTACCAGACACCAGAATATTATTAACAGAGGCATACCATTCATAGTCGGCATCTGTGCAGGAGCAAGGATCTTCGTGGACGACAGAGTCCTCGCGTTTTTCACCCACGTAGCAGTCAGCATCCGGCTTTCTGCGCTTGTACCATTGCTAGAGAAAACACCCCATCAGCCCCACGTCCCTCAACGGCGGAAGGCCTAACAAAAACCCACCTTGCGTCCAAGTAAACACTGGGAATCTTGCGGTCGGGCATACCACTTCTCGAAATCATCGTCATTGCACTTCCTGCCACGCGTCTTCGTGAAGTCCAAGGACACAATCACGGCGCTGCCCACTTCTTTGGTTTGGTCTGCTTTCGCGACCTGGCCCAGAAGGAGGAATTTCTGCGACGTCGAGTCTGGGGGAGTGATAAGGCCTAGCGCGTGGAGGCGAACACCAAAATCATATGTTTTCCTGGAGAGGCAGGTCAGAAAGATTCCAATAAAGCTGACAGTCATTCATACCATGACTTTCCAAGGTCCAAAGAGTACTTTATCTCTTTTGTTACATCCCCGTCATCCACAGCAATCAAGATGCTGGCTGAGTCTCCAAACTTATATTTGTGCGCACCGCGCGCGACCATTCGCCAAGATACACCCGCATCCGTGCTGAGGAATGTGTCGCACTCTTCATAGCTCAGCAAGTGCTTCCCAATACTGCCAACGCCCATAACAAAGCCCGGTGCAGGGGATGGAAAGCCACGGCCAGAGTGGTGGGGCGACGTCACAGAGTGCAGGTGAAGCGCGCAATCGTCCGAGTTCTTCGGGTCACAGTGGATCGTCTTCCCATCGACATCCTCAGTGGGTGGACGGAAAGACACCCATGAGCTTCCGTCATCAAATGTCGCGACTGTCCGGATATTCTTCGCAGCGCCCTGTCTCTCCACCGCAGCCGCATTCGCCACGATGTTCGCAAGACCTACACCCTCAACACTGTGGATCCGCTCATAGTCGACATGTCCACGCGTGTTCCGGTTCGTGTCCTTCAGACTCTCCACAAAGTACGTTCCGTTGCCGTTACTGATGAACAATGTGCCAATGGAGCTCCTTTCCTGGAGGACGACATCGACCACAAGCGAGTGCGTCGTGCTCTCGAGCATCGTGTACGCTTTCTCGCGCAGCCGCACAGAGCTCGGGAAGTGCGCCTGCGCCCACGTCTTGGTGTCTACCGTGACGTAGAGCAAGATATCGCCTGTCGATTTGGTCATGTCCTTGACTGTGACCACCGCAAACTTGCCCACAATCGCAAACGCAATGACACCGCGCGCGATCTTGCCGGTGCCCAGATCCTCGACCTTGATATCCTTGTCGAAGAAGTCCGTGCTGCTGTAGAGCTTGCTCGCAGAGAGCGAGTGCGCGCCAGAGAGCCAGTGTGCACCAGAGAGCGAGTGCGCGCTAGAGGAGCTGCTCGTATCAGAGGAGACGCAGTAGATGAGGTCCTCGTGCGCCTCGTGCTTGAACTCTTTCGAGCCGTGCGCAAACTGACATCGTGAAAGGTGCTTGCGTAGGGGCTTTACATCGTCGCTGAAGGCTTTCGTCGTGTAGTATGTCTGCTGTTGTTAGTCCCGTGCGCAGTAGCAGGCATAATGTTACTCACCTCGACATGACATGACGCGCTCAACCCCCTGTGCTCACAGCCCAAGCCCTGGTACAGAATATGGTCGTACTTTTTGGGGTCTGAATGGAACGAAAGTGGGGGTCCCAATGTGAAGGCGGGTGGCAGCGGTACATCAAATGGACGCCATATGCGCCCCCGATCCTCCGTTCTGTAGTGTGTTTTCCCGTCTGCGATCGCAAATGCCTGTTGGAGGTCAGTATCAGCTAAGAGGGCCGCAAGCAGACTCACATAACGGTTATCTGTCGGGTGCTGGAGCACCGTAAACACACTTCCTTTCGGAATGCCCTCCGCGAGTTTCCAGGTCTTTCCCTCGTCCCGCGAGATATACACGTCTCTTGCAAAAGGATCATGGTAAAGTACGCTCTAGAACTGAATTCAGTAACCTTTCAACATGAACAAGATATTTAGCGCCCACCTTTGTGTCATCAAAGAAGAATAGCCGTGTTGGGAAATTATGGAATGAACTGACGGCGCTTTCTGGCTTGCCCTGCGCTGCAACTAGCACAGCACTGAAGGCCAGTAGCAGCAGCGCCCGGAATAAGATGGCCAAGACGCCTTTTCGTTGTCTCGCCATCATCGGAGGCGTGTAGTAGTGGTAGTGTTGGAGAAAGTGAGCTGCGCGTCAATCTCACCAATTGGCACGCAGTAGTAACTGCGCTGAATCATCCTCCGTGATCCCCGCAGCATCTCAGCAGTTTGTGTGGGATTTTGTGTTGCAGAAACTGCGCGGTACGATGCCTTCAGATGCTTACAAGACGCGACTCGGATGCGAAGGGTTTGTACAATGGGTTTTGCCAATTTAGCGTCGATATGGAGAGAAAACCTCCAGGCAACAGCGGCGTAGTTCTGCAACCATAACAGATAATCGAGTGTGAGCTATACAAAATCGCAAGAAAAAGTGTTGAGGAGGGCAAGAAGGAACTTGATGGCCTACGTGAGAGTATTTGTTCTTGACCGAACTCGTCTGATCAAAAGCATGAGGTCTTGCGGCAAGATTGATACAAAGATAAGGAAAAGGTACGTATGATTATATCGGTATATGGTTTGTGCTTACACCTGAACGTGTCATACCGTAGAGAGAGAGAGAGAGGTCAGCATATCAACGGAAAGCGCTTGAGTCTACTATTTTGAATGCTTAGAGATAAGCCTCATTGATCAGGTAAGTGCCACCATCCATGCTTCTAACAAACACCAACTGGAGCAGGTTGTTCGATAAAAAAAGTCATTGTAGATGTGCCAGGAATTATGGTGTAGAAATATTCATTGAATTATAGGGTGTCAGTGAGATTACATTAGGTGGGCACGTTGCTGCTTTGACCCTGTTCAAGGAGTTCATGTATCCACCAAGCTTACTCCCAACTTGCTCCAACCAGTTGCCGGATCCCCTAACAAGAATTATTCATCCTTGTAGGAACTTTCCGCGGAGGTTTCGTGTAGATCCATCCAAGGTCAAATACGGTCCAATAGCGAGAATACACCCAGAACTCAATTTACTCTACTGACAGTATAATACCCAATTTCCGTCTCCAGGTTTGAAACAGCGCTATTTTACTGTTGGTCGACATCCAAATTGAAGCGAAGTGCAACTGTTAAGGTTGTGAATCATAAATCAGCATAAGCAGGGGGCTAGAATAGTCGTTGCCTTTCTTGATAAATGCCCAACCAACCTCCAAATTGAAGCCCCTATGTAATAAAATGGACCTGCCTTCGGCGGCCCATGTACGCTAGGCAGGGATTGCTCGCTTCGCTCGAGCATCCTAGTACGCTGGTTGTTGAGCATCCTAGTTCGCTAGTCATACGAGCATTTCATTGCATATTGTATCCACGCATTAAATCTTCAAAGCGATGTTGGAGATGTCTACCACCGAGGCTACGAACTCATCCATAATCTAATACGCCCACAATTAGCAGTCCATCAAGTGATTTGACGCGCGAAAGTGCGACAAATGTAAGTCCAGTCGCAAATTCTTTGCTTTTGTAAGAGCAAGGCCTTGAGACGTGCGTACAGTTACGGCCTAGGCATGACGAAGAGGGATTTCGAACATTGGCTTGAGAGGAGCGACAGGCACTATTGGTATGCTGTCAGAAAAGTTTGTGCAAGGTGCGGTATGCCATAGAGTTGGGCCAGCGTAGGTTGGGCAGGACACAAGTACCACGAGGGGCAGCTCAGATCGAGAAGAGTTGGGACCCCAGATGACATCTTCAACATGGCCGATTGTGCGGTTGACGAGGCCTGTGTACATATGCGGGAAATATGCTCTGGTGCAGTCACTGCCAGCAACTCACCTTACACCTGCCAGACGTTGCGCGTTCGCATGACCTTTGCGCCTTCGACAGCACAATGTGGGCTCGAGCCCTCCAGCATCGTGCGCAGGCGCCTTCCCAGCAGCAGCTCCGCCGTCGTGGATGGCTTCATTCCGAGCACAGGACCACACAAAAAGCGCGTCAATGACGCGTAACTGGACGAAATAACGTGGTTTTTTCTGGTGATATCAAGAAAAGCATAAGCAAGGAACACACTCAGCCCATAAGGACAGGGGGAAACGAGGTATATTGAACAGAAAAGGCGTCGTCGCTGGGACAGGCGACGACCAGACGATTTACGTGTTTAGAATTTGTACTTGTTTGTACAGAACGAAACCGCCCCCCCAGCCCCCAACCCCCCGGCCTCCCGGCCCCTGCCCCCGCACCAAGCCTAGAATTGCTCGCTGCGCTCGCAATTAAATATGTATGCCGATCCCCTGACGTAGTTCCACGTGGGTTTCCTGTAAATGTGGCGGTGCTTCAACCCATCCTTCTTCGTTGCAACAACATCACTTGGCCCCATGGCCAGCTTCGACCTTCAGTCAGCACTGGTCGGATGACCTATCTATTTATACAAGCATCCACCCTGCAACGAGGCAGCTACGTGACGCTAACTAGCCCCACTGGGTTAGAATTTGCTCTGTTCATCTCCCAGGTGCACCAAGACGTCATCATCGTTTCGTGGAGCTTTGAATCTACGGCATGTCAGGAATATCTTTTCGAGGACATGAACGCCTTCCTATCGTGTTCTCGGTCGAATACAACAATGGGGTGCCACATAGCCACTTTATGGCCGTCATTACATTGGCTCCATGCCCCATGGCCGTTATCAACGACACTTGCGATCTTACAACTCGCATCTCCTTCCTGTCGGAACTTTGCTCCTCGTTGACGCTAACGAGTGTGGCTCCTTGAACCACTTTTTATAAGACAGCAAGTATTCTCGGTAGGTCGCCCACAGTATGTCCCAACAGTCAACAGACACTGACGCTGATACAGCGAGCGTATTGTCTGCGTCATCTGCAGCTTCCTACCACCGGAAAAAGAAGGCAAAAGAGCAACCAAGCATTCACCATTTCCAAGGTTTGTGTCCTCGTTCTATCCTGCGACTTCCGCTGACGATACGTAGTGCCCATGTCCTCTTCGGACTACTCAGATTTTTCGAGATACCCAAGATTCACAAACAAAACCGTCGAACCAGAAGGCCCTGGTGTACGCATGCGCGGAAACACCTCATACGATGACGATGCGCTCCCACCAGGCTACAACCCAGTGACAACAACGTCAACTTATAGAGAAAATGAACGACCTCACCGCAGCCACCGCCATCGCCGCTCGTCATCGTCCACATCTCCACGCGTACAACACGAGATCAGAGCAGTCCCAGATCCTGCAGCGCCAGGTGGGGTAACGCCGCACGTCGTCACCCACGTCCACCTCTCATCCCCGCGTCGAAGCCGCCGTCATCGCTCCGTATCGCGCGAACCCCCGCCCGTCGCGTCGCGCCCTGCCTACGGACGCCGTCGGTCGCGATCTTACGACGATAGCTACAGATCCCAGACGCACATAATCAATCTTCCTCCTCCCCCGGTCGCCCCGAATCCCGGGTACATGTATGGCCAGCCACAGCCTCTCCCACCTCTGCAGCCCCTCCCTGCATCACCCGAGTTTGGGTACGGAAGGCCCACAGCACCGCCTGGTGGATATGGCGGCACCGCTGGGAACCGTGCTGGGTCTCTCTACCCATCGTCCCGACGCCGTGCGATGTCGAATGTGTACCAGCCTTCCCCTGCTTCATCAAGATCGCCGTATGGAGGGGCCTCATCAATGGGAATGGGCGGTCAATACTCGCCGTACGGCGCTAATTCCTCGACGCCTCCGAATATTAGTGTTATTTCCCCGTCTGCCCCGTCTACGCCATATTCAGCAAGTGGGTATGGAGCGTCTGCCTCTCAGAGGTACCCTTCGCAAAGTGGCTACGGTGCGCCGACGGTGTGTTTGCTTTTCTCCTTATCTGCGGTTGACCAACAAGCTGATCATATTGTTTTCATCAGGGTTCCAACGCTACGCCAGTCGTCGTCAACATCCCTTCCGGAGGAAGTATAATGGGACAACAGCCGATAATGGCGGGCTCCCGGCGGGCTCGCGCCACGTCCATGAACGGAATGGGTTACGGGATGAACGGGATGCCAGCACCGCATATGGGGGGTGCGTATGGTGGAGGCAGACACGGAATGGGAGGTCCTGGCGGCAACGTATATGCTGAAGGTAATCCGTACGGTGCCGGGAATATCGGTTATGGTCAGAGCGCGAATGGAGTATATGGATATGGCCCAGGACAGGCTCGCGACCCAACTCCAGGCGGTAGGTTGCCTTCGCCGCCACCATCGCAAAGGCCGCCAGGGACTGGATTCTTTGGAGGGCTGTTTGGGCGGAAGAGTCCAAAGTCGGATACATCAGACAATGATGATCCATATGCCCAAAATCAAGATTACGGACGACCCAGGCGGGGGCGTCACCACAACTGATAGGTTTGCGAACACAGAATCCCGTTTTGTTTCTTTACATCCTCTTTTTTTCTCTATGGTAGATATAGGGTATCCCGTTTGTGGGGTATTGAATTGTACATTACACTTTTCTTTGGCTTTCACTTTTTCTATGACACAGTCCTCGTTTCGCTTCTTCTAAAATAGTTTGTCCTCTATATAAATCTCGTAAAAAATCACGATACAACGTCAGATAGCACTGATATATCAGCATGCCTCACCCGGCGAGATGTAGCCCCGGTCACTCGATGCGGAACTGGAGCGGGAACACCTAAAGCGGAACATTGTGGGCGTATCAACGTGTACGTAAAGCTCGAAACACAGTACTCGAGTATTGTGTGCAGAGATATCCAGGACTCAAGTAGTCATGAGTCGTGTATAATTTTGGCACCTCTGCAGAGTCCACACAGACAAATTCTCCAAGCTGAATAGACGAAGATCTTGGGCCGAATGGTTAGAACGACCCTCAAGCCCTGCAAACATGTGTGAGTTTGCGTACGAGAACCGCAACATGCCGCTGATGCTAAATATAGATTGGGTCAACGAAAGGACGCAGTGATGGCCCTCAAATTTGTGTGCGTTCGGATATTAACGGTGTCATTCGGAAATTGAAAGCGAGCCCACATATAGACCTTGGACACGCAGCTACTCGCCCTTGTTGCCACTGGAGGCTATTGGTGGGACCGCGCGCAGGAATGTGGTTGACCGCTGATTGGTGCGCTTCCGCTTTCCTGCGTGAACATGCATGGAAGTGCACTTAAGCGCGTCCGCGAGAGACTAGACGATCAACAGAATGAGTGGCGCCACTGAGCATCCATATAGTGGGTGCCTGACGGTTGGCACCCAATGTGTTTCCAGATGACGACGCATTTCTCGTCTCGCATTTAAACGTAGCGCATTTTGTATTCAAAGATAAGCGGGTCGCTTTATTGCTTGCCCCCACTAAGCGCCCACATACTCCAGCGTCGTTAAAATAGTCGACCGCGATAGGTTACGAGACGACAACGAACACCTCTTCACGTATTCGCCGAGCAACTTTTATCGGCAGTTCCACGTTGTTTTAATGTCGCCAGCGCAGACTCATTTCATCATTGCAGACTATCGGTATCTCGTCGTCAGCAGCACTCTCTCAGACATACCACCAAGCCGGAGACTGCACTTGGTGCATCACCGTCGCGTTCTGTATATGCCACGCCAACAGTCATCACCACAGACGCCGACACCTACCTCATCGACAGAGACGGAGACGGAGACATGTTTGGACACCGGATTAGAACCAGCATCAGATAATTCGACGTGTGTGGAGCAGCTTGAGGGGGAACATTGGGCAGAGTTGCTCAAGCTACAGACTCGGCGGCCCCGCCCAAACCGATGGAATCCATACCCTTCCGCAATGGATAGGATGGCAGTAGCAGGAGCAGTCGCGCGCCAGATTAAGAAGCACACCAGCACACCAGTACTCAGCTCAGGTCCCTCAATTTTACAGGTGAAGGAGGTGGACATCGGAGCGGAGGTTGCCAGGAATTACGAGCGCCGGGCGCAGCGCATGCGGGCGTCGGTGAAGTTATACCCAGATGATGATGAAGGTACTGGAAGAACAGGGAAGGAAGAGATATACAGTCAAGGAAACTTCCATAACGACACGGAAGAAGATCATCCTTACAACCCAGCCCACGCGACAGCCACGGCGAATTACCTCCGGTGTATCCAATGGTTGCGAAATATCCCTCTGTACGCTCCTCCAGATGCTTGAGAGACATGTCTGTAGGAGGTGCAATTAGTATTAATAGTGATTGTTTTTGAAAGTGCGACCAGCTTCATATGTCCCTGCGAAGGGACACCACTGGGTGTTGTAATGAGGATTACATGACAATGCAAAGAATCTTGGAGTCGGACGTCTGAAACTTGCGGTACCAATCATCACCGGATCTTCATAATATTTCCCTATATATTCCCCTTCAAATTCGTTTCCCAAATGCCCAGCCCCCAAAATTCAGCCGGATAGCGCAAAAAATTGAAACCAAATTTGGCGAGGATACGGTCATTGACGGTCTCTTTTCAGGGTGATAATGCCCCTGAAGCGTCGTAGGCTGGGCGTTCCATACACTTCCCAATAAAAAAGACACAGAAGGATGGTTGGCTTTCAGTCCATCAAACGTACCTACTCCTTCCCCTCTTGCCTATCGTAGGGTAGCCCCCGTTCTACGATGCCGCAACAGGTGTCCATCGATGACACAAATACCACTCTGATCCAGTACTCGGGCACTTGGGAACCTCTGGTCGGCTCAACCAGACAGTGGGAAGGCACGTCTCATGTGAGTCTTGATCCTGGGGCGAGTGCTACATTTAGCTTCAGAGGTGCGTCTTCTCATTTGCCATTGACACTTTCTGCCATCATTATTGAGAACCCATCAAAATGACTTCGCGAATGGTCATGATCGACGTCCTGTAGGATACCAAGTTTGGGTGTGGGGGACAATTCCAGCAGGGACAGGCAGCAACCTGTACGATGTAGCCATCGACGGTGGGACGCCCAATGTGACCTCTCGAACCTCGAACGGCTCTGCAAACTACAATGACGTGTACTATCAGTCCTCGCTCCTCCGCGACACCTATCACACCGTTGTTATCCGAAACTTAGGTTCGAGCGCAAATGCCAACACGGAGGTCCAGTTGGATAGGTTTATGTTCGAAACGAACGACGAGATTCCCAGGTTCACCCCTCCCGGGGGTCCAATCACTTCAGGCGCCTCGTCTACTGGCACTTTACCTTCAGCTTCGACCTCTCCATCAATAACGCCTAGTCCACAGGCTACCTCGGGGGGTTCATCGTCGACGACAAGGGTAGGCGCCATCGCCGGCGCAGTTATCGGTGTACTGGTTGTGATCATTATCGTCCTGGGCTTTTTCTTGTGGAAACGGAAAAAAGCCTCGAAGCAAGGTGAAATGGAGAAGGCGACAGGTCAGTGACTCTTCTCTCGGCCCATTCACTCTATATGCGAATTACTCATAATTGACGAATAGGTGGCCGACCTGCGTCAGTGACAGCAGTACCATTTCCACTTGAACCTGCGCCAGCTGGGCACTCTCCTTCAGGCTCGGACCCTCGTTCGGTGCAAACGAGGGACCACGCGCACACAGCCACTGGTGCTCAGAGTCAGAGCACGCCTCTCTCTGAGAAGGCCAGGTATATCCGACAGTCTGCTCACGATCTTTCTGGGGCTGGTCCGATGCCCACTGTTACTTCTCCATCAACGACATCGTCCAGCGCTCTGAGTCCAGGGAGCACGGCGAGCGTGGGGGAGAGATCCCTTCAGCATCAACCGTCTCTTGGCATGAGCGACATGTCGTCAATGTACGCCCCTCATGTTCCAACCCAAACACATGGTGGATTTCAACGGAGTGTTACGGATGTGACCAGCAGCATCCCAGAGGCCGACGAAGCTATGCCCGTGCACCCGCCGCCAGCATACAGCAATGGCGCTCGCGATGATTCGCCCTTGATTCCTTGATTTAATACTGCCTTGTCGTATTCTTACATTCTTTCGTTACCGAGCCACTTCCAGGAGCGGGATTCGGTACTTCCTGCGCGTAATATCGCGGTTATTCTGGTTATACAATATGTACTGATGATGTACTTCTCTGCTTGCCCATAAAGGGTACCACCAGTTGTGACGAGTTGAAATCCCGTCTAGTTCTGACATATACATATCATATACATATCCAGCACGGCCAGCAAAAGAATGCCGCGCAGCATCCCACAAGACTGGATATAAAGCACATATTTGGTTGTAGGTCACATTGGAATAAGATAACACGCACCATCCCATTCCTGCACCCAGACAACCTTCGGCCGGGTCGTCGTCTACCACACGGTGCCTTGGCACGATCATTACTTGGGGAGGTCGAACTGTATTCGTGTATACATATGGTTGGGGAACGGGATACCCATCTGGGAAGCGGGAGACGATGTTAAGATTCAAGAATTTGTCGACCTCAAATTCGATAACCATGTTTCGCATTTTGATGCAACTCACCAGGGCCATAGTACATGGGAGGCGGCTGGTTCACATATACTGGAACTGGGTTGGGTCTCATAGAGGATCTGACAGGTTTCAACGCTTTCTGTTTGGGACACGCGGCGAGATATTGCTGTTGTAGCGTCGCTGATGGTGGGGGGGCAAGAGAGGACAACACTCCAACTACAGTGGCACGCACGGTACCTTCAGCGCCAGCTGACTGTCGCGGCTGTATAAGGTCTAACTTCAGATATCTGAGACATGCAGACAATCTGCAATATGAAATCCATTGATTAAATTGAAACCTCGCCGCCTGGATTAATTCATAAAAAAAAGTAATATGTCAAAAGGAAGGAGACAGTTTGGCAATGGCCTGGTATGATGAAATATTAGGCACGATAAATCTTGATTTTGTTCCTTCTTCGTCCAATGTTCCAAGTGGACGGGGAGAGTATACGGTCGATGAGTGACGGATTATCACCGAAGTACTGCTGCTTGTAGTACTTGGATGGATCCTACGACAGCGCCAGTCAGCGATAACCTGATACAGGAAGAAACGAAATACGCACCACCACACGAACTTCTTGGCCCACAGGAGGCACAACGACATATCCACCGTTTCCGCCGTTGATTGGAATAAGAATCGGCAAATTTTGCGAAGGATTAATGACGGTAGGGGTGTGCGGCGACGGATGTACCATCTGGAAGTTACCATGATTCTGAGGTTGCCCATGGCGCCAAGACTGGTGGCGGGAAGGCGAGTGGGAGTGGCGATTTCGCGAATCAGATGAATACGAAGAATATGAGGAGTATGAATCGCCTGAAGGGGACCTTGATAAGCGAGATCGGGAACGCGAACGGGAGCGGTGGCGAGAATGATAACCCCCGTCGGGTTCGTTGCGTCCGCTGGAGCTCATGCTCATGGGCACCTGGATGTGCCTTCCGTTGTCGGCGCCACCTCTAGAAAATCCTCTGTGAGAACCATGGAATGATAGGGGAGGAGCATGGTTGGAGGGGAAATTGGGATTGCCATGCTGCGAGGGTGGACTCGAGTGAACGGGAAGAGGCGGAAGCTCGTCTTCGTGGTGGTGCTGGTGAAATGAGCCCTGGCGAGACATCGGCTGTCCTGGGTTAAAGTTCCCAGATGGCTGCCGTGACATCGAACGCGCTATAGAGCCCTGACGGGAGCCCATGGGCATTCCTGCAGGGAACGACCCGGGCATGTTTCCTTGGGGGTTATGCATGTTTGGGTCGATTCCGACGTGATGCGGTCCTTGTGAGCCTACTGTAGGTGGGGGAATGTTCATGTTCATAGAGTGTGGCCCTCCATGCGGAGGAAATTCTTCCCCCCGATAACCTCTTTCCCTACTACGACTGCGATGGTGGTGACGGTCCTGATATCGACCTCTATGTCGTCCGTGTCGGCGAGAGGAGGTTCCATAGCGGGAGTCATAGTCCCGATCATATCCTCCCATATTTCCAGAACGAAATCCAGCGTCGTTCCGGGACATCGAAGGCCCAAATCGCTCGGGGTAGTCATGGGGCCCACCTACCCATTGCTGTATGCGGTCTTGGGTGTTCCTGTATTGCTCCATGGCTTCGGGAGAGAAGTCGTATTCAGTCATGGTGATACGGATGGGCTGAGTTGAGGGCGAGCTGGAAGAGGACTTCAGCAACGTATTAAGAAAGGTTTTTTCAAACTCACGAGAGCTGCGTGTAGCAGCTGAGGCCGTCCTTGAGGCTCACGAATTCATTTAAGCAAAACACGCGTTGGCCTTATGCTCATGGGGTATTCTCGTCTACAGATTCTGGACTGGATCCAGGGTTCTAATCAGTAAGAGAATCTATATGCCTTACTGATTAGAGCATCGAGGTGATATCTCCTGTCAATTCTGTTTCACGACATCAATTTTGCGTTCACACACCTCTATCCAGGCTCTTCATATACCGCGGCAGTGAAGAAGAAGCCATATGTGTATGCGTCCATAAGTTTCCCGAGAAAAATGCAAATAATGCGATGTCAGAGATATTTAAACGTTGCGGTCATGAGAGACGCGGTCAGATGTAGAGTGGTCAAACCCTCTCATAATCAAAAGCCTACAATTCAAGCTCCGACAAGTTTGCAAAATCTGCCGACGCCTGATGCATGATGAGTGGCGCGGGCCGTCACTGAAATAAGCTCTTGCGCTTCTTTTAGCAGACCTTGGGAATTAAGTGCTCAAGAAGCATGTTAAGTCAGCATTACACTTCATATATCATACCTCCTTAGATTAAAACCTACCTACAAGGGTAATGCGCGGTGAATCTTATGCACTCAGTTGGTGGCTATATTGATAACAAAGCAAGCATCTTTTCCAGAGCAACAACGCAGACGGGAAGGTAGCAAGATACAAATTTAGAGTAGCGGAGTTTTCGGTCAGTAAATCCTAGGAGCCCATGGGGCTTCAAATTAGAGGCACAGCTCTTTACCAATGAAATATTCAATAAAAGTCAGCGATGGACGCGTCGAAAACGTCGAGCTATGTACAAATAAAGGTAACCAAACAGGTTTTGAAGGCGAGAGAAGAGCTCTACCGGGCGCGGAAATCCTCCAAAAGACCAGAGTCAGCCATAAAGGAGCCCCATCTCTCATCGAGCCGCGAGTCTCGTGCTGCAAGCCCCATCTCAGCGAGACCCACGTTTGGCGGGGCGCCAGCTGGAGACTGGTAAGCTGGGGGCGCCATTGAAGCGTGATTATACATAGAATAATTGTGCGGCACTGCCGGTGGGGGTGGGAGAGCATGTTGCTGATTTTCCATGGTTTGCTGAGGGTGTAACGGCTGCACGTGCTGGGGAGGGTGATGCATGTGTTGCGGCTGCCGCTGAGGATGCATTTGATCCGAATGTGGACGATGAAGGTGCTGCTGGTGGAGAGGGGTAAGATCATGAGCGGTTTGGATTTGTCCCTGCTGGTGCCGCGGGGGATACTGTGCAGTATAGTGCGACCCCGAATGGGGTTGAGAATGTAGTTGCTCCATGACAGCACCGCCGCTTAATGGTACTCGTGCTGGAACCTGGTGTTGCTCCTGAGGGAGGCCATAATCTCTCGCTTGCGCTTGCTGCCGATGTTGAGCATGACGCGATACAGGCTGCTCATAGGGAAGACCACCCTGAACCGAATGACTGGGCTGGTATTGATAATTCAGGACCACTTGAGGTTGAACGTTATGTTGATGGAAATGTAGTGCAACGTGCTGGGGCTGGGGCTCATGATAAGACTGACCCTGTTGCGGTTGATATGCTTGAGAGCGAGCGGACTGCTGATTCCCGGACCAGTCCGACGAAGATGGTGGTGAGACGCGCTGACTATCGTATTGCTGCTGTGACACAATCTGCGTCCGCTCCGATGGCGCATACTGTTGGTAGTCCATTGGTGGTGGAGGGGGAGGGATGACCTCCATGTAACCTGTTTCATGGGACGGTCCAGCGACCACGTTCGCGGTCGCGGTGGAGCCCCAAGTACTCTGAATACCCGAAGAGGATCCGGATAGGGGTGATTCCGATGTATAGCTACTGGAAGATATATTCGAAGGCTGGCGAGAGATTTGATGTGCGTGGGGATTATGCTGCGATTGTTGCCTCTGTTGCTGCTGCTGCCGTAGATCAATCGTGACGGTTTCGACATAGCGTGTTGATGGAGGTTGGGCTTGCAAAACGGGGAAGGACGAAGGAGGAGCAGGGACCGTGGTAGATTGAGCACCGTCAGCGCCTCTGTGACGGGCAGAGACGAAGCGCGTGTGGCCCGCGATGATAGAAAGCTCGTCGTCCGGGTTGTCCTCGTGCTTGATATTCCACAGTAGCCCATTGCGATCGCCTGTCATAGGAGAGGTGTCCTGATGCGCCGCAGCCAGGGCAAAGCGAGCCTTTTCGCTGAGTTTGGCCAATATAACAAGGGCCTTGGACGCCCTTATGCTATACTGCGACGCTTTGGAGAACAGTACACACGCTTGATCCAGCTCCGTCATTGCAGATCGGGCAAGCGGAGACCTTGGCCCACGAGTAACGACGGTCCCAAAAACAACCTATAAAAATTTGTCAGGACCACAAAATAACCTATGCCTACAGGCTGCGAAACTCACCGCGGCAGAGAAAGCAAATGTCCACATAGTCCAGAAGCGCGGACATGTGTTCGGAAATGCCTGGAACTGATCGCGTACACTCTTCAGGATGATCGACGATGCACGATATGCGGCGATGAAAGACGCAGCATAATCGCTTTTTAGGGGATTGACTGGATGCTCGATGATGGCTTGTGCAAAGAACGAGCGGTGGATGTACATGAGCACTTCACGGATCATAGAAACATTAGCCGTCGCTTGAAAAATTAACATTAATGAAAGTGAGAAAAGTACGTACCTGTCTCGCGAATGTGGTCTAGAACGCATCGCTGGAAGCTTGCAGCGATATCATCTGGGGGCGCGCTATCAATGCCATCAGGCATCGGGAACTCGCGCACCTTCCGATCGAGCTCCATGATGGTAGCATAGGAGGGTGCTTCGGCGGTCAGCGTTCGCGCAGTGACGTCGGCGACACATTCAGCGGCGAAGCGACATTGCCAGACCTCGACTGTGGAACCATCATCAGCTTCCAAATTGATGGAGTGGATGTTTGGGTACGTACAAGCAGAGCCAAACCCGGCCTGGCTTTTCATATCTGTTGAAGAGTATTGCGGGTACACGCAGTCGATGTAGGCGACGCTGAAAGAAGGTGGGCGGCCAGTGTTAAGACTCTAAGACCCTGTTAGAACTTTGCCTTTGAAAACCACCAGGGTTTGGGGAAAGTTACCTGCCAGACATCCGCGACGAACAAATCCCAGAACAAAATCCGCCTGCGCTGCACCATTTTCTTGCTGAGTCCCCATCTTGCACTGTCCCTATGCAGACCGATCTGCGGGCAGAATGCCATTAGTACTCTTTTCTTCGTGCCTCGTAAAACTGCCAATCCGGGTGTGATAACTCACCGTCTGGCTAAGATGCGCTGCAAGCGTGATGAGACTCCATGTCAGCTCCATGCTCGTCTCGCTGTGCATATCGCTCCCACTCATCGCGTTGTAGATGCTCATGAGGTGCAACACCTGGATCGTTACGAGCGACGGCTTCTCGAGCACTGGTTGAAGCGCTACCGCCGCCCGCGCGAGCTGGTGAAAGTGCGCCCCGAGCGCTTGAGCTTCTGCCTGCGACGACGAGAAGTAAGGGCGCGCAGCAGATGCAGAGCCTGACGTAGATGTCAAGGGGTCCTTGCCATCCTGCGAGGATGCCACCCCCGCATCTGTGCCTTCAGGGCCACCCGCCTCGGGCGCGACAAGCGAGCCCACTGCGAGGATGATAAACAGCAGCGCGAGGTCATGCGGGCCACCGTATTCTTCTTGCTCGTCCTCGTCCTCATCCTGTGCCGTATGATCCTCATTGGCCATATGCGCATCAGGGTCTGGTTGCTGTTCGTTCACACCATTACTGCTGACTCCCAACCGGCCATAAATCTTGGGCACCATCTCGTCCAGCAGTTGGCCTCTGGTGACGCCTCGGAAGATCCACGCGGCATGCACGAAGAATGCCTCGCAAATCTCGAATGCGCGGTCGTATGGCGGGAGGTGGCTCAGGATGAGCGATATAATGTGCGATGGCGCCCCCATGGGAGTAAATGGGAACGAGGCAGAGAAGAGCTGTAGTTGGTTCGCCACTGCGGACGATAGCAATCCTCCTGGCCCTGCTCCATTGCTGCTGGTGGAAGTCGGGTCGGAAGTGGCACCTGATGTTGTTCCATTGGATGTTGAAGGATGTGATAGTCCTGGCGAATGAGAGGATGAACCAAGAGATTGTGGGCTTTTTGAGCCTGGAAGGGATTCGGGGGTGTGTGGTCCTTGTGGTGGTGACTGGCTATCATCAAGATGTGCCTATGTATTGATGACGTTCATTGCGATTGAATGATCGGGGGCGCGTTGTCGTGCATTCCGAGGAGCGCGACAAGAATACACGAAGGTGGGATGACAGGAGTAAAAACAGATTGAGGGATTGACCAAACGGGAATCGGAATCAGCCCGAAGGAATAGGAGGAAAACAGACAGTCAGCACCCGCAGCAACATGAGAAATAATAAAGACCAGCGTCAAAGCCAAGAAAAGACCATGCACTCACCAGCAATAAGCTCTGTGAACAGTAGTAAGGCGCGATTAGTATAAAGATAATATTCGAAGATAGAGCACACGTACCTCAGACCCGCCTGTAGGACCAAAGAACCGCGAAATACCATGCTCTGATATCGAAAGCGTCCCAAACGCGGGTAACAAATCCGTCACGGCGCCTCCTCCTCCTTCTGCCCTTGAGCTCGACGCTTGCGCACTGACACCACCACCGCCACTACCAGCAGCAACTGCAGCGCCTCCACCCGACCCGCTGCCGGCAGCTGGAGCCCAATAATACCCTTCCCCACTTTCATCCGCATAATACGACCCGCCGCCCTCCGCCATGGTCTCCTCCACCTCGGCACGTATCAGATCCTCATGTAGGAGCGGGTGCGGTTCGCCGTCCACGCTGTGTTTGGCATGGAGTGCGCTCAGTGCGTCTTCGAGGTGACGGATACGCCCGCTGAGGCGCGCGATACGGCGGTGTAGATGCTCAGTCGCTGCGAGGACGAAGCTGCAATGAGGGTATCGAGTGTTTTTGAGAACACCGGTAACAATTGGAGGTAGATGCTACACACCGAGTTCCCTGCCCGGTGGCAAGACTGCCTGTACCGGGAATAGCCAGGTCAGTACGTGCTTCGATGTTAAATAGTCAGAAGAACTCACCGTTAGGGCATAAGGCTGAACACCCTCTCCTCTGTATTCACGTCAGATTGGTATCCCTCTCAGTCCAACTCCAGAGTAAACGAACCTGGCATGATTGGCATGGTATCTGCTTGTCGCACTTGATCTTCAACCTAGCACGAAAAGATGGTGAGCATCATGAAGCACGAGCATCGACATCGTAAAGGAAGAAGTTTAGGTGACAGGGCCGCCGAAAAGCCCATGCGATGATCGCAATTCGTTACACTATTGACAGGACTCACCTGCGACACTCGGCGCAACTGACCTAGAGCGCCCAAACAGCGGTATAAGTAGCGTGGATGGAAAGAAACAGGATTTGCTTACCTCCCCGCGGTTGCGTTTGAGCTCTAGCTCGCGCCCATGGGTGCCATCAAACCTCAAGCTGCTGTGCTCATCCAAATCCTTTCGCGACGACCGTTTCTTCAGCTTCTTCTGCGTAGGTTCCACTGGCATCCTTGGGCTTCTTTCCTTCTGCCGAGTTGTTTTTCAGGCCCTTCTTCAAGCTAATCGTCAACGCTCGACGTTGCTTTACAGCAGGGACCCTATCCCAAGGTCTTGGCACCAAAATGTCGTCGTTCACTGTTGGTCACCGGGGCCGTGCTTTTGGCAGGTTCCAAGGCGCAGCAAGGGTTGTAGGGTCGTGGAGGGGTCAACAGGGGCACTTGAAAGCTGTTGCAATTGCTGGAACAATGGCGTTAAAGGTAAGAGATTTGCATACCATCCAACTTGGTGGCCAATCTTCTTCGATACCCAGAAAATAGCCATGGGAATTGGCAGGGAAATGGGACTCTGTTGCAATTCCGAACGGAAAGGGAAATGTAGAACCTAACATCACCCGCCAAGAATGCATTGGTCAACCAAAATGAGTATGATAGTCAGCAACATTACTCTTTCTCTACCTCCTGCTCCTCTTCCCTGGCAACTCTACTCATCGCTCTGCGCACCAATAACTCTGAGCTCATCCAGCAAGTTCCATAGTAGATCTTCAAGATTGCAGCGATTCTTATTGACAGGTCCTGACGAGCAACTTTAAAGCGAGGCGAAGAAGAAATGTCATCAAGGAACTTCAATTCTGACATTGTGTAAACTGCCAAAAATTCTGTTGCAAGGCTTTTGTGACCTGAAGAACTCGGTGCTGCCCGCGTTCGGAGGGGGCGGATAATCAGCAGATATTACGTGATTGACAGCCATATCTAAGCTGCTAAGTATAGCTCATCCATTCTCGCCGTGTTACTTTTATCTCATTGATCTCATTTCCCCTCTGATCTCAAGCACACAAATGCTTACTCCAATCACCGTTAGGATAGCAGCGCCGTCAAAGACACTTGAGATGGTTTTTCAGTAATCGTTCTAGTCATTTAACTTTGTCATGCCTACACAAGCGCCCACGTTCCGCAGCGACAGCGCTTGTGAAATTCATCATCCCTGCAGGTAAGCATATTGTCAGTAACCTGATCTGCTGTTACTCTGCTCAATTAGCGCGGATCGTGTTGTCCGCGGAGACTGTTGCCAAACCGTGTTGCGTATTCACACACAAGACATGAGCGCCGAATTCAGCGTCTTTTTTTTTGGTCTCTTCATCTGTTCTTCTGACATGTCTTCTATCTGATTGAATTGCGCGCACATCTCCAATCATCATGATCGTCAAGAATCTGCTGATCTTCTGCACGCTCCCGACAGTTGTTCGCCTCATGGGTAGCGCTGATCATCAGCACTGTCGCGTGATATATATACTGGGGTGGCCCAATCCCTGGTAATTGCCATGGTTCAGTCACGTGACGCGCGCGCGTCAAATCTGTCACAAATCTTGAGACATGCTATCTACGCGAGTTCTTGACCGTTTGCCTCCGATTTTTCTGTAGAATATGGCTATTTTATAGCGTAATTACGTGTCTATCAGGTTTCATAAGTAAATATACTTGCCTCTGCTTTTAAAATGCAAGATTACACACTTTTGCCTGCCAAATTCAGTACCTGAGAGTAACTGCCTCATAGATCTGCGAATTTTACATATGAGGCTATGGTTTTGCTGTCAAAATTGCTTGGATTTGACCGAAGAATACTTCTTATTGATCAGAATTTTAATTCATGATCATTAACAGGGAAATATTGGTGAAATCAGGTTCATATCTCACCCTTCTGGCCACTAAATTAGAATTATAATCAATGAGAACTGTTTAGAGTCTATATATAATCATTTTCTTCCACTACGGCGTCTTCAGAAACTCAGTGGTTGAAGTGTAGTTAGCTGCACAATGAAAGGCGGCCCAAATTGGCACGGAGGAGCGGTGCACAGCCACATTGATGGCATCCAAAACGGGTACTGGCACCCAACTTCGGCCTCATGCAGGCCTCAATGGAGGTGAATGGGGTACATTAGGCTGTTTTTGAGCACTTTACATCGTTGGAAAGGTTCGATTCCACTCTGCATTCATTCTAATCACCGTTATGCACTCAAAAATCCCCATTTCCATCGCATTTTCGCATTTTTGACCTAATTTCCAGTGTCTGAACACCATTTCCAGGCAAGGATCATATGAATAGCTAGTATACATCTCCAACAACAGCCTTATATAGCCCATGCACCTCCATTGAGGCCTGCATGAGGCCGAAGTTGGGTGCCAGTACCCATTTTGGATGCCATCAATGTGGCTGTGCACCGCTCCTCCGTGCCAATTTGGGCCGCCTTTTATTGTGCAGCTAACTATACTTCAACCACTGAGTTTCTGAAGACGCCGTAGTGGAAGAAAATGATTATATATAGACTCTCAACAGTTCTCATTGATTAGAATTTAATTTAATGACTGGAAGCATCACATATTGCCAAAATCTTGCCTTATTTTAACGATATTTCACCATTAATGACCCAAAATTAAAATTCTATTCAATGAGAAGTATTCTTCAGTGAATTCTAAGCAACCCTGTCTGCAAAACCGTAGCCTCACGTGTAGATTTTGCAGCTCTATTAGGCTTGGAATCTCAGGCACTGAATTTGGCAGGCAAAAGTGTGTAATCTTGCGTTTTAAGAGCAGTGGTGAGGATATTTATTTGGAAAATGCTATAGACATGTAAATACACTATCAATCTAAATATTCCATGTGCATAAATCTATGTAGATAGGTGGAGAAGCACACAATCTCTGTGTCTCACTCAAAACCGTCGTGTGACCGCTTGTCACGCATGTGATGCGGTCCGGATTTGTGATGGTTAGTGACGGGCGTTGGGCCACCCCATATATACAGGGAACGAGTGATAACGGACGGGTTTTACATGAACTTGGAGGATAACAGCTCGTACATACGGTGCACACAAACTCATTCTGATATATACCCCTGAAGACAAAACATATGCACGGTGGACGATGGGGGGCAGATAGACGCAGATCCGATAGGCGCTGACAGCACGGTAATGTCAATCTACCTTTGGTGAACACGGGAAATGGCTCATCGCTCAATATTCTATGTACGTTCAGCAAAATATCAGGGTTGCCCCGTTGGCAAACGTTTCATGCAGGAGTGCTCCTTGAGGAATGCCAAAAAAATTGCAAATCTCAGAACGTTGCTTCGTGAAAGATTTGGAGAAAATTTGATTTGATCTACCCCACCTCTCGTTGTCACTTGCCAACCCTTGACTTGCAGTGCAGTAGTGGTGCGTGCCAGTGGATACGCGTTGCTGATCTCATAGTCAGAAGGAACACGCGGAAATCAGCTAATTTTTCATTATGACGATAATTCATCGCGGTCCCTATGCGTGCTTGAGCACGGTGGATGAGAATAATGCCGATTTATACTGCTTATTTTGTTTCGTCAGAGGTGCAGAGCGGGAATGATGTCCATCAACAAATAGGCGCCCACAACATCTAGCCGACATTGATGAGTTGTACATATCCACGATTCACAGCAAGAGATTCTGGAGGTGCATCGCAAATTTGGCATACTATCATGGGCAGAAGCCAACATACCATATCTTTTACATGTGTTCAAACTTTGCCTGTTGCAGCGACGAAAGCGACATTGATTGACAACTTAGAGAACAAGAAAAAACCTTCTAATTATATCATACAATCCCATCAAGTCAAATAAGCAATTGGAGAAAACATGAAAGAATGCGGGCCCCATCAAAAAGAAAAAGAAAAATATAGCGGATCAGAGTTAGAGACGAGTCGCCCCAATAGGTTTTATACACTCAAGGAGACCAATTACAAGGCCATCGGCTGGAAGCCTTTCTTGGGGCGAGGAGAACCGAGAACCACATTGGATGGCTGAACGACATTGTGACCATGCTCGCCATCGTGAACACTCTTTATAGAGGGGGGATATGGCGTGACGGGGCGAGGGGCGGCGCGAGCATGTCTGACTGGAACCGGGAGGTCGGCGAACTTGATGCTGGCCAGGGTTGGGGGAGTGGAGCCAAGCATCACATTGCCAGTGTTGGTAGCGCCAGCGCCAGCGTTTTGTAATTCTATGAAGGTTGTGTTTTGATGAGAGAGAACTTCGATAGGATGGTATGTAGGCAGTCTGAGGGGAGTATACGCACCATTTGTTGCGTTGTAAGCAGCGCGGAGGTCTACCATCATGGCACGCTCAGCTTTAGATGCCTTCTTCAGTGTATGATTAGACCTGCAAGATCCGTTGCTGGAAGTAGAAGGTGATGATGACATTTGAAGGTGATGGCCTTGCAGACAGAGTGAGCTTGGTGGAGTGCCGAATACGGACAAACTGCTGAAGAGGAGTCGACACGATGGGGCAGTCCCATACTTATAGTCCTGGGAGGGGCCACACGCTAGATGGTGGCACGTGAAGTGTTGTGAAGCCAAAGGTTCAGACTCAACGGCGTAACGTCAAGGTGAAAGGTCAAAGAAAAGAACAATCCCGCATTTGATCCCAGTGCCACCATTGTGGCACACATTGTTCATATGACCTCGTCGAGCCCCTCATTGACATCAAAGGGGCACAAGCCAACCGAGCGGCTGTGATACAGTAGATGGCCCAATAATTGGTAGCATAGACGAGCTTCTTTACGTGAAAGTTACCTTTGACCGACCGGACAGTATTTCAGTCCCACGGGCGCCTATTTCGTGCCACAACATAAAAAGTATATATGCGGACATTGTGCTGCTTTAGGAATAATTATATATCTTCTTAGTAATCTATAAATGATTTTCAAGTAAAACTCAGGTCTTTTGACCTGCTCGCGTATGAATGGACTCTGTTTTCTATGAGGGGGGGACAAAGCCTCAGCAAGAGACCGAAAAGGAAGCAGGATCACTGATGCAGGCCGTCTAGGCAGACACACACAGACACTTAAGTTGATTTGACTATAATTGATACAAGTATTTAGAGAATGTTAAACAGAAGCGGGAGATGCGCATACGTATCCCGTACGTGCATACATACCATACGCACTACTCATCATCGTTGGGTGGTACAGTCCATTAAATTATTAGCACTGTGAACAACCGGTCCCAAGGAAAACTGCAGAGCCACAACGGGCGCATGTGTTGACCAGTCGCCTTCCCTCTGCGATGTTTCAGTTCTCCCGTCATCCCAGTATTGCTTAGAGCGCTGGGGTTGACACGATGAACGTTAACTACCACCAGATATGTAGGGAGTTTATTGCCAAGCTATTGCTCATACAACGACGATCATTATATAATCAAAGTCGTCCTAGATTTACAGTGTCCAAAAGTCTACAAGTACGAGTACATACACTTTTCTTTGTGAAAGCAGCAACCACAACAAAATTAGCGAGGACATGGAACATAACATTTACGACAATATAGCATAAATATCCCCCCGAATCACTCATGCAGCGGTGTGACCCTTCCACCAGGGATATAGTCTTCGTCGTCCACCTTTGGCGGTGTATCTATGCCACTCTGTCCTGCAGGAGACGGACTGCGGTCGTGCTTGACAGTCGTCGTGGTATGGACTTCGAACTGAATAAACTCTCCCTGTTGAACGGTCGTTGGTCTGCCTCTCGATGATAAGATTGATCTTTGTGCATGACTCTGGTTTCCGTTCGTGTTGTTTGTTACAGAGATTGCGGTGAGCTCCTCGTTTGTGGTCGATGACCAGGATTTTCTGTTGGCAACTCTGAGAATTACAAGAAACGGGGCGATAACCTGTGAATGAACACAGTCAGCCGGGTTCTCATCTGAACACTTTGCTATATCTACATACCTGCACTTGTGAAAGAACTGCCAGAAACAAGTGCGACGCTGGATTATTGCGCGCATAAAACCCAATGAATATCGTCGCAACCGCTGCATACAGCGCTGAGCTCTCGATCAAAATCGATGCCGCGCTCGTATACGGCTTCGTGTATTCGTTCCTCTTCCCAAATGCGCGAAGCAAGCGGCGGCGATGGAGCAGCAGTGGCGTCGCGATACAAACAGTGATGGTGATGTTGCATACGGTGGTTATGGTAAAGTAGGGCAGTCCGAGGTTAATGGTGTTCCATATCGTGATGGGTGCATGAGAGACTTGTACGAGGAGAAGAATGCCGCAGATGAGTTCGCCAATGAAAAGCAGAACCGGAAGGAAGAGGACGGGCCGCAAGGGTTTGAAGGAGGAAGAATAGATCACAAAACAGCGGTATAGCTGAGGCATGTATATGAGTGGCTTGATCAAAACTCGATGTACAGAGAGGACTAAGCCAACGCACCAGCAGTGCATCTGCACCCCAACTTGACAGCACGGCAAACACATTCGCGGAGAATGTCGTCGGCGAGGAATAATTAATATTGATCCACTGCGCTGGTCCTCCCGGGAAGTTGCGGTGTGTGGTATATGCAAGGATCTTGTAAGATGTGTTGGCCATAATATACGCTGTACCGAGTAGGAACATCACGGTTGTATATGTGAGTAGAATCCATCGAGGAAAACCTCTCCTCTGATTGGCCCCCGACTGCAGTGCCATGATGCATTGGATGAAGATCACGAATTCGACGCCTGATTATCGTAGAAAAAACCCCAGTTGGAGGAATGGTCAAATTACAAAAACCCCCAGTTGTAGGATGCACTCATACCGTACGCAAATAGGGAGAGCATAACTCCTTCCAATACAAACTTCTGCTCAGCCTCACCAGGCAGTGAGGGAGGCATGGTGGCGGGACCTGACCAAGAACCGAGCGAGGAGAGAGACGGTCGAAGAGGCGGGTGGGGGATCAAACAACGGGCATGTCAGCTCAGGAGGGATATAAGTAGTGAGAAGAAGATGGTTTTTAAAAAGCTAGTTGTTGCGCAGGAACCGTCGATTTGATTGTGGCCACACGTCCGGATAGAGTCGACCGTGGGCTGCAAGGCTGGCTGGGAAGGCGGAGCCATCTGAAGATAGTGCTGATCCATGGACTCATGAACATCAAGCCCGTCCGTCAATGTCTGAGGATGCGTCCGAGGTTTTCATCAACAGGTCGTGTGATTCAAAAGAGCTAAATCGGGCGCTGAACATGAACACCGTCTGCGCATAAGCCCCATAATGCCACTTTGATCATCAAAGTCGTTTATTTATAGCTTTGGGAAGACCAAGAATAGATTAGTCGAGGACTGTGTACCACTTTAGATATACATAAAATAATATTCTCAAGTATGCGCAGTCTAGAGCGGTATTTCGAAGCGGACCAGGATTTGTGTATGAAATTATTGTGCTCATACACTGGTTTGGACAAAAATATGACCTTTTATCACACCTCGGGAGCCCACCTATTCCTGTCTGCATCGTACCAGCGGTCTTCACGGGAGGTGCGTGTGAGGTGGAAGATGGGGAATTGTCGCCAATCATCACCGGCAAAGAGCGCCCAATCAATATGTAGAAACGACAAGCCGTTCAGCCGCATACATTGGCACAACCGTGTCTGAAGGGACCTTCAAATGGTATTGCAACCGCCTTGAATTGTAAAGCGTGGCATTTCATTGTGGACACACGAATCAGTGCTTGTATAAATGTGTCTCATCGAGGACTACAGTGTCTAGGACTCTAGGTGCCTACTAACGGACATTTTCATGATGATCATTCTGTCCACTGCGCAGGCCAGAGACTGACCAAGGGCCCAAATGGGGTTCATACGTATTCAGAGCTTCGCAAACGTGCGTCGACGATATTCGAGCTATGTATATCTAGACATTAGAAGGTACCGACAGACATTGATAGCCGTGTGTCATTCTTTATCTTCTCTGCATACTCAGGAGTTCCGAGTGGCACATCAGGCAGAGACCGAGTCGCCAAGGACAGTCAAGTCAGGTGTCAGAGATCATTTCTTCACCCCTTCCCTGTTCCTCAATCTCAATGTGAGGCTACATCTGAGAAGAGGTATCTTTATGATCATTCAAAGTCAGTTGGGGTGCAGGAGGTTGAAAGAGTGCATACATTTAAGGTACGCAATCATCAGCCCTCAACACACCAACGCCAAGAGAAATTGAGTGGCACAGCGATCGACGGCGCATCAATCATCATGCATCAACGGAGGGACATGGCAATTACTTCACGATACGACAGAATTTTTGCCGACAGGCATTGAAAACGAACAGGAACGCTCATGCTCGTGTCGCACTAATCTATATTATTGTCCATAGGTAATACAACAGTACCGATACTAATACAACAAACAACACAGGACGTCTCGGGTGTGAGATAGCAGTACAACAAAGAACAAGACAGAGGGCGACAAGGTAGACGAAGTACAAGAAAGCAAGAAAGAAAAGCACAATAAATGAATGGCCATAAATCAAAATCAAGAAATCAAGAAGGAAGCAGATCGCTCATCCGCTCGTCACAGTCTGGTACTTACCAAACCTCAGCCGCCTTCAATAGCGGCTTAAAGAACGTCGAAAGCACGTCGGGCCGAGTCTCCGCCATCCACTGGGCGATGCCAATCATCGCCGCCTCGTAAACGATGTTCCCCAGCAAGTCGTTTGTGTACTCGCCCACGTCAAGCTTATCTACCTCTGCGCCGAAGCGCGCGAAGAAGAGGTCGGAGTCCTCTTTACTGAGTGATTCGATGAGGGTCATCTTGGCGGTGTGCTTCGATGATGAGGGTTGGTTAAATGGAATGACCACCTGCCTGGACGGCGTCGATTTACGCGGTGAAATATGAGTGGGGCTGGATGGCGGAGTCGGAAGACTCGCCGTTGCCATTCGTGATGATGTAGGAATTGAAGCATTGGTTGGAGCTACAGAGTATGGCGACAGCGTCTTGATGGCCTCATCGACCATTTTGCGTATTTCCCTTGTGACGGGGTTTGTCAGCGAGGAGGCCATGGTGGCCATATGATAAACGAGGTAGGCGCGGCTGTACCGCGAAGTGAACTCGATGCCTCCTGATACTACCATCATGCGCAGTAGAAGGCTGAGCTGGAGGTCTGTTTCCGAGTCAGAATGGATTTCGGGAGTTCCAAAATCGAATGTGCCGTTTGAGGACCCAGGGGATAGAAGATCCATCTTGAGGAGCTCCTGCAGGAGGGGCCGGTACAGAGCCTTCTTCAAGCCAATGAAAGTGTTCTGTGCATTCATGTACCGCTCAAGCGTCTTGAGCATGACTGATGGGGACCCATATGTGATTGCGCCGTCCAAATGCACGTTGGCGTTCATCATCACGATCTCGTTCACTGCATATGTCTCCGCTTCCGTCAGCTTCGTGATGGGAATCGTGAAGGTATCTTTTTGGGCCTTTGGCGAGCGCCTATACTTCATCCTCTCTTCAACCGTCCATTCGTTCTTAAGCTGTATCTCCGCGACCTTCTGCTCCAAGAAGTACTGGATATCGGGCTGCCCGATCTCGATGTCAGAAAGACAACTAGTCAGTACAGCTGGGTCGTCGTATGTGGCCTCACGTAGCAAGACGTGGTGGCGAAGAACGATGGCAATCCGGGGGCTCATAACGTAGATTTTATGGGCCCCAGGAGTGCCATGGATGCGGCCTTCCCACAGGCCAAAAGCATTTCCTCCCAGCACAAACTCGCTCCCCACAGCTGCCTCCCAGACGCCGAGGACATAGCTGTTTGCTTGACTCTCGTAGTCCACCGCAAACCACTTTTCCTCGAGGTCGGGATCGACGCCCTGCGCCAACATTTGGTGAAATTTATCTGCGCCATACCTTGCCCGGATGTCCTCCCCTCTGGTAAGAATGGTTTGGTGTGCGGTATCGAGGTAGTATGCGAGCCCGTGTCGCCAGATATCCACGACTGTGGAAAGCTGGTGAACTTGCTTATACTTGCGTATCCAAGCCGTTAGCCGAGCATTGGTGGGGTTTTCCTCTTGGAAGTATCGAGTGGACATGGCGTCGTGGCGGTAGTGCATCAGGAAGAGGAACTTGCGCAGCGTGTATAGTTCGAGCCGCGATATTGTGAAAGCACCGGAGTGGATATTTGTGTGAATTGTCTTCATGACTGCGGCAGCGTCATTTTCAAGACCTGCTAGCTTCTGCTCAATATGATCAACATTGGTGTTGTGTGCCGTATCTCGATACATGTTGAGCTTGCCATAGACTCGGGAGATTGGAGGATTTGATAACACCCCTGTGTTGAGATCATAGTAGTGGATGGTATCGAGATGTTTTCCATCTTTGACTCGAGCTAGAAATGTAACAATTTTGCGTTCCCTGCTATTCCTAGGTGATAGAATCGGGTTAATTTCAAGCGAAAAGCTTCTGGTCGAAGTACCAATGGTGCACCTGAAGGTAACGGGGTTGCTCTCGAAATTCCGCAGAATAAATTGAGGGATGGCATGCTGGTACTGATCCTTGACTTTGCCCCTGGCTGGAGGTCCTATAACGCTCATGAGCGCTTGGAGGTTTGGGACACGGTTAAGCTGGGATGTCTGTGTTGTAGACGATGAATCAGATGCAAAGAAGAAGAAGTTCCTGAGTCCTCAGCTGGTGGGATTCTCCATGACTGTTCACAGTCAACTGGAGTCTGATGCGGCTCGGATGCGGCAATGCCGGAAATAGAAGGCTTTTCAGTTCGAGCAGGCAACGTAATAGCCGAAGAGTATCCTTAGGTATCCTTCTGTCGTTCGAGGCTGTGTTCCCTCCAGAGCAAGAGAAGGAATAGAACGGAGGTCGCGTGGTAGGGTTTAGCTTTGAGTTAGCTTGAGGAGCAGTTTTTGAGGAGTCTTGTCAGTGCAACCAATCAACTACTCGTCATGCATGACCTAGGTAAAATGGTTTGTGCGCTGTATCGTATTCGTTCAGCAGCAGCAGCAAACGAGGGAGAAGAACTGGACAGACACGCAATATGTATGCGAGGAAGGGAGCTGGCTGGCTCAAGCCAGCGCGGGACAAATGCTGCCCTCCGGCCCAAGTTCAGGGTCGGCTATCCACCTTGATCAACTGATCACCGGCACAGTGCATTCAAATTTCCAATCGCTTGTGATCGACGGGCGCTTAAATCATCCACAAGAGCTGTACAATCCTGTACAATGTGTAACGGTCTCGCTCGCTTCCCATGCTCCCTGTGTTATACTGTAAAGGGTCAATAGGGCTGCGATGGATACATCATGCGCGTTGTGGAGTAGCCATCTAAATCCGAGCAAATGATGCAGAACGTTTCTCAACAGGACAACAGTTCTGTGTTGGAGAGGCGTGCATGTGTACAGATCATTCAGAGGCCAACGTGAAAAGATATGTCCCAGAACTCATGAGAATCCGATGGAATTATTGTCAAGGTGACAAAAGCGGAACGAGGTAGATGTTACAAAGAATGTTATAACTTATCATCAGTTGAGGGTCTAATTCTGCGAGGCAAACCCCTTAGAATAGATAGACAAGCCCTTTCTTGAGCGCTGGTCCGATTACTCAGGATTTAGGAAAGGATGCGCGACGGCCAGGCTTGAGGCAAGATGGGATGTTTTGGATCCTAAGCAGCGATGGGTTCATACGGACCCGCATGACCGCCCTGGATTGATAAGGGCGCATGAACACTTCCTGAGAAGGACTGCCACCACTTTGACACGTCAGTGAGGTGTTCCAAATTACGAGTTTTTGGTGCACTTTAGTACGCATCAGAGGCTGAGTAATGTGATGATTAAAGCCGCTGATTATAGATTACTATGTCGCGATCATTTCAGGTCATGGCGTACCGGCTGAAGGTTCCCGATTTGAAAGCCGAGATATAAAAGCCACTCAGAGAATTGTAGATGGTAAACAAATACCCACCTGCCATCCTCTGAAAACATCTTCTCGGTAACAGCAACCATGTCGAGCAGCAAGCTTTTCCAACCCATCACTGTCGGCGCGTCGAAACTGCAGCACCGCGTCGTTCTGGCACCCCTCACACGAGTGCGCTCCACCGCTGGCAAAGAGCATGTTCCCGTCAATCCGCTCATGTCGAACTACTACTCGCAAAGGGGAAGCCGACCTGGAACCCTGCTGATTTCTGAGGCCACATTCATTGCACCACGCGCTGGTGGTCTCAATCGCGTACCAGGTATCTGGAGCGAGGAGCAGATCACTGAGTGGAAGAAGGTGAGCAAAAAATCTTATTTGACGCATTGTGTCACCTTATGTGACTGTCGATCGCTGACTTACCATCGTGATGCAGATCACCGAGGCAGTCCACGCAAAGGGATCCTTCATCTACCTCCAACTATGGGCCCTCGGACGCGCCGCACGACCCGACAATATCCAGGCCGAGGGATATGATGTCCAGGCGCCTTCGCCCATCCCCATCAATGCCGGCGACCACGTTCCTAGGGAGCTTACCGTCACCGAGATCCACGAATATGTCGACCTCTACGTCCAAGCCGCCTCCAACGCGGTGCACAAGGCCGGGTTCGACGGTGTCGAGCTGCACGGCGCGAACGGGTACCTCATTGACCAGTTCTTGCAAACCAACACCAACGAGCGGACAGACGAGTATGGCGGAAGCGTCGAGAACCGCAGTCGGTTCGGGCTCGAGGTCGTCGATGCGGTGGTGAAGGCCGTCGGCGAGCAGCGCACGGCCATCAGGCTGAGCCCGTGGGGCACATACCAGAGTATGAAGATGAAGGACCCCAAGCCCCAGTTCACGCACTTTGTGAGCGCGCTGAAGGCGTCGTACCCCGATTTCTCGTACATCCATCTTGTTGAGTCCGAGGACGAGCCGAGCGCGATTGAGGAGAGCAACGACTTTATCCGCGATATCTGGCTCCCTCGCCCGCTCGTCACTTGCCAGAACTATAACCGCGATACCGCCATCAAGCAGTCAGAGAAGACTGGGGAGCTAATTGCTTTTGGAAAGTGGTTCATTGCGAATGTGGGTGCAGTCATGGTATATTTTTCCTCGATATGTGCTGACATGACTTTTCCCTGCCCTAGCCCGATCTCCCTGACCGTATTGAGAAGGACATCCCATTCACCCCATTCAACGTCAATACGTTCTACACTTCCACGGAAGAGGGATACACAGATTATCCCTTTGCGGAGGCAAACTAAGGAGCAAGCACATACCCTAGAACAGTATCGATAGATTAGATGTTAGACGAACGATTCCCTAATGTAAGCTCATCTGTAATACCACGAACATTGACACCGACATACAACCTACAACGGGTATTTTATTGATTTCGAGTACAGGACTGGGTCGGCCAGGTAAAGGCAATTTGTGGTATGAATCACCTATTCCATGAGCACATCAAGGAAGAGGAGTGCAATTTGCAGCAGTCGGGCAGAGAAGGACAGTGTATAACACGTAAAAAATCTATACAGAGTGACATGCAGGCATCATAGTTGTACCGGCCGAGTCAAAAGAAGGTGATATAGGTAGTTGGAGGAGGCTGTTCCTGTAAGAGATAGAGGGTAAGGGTATCCAGTTGACAATCAAGATGACCACAACATCCCAGATCGGCAAGCAGAGCCGAGTCGAGTCCAAGCCAAGTCACAGTCCAAAGGATGGCGAGCCAGCAGTCTGAGTAATCCCGGTCCTACGAACAATAAATTACAACCGAGGTTTAACAGTGTCCGTTCCAGAGTAAACCGCCTTCAGTGAAGCCCACAAACAAGCCTAAGCCAGATTCACAACTAGTCCAAGTAGCACGGGTCCCAGAGCCCCAAGAAGCCAGCCAGAGCAGATCCCAGATGTCGGCGACGACGCGCTATTCTTCTTCGTTCCTACCCCTCCAGCACCCGCATCCGGGTCCGTCTTCACCACCGTATCGTTCCGCACAATCTCACTCGGTGGCAGAACGCCCACATCTAACACGGGCTGGGTGCCCAGCTTGCCAGAGCCGACCATGATCTGGACGCCAACGGACGGAACCCCACCGACGACGACGAAGAGCAGTGCGGGACCTGGGGCGAAGATGGCTGGATTGGGCGGGAGCTGCGAGGCATGAATTACGGCGGTGCTGTTGGAGTATCCGGTATACGTGGATTGGAGAATGAGCATGCGTTGGCCCATGTTCTGCGAGGATGGACATGCGAATTAATATGAAAATGAGCCTGACAATGAGTGGAGTGACGGTACCATCGAATGCGTTGAGAACCCGGGCCTAATCACTACCACCGTCGCGTTAGCCACGTTGTCCACCATACCAGAAAGATCATCCGCATCGAGCACCACATCAAAACTCGGCCCTCCATATGTCAAGCGCGATGGAAGTCCTTTGGGCTGGGGCCGCCGCTGGTTGTAATATGAAGGGTAGAAGCGTTCGGTGCGGTACTCTGTGGGGTATTTGACGTCTGGGCCGGCGGTGTAGTCCGCGTTAGGGTTCGAGCCAGAGACAAGGATTGAACCTACGAACGTGTTAGAAAAAGAAAATCAAGAGAGCGAAATGCCAGGAGAGGTACCATCAGGCAGAAGCACGGCGGAGGAATGGTACATCCTAGGTACCGTGCTCGGAGAGAAGCCCTGACGGGACCACCGGTTGCCCGCTGGTGCGTCGGGGTCATACAGAACGGGGAGGAGTACGGGGTCGTCCGCATAGGACTGCCCTATCGCCCACGATACGTTCCCATACCCTGCGGTGCCTACGGTTGTCCGAGAGAAACGGAAATCAGCGCCTGACGCATGACATATTTGGATTTCCTAGTCACCCATTTTTGCGCCGTTGAGACAGAGGAGCTTGCCGTTGGGGAGGAGCACAAAGTTGGTCATACTGCGCCGTTCAGGCAATGGGTCCTCATGTACGTATGATCTACTGACGTCGGGGGTGAGCTTCACGCATGACGTTGACGCCGCTCGCTGCGGGGGTATGAAGTCAGGCGAGGAGAATCTACGAACCCACAGAAAGTTAGCATGTAGAAGGAAAGAACGCGAAAAGAAAGACAAACTCAGCAGCGTCGATATTCGACCCTCCACAGAACATGATCGTCGCCGTCCAATTATTCTCTGGCGTCAACGGGAGCATGGCCGTGCCCGCACTAGCCGGATACGTCCTCACCGCATCCGGCATATCATCGAGGGGCGTCTCCACCTTTGTGCGCCAATCCAAAAGGGCCGTGGACCATGTTGACTGGAGGAGGAGATTCCCGGAAGGTAAGAGCCATGTGAGTGGATACAGGTTGGCGGGTAGGGTGTTTGTAAGGAGCTGCGAGGTTATGGGAGACCCTGTTGGAGGAAAAAATTCGTAGGTTGGGTTGCTCTGTGTGGCGTCGTTGACATAGCCGCCGTTCCTGCACCCGCCGAGCTATTAATGGGGGTAGGGGATGAGGTTAGGCAATCGTACAGAACACCTAGAGAAGAAAGAGGACAAGCGCACGATAATGATCGTCCCGTCTTCAAGTGTCTCCCTGTGAAAACGAAAAGGTTACAATGAGCTCGAGGGGTGATGTGACGAGGAAACAAGACATGATGGACGAACAGGGTAGGATACCACCTCTGGCCGATTTCAAACGTCGACATGTACCACTGGCAGTCGTTACCCGAGCAGGGGTCCAGCATTCTTCAAAGAGTAAGGTCATCCACACTGTGCTTATAGTCATAGGATATCACACACCGTATCCTACAAAACCGAGATAGTATGATCAGTCGCGAGTATAGTGAGACCGAGAAAAAACGCACGATTGCCGCCCATCTGCATCGTAGTAGGGGCCTGAACTGCCATCCTGCGCCTTCGCCGGATTTCCACCATATCCTACTGCCTGATTTCCACCGGCGTTGATCCACGTCCCATTCGCGAGGACGTTTCCGCCCTACAAGTGTTTAGATGTCAGGACATCCAGAGGAAGAGGTAAATTTACACTCACAGCGCAAAAGGAGTTCGTGAGGACGTCCATGGGTCTTTGTGAATTGTCCGACAATCGTAGTTCTAGCGAGAAAGCTAACATTAGCAAGCTCGAACGATGTTGGCCGAGACGACTGACCTGCAGCCCATGCTGGGTGGCCGTTTATTTGGGCGGCGTTATTTTGCACCTTGTCCAGCATGTAGATTTTGTCAGGGGTCCCTAGAAACATCTGTAGAGGCAAGGTAAGACAGCGATACGGATTCGGGTCATGACGAGGTAGAGGAATGAGATTACCTGTTGCGCGCTAACTAGTGATTTTTCTACAATCTCAAATTTTCCCGGCTCGCCTTTATGTTCGGGCTGTCCTGGAGGGGGTATCTTGGTGGCCAATGTTTGGGACATAGTACGTTGGAAGTGAATCGCGTTAGAGCATAGTAGAAGGTACAAGTTTGGCCTCTTCATGCTAAATAATGAAACCGTTTAGTAGAGCGTGTGCGTCGTAGGTGTGGAAGACGAGAAGAGAAAATAGGGAAAACGAACTCAGAGTATAGAATAGGGTCCTGTTATAGAATGATGATGATCGCAAAGAGATAGGAGGAAGTGGATAGAGGAGAGCTGAATGTTGGCCGATCACCGTCAGCCAGCAACCTCGTCAATAATGCCCGTAGTTACGTAAGGAACGCGATCAGCAGTTCATTCCTCGAGGTTGAGTCTCTTGACACTGGAAAAATACGGAAGAAGTGAGTGAATTCAGAGGCTTAGCATAGCAAAAAAAAAGTCCCATATATCGAAACAAGTCATCGCAACAAACACAACGGGACGTCGAGATTGGCGAGACGATGCTCCACAGGAGACAATGAACTGAGTAGCAAGAGTTGCATGCATCTTCCAGACAGCAATACGACAATCGCAGATACAGATCAACAATGTGGAGGATGGTAGGAGAGACCGCGACAAGTGACGGAATGTTGATGTTTGAGTCGGCAATTGCCGACGGAGGCTGCCGCCTCCTCCAGCAAATAGAGGAACCCCGAACAAGCTTTCAAGAAGCCTCTGTTCAAGCCAATTTACCTTTTCTTGGGCTTCGTCAACAAAAAACTCATTTACACTAGAAATCGTAGTGCGTTCGCAATCCAAAGGCTGGAGAGTTGGTCAAAAACGCGGCACATGATAATGAGAATAATACACAACGTGAGCGCACGTCGATTATCAAGTCCTTGTCCTCTTGAATGTTTCCAAGGTTGCGAGTGTCCATTTCCAAGTGCTTGATGGTGCATTTGTCTCTGTTGCCGACGGCGCACTAGGCGCGAATGGGAGGCACTGCGAGTACCAGAGGTTCACAATGTAGCATTTCGAAGGGGGGTACTGCATCGCGCCTTTCGTGCTTTCCTGCGTTGGTCATAGAAGTAAATATCATAGTCTGTGCTAGCCTATATAGAATGCAACACTGCCCTTATTGCTTTCATTACCTTGGAGGAAGAAGTAAAGTGAAGCCTGAACGTTAAACAAGCATGGGGCTTATAAAGAGTCCGAGCTGGCCCGGATCAATGGCATTGATTGATCCGAAGCCGACCTCGGAGTGGCGTCCTCCATGGTATCATGCCGAACCCTGCGCATACATACAAACCTTATCAACGTGGCATATTTGCTTCAGGCTGAAAAAGAGTCTGAGTTGGGTCCACCATTGTCCGATTTATTTATCTGTTATCTGCCTAATGACCTAATGAACAGAAACTGAAGACCATCTCATTTCTTGACACACGTAGAGTACATTGATGTGGCCAGACATACGGATCACCGTTTCCGCAACACTACCGTAAATACAAGGCAAGCCCCGATATAGTGTCTAAGTAAGGGTAGGAACAGACCAGTCAACCCAGTCAGAGTCGACGAATCCAAGGCCGTTGGCCCCGTCAGTCTTGACAAACGCGGTATTAGTATTCTGTCCCTTGAGGAATTTGTTGATGAACGCATCCAAGTCGCCCTGCTCGTTTGATGGGAAAGCACAGTGATTGTGGTTTCCAACCTGTGATACGCCCATATTCGCTGTAGCGCCAAGCGCCTGCCAGACCTTATTGGCGGTCTTCATGCATCCCCACACGGATTTGGGGCCGAGCCAGTCGATTCCGGTGTTATCGATGACAAGGAGTGCACGGGGAGCGATGAGCGCCGCAAGCAAGTGGTGGTCGAATGGAAGGTTTGGGACTTGCCTCACATAGTTGGCGAAGTTGGTAGAGAACCACACGTTCTCGCCCACGATCTCGCTCGCCGTCTGGGTGTTGACGCCTGCCGCGAGCATCGCGTCGGAGATGCGCCAGCAACCTCCACCGCCAGAGCCGGACTCCTGCGGGATGGTAAGTGCGATACGGGGCTCGAACGCGCCGGCAACCATTGCGCCTTTGCCGTTGCGTGAGCACCCAGAAACTGCGAGTTTGGTGAGGTCGAGCTTAAGCGATGGGGTGACCTCGAGGACGTCGATGATACGGCTTACACCCCAAGCCCAGGCCATCATGGAGGACGCCGTCGCGGAGGAGCCGTAGAGCGTGTAGAACTTGCCCTTTCCACGGCTAGTGGAGTCAGTCTGCTGGGCCATGTCGTTATTGTTGAAGGTAAGGACAGCAACGCCGGCGGGGGTGGGAATACTAAGCCCGCCCATAGCGATGATGGCGGGGTAGGGTGCGGTCCCGGATGATGGAAGCTGTACGCTGACACTGAATGATATAGATGTGCCACCATTGTTGACGTTCACGGTGAGGGTGCTCCCAGAGTACGATCCAGTAACGGACGAGGGCTTGGGAGGCAGAGTCCCAAGCTCGTACCGCTGGAAGAGCTGGCTGATTTCTTGCTGGCGGCACTGCCATTGGGCTTTGGTTGTGACCTTGGAGCCATCGGCAACGAAGGTGAACGGGTCAGGGAGCTTGGAAATAGCCTTCAGGGTAATACTGGAGGGTAGTGTCGGGCAGTTGGTACTCGTAGGTGCGGGAGTAGATGAAGTGCCGCCGACAGTGGTTGATGTTGTGGTGCTAGGAACTGTTGTGGGCGTGGGAGTGGGCGTGGGAGTGGGGGTGCTGGAACTGGAAGCTGCGCCAGGGAGGCACTGCGAATACCAAGGGTTGGAGTAGACGCAAGTAGATCCGCTCGCGCAGCTCGTACCGCCAGACCATCCTTGGCCGCCGCCTGTATGATACAGATAAGCTACAAGAAATTCGCCCTGGTGTAATTACTTACACTGCGCCCAAACGGGTTGTTGCGCAAAGGCTCGTGCGGCTAGTACCAGTGTGACCAAGAAGTTAGTCAGAGACATTTATTGTTCGGGGACTGCGAGAAGACCGATTTAGCTTGAACTGTTTAACCCCTAGATTGCGAGAGGTTTTATACACTGCTATTGAGGCTACGGAGAAAAACAACGGTCCGTAGACTCAATTGTTTGAAAGTCGGTTCATTCAGTTTTCACCAGTTTGGGGAGCCACAAACCGCTGACAATGTGTCTCGATATCCGAATAGCTTCCTCAACTGGGTCATAGGGTGGATAAAAGGGATGAAACTGTATGACTTCTTGAAGCAGCTCAATTCAACAGAACAATGCCACTCTGCCACGGCCCGCAATAATCCGCACGACACATTCTCAGAACAAAATGTATTAGGATTCAGGGGCCTGAGTATTTTCAGAAGTATCTTCGGAACCTGAAGAAGCTCTGGTTGCCTCGGCTCCATGTCGTGGCGTGCCTTGTACTGAAGAGAGTGAATATGGCGATGAGGCAGGGGTCTTCCAGGCGCATATGATCTCAGTTGCATACGAACTATAGCTCTGTTGATTGGAACACCTCAATTTTCCGCCAACTTTGAGAGGATCTTCAGCGTGGTGGGGTCCTAGTGCCCTGACAGCCTTCTATGTACACAACTCGTGTTAAATGCGCTCGTGGCAGCCACGTTTCGACCTTTTGAATTAACGCCGAACCAAGGCATTCAGAAGTGTAATATCTCCGGCATCATGGTAAAATGTGTTGACTGTACTTCTTGACCACGCGAGTGAAGGTTAGAAGAAAAAGATTAGCCAGCCTCAAATGTCTTGATACATGTCTTCACAATGCCTTTATTTTCACATCTGGCTTTTACAATCGACTAAATAACGAATTCAATTGAAAAAATGTGGACACCGTTGCGCACGTGTCCCGCACGCGGCGGTGATGCTTCTGTAGATATCCCACTGAGGACGAACACTATAGGCTACGCAAAAATAGCTGAATATGCCAAGAGTTCATAACGCTGAGGAACTGAGCGTAGAACCGGACCGTAGATGGAGATAATACTCCGAGATTTTGGAGAGCACCACAAGTACGATATTCTGATTCCCCGATGGCGTGGAACTCGCGTGGCAAGTTTGAAAAAAGTCTTGCCGGCTTTCCCACGGCCGCGCCTACTACCAATTACACTGCTGTACCTGTCTCTTCGAGACATCCATGTCTGATAATGTGCTCCTCTGCATGCTTTGAAATGATGGATCCTGACTCCTCCTTGCTGGCGTGGTTAATGCTGCCTGTGTCTTCTCCCTGAGATGATGTCTTGAACTGAAGTGCCTTGCTGACATCGAACATGGATGATTCTTGATCCCGAGCTGCCTTTCGGGCGTTCAACCTGTGGAGCGCGTGTTACTCAGTTAAACCTGTGGGTGCTTATTTTTTTATTACTTATTTCACTCACATTGCGAGATAACTATTGACGTACACTGAGGTCAAATCATGTTAGTCTATTTCTCCTCGAGACTGCATCGCCAATCATGGCAGTATGCGGTTAAACTTACGTTTTGGGAGAAGAAAATCAATGCCAACGAAGATAAGATTATTGGGCATTGCTAGAAGCTATGTAAAGCCGGTCAGATTATCGCTTCTAATAATACACTCGATAAATGCTAACCGTAATAAGGCCAGAAAGCGAGCATATGCTGGTGAGGAAGCCGCATATGAGTACATATTGCATGACTCGTAAGATTGTATTGTTTGTCCTGATCTAAAATTCAGCACCAGAAGAAGTGGGACGGAGGCCACTCAGATGTACCGCGCAAAGGACGTCTTAGACCGCAATAGATAATAACATATTGTGGTAGCAATCGTGATGTCGATGACTGTAGCTGATATATAGCCTGCGTATAGCAGCCACTGTAGCAATATGTCAGCTGCGAAGCTGTCTTGAGTCATTTAAAGGCATACGTGGACTTTCTCTAGGTCGAAATATGTCCTGGTAATATATCTAACAAAGAGGGTCAGCACAGTTGAACAATCAGCGAATTTCATGCCCAACGTTTCAACAGCCAAATCTATACGCGTAAGCATCGTGACCAGTTCAATGTCCAGCTTTCAAATGAAACCATAAAGGGGTACACACAGATGCCAAAAACTAATGCATTTCAAGGTGAGGGGGTAAGAATCGTAGCGGGGACTTGAAGCAGCTGGCTTACACCATCCAACGCCAACGATTGCTATCTGGAGCATATATATCGTTATTAGCGCTCTTAAAGTATCCGATCTATGCATATCATTGGCTCACCACTACACCGGGCCAAAACCGAGAGAAGATGTGGCCAACTGATACAGGTCAAACGAAAGTTAGTGGTGGCGGATATGGAAAGATAATCCAGGTCACTTACGTTTCCATATGCGTAAGGCGTACAATCTGCACATAGCAGATAACGCCTGTCAATGCAATACTAACTGCAATCAATGAGATTGTGTCTTACCCCTGTACCAAAAGGATTGTCAGGATCTAAATCCATAAAAAAGCGTACATAAGTCAGATTCCCATTGGTGCGGTCAGGCGCAGCGAACGGAACGCACATCCAATGCGGTCTGTAGCTGAGGAGTCCAAGGAAAATCAGCGAAATTGTTCCGACCGTCGCGGGCACGCATAAAGGCAAGCGAGAGGGGAATACCTTGAACGTCCTGCTCCGCGGGTACCTCGGTCGTTAACCTTCTAGAGAGATGACAAGGAATACGGGCAACGTACCACACGAGGAGCGTTTGTGCTGGAGCATTTCCAAATTTTATAACAAGATACCAATAGACTGCATGGACGTCAAATGCGAGCTGCACTGCAGAGAGTAAGCTGCTTAATGCATCAGTACACCTTTTCCCTGAGAGCCTTTTAGGAGATCAACGAACATAAGTACTGCAACCTGTTCAACGACATCGAAGTAGTAAGAAATGGATATATCATCGAAAGAAAACCTCTCACCGCTATTTTTTGGAATTTCCAGTCTTTCTTGTAGTTGATGTAATATATGTAGCCTTGAACAGCGAGGGCACCGAATAACCTTAATGATTTCATAGATAAGGCGATGTCGTGACGATGAACGAAAGATGCCTACACTGACGCCCCAACTGTGCCCAGCAGAAGCCCACCGATGGTGTTTCCTAGAGTCGGCCGCAGCATCTGGCGCGTTTTGGGATTGGAAAGGATAGAGGTGGTCTGCAAGGAGTGGTCTTTTGCTACACTTTCAAACTAATGACGTTCATTCAGATATATACTTAGTTACAGCGCAGTATCTGCAGACTTCAAAATGTCGCCGCCAACGTAATTGCGGTGTTTGATCACCATGAAACAGGATCGTAATCTGTTTGACGCATCGCTTCTATTCTTCGTCAAGTGTTCGAAAGTAGCAAAACCCATCAAGATGTCAATAGCACTGGTTAGAAGGGGCAACTAATTATAAATACTTTAGGTGACCTACCAATTGTTACCAATCTACGGTTTGCTGTGTTATAAGTATTCGCGCGAATGGGCGTAGAGCGCAATGCGGAGTTTTCGTGGGGAGGTGCGACTAGATCACGATGCCTAAGCATTGAACACAGACAGGCCATTCTCATCGCGACGCAGCGTCTTGATTAGAATACAGAGATTTTGACTCTTGGGTACTAAACAACTCAACGATACTGATACATATAAAATCTCACAGTTTGGAATATTTAAACAACTAATGTGAATGCTGCCAAAGCCCCCAACCATCCAATACCGCCAACCACAATACGCACATAGTGCATGTTTTGCCATTTCTGAAGAAGATCCTCGATTTCGTTTTCCTGTGACACTGTCAGCCCGCTTGCTTTGGCAGTACTTGATGCGTTAGACTCGTCAAGAATGGACAAGAGGCGGTTGTTGATAGGAAGCACTAGAGAGCAGGATGATTAGAGTTATGATCGTTACATTTATGAACATAACTGACTAAGGCCAAAAGTCCAAGGCGCGGGGAAGAGGAGCACAGCGGAGAGGCCAAGAAGGAAGTTGCGAGTGAGGGGAACGGCGTTGGAGGTGACTGATGCGATTCTGATGCCTGCAATGAGGACAGATACACCAGCGACGGCTCCTGAGATGCCCATATGTTTCTAATGATTTTAAGTGAGTATGTAGCTCTAACGTAGACACGCGAGGTTACTGCTTATAACGGCAGAGGCAGCTGGGTTTGCATGCGAATGGAACAAGTACGTTTGCAATACTCACCGCGCCACGCTTATACGCCCAAGCCCACGTCTCTAACGCCTGCTTCGTGCTGAGCCCCACTTTTGCTCTGTGGCCGACATGTATGGCAAGCGGGGCTGCACCAAAGTTCTGAATCGCAAGATTTCCCCAAAAGAAGTAGGAACTCGCAGCAAGCCCGAGGCCAAGTGTCACAGCGCTGGGCGACGCTGTTGTTCGCTGGAATAAAGATGAAACCGGGTAAAGAGAGCTCATGCTGAGTGTAACTTCAGGAAGGCTTTTGTATAAGATGTAGAGGTCGTAGGGGTTATATGGCTGCAGTGAAGTGAGAAATTAGGGACAACCCGTGCAATATGCGTGGTGATGTCATGATCGTGATTGCGTGTGGGTGCGGCTGGGACATTCCGACTCTCGGTCCGGCGGCTCATCTGCTGCCGCTCATCCGCGTAGCCGTCTGCCGTTCACCAGTGCACGCGAATTATTGCTGTTTCTCGGGTGAGGAGTTTCCACATCGCATGCACCACTGAGCGCTTAGAGGGTGCTAGATATTACCTACGGTGGACATGGCTCTTACCATTGAATGTAGACCTACATACAATGATAAACGTGAAAGTTGAATGATAGGGAGGTGAACGCACCGGATTCTGTCACGGCTCGCAGTAGTTCTGCTTTAGCTCAGGAATCTTGGACTTTGGATCAAATTAGAGCTCTTGGCCACATTCTTGGTCAGGCAACACTCAAGCTCAGTGCTGGCCGTAAGCACACAATGAAAAACATTGGAAGGACAGTAATTGAAAAATCAGTTTGCGATAATATTTACCCGACACAAGGACCCCTTCTATTATGTATCCGACTGTTGATCACAGTACTGTATCCTGCCATCGAGAAGAAGAGACTGAACCAAGTTTGCATGGGCGTCCAAAGGTAAAAATAGCTGCGCTTCATTACAGCGATTTTCGAAATGTAAGGCGCGGCCCGATTTTTTGATATTCCGACGGGATTGCCCCTGAGCCCAGGGAATTTTAGTGCGCGAGCTCTCCTGGCCACAAAACTTTATCGTTCACAGACGTAAGGGAACCGTTAGATGCGGATTGAAAATATGCAGGGCTCGATGTAGTTTTTGTACCGATACGTCGAGAACTCACAATGTAACTCTCAAAATACACAGCTCAAGCATCAGCCTTTATCGGCGAGCCATATCTCATTCCAATCCTCACGCTGCTGGCTCTGGCGCGACAGGGACCATCTAAACGTGTTAGAGGAGGGCCATGTCAAGTTTGAAGGTGTGCCGACGCGACGCGACGAAACTTCTTCGACTTCGATGACGCGCCACATCTGATCGCCACCCTCATTCGACAACCCTCACCATCGCAGCTCCACGACAGCAAGAAACGCATTGAGAACTGGTTGTATGACCTCAGGAATTCCTCTGGATACTCTCAGGGAGCCATAGGGGCAAGATCAGGCGGACAGGACAGTGTGCCTATGACACAGCTCCTCGGACTGTGGCCCAGTTTGGGGTGTCTTTTGGTCATCATGGAGGGGGTTAGAGGAGGCTAAACCATGCATATATGCTGTTTGAGAGAGATGGGGGAGGGAAACAGCCCTCGATAGTCACCAGGATCAGGTGTGTCTGTTCTCCATCTATTCAGGAAAATGATGCATCGTTGAAAGGGGCACAGCTCCATCATATCGCGTTGTGGCGATCTCAGACTCGACAGGGCCCTCCAATAGGATACTTGGATGGTTTCTGCCCGTTTATAGCTTGAGAACTAAAGATTTGACGGAGATATGGCTGGTCTACGCGGGCACAAACCTGAAATACGTATTTTGACAATTTCATGTGTTTATCATTCAAATATCGTTGCAAAAAGTATATAGGGCCCTGCGCACAATCATTTAGAATCTATCAAAGTCCTTTTCGTGGCAAATAGTGGAGATCTACGACCAGGAGAGCTCGCGCATTGAAACTGCCTGCAATTTCGTCGGAATTTCAAAAAAATCGGCCCGCGCCTTACATTTCGAAAATCGCTGTAACCGCTGTCATGCCATATCCGCAAATTGACATCGACTCAGTTACAGTGGGCTACTTAACTCAGTCCTCGAAGACGACTTGGAGTCGCAGGACTCAGGTTTTAAGCAACGCCCCAATTGGTCGCCGAGAAATACCCTTTGATCTCCAACAGTACTTGGCAGCTTCCACGTCGTTGACAATTGGTTTTGTCAGCTGCCCTTAGTTGAAGAAGCGAACCTGTCTCGTCATGTCGGGGTAGGTCATGTACACATAATGAGATTAACGCGACATATTGAAGTTCAAATTGGATACACCGCACAGAACAGTCTATTATATGACCAACTAAGGGTGAAGACTCCGCACGCGTCCTCGCTCGCACCCTGTCTTCATCATGCTCACCTCCTTCAACGAATCACGCGTCGGACTCATGAATGAAGATGATGATATCTCAGACAAGGCTTATTTCTCGGTTGAGCACAAGAGGTGCTTCCCTTTATCATACGCTGCTCTATGGACAATCGTCCTCATGCGGTACGTAGCTCTACCTATACTGTGAGTAGACATTTCGTCGGATATCAATTTGATGCACGCTGGGTGCTTTTTCGTAAAGCTCCCGCAGAAGATGTCGTTAAATATGAAATGAGGACATACAGCTTGAATGACGGAGACACCTTCCAGAGCGACCCATCGGCGGAAGTCGACAAAGCTCGGGAAACTCTTTACAAGAGTGCGTTTTGTCTCCCCTAGTAAAGTATTGTGTCGATTAACGATCAAATCATCGCCTCTTGTATAGATTCGACGAGCCGCATTCCAAAGTCTATTGCAGAGCAACTCCCAAACAAGACTTCGGAGATATATGGCGCTACTATATCGTCGGCCTGGAGGTGTTTCATCAGCTGCATTGTCTGGTACGAACTTCCTATCATGAACCGTTGACCATTCTGAATTACCGACGCGGGGATACTGTCAGGATCGTATCCGTCAAACACTTTACTCCACGCCCGACTACCTCTCTGAGATGTCTATAACTCACCAAGGAAACAGATGGCACATGCGGCACTGCCTGAACACGCTACAACAATCGATGATGTGCGCCGGGGACATCCATCCCATCGTCTGACAGTGGGACGAGGAGGAGAAAAACATCATGTTCCGGCTGGATGTGGCCCATAAATGTAGAAATTGGGATGCAATCAATGACAGGGCGAATGACCACGCAAGAATCACGGAGCTTGACACAAGTGTACGGATGGATAATGATATTAGAGTATCAATTTACAGGACGGATGGAAGTACCTATTGGCCGTAAAATACACTTTTTGGAGAAGGGCGACAGACAAGAGTGGGCTACGTACTAAGCTCCGATGTCAGTTACCTCATCGGATTAGTAATCAGGAACGATGAAGGTCGCTGAACCATGTGCATTGTGCATCGGTGTGGTTGAGTGGCACACGTGCCACAAATACCATCAGTAGCAAAACAATATAGTTGTAGACACCCAACTCCGATCGACTGGGCACCTAGAAAGTTCATAGATAAGTAGTCGTCGCGCCCCCATTTTGGACGAAACGTCGTCACAGTGTCGGTTTTTTGTTGGAAATGAGGAATCGAGTACCTGTACTTATCGTCTACCTCGACGAACGACAGTCGATGCACTTACCTAAGAGAACGACCGTTCTCATAGATGGTCGTTAAAGGTCTCCTTTAGCACCTTTACTCGGCTTATGGCAATTAGACTTAGATGGCCTTCGTTGCCAGGTGTTTAAATCGGTACAGGAGTACACATGCTCAGGTTTTGGAAGATCATAACCTGGCACTCCGGTTGAATGCGACAAACTGTAGCAACCAACGCGTGTGTATACGGATAAGAAGCACCCCTGTTCCATGAAGCTGGACCTCGTTTTATTTCCGGGCTCGATGACATGGGAGCATGAGAGGTGATGGCCTATTTTTGTTCACCAGAGTCGACAGAGAGGAAACAACAAAATTGAACTAAAATTACATTAATCCATGGAATATTGTACAACAGCATTCGACAAGCGCGGAAGCAAAATACCACAGCAAAGTGCACAGGAGAATCAAGTACAACAACAAGACTAGAAAACAAGAAAATGAAGATACAGTAAATGTACAAGGAAGGATGTTACAACACCGCACGTATCTGAACCTTCTCAGGTTGATAACGCGCAAATGAGTGCTGGGTGGGCCTCTGGTGGGTGAATGTTGGCAAACCATCGACGTATCTCTTCCACTTTTCGTCGGAGATAATCGGGGCAGAACAATACGCCTCCACATCCAGATCTTGCAAGAGAGCATCCAGACTGGGGAGCAATCTCTCTACTGCTCGGCGCTCCATCTCCTTTTGTGTCGCGCGCGAGACGCCGCCTACTTCGGTGTACCACGCGCTGTCCTCCTTCATGATGGACGCAACGAACATGTCAAGAACACGTGCGTCGACACCGTCTGCAACGGCGGCGTCGTATGCCATCGCGTGTCCAAAGGCTTCCATGAGAGGTTGGCATTGGGGGAGGACAATGGATTGGAACTCGGGGTCGCGGTGGTGCTGAAATCGCGATGCGAGTGTGTTGCGGAGCTCGGAAAACATGGATGCGGCATGTCGTGCCAGGAGGCTCTCCGGGTTCGTCGATGCGGGGAGTTTCACGCGGCCAAGGAGGAGCTCTACAGCAAAGCCTGTAAAATTTATACCGGGTCAGATCCGATTAATACTCACCACCGCCGAACAGTACTTACGAACTGAAATACCAAGGATGTCACCCTCTGCGATAGCGGCACCGCGATAATCGGCCTGTGGCATGGTTAGTCAAATGTAACAAGCGGCACCGTTTCTGAGAATTACGCACATGCATAACTGAGAGCTGGTTGACCTCAAACACTCCTTGCGCACCACACCTATCGCTCAGTGCGATCAGATTTCCATGACAGTGTTTAATGCACACAGTCTTCGCAATTGAGGCCACGCAGTGCTTCAAGTCGTGGCCTATATTCTTATCCGTGAACAGAGCAATCGCTCTCTTGACAAAGGACTTAAACACCACGACCTGCGCGATCGTTGAGAGGATGGGGATCTGCTGGGTTGTGAAAGAGATGATGGGGCGCGACGCGCCAGTGTAAGCATCGATGACCTTGCGCCTCTGGCTATACCGCCCTGCGATATATGCCCCGACGCGCATAGATGCAATGCTGAGCCCAGCGATAGACATCGTGCCTACGACGACGCGGTGGATGTTGTCGAAGAATGCCGCGCGATCGTCCACGTCGCGCGACGCCGACGCGAGAAGGGCAGTGTGTGGAAGGTTAACGTGATTGAAGTAGGTCAGGCAGTGCTCCATGGGGTGAGAACCGCCTCGTGGAGGGAGGGTCCTAAGAATTAGGTCTCTAGATTAGCGCGCATTTCGTGATGGATGGCGATAGGCCGCACTTCGCTGTGATGCCTTGGCTCATATTGAACCCGTCGTGCATAAGCACGGCGAACGGCTTGATACCCCTATCCTCGCCCTCGACGACCAGACGCGCGAAGACCACGGCCATGCATGGCATACCCGTTGGGGATGTTGGAGGCATATGTCTGTAAGTAACAATGAAAACATATTCAGCACCGCGGGCCAGAGACCAGAGAGACGGATAGATAAACGGTGACAGACAAGGATTTACAACGTACTTGGCTGCTCTGTCGTATGGCGTGTGCAAATCAATAGACCCATCCGGTAGAACCGTCGCTGTCGTCTCCAGATTGCGTGCGTCGAGACCGTGGCCCAGCTCTGTCAAGCAGAATTGGCCGCTGTACATACGAAGTAAATACATAAAAGTCAGTAAGATTCAACGTTTAAACTGTCAGAAGAGAGATTGTCACTCACAAAACTTGGAATGTCAGCAATCTATGGAGAATCGCTTCGACATCTGGGCGCCCTTTGGTGTAGCGAGCGAAGGTACCGACCGCGAGATTATAGTGAATACTAATAAGGGAACCAGCGGCGCCATCCATGGGCATAATAGGGTCTGAATGCAGCTCCCAATATTTACTGGTGGTGTTCCGCACATCATCCGCAGTGAGCTCTGAGGGTGGCTATGTCAATAAAGTGGTCCCATTGCACGGATTAACACTGGGGAAATCATGGCACGTACGATACGCTCGGCCAATGGCAATGGCACGCTCATAAGAGAGAGCTATTCTCCTCTTGAGAGGCAGATGTTCGGAGACATCTTGGAAGAGGGGCGACTGTGCCAATTGGTACGTGCGGGCCGGCATGTTAGGAAATGGAAATCACAGAGGCGATGAGCAGGGGCGGTGGGGGGAGCCGCGAGGAGGGGTAGTCGATTAGAGTGCGCTTTGAACGTCCGACATTTATTGAGCTTCTGTGGTCCACTTCAGGTCCAGTTACTCCCGCGTCGGACATGATCAATTCGCTAGATGTTTCATAACCATGACGAGAAGGTCTTCTGGAATCCCCATTCGTGCGTGTAAACAGATTGACCCGAAAGTGCGCTAAAAATGTCATGTTCTGTATGTCATGCTCTGAATCAGCCACTTCCTAACCGCTTGCTATTGATTTGAATAGACGCTGTTCAAAGTCTATCCGGGTTGCGTTATGCGGGGCCTGACCACCCCTGTACAGATTATGTTAACAGATGTTAATCTGGGGACCACCCATCGACCAGTGACCGAAATCTCGGGCAACAGGCAGAATGACCCTTAAGGTTCACTTATCAACGCAAAGTGATGGTTTAACAACCTTCAAGATGGCCCTTGGGGACTGGTCAGAACCCGATGCGAGTGTATCACATTGCGGTAGAGAACAAGTGAACAGAAGTTCCCCGTGGACCAAAGACATACCAACGATCTCAGCGGCGGGAATAGTGAACGTTTGAACATCTACACAAAGACGGGTCAGAAATGATCTCCGTGCATCAAGCAGTATCTCTTGCGGCTGAGCACGAAGGAAGAAAACATGGCAGGTTCTTACGCAGACTGAGTCTGTCAATGCGAGGGGTTAAAGGCCTGGGTCCCAAATGTACGACACGTTAGCTCAATGGAATAAAGCAAGCATTGATGAGGAATACTCGGTCTATAGATGCTGTACCTGCTATTGCTCTGCATTTCGTTGGGGAAACGTGGTCGGTCTCTTGAGCGATTAGATCTATACCATGTGCAAATATAACCAGATGCCTTTGTGCTGGAAATTTTGCTTCTTCAGTTTCTTCTGGTACGTATCTATTTCGACAGGAGCCAGGATAGGACATGATCTGCCCACCAGAAGGTAAACAAAGTTCATTTTGACGGATCCCCCAAAAGAAGATGGTTTATGTGTTCTAACAAGTCCCATCACATGTATAGAATGTTTGTAGTCTAGAGAGGATCGCTGAAGGAAGTCTTGAATTCCTTGCCTTGGTCTATGACGTCGATCAGATCTCCGTGTCCCGCAACTTCGCTTCCTTAATGGGTAATTGAGCAATTTGGAACATGATGCGCCACATTGCCGTCTTGCGAACACCCGCACAACGTAAATCCACGCAGCCGATGAAAATAGGCGCCAAGCCATCTTTCTGGGTCACAAGTTCCTAATCAGTAATCTAATCACAAGGGCGAATAAAATCGCCCAATGGAGAGAAACGATTTGGCAGTGCAATTCAACTGAATTTATGACATTCAGGGTGCAGTTGATGGTAGTGGCACGACCTATTGCTTCCTATCAGCCTGAGGCACTGGAGGCCTTCAGAGCAACTTTAGAGACAAAACTCACCGGGAGCTATTGGCGAACTGATATGATCAGATTTCGTCCCGTGACAGATGAATCGACACATCGCGTATCTTTCTCGATGATACGGCTACAACGTCGCAAGAGCTCCGCATCGCGGCAGTGAAGCCAGGATCCAGTGATACGTCTGATCAGCATCTGAAGCGACTGCACTTCGGCTGCTTCGCACAAGCCTTATCGGAGCTGGACGAGCAGAATTCTGATTCTTGAATGAAATTTGACAAGACGCCCACAAAACCAATGTTGAACACAAAGGAGACAAACCCCTCATCAGGTTGACCGTGTGCTTCCTATGCCTCCACGTTGCGGCGCGATTAATTTAACACACTGTCGTCCATCTGTTCCCTGTCTTCTATTCTTGATCATGCTTCGCAGTCGTTAGACAGACTGAAGACATATTTTTGATTGATCACTTTCCGTTGCTAACTTTGATCCTTCAATGTATATCACGAATGTAGTGTGTTGTCAGCGTGTGTGAATACAATGTATACATAGAGTATAGACCCTTGAGAGGGCCGGAGGCTCGTTCGTAACCGAAGATATGGAGAAGAGCAATCCGTGTGTTGCGCACTACTCTCACATACTGTGGAGTCTGGAAGGTTGGTTGGAATGTGGATTGTGTGTGTTCTGTCAGGAAATCGAAGAGAAAAACGACCTTGCGCACACGGATGTACACAGGTTTCTTCTCCGCCGAAGTGCGAGGCTGGTGAGTACGAGATAACAAGCAAATGGGGAATCGCTTGTTTATGGTATACCATCGCAACTCAGTCAAGTGGACATGGAATAGAGCGGAAAACGCGCCACGACCTTCGGGATGATGAAGATTGGCTATTTTTCAGCAGTTTTTGCTTTCACCATACGATGATCGTGCGTTACAGAAGAGCGGGTTTTGTGGTAAATATCCGCCTACCCTTGGTAGACAATGGCGGGTATCTATTAACGACGTCGATGACACCTGTGTTTGTGAGGCGGCAAGGTCATGTAGATTTCAGCACAAGGTCGCCAAACCCACATCACATGGACATATGCCACTGACCTTGGCAACTGCACGATGACATACGTCTTGATTGAGTTACTGAGAAGAAGTTATTAGTGGGTCCATTATGTCAATCAAGGAGGTACAGACATACATAGAATCGGCTTAATAAGTATTGTTTTCATTCGGAGTTCCTGATAGCCGTGCCGATAAATTCAAGTATCAGATGGGAAATACTAGGACAATGTCATAAAAGCGTCGATTTCCACTCCACCCATGGTCATCACACTCAATTGCAGGCGCCGAAGTCTGCGCCGACGTGTATAACTTATAAGGCTGGCTTGATTCCTTGGGAGGGTGGGCTCAGAGGTATCGCATACACGCCCTGAGAGAGCTGGCGTTCTTAACAAGTTCCTACAGTCCGAGCGTAGGTTGTGGAGCTGATAGTTGCCGAAGAAGCCTGCAGTTCGGACGGAGATGGCCTTATCGTCAGTCGAACGAGTTATCTCCGAATTAGCTCAAGCAAAGTCAATGTCCGAGAACCATTGGAAAACCGCTATGGCCTCTGTATGAGGTACGAAGAGCCTATCCATACAGGAATCTCCATCATCGGCGTGCGCAATTCCGCGAGCAACGGGCAATACATAGAGCAAGAGCCTGGAGGAACGAGTCTCTTCCGCGGCCACAAAGCCAGGTAGAGTATTCCCCTTGTTCTAACCATACAAGCGGGAGCTACAGAGCTTTGATAAGGCTTAGAAGAAGTTAGACAGTAATTGGGCATCCTCGCATCATTGACAGTTGAAACAGTGAAAGTCCACATACCGCGGATTCGTCGTGTCATTCCCTGACATTCTCCGGCTCCCTTGTTCTCCGGCGGCTACACGTTGTATTATTACTGAGCTCACTGTAATTTGCAACGGATACTCACAGGCTCTCAAGACCGATCGCCAATACGCAACCTCCGAGAGAGTCGAGAGGCAGGCGAACTCAGGCGACACTCCGAACTGATATCAAGAGTCAGAAGCAAATTGATTGACAATCGGCCATTGTGCAACGCCACTCTGCGGTTGCACATCCAGTCTTGATCATGATGGCCGCCAATGAGGAAGAACTCTGGAAAATTACTCGAGTGTTGGCCCACACGGTCAAGAGAAAAAGTAAGAAACACCCCACCGGGTTCCGCCGAGCCAGGCAAGGTTGGGACATCAAATAGTTGCCAAATACAACGCTCAAAGCCGACTTTATAAATTGTTGGATTAGTTCAAAATCGGCTTATGAGTAGTGAGGGGCAGCAAAGTAAATCGTCCGAATAAATTTGCTAAACACAAGTGAATTTCCATAGAGAATACATAAGGTAGTGCCTCTGAATCACTGTGGATTACTTGAGTGGTGTTTTGCATCCAAAATCATCTGCAAATCTACCTGAAGCCTGGAAGAAGATGCCTATCTATGCGCAGTGTCGCAGTCACAGCTTCATAGAAGCACATCTAACCGCTAGTTAGCCGGGTGAGAGGTACTACTGGGGGTTTGTACAACGATGTCGAGTGGTTAAACGATGTGATGAGTGTCGACAGATAGTCGTTCTTGTCGCGCTTCCCAGCCGACGCGATGGGAGTAGTCATCGATCCGGTCGCCTCTTCTTTCCAGGTTATTCCGCCGTTATTCGAGACAAGCCCTTGCAGACCCGTTCTGGAACCTGTCGTTGTATTGATAAATGTCAGCAATTTATGCGATGGGCGAGGCGAGATAATATTTGATGTCCAAGCACTGACCTGTCATGAAAACCTGCAAGCGTTGTGTATCAAGAGCGACAACAGTCGGAGATGACCGACTGGTCACCCCAAGTGACCTCCACCACGGATAATCCCAAGTCTTCCATCCGTTTCCTCCTGCATGTCCTGACTTGTAATACAGCTCCGAGTTCCATCCAACACAGAACACGTCGATGATCCCCGTTGTATCTCCTGGCCTTGTCATCGCCCGCACCTCCCCCACGCATTTCTGCTGGGTGCACTCCCAATCCCCGCCGACGCCATGTGGTCCCCAAACCATCCCGTTAAACCACTTGTGATAGATGACGTTGTCGCTCCCGACGCTGAAGATATCGAGGTGCTTTGGTGCTGTTGAGACCACCGCCGGCACGTGCATGTGCTCCCCACCGAGACAGACGAAGCCTGACCATGTCCAACCGTTGTAGTAGTTCCGCCAGAGTTTGTGGTACCTGTCCACCACGAAGACATTGATCTTGTCCGGGCCCCACGATACTACAGCAGGCTTGTCGATCCATTCCCCTGGAGTAGAAGCTGAACCCGAGCCCAAATTGAGGTTGTACCACCCTTGAAGACTGGGCAACCATGAATCGGAATCGTGCACGTAGCGCTTCCACCAAAGGTGGCCATCAACGCCAATGGCGAAGGCGTCGATGCTGCCCTCCTGCGTCGAGAGCGCGACGGGTTCGTGGACGAACGTCCCGCCAAGACTCGTCCAACTCGGTGTCCATGAGTTCGCAAGGAAGCGCTTCTGGTACGCCGCAGAGTCGGCGCCGAGGACGAAAACATCAAGGTGACCTACGCCCCAGGATGCCATGCTGCTGGATGAGTCTGCAGATCAGAGTACGGAAAGTGGAGAAGGCGCAAGTTAGTGATTCAGCCTAAAACCTCAGGACGCGAACAGAACATGACCAGGGCCTAAGAAATGAAATGGCATCTGCTCGTACCTTGTTAGTTCGTGGCGGTGGCTGAGGAAGACGGCGACAGGAAGTAAGGAACAGCGACTCCAGACGCATTTTTTACACTGACGTTATACCTCTATCCTCGCTGAGTCCGCGTGCCTTCGGCAGGGGCGCATGCCGGTGACAGGTGGAATGGTTCTCAGAAAGTGCTATCGGTCTATTTTTGACACTTACACCGATACGGATTTTGTCCCCACCGCTTTTCTCGTTCAGTACAAATTTGTCGACTGAAGCTGTGGTTGTTCTTTGTGGGCGAGTCCACTCATTGAATCTTGCTACACAGTGCGAACCACCTTTTCAGTTCAATTGGAAGGGTCAGCTAGCAGGCATGAATTGGAATGTATCAAACCTCCCGGCCACTGGCAATGCTTGTAGTGTCACTGATTGATATGGTTTCATTGAAAATCGAAGGAAGTGAGGTCTTCATTCCAACAAGAATTGCGGCGTGAATTCGCGCGCTGAGAGAGAGATACTAAGCACTTTGGGGCATGAAGAGGGAGATGTAGAAGAAGATATCAGGACATTAGGGCGTCCAGTCCATTAAGCGCCCGTACTTAAAAATCGAGCTAATTACATGGCTACAGACCCTGATGTACTCTGTTGTGGCGAAGTATATCTGCCCCGTGGCTTAGTTGGTTACGGCGTCCGACTGTTATAATCGAGTTCCTCGAAAGGTCATCGGAAGATCGAGAGTTCAAGTCTCTCCGGGGCAGTTTAATTTTGCTTCTGCCTATTGGCTTTTTCTATGGCCCGGATCGCCGGCAGGAGTTGGGCGGGAGACATCCAAGACGGTGCCACTCAATTTCCTGTCGTAGGATTCTGGGCTACCCCTAGCAAACAAGGAATACTGATCAAAGTCCCCCCGAAACCGTGGGTTGATCGGGGCTTATTGATTCTCAGGGCGATCGCTAAACAAGTTTTCCATTCATAAGAGCGGCGGCCCAAAGTCTAGGACGTCGCCACTTTCCGTGTAGCTCTTCCTCTTCCTCTGCATCTCCATGTTATCTTCAGTCTACCGTGGTCTCACTTTGAATCGGAGTTCCAGGTCAATGCTCTCATTCTGTCACTCAGCAGGGACCTCACGTGTGGTTCAAAGTACCTTTTTTCAGTCGGAATTACAGCCCCACTTGCTAACGGCCTCCTCCCAGCACCTCTGTCTGTTTGGGCTGTTCACCACTGTCTTGCATCCACCTACCACGGCTGCCAATCACGCATTCCTCGCTTGGAATGGGTTAGAAACTCACTATGACCGCGTGAAAAGACGTGCCACCTAAGCAGTCCGTACCGGCTTAGTTGGGGCCCATAACCTGTAGGAGCGAGGATGGCTTGGTGATCATGGGCTCGCCTCCTATTCTGTCCCAACTACGCGCCACCTGCTTGAAAGCTTCTTCCTCATCAACTCCTTCATCGAAGGGTGATTTTACCCTCTTTCATTATCAAGGTGCACTATAGCTGCGTCTTGTATTAGCATTACTAAGTCTACTGTGAGAAGGGTCTATGAGAATCACGCGGCATTGGGATGGCAAATTGTCGCCTCTTATAAAGCTTTTCCTGCTCAGGATATCCTTCCTGCGCTATTGTAAAAGTTCTTTCCATCAATCTTACTGTCTGTGTGATATATATTAGAATGGTATTATACTTAGTATTATGCTACATTATGTCTTTTTTCCGAGCCCTCTTCAGTGAATGAGCTCTGCGAACTGGCCTCGCTGAGATAGCGAGCATTCAACTGGATCACAGTACTGCTCTGAGGGTGCGTCTGCATATCGTGTGACTTGGTGTCTGGACGTTGAAAATGGAGTTCTGATACCGCCTCGCCTGTCGTCTTCCTATCCTCCTCAGCGCGATGTTGAGCGAGTCGGATTATGATAAGATTAAATGCAATGCCGATTACGGGAATGTTCTGTACCAAAAATAGAATGGTGAGTAATGTGCGCATGGTGCTGGGAAGCCGAAAGGACGAACGATGTTAGATATCACCGCGATGGCAAAGTCATTCGGTGTCCACCAAACCACGAAGTGTGCAATACCCGCGACCAGGTAGAGTACGCCAGATTCAATTATGAGAAACGTCACGGATTTGATACTGCGCATTGAGTCCTTGGAAAAAGCATCCCTGGATAGTTGGTGCAACCGGCGTACGATCATGACTGCAAGAGGGGATGGGAAGAAATACACAGTTAGCCGGATAGTTTTGTAGCTGCTCATGGAGCGGATATTCTCACATGTGGCATAGACATTCAGTACAATTGTAGAAGCCCAGAATGGGATGAGAATAATACCCGGGCCTATGGACATATTGACAGGGAGCCAGAGCTTGAGGTCGCTCAACTGCACAATTTGGATGTAAGCTTGGAGCCCTGTTAGGGCAAAGCCGCCAATCCAGAGTAGGAGGGGGAACGCGATGATAGCTTTGGATTTGTTATATAATTTCCATAGACGGTACATCTACGTCACCGTAGAATTTAGTACGAATCGAATCATCATGTTTAAAGGGAACGGAGAGCGTACAAGGACAGAGTCAGCTAGTTGGCTTGTCAAGTTGGCGTCTGTACACTGTCAGTGCCGAGTTCGTACACAACTTGTAAGCCGGTCGTCGCATTTCAGAAAAAATAACAACCCACCAGCAGCATTTGTATAATTGGCAAGCTCTTATCCTGTGTAGCTCCCCCATCTCCCCCTATCGGAGCAACTCTACTAGAAATCGTGGCCTGCATCATCGACTTCCTCAACTCTAACGCTCTATTTGTTGTACACAATGCAAACAGCGTGCACGTCGCTGCGAAGATTGGCCACTGGATGGATTTTCGGTCGCGTAGCGTCCACCCCTCATTGGTGAAGAGGTGCCATCTAAGGCAGTGGAAGAACGTGGCGAGGTAGAGTCCGTAGAATAGTGCCATCACGAAGCCAATGGCAACGTCTTGTTCGGGTGTTGGTGCCATAGTGGACGGCAAGGGGGCTGACGTCGTTTGAAGCAATAGCTAAACGGTGATCGCTTATCAGCGCTTATGACGGATATACGAAGGGGCTATATCACAGAGGAGAAGAGACGGATGGATGGCATTGACAGTGGAGGACGTAGCCCTGTCTTAAGGCATCTTTAGTCTCAGATTTGGCCTCGGTGGGAACGCCCTGAGCGTTTCTGATATATTTGGGTGTGGGAGCAGGCCGTAGTTCGTAGTCACTTGGTCGCACACCTGTTCATCAAGTGCGTCTCAAGATTCAAAGTGTAGCTATTTCAGCTTAAGCTCATGGCCGTGTGACCACGCCGGGCGCACTAAATCTGTCCTTGCTGTACGAAAGTGGATGCAGGCGCTGGCGATTTGTTGCTGTTCGCTCTTAAGGTCCTAAGGCCGTGGAGCGCTCCAAGCTCGCTGGTGAGATCAATTGGGTATAAATGACGATTCGGCACAAAATAGACGCCCATTGCAATCGGTGAGATTGAGGCGAGTATGATCCCTTGTAGTCGTTCTTCCTTTTTCTTCCCTTCTATATTTTGAATCCATCAAAGTCCGTTGAGGCATTGCCTTATGTTGGATGTCTAGCTGTGGTCGAGTATAGTCGCATGTCTACTAGGTGAGGGTCGTTCATCGGCGACGTGCAACACAGCGAACAGTACTAAAATCAAAACCTACCTAAAAATACGATAGTTGAAACATGGAGGGATACGACAATATACACATAATTGCTTACGATGAGGTCCTGCTGATCAATTGGGTCTCTGGAGTCGTTCGATCTAATCTTTTTATGAAGCTCTATGCCCCATTGAGGTCCATATAGAAGCGCGAGCTCCATGCGAACCACGGTGAAGTAATAAATTATGCAAACATACGGTGTTCGTAGCTACACGTCAAGTTATCATGAAGACTGTGTTTTTTGCATAGTCGATTCCCGAATTGCTGTTATACACGATTCAATTCGCGCATCTACTACTGGATTTATAAGTCTCGCAGCCTTATTCTCCTTCAACGCATTCGTGATTATCAGCTAAAGGACAAGATCAGCCGCCGCAACTTACGTTATTTGCGGTTCGGAATTCGTACCATGCATTCAAGGCGTGAGTTGGGTTGCGGACGGGTAAGAGATAGGGTGTATGCAGCCTCGTGCGCTCGATGTACCGTGTCTTTGAATTACATATACGCCAGTGAAGTCGTTGGTGCACCACCCTTATAATGCCTTCATGTAAGAGCGGTTTCTGCAGGTCATCCAGATCGGCAGGTTGAAAGGGTTCAACATCGTCTGTCTGTCTGAATATTGAATGATTCTCCCGCTGCACCCCGCCGTGGTCTGCGTGCCGTTGCAGAATGTCAAAAACAATGGCGAAATAGAGCAGCAGAAGCGACGATGAATTCTTCCCATGACCCTGCTGTTCCTCGATCATATCTCTTACTTTAATGTGACAAAGCAGCAACAAAATTTTGGCCGCCTGCGTGAAACATATCTTCCACCAGGCTAATAAAGGTGCGCGGGGCTTTTATTTTGGAATTCGAAGGAAAAACCGCAGCTTGGAAGTACAAATATTGGAGAGTTTTTGCACAGCCACCAATCACCGGGGAGATGTGCTAGACAATGTGTAGCCAACTGGCGGTGGTGTTGGAAAAAATATGCATAAATTGAAGACTTTAAAAGCCCCCAAAAGCCGGTGGTGGCTATGCACGAGCTCTCAGGCTCTGTTATCGGCAGAGGTGTGGGATTGCTGAGCCAATGCTGAGCAGAGGAGAAATGCATTGTGATTCAAAATAAAACACTAGAAATCCCAAGGCTGCGGCTTACATACATCAGTTCCAGATTTTTCAAGAAGATAGAAGACTTAGAAATGCATATATGATCCCAATGTGCTGATATTTGGCTGATATGTTGTTGTTCGTCACCCCCGATGATGCCATCAATTGATCGATTTTGGCGGTCCCTTACTTCCTGCTAGTGTACGTACAATTGACGTAAGTAATAGCCGAGCCTTTTTTCCTGTGGGCCGTTTAAATATTATTACAGTCGTTTGCATAATTTTCTGCAGTTGTATTCTGCAAAACCTGTTTGTCAGTGTTGTCATTTTGATCATTATCGTGACGTGTCAGGACCTGGGCGGTTCACTGTGGGGAAATAGGCCATCAACACAACAAAGACAAACAGGTTTTGCAGAAATGCAACTGCAGAAAATTATGCAAACGACTGTAAAGCGCGCGGGCCATCAAATAGCCAAATCTTGCCGAATTATAGCAAGATTCCTTGTGTGTCGCCCGTACTAGCTATAAGAACGTACAAGTTACTCTTGAACGAGTGGCTGCTTGACCTCACGGTGAGGGCATGATATAGAAATACAGATGGTATGGATATGTTACAGTAAAAAGTTGGAAACTGAGTGATCAATGATAACTATAGTATAATACGCTTCAAAGTCCCGCCAGATCGTAAAGAAACTAGAACTACGGGAAGTATGAACCACCATCCGCTCGATAAATAGGAACCTGAATATCGTTGTCCAAACGTACATGTGAGTCATAGTCCGTTATTCTCACATTATCGCTCGCCCATTGGTGAATTAAGTCCCAATTCTTGCACTTGTGCACGATGTCGCCTCGGAACATGGTATCCTGCTCCTTTTCGCTCCACTGCCAAACAATGGTGTGAATGTCGGCGGCGCACATGAGCGATTGTCGGATTGAGTTGACACAATGTCTGATGTGTGCGTGGTTTCTGGTGTCCTCGATATTCATCTCAGGGTAGTAGGCGGGATGGAGCGCTTGGCGGATCATGTCCTGCAATGCCAATTAATGCGTATTCTCGCGCTTTAGAAGTGCGCACATACGAGGCAGTGGAGCTCATGGAAAACCTCTACTCCGACCATGTAGTAGCCGTCTGGGTCTCCAGGAATCTCCGCAGTTTTGTTCGGGAGTCTTTCCGCCATGGCTCTTGGAATGCGGCTCGTTCCGTCTGGGGAAAGAGTAATTAACACAGGGGTAAATCGAGTTTGGGAATACGAAAACGAAGTAATACACACTTGAGTAAAGCTCCTTCCACACTCGATCTACCTCTGGCGAGGGTTCACTCTGGAACGGACTACCCTTGGCGAAATCGTATGTCTTCAGCTCATATTTGACAGCGTCCTCAGCGGGGGCTTTGAGATATCAATTGTCACGGTCGAGTTGACGACGCATAAATTAGTGTACATACAATAGAGGTATAATGGGTCCTTGCACGCTGTCTGTGCGCCTTCGTGCTGAAGTAAGATTACAACAGCCTGCACGAGAACTATCGCCCAGAGCGCTGCATACGATAATCTCGAACGGCGCTTCTGCGGGAGGGGGTAGCGTTTTCCCGGAAATTCGTCCTCGTCAAGGAGTCCGATAGTCGTTTCGTTGGTTGAAGGAGCCATAGTGTGCTCGGGAAATGGTTTGCACAGTGAATATGTACAGCCTTCTCAACGCCCTAAATATACACAGCAGATACCAGCTAATTGATAACGGCATATGCGGAAGTATTAACGCGGGCTTGCTGAGGGCGGTGTGAGCATACCCCTCGCCAATTGGCAATGTAGTTCGTTAAGAGTCAAAAATGACATTGGTCTGGACACGATTCTCTCATACAATGTCAGAGAAAGGTCTTGACACCGTTTAGACGGAAATGAGTACGCTGAAATGGTCAAATAAGGCGTCTATACCACCCACCTAATCGGGATGGTCCAGGTTTGATCGGTGGCTTTACAAAGACAGTAGGGCTTGGCGACCGCTGGAGTCCTGCGGCTCCAGGTGACTACAAAGCTGAAGTCAAACTCGTGGCGCAGCATGAGCCGCAGCTGAAGCTTGTTAGTCTTACATGTCAAACCCCGATATATCGTGATTTCCTCAATCCTCGTGTATGCGAAGTCATGCTCGAGGTCATCCGAGAAGTGATCATGAAGCGGAAAAATACTTACACCGTATTCGACACACTATCGGCTTTTCTACAAGGCTCTGCACAATCAGTGGAGTAGAGGCTCACACTACGCTGAATAAAGAACATATCGTGAGGAAGAGGTATAGTAGTGCAGCTTTAAACGGCAATCTCCACACCTGCTGGCACATTTTTTGGAACTTCAACCCGCACAGTTGATTCCATAGGTGGGACTTCAACGTCAAGGCTGTCCTCCACTGGTAGGTACTTAGTGAGTCGAATGAGAATCAGATTGAACGCAATTTCAACAATTGGTGGGCGCTCCGCCCATCAGTTGGCGTCTGTCACTTGTCATCCAAAAAAAAAAAAAAGGCGATTCCCACATACGGCATCTACGGCACTTGCAAGCGAAAGTGATGGCAGATCATGGCAGTCTTGTGGCAGAAGGCAGAAGCACTCAGTGGTGCCTCATTGGGTGGCATTTGATGTACCAAACTCTGGGGATAATACATGAACACCAATTATATATATCATCAATGCATAGCTACGGTTCCACAAACAATCATCTTGCTCGTCAGACTTCTGTACGGCGTAGCGAATAGCTGAGAGAAGCTCGTTGGATGGTCAAAGTATCCCGGCCTTTCCGCGTTGGATCGGTGCGAGTGCGACTTCGAATATTGTTTCCAACTTCAAGAAGATCAACCGATTTTTCTGTTGAGACCGCTTGAAATTGCATGGCTGATACCAGCTCGCCTCGGTCCCTACGCTCTTCCTCCGCTCTGTGTTGCGCAAGCTGTATGAGGATAAGATTGAACGCTATGCCTATGATAGGTATATTCTGATAAAACAATGAGGGTTTCATCAATTGGAGGCAGGCAAGAGCTTGGACGAAGCGGGATACACACTATGTTTGACACCAGATTGATGGCAAAGTTATTGGGTGTCCACCATACCACAAAGTGTGCAATACCAGTCGTCAGGTAGAGACTTCCGGATTCAACGATGAGCGAGGCTGAAAATCTAATGGCTCGTCTGCAGTGGCCGAAAGTGCTTTCTTTGTCGAACCGCCATAATCTATATATTATCATGGCTTTTCAACAGGCCATTGGTTTATATCAGACAAGTTAGAGTTAATCATGGAGTGGTTAAGGACGCTTACAAGTAGCATACAGATTCAAAACAATGGTCGATGCCCAGAACGGTGTCAGGATAATCCCTGGCCCAATCGACATGTTCACTGGCAGCCACACATCCATCTTCGACACTTGTGCAATTTGCATGTAGGCTTGAAGCGCTGTGAGCACGAGGCCTCCGAGCCACAGTATGATTGGGAACACGACGACTCGGTAGGATTTGTTGTAGATACCCCACAGGCGAAAAATCTGGCGGTGTGTCAGTGCACGGTCCAGGAGTAAAAGGGCTCTATAGCATGGTATCGTAGACATACGAGGACAGAATCGGCTAACTGGCTTGTCAGATTAGCCGTAGTGCACTTCAAGAAAAATATATTAGAGCAAGACACAGTCCAGGAGACCAGAGCCAATCTCACAAGAACAACGTCAATCCAATCTGTTGTATGCGTTTGAGGGTGCGCCGGAGAGTGATACCACGTTGCCTGCTCCGTCCACCTCCTCAGCTGAAGCCCACGATCGAGAGTAGACATTATGAAAATGGCGAGTGTAATGAGGAAAATCGGCCATTGAACTGATTTGCGTCCGCGGAGCTCCCAGCCCTCGTCTGTGAATAAAAGCCAGCGCATGCAGTGCAAGAATGTGGCCAGGTAGAGACCATAGAACAAAGCCACTAAAAAAGCCACTGCGACAATCTGGTCTGGGGGTGGTATGGGTGACATGTCGAGTCCAGACAGTTCAGACGCTGCGTTACGGAAAGTGACGGAGATATGTCAGAACCTGAGGTAACCTATATATTGGGTGGAGCATGGGCGCTTCACGTTGCACTAGATGATCGGACATAAACAGTGAGCGGTGCCTGTCTCCGAGATGGACGTGCTTGACAAAGGGTATGAACGTCAAAAATGGGTCAAATTTATACTGTAGCATAGACAACTGCGCATGATTGACGTTTCTTCCCGATCATTTTGGGTTGATTGTGCAACCATTAGATGTGGAGTGTGTACATTACGGCCCTGAAAGGAACCCGTACGGTCAAGAGCACATAGATTTGAATAAGTCCCCCTCAGCTTCGTCAAACGGGTGCGAAGGTAAGGTCTCAAGGTGGCCGGGGTTGGTCGGATCCGGGCCGGTTCCATTCGCTTATGACAGATGGGCGCCTATTTTTATATGCGATTGCTGTTACGTTTACCTTCAATCGCTTATTGATTTATAGCTGATAATATTATTCCAGGTAACTCGAGATGCTCAATGGATGGACCTACACACATCAATTCTGTGAGGCTTGGAAGACGATAAACAGATGAGGAAACTGTCTAAACTAGGAATAAGCACAATCAAGACGTGTCATCAAGGGTGATTGACGTTCCCGTACTTGTCGGGATGAATGCGCTCATGGCTACCCAAGCTCTTCAGATGTACAGTTTGGTATAAAGCAGTACAGTGTAGTGTTTGTTCAATGACCAATGAGAGTGTTATGAGTAGGACCTAATGTATTTGTGACATTGCATTTCAACCATGAATGACTATCGCATGACCTGACCATGAGACGGACCCAGATTCCTCGCTATCTAAGCAAGCATGACTCTGTCAGCCATCACACATATTGTGAGCATAGCAAGGCGATTCTGCCAGGAAACCCGTACGGTATGAGGGGCCGAGCTGCAGGTGTGAGCCCGCCATGCTCACACCGCCAATGAAGTTCCAAGGCGTTGCTTATGAATAACGTCCACCACATATAGTGGGTCAAGGTGGATAAACAAAGTACATAGAATGGCGCGCCAATAAAAGATATGGAAATGATTTACTGGGAGTTGGGATGAGCGACATTATGGATGCGCGGTGGAGCTAAGGTGACAAATACTGTATGTTATACATCCGCCCCAAAACCGCTTTCTAGGGATACAGGGACATGTGAACATAATGTAATGATCGTTTTCAATGGGTGTTTGAACATAATTAGAATGATGAGCGACATCATCAGAGATGGCTTTGCCAAGATGTGCTATCGTGTCGATGCTGCCTGGCCAGATCTTGAAGGACGATAGGAAAGTTGACTTATCTACCATTTTCGAGTTGATTAAGTCCCCTTGCAGTCCAAGCATAGCTGCGGTAAATATGGGACGCATATGCACAAAGTCGTGAGGAATGTATGAATGGGGGATTGTACAGGAATATTGAAGTATTATAACACATGGTTACTATAAATATACATGTGCATCTGCAACACATACTCATGGCTCTACAAACGATCAACTGGCACGTCAGACCTCTGGACGGCGTAGCGAGTAGCTGATTGATGCCCGTTGGATGATAAATGTATCTTGAGCTGTCCGCGTGGCATTGGTGACGGTGGAACTTCTAACATTGTTATCAGCTTCAAGGATATTGATAGACTTTTCCGTTGAGACGCCTTGGAATTGCATGGCCGATACTGGTTCGCCTTGGTCTCGATGCTCTTCATCGGCTCTGTGCTGCGCAAGCCGTATGAGGATAAGATTGAACGCGATACCAATAACTGGTATATTCTGAGCGGACAAGGAGGGTTTGATTAGTTAGCGCTCACAGTCCAGAAAGACAACCTCAATGAAGCGAGATACGCACTATATTCGACACCACATTGATCGCAAAATTGTTGGGTGTCCACCATACGACGAAATGTGCGATCCCTGTCGTCAAGTAGAGGCTGCCAGACTCGATGATGAGCGAGGCTGCAAATCTTATGGCTCTTCTGGAACGACCAAATGTGGTTTCTTGGTCCAAACGCCACAACCTGTATATGATCATGGCTTTTGACCATCAGTTTCATCGAGTTTCCAGTTAGTGATCATCATATTCTTGTAAGGAATTCTTACAGGTGGCATAAATGTTAAGGACAATGGTTGAGGCCCAGAACGGTGTCAGGATAATCCCAGGCCCAATTGACATGTTTACAGGAAGCCACACGTCGAGCTTCGAAACTTGTCCGATTTGTAGGTAAGCTTGCAGCGCTGTGAGCACAAGGTTTCCGAACCATAGTACTACAGGGAATGCAATAACACGGTATGACTTGTTGTAGATATTCCAAAGGCGTGAAGTCTGGATAGCGGTCAGTGTGTTGCATCATGATGGTAGTAATGACCTCATCAACTTACTAGCACGGCGTCGGCCAGCTGGCTTGTAAGATTTCCAGTGGTGCACTACGCCGTATGAGACTAGGAGAAACGAGCATGGTAATGCAAATCGAGCCTTACAAGAACGACATCAGTCCAGTCTGCCGTGTGCACCTGAGAGTGTGTAGGCGAGTGGTACCACATCGATTGCTCTGTCCACCTTTTCAACTGGACTCCACGATCAAGGGTAGACATCGAAAATATGGCGAGTGTGAGGAAGAATTTTGTCCATGGGATCGATTTGCGTCCGCGAAGCTCCCAGCCATCGTCCGTGAACAAAAGCCAGCGCATGCAGTGGAAGAGTGTGGCGGGGTATAGTCCATAGAACAATGCGACCAAGAACGCTATTGCGACTATCTGGTCTGGGGGTGGTATCGGGGACATAGCAGGGGTTGTGTAGTAGACAACGAGGGTATGTCAAAATCAGACTGGGTACCCTATATGTGATGTGGAGTGGGGCGCTTTACGTTGCACTGGCTGATCGGACATAAACAGAAATGTACTGTTTCTGAGATGAACAAGCTTTTGCTATGGGTGTGAACGCCAAATGTGGCTCATATGATACCGTAACACAGACAACTTGCACATGATTGACGTTTATTCCCGATCGTTTTAGGTTGATTGTACTCTCATTGGATAGGATTGCGCTGTTCCCGAGTGTATTATAGCCCCGTAGAGACACCATACAGTCCAAGTATAGTCGAAAAGCTCTTCCTCAAAAGTTCCAAACCGGCGCAGGCGGAAATCACTACGGCGCCAACAGGTGCATACACAAGAAAAAGAGTGTTTCTAAAATGTTTAGCGTTCAAACTATGATGAATACTTGACATAAATATCCGCCCAAAATGGCCTCGGTGATACCTAATTAGGACAAACCAAAGCGTATCTCATGATCATGATCATTGAAAATGAATGTGAGTGATAATGATCCCATTTGACATTCCATCTATACGTCTGCAACGCAGACGGAAGTCTGGGATTGTTTTGCCCGAACATATATATAGACTTCCTGAGGGTTTGGTGACGACCAGGGGGCCTGCTTTATCATTGGATTTTTGGGATGGGTGTGGCTGTAGGATATTGTATACGAGCCAGAGGTTCTAGATTTTTTTTTTTTGAGATTCAGCAATGAGGACCAGGGAGCAACGGTCCGATCCGGGCCGGTTCAATTCGCTTAGAACAAATGGGCGCCTATTTTAGAACAACGTTCGCCTCCGATCGCTCATTGGTTTGTCGCTCATACATGTGTTCAAGGCGCCTCGGGGTACTTCCTGGATGGGACTACATGCATCAATGCTGTGAGACGTAGTGAAAGATGGAAGAGGAAGCGATCTAAACTCGGAACATACAATCAGACTGTGTTATCGGGGTGATTGACGTTCCGTACTTGTCGGGATGAAGATGCTCAAACCTAGTCAGGCCCTTCAGATGGACAGTGCGGTATGAAGCAGTGCGGTATAGTATTTCCCTTCGCTGACATTCAATGACCAATGAGAGGGCTATGAGTAAGATTTATGAGTGTATTTGTGGCATTGCATTTCAGTCAGGGACAGCTTTTTCAGGCAATGAGCAAGACCTAGGTGTTTCGCTATCTAAGCAAGCATGACTTTGTTAGATCATCTCGCATACCAAGGATCTGAGGTGCTGCGACGCAGCCTTGTGGGGCCATGTATTCCGCATCGCGGAATCGATATTGGTCATAATATTCCCGCTGGGCATGGTCATTGCGAAGCCGGAATGTCGTCTCGTGTCAATGTCATGCCGCCGGTATAGGAATCTGGGTTGTCGGAATACCTGTGCGATTAACATTTTCTGTTGCTTCTGATTCCGTAATCGCTTTGTGCCAACATTTCCCGGTGAAGCCTTGAAGGGCTCAATTGCCATTCTATCGTGTACAAACTGCGACAATACTTACACGACACGCCTCAGCAGTCGTGCTGAGCGTGCAAGCTTGCTCATGGCTAAGAGTACTGACGTCTCCGAGACGGAACACAGAGCACTCAATCCCGGACAGCATCTTGGATACTCAAAAATAGTTTCCCTAGAAGAGGACTCCTGAGGCCTTTGAGCGTATTGGCTAGGTGCCCTTCTGGCTCTATCATTGGCTCAGTGCTCGTGTGCCGTTGCAACTGCGTGTCTCATCGAAGTCTCAGTCACGCTTATGTTCTCAGGCATGCGGTGCCGATGACACGACGCAGTCTGTATGTTCTTGTTGTGACCATCTCATTAAGGCGCGACAAAGGATGCCTTAAGAGCTTCCCCGACAACCCCATCTCCCTATTCCTTTGTTACCCTCACATAGTATTCATCCATCCCCCACCGCCAGTCACACTCGACTGCACAACATTTCTCTCCTGCCCTGCGCAGAGCAGCGAGACCAACACATATCAAGTCCTCTGGTGAGCATATCTCCGCACGACGCCACTGATTTCGAGTCAGTGCACTCATACGGCCCATATCATCCACATTTCTAGACATCGCACACAACGCGAGCGGCCGCTATGCCCGGCCTTCTCAACGACTATGATTCACACCGCCGCGCCAACCCAGCAGCCGAACGGCGGCCCAGGGCGCCCAGCATCCAGTCGCAGCAGCGCGCCGCGCCGCACCTCACCCCGATGCCCACTGCCTATGGGCTCAACGAGCCTCAGTGGTCCGGCTACCGGGGTGATCCCCCACCCCTGGTCTTCTCGCGTTCTCCATATGCGCGCATCCCACTTCCGTCGATGCACACCAAGGCCGTGCTCAACCCCGTGCTCCTGCCCCCCAACCTCGAGCTCCCAGCCCTCAAGCCTGGTCACAATGTCTCAATCAAGTGGGATATCACCAAGCACCAGTCGTCTGCGAAGCTCGTCCCACAGCCGCACCAGTCGTCCCCGTATTGCGCTTTCATGAGGATGCCCGCGCTGAGCCCGGCAGACACTCCAAGCCTCACAATCCGCCTTCGCCCGTATGGAAGGCCCATCGTGCTCATGGCGCACTACCGTGCACCGGGGGCGGTCGTCCCTATCACCGTTGGAGATGTCTTGCGAGCCATCTATGAGGGTGCAAGGCGCGCCACAAGCGAGCGTACGATGCAAAGCGTGAACTTGGATCCTGGCCTTCTTTGGTCCGCTATCGCTGGTGTTGGCTTCCAGCCTGCGGATGATGCACTAGGAGACCCGTCGATGGGTGCGAAGGACGCACTCTGTATGAATGTGGCGCATGACTTAAATTTCCATGTGCACTGGTTCGGGTTGGTCCCCAGCAAGACAGAGGCGGATGTCTGGGTGCTGCAGACCGTTGAGACCCAACCAATCAAACACAACACCGATGTACGATGATTTCACGCATCCTCGGATGATCATCTCTGGCTTCCATCACTGTCATCGACATCAACATCACAGGCAACATAACCACTGACACCACTTGTTGGAACTCCCGTCAAGACGAGCTCGTAAGAACGAACACAGCGCAGCAGTATGCTGCTACTGTGCCGCAGAGCAACGAAGTCTACCGACCCCGAGTCCATCACCATCACCATGATTCATTCCCCGGAAACCCCATCATGCGCGAAGACATCGAAATCTCAATCAAAAGATCACCACGCACCACTTGATTTTAAAGGATTAAACACCATACCCCAGCCCCCACGCAAACGCGCTCTTCGAACGCGGTTCCCATCACCCCTTACCCCTTCACCAAACCACGAACACTGTCATCACCGTTGATCATATCCTCTGAACTTTGATGAGGCGGGGAAGGTAGTCGTACGACCATCTTGCCCACTTTCGTATTTATACCTTATCGGAAGAGACGATGTCGAGTAGATTACTCAGTAACACCCGAGCACGCCACGCCGTTTGTAACGGCTGTAGGCCCGTAGTTAACGCTGTAGCTCATGACTAAGAGCACAACGAATTTAAATGAATTAAATTGACTGTGATTCTGGACGTTGAACTCGCATATGACTCACCAGGACGTAGAGTCAGAGTCAGTGTGTGTCAACCACGACTGTCAGAGCATGAGTCATTCTTGAGGATGAACCGGGTACAGGCAAAGCGCAGGCCGAGGGGAATGAATCATGAGGTACTACTGGGGCGGGAAGAGCACGAGAAGAAAATAGCAGCTTCATGCGAACAGAGGGTGGTTGGATAAAGAGAGAAACTGACGACCAACATTGCCTTGATCGTAAATTGACAGGAATTAACATATGGAGATCGTTTTGATGCGCTGATGTGATCCATGGAATGGTAGGGATCTACACCCACGGTTCCTGTTGAACGAACTTGGACAAAAGGCCCACCCCACTTGACTCTGTTCTTCCTTGACTTTCATTCTCACTCTTTTCTTTCATATTTCTGCATTTTATAAGGACTCCAACAGTATCCCATGTCCCTAAACAACTGTGCCCCATACGTGGCGCTCTGAACCGCTCGGGCACCCATTTGATATTCAACCATCAGCCATCACGGGCGCCGCGCATTGGCCTTGTATTCCACATTTCACAATTCACACCGCGAGCTCGACAATGTTCGAATGCGATCAACGCCTAGAGCGGTAGCAATGACTTCTCGCCGACTTCAAGACCCTGGAGATGGTATGCGGGATGGATAGGCTTGGGGGTTCCTGATGATGTTGCTCGCATGGTATGGTCAAAAGTCATCTTTTGACACTAAAAAGACCTATTTGCTCACCGCGGCGTCGACTACTCTTCGATTGATAGTCAGTAGCGGTCTCGCGACCCGACAGTCTACAAATGCCCACCCAGACACCAACATCGACAGAGTTGCGAGAGCGAGCAGAACCGGACCGGACAAATACCGGACAAATACGACATAATAAGGAGACAAAGCTCGCTTAATGAAAGGGAAGGTCAATGGGCCTCCCTTTCATTCCCTTTCACTATCTCAATCGTCATTGAGCTCTTCCTATCTCCAGAAAGGTCCCCCATAACATTATTTAGTCGACCTTCGATGGCCGACCACAATAGGAAGGTTGCCAAACCGGCCAACTCTTTCATGCTCTTCCGCAGCGATTTCATGCGCAATAACATACCGACCGCGGAACAGAAAGATCAAGGAAACGTCTCTAAACTTGCGAAGGAGAAATGGGACTACCTTAAGAAGCACCAACCAGAGGAATACGAGTACTGGGTGCAAAAAGCCAAGCAGCTCGCCTTGGCCCATCGCGAGCAGAACCCCGACTACATCTACAAAGGGCCCGGGAGACGCGTCCTCGATAACCAGCCCTTTGGGATGGCTCTGAGCACTGAAAGCCCTTTAGCGTCGAGAAGTACCGGAAGCCAGAACTCTAGTAGTCCGCTGCAGCCTCCTCATTTCACTAAGTTGTACCAGCACCAGCAGCAGTACGCCCTTCTGATTGCTTATTGTGCTGCGTGATGCTGATTACGCCCTCAGATTGACATCACAATCCCTCGCCGCCGCCCCTGCAACACCATCATCTTCCACCGAGTCTCCAGATGACCTTCTCTTCGACGGAGCGGAGCTGGATATCGATATTGGGTCTTACGACTCGATTGTTACGATGCTTGAGTATGTGTGCTGTGCAGTTCACAATTTCCTATGACAATGGCTCATTCGCCCTAACAGCTTCCACGAACGTGGAATCAAGACACCGATGTCGAAGATTGAAAAGGACTTCTTCAAATAGTTCAGAGTTATGGCTCCTGCAACCTGCCTCACCATCTCTTCCATTCCCTCCTACCGCCGACCTGACTTTGACCCTTCTTTCGCCTTCGACTCATCAGCGCGGTTTGCGACCGCCTTACCCTTTGTACTTCTAGTGTAATGTGCCTACACATTTTTTCTCGAGGATTAGATTGTACTGTAATCTGTACACCTCTATCTATCTACGCGTCGTAATCTACTTTCTGCTGCGTTAGTGGCCCGCTGCAAGTAAATAGCCTTCGTGTCGAGGCGCGTCGCCTCAAACGCGAAACCATCACGTGCTGCTCGTCGATTAATTGTCGTGGGAACCATCCTTTCAAGGGGCCACTCAACGTGTCACGTCCCCAGCTCTGCTGAGCCTGCTCAAGACTTTCTTACAACAGATCTTGAACAGATCCCGACTCTAATGCAGTTTGAAAATCTTGATCGTCATATCACGAGGGTTATACATATTTTCCCCTCTCTTACAGCCATCTTCAGTACTATTAATAGCACTTCACACCCAACCAGCTCGATTTAACTTGGATTTGATGCAACGGTCAGCATACGATTGGCTTTCTTTCGTTGGTTGAAGCCAGCTTGGGAATCTTGGGTATACAAGATCGAAACTGATCACAGCTAAATTGCAGAGTAGCCAATGATCTGCTGAACTATTTTGAAGCCATTAGTTCCAACCTGTTTGATGATACTTTGTCAGACTCACTATACTGGAGTGATGATTCGAAATCATCATAACGCTTTCTTCTCTAACCCATCTTTTTCTTGATCCCCGCGCAAGCCAATTCCAGCAAGGAAGCACATCCGCATCGTCGCTCCAGCATAAACAAACCCAACACTTCCCCATACCATTGCATTCCACTCCCATACCCTCCAAAACACGCCACTTCCCACAGGCGCCATTGAATATAGATGCCCAAAGTCCGCTATAAGCAAACCTGCAAGGAGCCATCGCCAGGTACTCAAAGAATCTGTAGACTTCAAGACAAAGTGTTCGTTCCAGGCGAAGAGAAGATATAGGTTGGCTAGTTGAAGTAGGACCATTGATGTTTGGGTGCCGAGTGTGGCATGGGCTCCCGCATGCGATGGAGGGAAGGTGAGGTCTTGAATGTAGTCTGCGGGTAGGAAGAAGGCGTAGTATGCACCTAAAAGCGCTGAGATGGGCTCAATGTAGAGGAAGAAGAGTCGGTATGGCCAGAACGGAATACAAGCACTGGTCGTGGTCGTGGTCATGGTGAGAGATTGGGCTGCGGGGATATTTCTGGGCCTGCAATATTGAACGAACATGTAGTTAAAAATACCTCAGAGCTATCTTTAGAGTTAACGCGATCTACAGCTTTTCGAGGCGCGAGCATTGAGACACTCGCATCTATCAAGCGGCGTCGATAGCGGAATCATACAGCGCAAACGTATGAACCAGAGACAATGCAAGGGATGTTGATTGTGATGCAACGTGTAAAATAATTGTTGAACTCGCATTGTATATGGGCTCCGAGCCCTCACCATCCATCATCTCACCTTCTCGCCTGTAAGGGAGGTGATGAAGACGCGGCAAGGAGCGACCTGCTCTTCAATAATAGTGACGAGACTCCAGATGCAGTCCTCCAACCTTGGAAAGGACTGTTTCGAGCTGTGTATGCATTAGTGACGACACGGTGAAGAGGTTTGCCCAGTTTTCGAAGTCTGCCTGTCGGCCTGAAGTGACGCTTCATGAGCGGGAGCATCCGCATGTCTGACAGGTCTTCTTGAGTCCTCTCACCGATGAAAAGAAACGCTCCTGAGAGCGCTGCATAGATCTTCGCTTGGTTTTGTGGATGCATGTGGCCACTCAGAAAGCAACGTACAGCGCTCGAGTCTTGGGACAAGGACTTGGCCTGGGATGTCATGGCCTCCTCTTGCAAGCTGCCAGATATCATCAATGTGCAGCATGGAGATTTACCTAAATTCCAACAGGGCGTATAGAAAAAGCCATGTCACGACCGTGCCTGGCCGAGCATGCCGGGCACGGCCCCAAGAAAATCCTGAGTGACAACAATGTGAAGCAAAGGTATCAGTCGCTGATTGTAGGGGCGTATTAATCAGGAGAGTGGACTAACGCAGAGTGGGGCTCACCCTTTGTCCACTGCGAATCAGCATTGTAGAGGTCGTGAACCGCTTGAGGTACGGGAAGGTCACAGGGTCAAATGTCGACGACTAAGGTACGTCGGATCGGAAAGAGCTGGTGAAACCCAGGCGCTCCAAATTGGCGAACTGCGCCGGATATTTGCTGCATCATAACACAGCATAATACTATTGAGACCCAGCACCTCGCTCAGATCACCACCTCGCTCACTTTTCAAGTTGAGCACCTTCCACTCACTCTGAGGACACAAGATTAGGTTTATGGGCTCCTATAACTCTCACAAACGTAGCCATTGCTTTATTTCACCTCCCCAAGGCCGATTTGAGAAGAATACGAACTGGTGTTTCGTCACGCTTGCCGCTGGGCGGCAGTGCGGAATATGAATTATTTGATGGGCGTTTTGCACAGCCTGAGCCCGCACACCCAACGCGTTGTGTCATTAATTGAGAGGTCCATCTCGATGAACACTCGAAGGTATTTGACCCTTCGTGCCGTTTCACAAGCGATGGGACTCGGACTCCAGGTGATGGCATTATGAAGCAGCTTTGAGAATCTGTGTACACATGGATGAAAATGAAGCAGAGTTGTCTCTCAGTGCGCACTGATGAGGGCTATGTCTGTGAGGGTTCCGTAGCAATTGAGCAAGAAATGAGAGTGCTATTTGGAGAATACTCTGACATGCCATCAACAACTATTCCGCTGCAACTAAATCTCAAATAACTCCGGAACGAGCCCAATATTCTTTGACCACTCGATGCGATATTGGGTTACGGTTCCAACAGTATAAAATTCGTAGCGGTCAGAGATACATGGGAGGAGCTGTTTACGATATACTGTGCCACCTAGTCAAAATCGGCCGGCGCCTTATGTTCCGCAAACGACAGTAAACGCACGGTTTTCTGGTCTGTTTTTGGTTCGACAACGCAATTGTAGCCGTACCAGTGCTACAGAGAACCAACCTGAGCCCGAAATCGACTCCAATGTCGACTTTGTGCCTACTTCGCCTATACACATGCAGATTCAACAACCAATCGCGCAGTCAGACCCTCTGTCCCCTCATGGAACGCCTGCTATGCACCCTGTAATGCCTCCGCAACCTTTCACAATTCCTCCAATTCCGCGCGGTCCGCACCTTCAATTCCAAGCACCACTCTATCATCCTAACCAATATTTCCCCTATCCCTTTCCCACATACGGTTCCCCTCCTGGTTATTATTATACTTGCCGTATAATTCTGTCCAGCTTGCTGTTCATTTGCTTTGTATCAAGTCATATTTGTACCACTTGCCACTAACCTTGCTCAAACCTTGCTTTCTCGATGTGTGTTCAATCTTCTGTCGCTTTTTGGACACTTTATCTACCATAGACTACCACTTAATATCATTCAACTAGTGCTAACACAACTCAAACACAGCTGTATATAACTTTATAATTTTCCGAGACCGTGGCCTGCATGGAATCGAGCGATCACTGCGGCTTGATCGCGGCGAAAGTGAGCGATCAGCGGGGGTTGAAATACCATCACTTGTCACCTGTGACTGAGCGAGGTGGTGATCTGAGCGAGGTGCTGGGTCTCAATAGTACACCATACATACCACTATCTTCAGCACCGTACAGTGAACAATGTGCGTCACGCGTCACAGGCCGTGGACGATAGGTACAGTAAAGCATACAATAATGTGGCTGTGCATCGATCCATTTAAAAATAGCAATCGCCTTTCACCCGACTCTCATCATGATCTGTCACGCATTCATGACCCAGGTTCAGGAGTACTTGTATGCGATAATCTGCGCTCTGCTCATCAGCTAGTCCAAACATCCAACCGAATCGTGCATCATGACCGAACAAGTCTTGAATCCATCTCGTGGGGTACCCTCCGACGACGAGATTGCGCTCGTTCGACAAGTCTTTCGACACCCGCTTTCTAGACTTGAACAGATCGACAAATTACAGTCTGAGCTCCAGGAGGCCATTCAGAAGCTGGAGGACGAGAAGAGGACCCTCACAAATCACTTCGCGGTGTACCTCAATATTGTGTCGCCAATGTCCCGCTTGCCAGAAGACATCCTGCGGGACATCTTCATATTGTGCCTCCCCCACGAACGCCAGGCGACGATGAGCAACACAGAGGCGCCTATTTTGCTTACTCAAGTTACGAGCCGATGGAGAGAAGTCGCCGTTACGACCCCGAGACTGTGGGCGTCTATTCACATTGTTATCCCGTCAACCGCCCCTGCGTTTGACTCTGCGTATGATTCAGCCACTGGTGCTCGCATCTCGCTCATGGAAGTAGCGAAGATGCGTGCAGTGGCAGTAGCAGATTGGTTGGCGAAGTCAGGATCGTTGCCACTCGACATCTCTCTCTTTGAGCAGGATGTCTATCCGCGATCGGAATATGCTGCCTACATCGTGCCAATCCTGCTTCCTTTCGCTAAACGCTGGCAGAAGCTCAAACTCGATGTTCCAGCAAGCTCTGTTGAGGAAATCAAGGCGCTATTGCCAGCGGATACACCCATTCTCCAGAGCATAGATGTTCATCCCCACAGAGACGCACCTGTCTCTTCAACCAACTGGGGGAACGGCGCGCTTTTCGGCGCACCGAGTCTCAGAAATGTCTCTGTACTTGGAATACAAGGCATCAAAAGGCTCCCGATTAGGTGGAGCTCATTAACCAACCTCGTTATTGACGCCGAATGGTGGAACACACGTGAAACAGTGACGATGTCCGACCTTATTGTGCTGTTGGAGCAGTGCCAGCAGTTGAAATCGTGCAAGCTGAAAGTCAACACCGACGACGCCGTTACATTCCCCCCTGATTCAGACGGAAAGCCGAAGCGGGTCTATCTACCAACCTTAGAGTCACTGTACCTGCTCGAGGCGGGGCGTAATGCCACATACGGAACTTTGTTTGATGCACCCAACCTGAGGTCACTCGAGTATTATCACGCAAGCTCACGAACACAGAACGGCGAGCAAGTGCGCAAGTTCCTTAGCACACCTGGGATGCAGATCGAGGAGTTGTCGGTGGCACCAAGGGCATGCGGGGGGAGCATCGTTGATGACTGGCTCGCCCATTGTCAGGGCCTCAAGACTTTAAACATCAAACCCTTTGCGACAGGCGGCGCAATCGAACACACCGATGACAAGCCCACAGAAGTGAGCAATCTGCTCCTCTTAAAGCTCGCACCTCTTGCTGTTCCCAATCAGAGCGACCAAGAGGGCTGTTTATGTCCACAACTGGACACCCTGCATGTCACATCCAATGTCCACTTCTCCGAGGATGCTGTCATCGACTTTGTCAAACGCAAGATGAGTGGGCAGTACCCCCACCTCAGCAAGTTGAAGTCACTGCGAGTGGCTTTCACACATCCGCCACCTCGTGGTAATAGAGACTATATTAAGACAGCGCTAGCTGACGTCGCGACACCTGAATCCGGTTTAAAGCTCGAGATTGAATATCCACCACCGATGTATCGCGGACCATTCTCGTCGTTTGACGGTATTCCGAAACGGGATAGAGAGCACCCTTATTATCAGCACATTTGGTCCTAGCGTCGGTCGGCATTGCAAAGAGAATGTTCATACTAGACGTTCACATTTTGTACTGTCCGATCCTCAATCATGTAACTCACAGAATACACATTTTGTACCATATGTGTCGAGTGGCATCTTGCTTCCAATGTTCAAGTATATACATAATGCACTATTCTGTCATTGTTATTAACATAATGCACGGTGTAGGAATCCTTCATTATTGGAAGCATTCGGGGCCATTGCCAAGAGTTCACCCCACTTGCAGCGCCCAGTTGTTGCCTTTCTACTTCGATATCCACAAAGTGTAGGTTCCCCATGATCGTCTAGCTCCATACACGAAAGTCATCTAATTGCCTCAGAATACACCATAATGCCCACCGCCGACGGAGTAATCGCATGCAATTCTGAAACGCGCAAATTCACGGCGACCTTTATGATAGACGGCGCCATTTACATGCTCTCTGGGACCTTCGCCTCGACCCTCCCGCCATTCCGCACTAACAAGGCGACAATCATGTACGACGAGGTCTCCCAGCTGACGAGCGCAGTGAGGGCGTTCACAGGACAGATAGGGTTTTCTTCAATGGAGATCAAACTCGATAACGGGGTCATCGTGTCTGGAATTTTCGGAGCACCGGTGGAGAGAGGGTGTCTTATAACGGGATGGGCGTCGTGGATTCTCTCATGGAAGTGATACACAGCGGGGGCAGCATGGAAGGGGGATACAACAACATATATAAACCCAGCGTTTCCAGGGTATGAGATACCTGAGGAATGTAAGCTGAACAAAATAAAGATATGCATAGATACAACCGATGATGGAACGCAACGAAAATCTCATAGGGGCGAGGTCGTTCTTTCAAAAAATCACAGAACCTTCAGACCAGGTCGACGAATCTGAGGTAATCCCGCAAAATGCCATCCTTAACTGTTCGCGAAATTCGTGAGAGGGCATTGAAGTGACAATTAGAGATAGTGCTCACCAGCGCTAACTGTGGCCGCGGTCGCTTCAGTGTCCTAGCATGATGAATTTGTTTAGCAAAATTGGACAAATGTTGAGGAAATTACGCACAATGACACTGGTTGGATAAATGTAACAAGGACGAGTCATAGGCGAATGGTCCTTAGAAGAAATCCTGAATTTCTCTCTCAAATCTAGTGTAAATCTGTTCAGAACCCGAGGTAGAAACCAAGGTGCGAAAATGGTGCACACACATTTTACAACAGTACCCAGATCATTCGACCGGCCAGCGAAGCTTGGCAAGTACCTCTCAACCCTCGCTCCTGCTTTGAGTTTCTTCCTCAGTAAATCGCATTTGTTGAGGAAAAGAATCAAGGAGGCATTGGACAACAGCCTCGAAGAGCAGATTTGCCGCCAGAGTATGAATGAGTCTTCAAGTCTGTTCACACTGGAGTCTTCAGCTAGCCGCTCGTCAAAACAGGAGATGGCTTTGAATGGTTAGACGTCAGTAATCGGATGCAAAGCGGGCGGCGGACCAAGTACATACGAGCGACTTCATATGCGAGAGGATTGTGGTCAGCGTTCATGTGGCCTTGATAAGCGCTAAATGATACATACGGAATATAATAGCCTGTACGTCATCAAAGTAAGGTACCCATGCTTGTCGCTGCGGTTAAATGTGTGTTGAGGACCGAGGTGCCTGACCATTAAAACAGATAAAATGCGGACTCACCATGGTCCGAGAACCTCCCACATCATAAATAAGCCAGTCTCTTCCCTGATTCACGCCTACATTCCCCGACGAACCATCAACATTTATTCTGTACTCCTGGACACCGACAGTCCGAAGTCTGGATCTGATGACATCGTTATCCGTCGGAGTGTACGTCCTTTGCACGATGCGGCCCAAGTCATTGAGGAAGCTGTTAGGTTCAAGCAAAGATTCAAGCAGCAGTGAGCTAAATAAGGGTGAAGGTAAACCAACAATACGGACGCTGGAACCATTTCTTGCAGCCGTACGTGCCTCTTCTTCAAAATTACTTTTGACTCCTCGTCGTTCCAAATTGCTAGTATGTCGTCAAGACTTCCCAGCAGCACTTCTGTTGGTGTGTCAGTTTGAGCTCTTGAGGCCTCTTCGGCGCTCGCCAGAGCTTCCTGTAGGCGACGAACGCAAAACTCTGTCCGCCCTCCACTACGGCTTTGTCGTCCTTCTCCAGTTGATTTCGAAGCATCGCCTTCAAATTCCTCGTACGCGCCTTCGCCTAAGCGTATCTGAAGCTCGTGGAAGGCGCGCTTTAGAGCAGGGAGGCGAGTCTTGAGACGCGCATGTTTTTCTAGTAAGGAGGACGAGACTAAGACGCTAGATGGGTCGTCGTGGGTATTGGACTCAGTCATAGCAGGACTGTTGGGCCTTCTTTCATCAGGAGTGTCTGGGCGCAGAACAGGATCACCGTCCAGCTCGGCCTGAAGGGCCTTAATGATGGTTATAACAGATCGGATAATATTCAGGTGAATGACCGCTCGCCATGACGCTCGCTCGGCGTCCCAGGAGTCTCTTGCAAACATCAGACGGAAATCTAGTGAAAATAATCATTATTTCTCTCCGAACAGGTCTGTATATTCGAAAGACCTACTTTTGAGAGTTGTGCTCTTGCCACTCTCTGCCTGACCCAAGAGAAGGATCTTAACAGCACTTTTCTTCATCTGCGTGCGCTCCTTCCTCAGTTGGGCATTGATGGCTTCACTGACTGCCTTCGCATCGGCTTCGCGCCTGAGTCGCTCTCTTCGGTCTGTGACTGTCTCGTTCGCTGGCGGCTTGAGAAATTGGTCGAAGGGGTCGTCCGAAGCTCCTGATGTAGACTGCATTATGAGTGCGCAGTTCAAAGGAAACTGCAAGACCAAGAATGAAAGGGGGGATGTTTCGAGAGAAAGCAACGAAGAAGCTAGCCGATCCCTTGACACATCCTAACCATGGTATGCACCTAGAGCACCGATGGTTCTGTCGAGAAGGTGTCATTGACCGGTCGGCGGTGCCGGGGCGGCCATAACAGTAGTTTCCGATTTGTTTGTTTTGATCACAGCCGGATCACCACCATCAATTGACAAACATATGTGCATCAGGACCTTCGGCAACCGCCAGAGCAAAGTGTGCAACTGCTGAATAGGAGAGGCTTCAAGCCGCAAGTTGTCCAAAATACCATCCTGGACTCAAACACCTTGCATAGAAAAAATGAAATTCTGTCTGTATCTGATCTGGAGCCTGAATTCGGCGCATAAGAAAGGATCGCTTGAGGATCGCCGTCCTTCGTCCCCACGCTCATGAAACCGACCAGTCGTCATGGAGCGAGTCGAGAGGTTAGGTAAGGTAGAAATACATTCATCTGTCACGGCAGCTGCAGTCGCAACCTGGCGTGAGTAGTTTCTACGACAGCGTCTCAGTGCATGTCGTTGTTCTTTTTTTTTGCTCAGTCATTTTCTCACACTCAGTTTCCAACCTGTTGGATCCAGTGCATCGAGCTCACCGAAAATGAACACCAACTGATAAGAATGTCGTTATATGCGATACCCCAAGCATCTCAGCGGAGAAAGAAAATGGATTCATACACAGGCTGATTTGCTGGGATTCAAACCGCTTTCCCTCTATTGGTCCGTGGCGTAGCCGACATGTTCCTCCCGTGTTTCTCACGGCCTGGCATAGTTTAGCGCCCATAGATTTGCTCAAACAGAGTTTGACTTGGACTATTCTGAAATTGAATCATGTAGACCCTGAAAAAGGCCTCCCTATGGAAGAAGCATCCCCCTTACACAAAACACGTTCGGTATTGGCGATTCCGAATTTCCAGGACAAGGATATCTGGACATCTGACACCAGATAACGGCTTTGCCTCAAGGTTGATAGCAGAACACTGCAACAAACATTATCGCTCAGCTTTGGACTATAAATTGTCGAATTGAAATAAAATCAAATTTAATTTACACTACTTCCGCTTCTAACACCAGTCCTAATGCTTGGGCCACCGAGGTCATCCCAATTGGAGTTATGATTCTGCGTTGTCCATCACCATTAGATTTGCATTCTCGCACGTCTCTCATATGTTTGAGAGGTTTATTGAGAAGACAGTGCCTATTTGCCACTGACTCATACTTCGACAGTATGAGTGTTCGGGGTAGAATATACGCACTACTACATAGAGTCATAAGACCCAAGAGCATGCATCTGCGTTAATGTATTTCCTGTTGTAATATTCAATTACTTACGAACGATTTCATTCTCTTACCGTTAGCTTACCATTCTTATTTTACCCACGGAGCCAATTTATTCATCTTAGGTACTGTACCGAGTCTCTGAGCCGTAGGTACATAACGAGCGCCTCCCACACAATGGTATCGCGCACGCGTTTTTTTTCCTCGTCGTCGCGGCTGTCCAGGACCCAAATCAACATTTCCGGTACATGGGGTTGGTCAAAGTGCCGCTGATTAAGCACACAGATAAAATGCCTCTCAAATATCCAGCCAAGATTCATAATCCCGCCTTCGTACATAGCAACCTCGATTTCTACCACTACTCGACCTATTCCATCTTAGCAGAGCGTGGACTCCTTGCCCTCTGATGGGCGTGACATGGAAAGTGACCTTTCTGGATCTCTGGGCCGCCTGAGGCATACTTTTCCGCACCATAGCGAGATCAGTCACTGCGGCGGATTCTGGTCGGCTTCGGAAACTAGAGGAACCGACCTTGATTTAAATCTTCCTGAAGACCTCACATCCAGCTTGACGAGTGCTACTACTGCTTCCATCGGGCCTCAGCTAGGCCAAGCTTCTCCGCGCCAGGAAGGGTACTAGGTCAGACACGAGGTGCCTCGCTTCAAGACCTGGAGGCCGATTCAATGTGATTGATCAGGCTGAATCCTTCGACCATGACCACCTTGATGGTCTAGCCGAAACCCCTCTTCTGTGTATGGAATCGGCGACGCCGCCACACACCTCCAATTTCTGGGAAGAGGGGACCGACTCCCCTCCTGCATACACGAGCACAGCGAAACCATTACAGATTTCCGCATCACTCATTAAGGAGAGGCGGGACAATGTCAGGCCCAACCTTGGCCGTATTGAGTCACATTTTCCCGTTCCAGCATATCAAGTCCTCTCGGACCATGCAATCATTGCGGACTTGATTTGCAGTCGCTTTTTCCTGATTCAAATATTTCAATTGGCGAGCATACAACAGCGAATATTATCAGCCATGGGTTGGGTCAGACCACCATCAGCTTTAGCACTACGAGAATTGAGAAGGCCTCTTTGCCGGTCGATTTGGCGAATGGGCTTGCCAATAACGCGAATGAACTCGCTCGCATGGTGAATCGATCTGGCCAGCCTACCACCTCATCTGACGAAATCTATGACGAAGGACCCTACATGTCCTGTATGCGCTCTACTTCGCCTGGCATTCTCAACCACATTGGTGACAATAACTTTGACACAGATTCTGGTGAAACACGGCCAGACATCGGTTATGACTCGATAGGTACTCTCAACACCAATGAGGACCACTTCATTTAAGGGACATCCGGTTTCTACTATTATCCGTAATAGCTGGCTCAATATTGATTACCTTGCTTCTGCAAGGTCCTTTGCAACATCGATATTTAGCACATCGCGTGATTTTATTGCTGAGGCAAGCCACTTAACTTGGATGTCCTCGTAAGTGCTAAGAGACTATAATGTAGTGGTATTTGACCCAGTCGTACTGCATGCTTGCTTTAATGATTGTATTCGTTTTTCATACCTCTTCCTGTGAAATAGGTGCGCTTTAACGTGCGCTCTGAGGTATATATTTCGGTAGCGTAATGTCTATTTAGTCTGCAGAAGCAAGATTCCCATTGGCGGCGTCGGCCCCGTGTTAATGCTTTTGAATATATTTTACTGCCGTTTTCATAATTACCTTCGGTCCCATCGGTCATGAAAAATGTATTTGCTAATGATAGGAGCAAACGACTATATATACACAAATTGAGAAGATGATTCCGTTCGCGTTGTTAAACTCTTCTGAATGATATTAATCTCTGAACTTGTGGGCAGTAAGGGTTGCTCTAGGCTAGCTCATCCAACGCAGGTCAACGTGCGCTAATGCGGCTCTTTACTCCCACAGTCTCGTGAGACTCGGGTAGCATACCAAACTCAACAACCTCCACCCATAAAAATCAAGGACTCATTAATACTTGTATTTCAAACGACACTTGAACTAGCCATCCTAGTTGGAACACCATCACTAGGCACCGGAGGCCGCGGCATTATTCTTGAGCTAATGTGCTGCATTGTAACCAAAGTGGATCTCATACACGTCTTCGCCAGATAAGGTACCCGTGTACCTGCATCCTCTCAGTCGCGAAGCGCAGAAGTACGTCAGAGTAGGCTTGACTTAGAGGCGACTCTTAGATTAAGAATCCGGTACTGAGAGTTCCGCGCCGCACATTCGCCTTCATGGTTTGATTGTACGCATGAGGACACCCCGTATTCTGCGGGCTTGTGACTTAAAGAGGCACCATGTCGGACGATAGTAAGGATATTACTGATTATGACAACTGCGCCGCTGTGACATTGGTGCTCACATGTGGACTCATTCAGAGTGGTGCGTTTCTAGACGTATAGTCTAATTGTGACGTGCTACACTATGGCGCACTAACTTATAACTAGCAGCCAAATGAAGAACATCCGTCTCTGTCAAGAACATCCATACATACCATTGGTTACTCACAAATATCTCCGAACAGATGTTATTCTTATTGTTGCCATCGCATCATGGTAAGCATGTTGCGCATAGCCAGTATGCAATATGTGTCAGATGAGATATGCATCTTGAATCTTATGACTTGCAACAGAGGCGCCTGGGAGCTGCGTCAATGTCTGCTATTGAGAGATGGCTAACATTCGCATATGACGATGACCCGAGGGGCCATCACCTCAACGCCATACGTACCGCAACGAGAAGCTCCATTCCAACTCGTTGACACAGATCACGCCTCTGCAGAGCATATATCTATGTACTTCATGATGGTCATCTAATAAAGTCTCATAGGTGTACGTGTCAGTGGTCTGTGACTCAGCCATCGTTTCGTTTTCATTTTCCAATACGACTCCGAGTCGTGCAAGTGGCACTCATAAAGATATTGTGACCTCTACATTTCCTTCATATAAATCAGTCGGAGTGATGTACTAAGGCTAACCTCATGTCGATGTGATGCCTCTGCCTACTATCATGTCATTTCCGGACCATAAACTCCAATAGAACAAGCTCATGATTGACTATGCACCGGTACCATTCATTCCTTTATCTACGAGTTTACAGGTGCTCCAAAAATAGCAGGCATCCGAACGGAGCACTACTCTTCGATGTTTAGACCGAATTACGGGCGCAGGGTGTGACTAATCATAAGAACTGCGGAGGTTCTGGAGGGAAACGATCATCCATCACATAGAGCTCCAGAGACAGTATGATATACGTATTTGCATCGTCTTTTCTAGTGATATCACTGATACGTCCGTGATGCAAAAGGTGCATAAGCATCATGCACCCAGTTGATTTGATGCCTTTCCCACGGTGCTTTCTCTGCTTTGAGTCCTTGTTGACGACAGTGATGGGAGGTTCAAATGCCAGTGTTGGACATTTGAAATCAAAGTAAATAAGTTCTTTACAAAATGTGTAACAATAACGCTCGAGGGACAAATCCCCCTTGTACAACTATCATCTCGCGGAGTTGTGGGTGCTCGTGTCGCACTCGGTGGTTATAGTCGGCTACTATCTTTGTCCACTGTGGTGCACACAATGAGCAGATGTAGATGTTGCAACAAATTGAAATATATGGTAGAGAAAACGTGCTGCCCAATGGGAACACATACATAGATGCCGAGTAACCTCTGTACATGATCCATGACAAGCTTTTCGGTAGCCACCGCTATCCGGCCTGGCTCTGCCGGCGTTACAATTGGAGAGGCGAAGGATGCATATGTCTGATCATCTTAGGTCTTTTGCTGATAGGATAGTCCGGCATTCTGCACTGACATCAAAGTGTCAGAATAGGCTTGGTGGTTCCCGAGTAACGTAACGTAGACGGTCTCGGAGCTTCTACCGTCTGTTCGACTCTCAAACTAGCGCATGACGTCTTCCTTGTACTTGTACCTCATGTGAACGAGCGGCGGAGGACGTCAGAAACCCGACAGAGGAGAGAATAAGGTAGCGCAGGTCCAAATTGAGAAGGTCGGCGACGGTATTGCAATTTCCGAGCTCCGGCTCTAGTCTGGAGACTACGTATCCGCTTCCATTTGCTGCGCAACATAGACTCTGAAGCCATATTGGTCTGCATCTCTTATCTCTCCCTTTGACTGATGCCTCAGTCTGGAGATCCAGACAGCTCACAGGTTGAGTACTACAAGATGAGCGTCATACATTATACTAACGTGCCATAGTATGATATCATGATTATTCACCTTCACAGCTCCTGTGACGATCACACATGCGAATCGCCCCAACTCCCCTGCACTCGTGCTTATGATCGTCGCCGGTTAAACTAGGCAGCATCTGGAACAAGCGCAGGTTTCTGTAAGTTTTATTCGTTTCCCTACTTCTCTCATTTTCGGATGTTTCGAGGACGGAAAGCTTATGTATAACATGCTGGGCGCTGCAATCATCATGTCCTCGGAAATAGTGGCGTTTGCATTTGAAATGCGTGTTTGGATTGGAAAGGCGGAGATTGAAAGTTGAAAGTCAATAGAAGGTGAGGAAGGTGCTCAACAAGGTTAGAGAGATCGTGAACAATGATCCGCTGATAAAGAATGGATGAGATGCTTGTACGTTTTTTCTATGTGGTTTGTTCTTTTGTCACAGTGTGAGCGTACACAAGTATGCATATGTATAGAATATCCTGATCGGGGGGATATGAAAGTGGCACAAGCTGCAAGTGAGTCCAAAGCATAGTATCGATAGAGGATAACGACCCAGACTCAGCCGCAGCCAGTAATAAACCACAAACACACACACACGCTCAGTAAAGATATCCTGCGGGCAGAGTGGAGAATAATGACCGACGAATGCGCTCGTCTCGTCTCATGCAGACTCTCTATTAGATACATGGAAACATTTGAGGACATTGGCACTATCCTTCAATTTGCGGTTCGAGTCTGGAGGGGACAGAAGTTTTGCAAGTCAGTACCAGTGGCCACAATTTTTGGATTGAGAGAACAGCAACATAGGTAACGCCTTCATCCATCACAGATTCAGTAGCAATAAACAGACACTAGATCATTCGTAAGTACGCCTCGCGGGTGCTCCGGGCGACGTATGTGCGCATGCGCACCGTGACGATCATGTCTTGGGGCGGTTCTAACTTCTAACTTCTGATACAGAAGCCTGGGAAGGCGCGGATATCAATGTCAAGGTCAGCTTTAGCTCCAGAATTAATTGAATTGGGTCGAGTTGGATAGTCGTGAGGGATGGCGTGAGGGGCATGTGGTTCGCATTCTGCACCCTCAAGGCTAAGAGTATCCTTGGTTAGGCTGGAAGATGCGATGTTGTGCGCACCGTGTTAGTTCGTGTGGCTCTGGTACACGATACGCTTTCCTATCACCGACATGGGGTTTCTGAATGAGGAGGGATATTCAGAAAGAGTACGAACAGAACGAGTGTGTTCTGTACACACGTAGATGCATGCGCGGCTGAGCATGATCAGTAGTCCTCGGAACAGAGGCCAATCACCGACAGAAGGGGGAATTGGAAGGTTTAAACAAGAATCCGTGTCGTGAGTCTGGGAGAGGGCTTGAAATATGGCAGAAGGAAGGTCTCGCGGAAGGTCCAATAACGCAACGTTCAACCTTTAATGGAAGACATATGCTCATATGTGCAATGTGCATCGACGTGCGCTAATGTGTCGTCGATAAGGATGCAACACGACAGTGTGGCGCCTCAGTCACTCTCCGTCGGCCAAGGAGTATCTCCGAGGACACCTTTTGTAGTTCCTCGAGATGGTTCGAGTCAATTAAGTGGCTTCTGTGTGTCGCACCCACTAGGGTGTGTCCTTCCGTCAATCATACCGATTACATGTCTGCCAGTATACGTAGTAGCTCCATTCCTGGAGCTACATGAGAGCCCAAGGTGGAGGCAGAAAAGAGATTTCCTAAACCGAGATTTAATTGGATATCGAGTTGTCCCCAATATGACTGTGACACTCTGATGAGCAGGAAGAAGTAGAAGTAGTATGGCATTAGTTTCAACCTTCTGTCTCTCTCCGCTGTCCAAGGAGCAATCTGAGGGAATCCTGCCTGTAAAAAAGCGTGAGCCAATTAGATGAATAATGTGCGTCGCAACGATATAAAGGTGTCCTGCTGTCCATCATATGCGACAACATGTCGGCCATATATGCAGTTTCAAGTTTGAATTCATAAAGTCTGTCGGGTTTCGAACAGCGAAATGCTCAAAATCCCATACAATTACACGTGTAAATCGGGCCGACACAGGTTTTGACTGTCATGCGACGTGTACGGGGGCGCTATGCACTCCTCCCGTGGAGACTGATGCGCCCGACCACAGATCGGCGGCAACGCGCCACCCGTTTAGGGGCAGCGTGACGGACAAACAATGTGACATGCTCCTGCTATTTCCGTGAATTCTCCGTTTTATCGCGGAGCTTGAATAGTGTGACACAGGCTTGAAACGGAAATATCCCAACTTGTCTCCGCGCCATCATCGTCCTGATGGGCTTCTTTCATTTATCTGTCAGTTGTGTGTGCGTGTGTCTTCTGAATCTCGGGCTGGCTGGCAGCTCGATCTAAGTTTGTCGAGTGTCAATTACTTTTCTTGTTCTATTCCCGGCAACTAGTTCTTCTGTCGCTCTGACTCTCACTCGCTGTGCCCGATCCGAACTAGGAACCTGTCCTCCGTCTTGGAGGTCCCTGCTGGCTCACTGTCTGTCAGGCAAACGCAATGCATTTCTCGGTGGGTAAAGTAATGTAATAAATCTCGTTTCTTTCTTATTCCGTCTTCCTCATTCCCTATTCTGACTTTTCTATTCTTTTCTTAGTCGATGTATGACTGGCCTGATTTGTATCTGCGATCTCTTCCCTCTTTCATTTCCTGTCGTGCTAAGTGTAGCTATCCTCGTAAGCTCCGAGTACCCTTTCTTATAACCGCATCAGTTGACTGATTGTATTCTTCTTCCCGTCCTCTTTTCTGTTTCATCTTCCTCTTCAGTCTTCTGTTGCGCTCTGGCTATTTCGCTCGATCTCAGCGCCTTCTCTTGTTCTGGTCACCGTTCACGACACGACACGACACCGACATACACCTGCACCCCATAGAAGTCGGTCTCCAATAAACCATCTTTGCATCTCCGTTGCCGACATCCCCAACACCGACATCGTCATCGATACACTCAGCCATGCATGTTCCCGTCGCTACCTCTGTTACTCCTGACATCATCACCAACACAACCACCTCAACGTCGGCGGTATCACCAGCACCAGCAGGACCACAGACGCTGTCTTCGTCAACGCCATCTCCGAGGGCCACTACCACTACCGCCAGCATCGATGTGCCGCAATCACCTCCAGCAGAACCCACACCAACGTCAACATCAGTCCTAGTCACACCCACAAGAAAAACGACCCGCCTCGCAGCTGCAGCTGCGACTGCGGCTATCCGATCTACGAGTAACAACTCGACGACACCTGGGCGGAGTGGTGGGAAGAGAGGTGGAAGAGCGACGAGGATCGTTGAGTCCGAGGACGAGAATGAGCAGGAGGATAAGGAGGAGGAGGAGCGTGATGAGGAGCAAACGGCGGAGAAGCGGAAGGAAGACGCCAAGTCCGGCCCGACGCCCTCTCAGGAGGCTGAGAACACCCAGGACGAGCGGGACGACGGCGCTGATATTGATGCCGACGCTGATGCCGACGCGGAGGCTGATGCAGAGGTTGAGGTCGAGGGGGAAGCTGTTGTAGGCGCCGAGCCGCAAATTGATCCGGCTCCGCGCAAAGAAGCGGCAGATCCAGAGGCAGAACAGGAGCGTCAACGAGGTGGTGCTTCGTCGAACGACACCGAGAAATCGAACATCAACGGTCTTGAGGACGAACAAGATGACTCCAAGGAGGATGAGAGCGAGTATCAGACTGGCCGCGTTACATGCGAAGCGTGCGGGCTTTCTGTCTCCTTCCGCGAAGACGAGGAGAAAGTGGACTCCAAATTTACGGTGCGCCATTGGCAGGCGCATCAGCGCGAGTGGTAGGTCTTTTGCATTCGCCATCTGTTATCTATCACAATATTCGTTCTAATTTGCGCTTTTTATTCTATTTTTCCAGTCAAGCAGCGTCTGAGAAGTCGCCTCGTCTCCCTCCAGTTCACTCAAATTCTCATCAACAAGATCGACAACAAATTTCAGGCCACTCTCAACATGCCAGTCCAATATTCGGACCGGCTACGAGCACAAGGAGACAGCGCGCACTTTCATCTGCCGCGCACGGACATGGCAACGCTCACAATATGTCGCCGCGCGAGCGTGATAGAGATAGGGGCATGGATGAAAACCTTCGCTACCCTCTTTCCCCTTCGGCGCGGGGGCAAGGACAAGGGCATCAGCAAGAGCGCGAACGAGGGCACCATCCACATCATGCTCACCCACAGGGGCATGAACGCGAACGTGAGCGCGGGCATCGAGATCCGCACGAGCGGGGTCATGGACCCGCACACGAGCAGGTCATGAGCTCCCTTCGCCCACCACCGCCGGCTCCTGGTCCTCCTTCAGGTGCTAGAGCTATACCGTCGTCATCGTCATCGGGCGCGCCTATCTCATTGACCTTTGCATCGACACCCCCATCCGCGCAAACCATGGCCCAATCCCTCACAGCTCCTCATCTCGCCTACCCACCCACTTCATCCCTAGTGCTGACCTCCGTCTCCTCCACCTCCGCGCCCGCGCACCCCAAGCGCCGGCGGCAGAAACGCACCGAGGACGAGCGCATAGCGTACCTGAAGCATGATCCCTATGTGGCCCAGTTCGAGGCATATCGCGTGCTGTGCGCGAGCTGTGGCAAGTGGATACGGTTGAGGCCGAATAGTACGTATTGTAGTATCCCATGGGATGCGCATCGGAAGAGTTGTTTGGCGAAGAAGGTGTCAGTACTTTTATTTTATTTTTCTTTCCGTTCTCTTTTTTCCCTGTTGCTCATGGAAATATGGAACATATAGCAATGCATCCACCAAGAACACGCTCGCCCTGGATGACCGGAACCATCTCTTCCGCACCGATCCTCATGTGCGCAAGTGGGATCCGGAGAGGATTCTGTGCGACCTGTGCGACAGGTGGCTCACGGTTCCCCCAGAGGACCATGCGGCCGCAGTGGATCTGTGGCTCGCGCATCGGGGGCGGTGTGAGAGCGGGATCAATGGAGGCGCTGGTCCTGTACAGACAAGCCCACATAGCCAGAACGCGGCCTCTAGAAGAGGTCCTCGTGTCAGCAGTGCTCCAGATCTAGATGAGAGGCAGCGAGAGGACGCAAGTGGGGATGAGGACGATCAGGAGGATGGCGAGGGTGACACCGAGCGCGATCAGGAGGGTGGTACAGCCACGCCTGGACCCACAACTAGAAAGTCTCCTATTTCTGCGTCGGCGTCGGCGAAGGTGTCACCTTCAAGCGCCAGTAATACTGGCGCGGTGCATGCGCGTCCTGCTACGAACGGCGGGGCGGCGCACCCAGTGCACGCCGCACAACAGCACCACGCGCACCCCAACGCGCACGCCCTCGCCCTCGCCCAGTCCCAATCGCACTCTAGCTCCGGCTCCCACTCCCACTCCGGCTCCCACTCACGTCCTGGAGGTCCATCTCTCTCCCACCCACACCCACATGAGCATGCGCACTCGCCCTTCCCTGCGCTCAATCTGACTCCCACCACCTACGCCCCCGCACACGAGTCCCGTCGCCGCAACGCCGAGCAGCGCGCAGCCACCCTGCGTGCCGATCCCTTGATCGGTGTTGTTGAGGAGAACAGGGTTTTTTGCAGTCTTTGTGAGAAGTGGGTCCAACTGAGGCAGGATAGCAGCTTTTGTGCGTATCCGTGGTTGCAGCATCGGGGCAAGTGTTTGGCGCGGAGGTGAGTTTGTGTTTTGCTTCATGAATTTTTTTGTGGGTTGCGAATGTGTTCTGATTTATTATTATTTTCTATCTGCTCTGTGTATGCTCTCTCCTACAACGACACACTTCGACTCATATGTTTGTTGTATTGATCGACGACATCGACACTGATACCACTCCTAAACCTACCACCCTGCCCGCGCACTCCTCGGCCACCAAAACCTTTCCGGCTTCTCTTACTTTTTCATTATTGCCTTATTGATTTATTACCTCATTGCGTCCCTGTTGCGCCCCTTATTACCGTATTCCCTCATTTTACGGTCCATCGCTCCTTCCTTCCGCCGCGCATTAATCCCACCCCGATCTCACCATACGATGGTTCACGTTTTACGTCCTCGCCTTCCATTTTGGGGGCACATCCTCAACCTCACTTTTGCGACTCTTCGACTTCATGTTCTCTCTCGACTTCGTGTTTGCATCGGATCCGATCCCGTCTTCGTTCTGGGGTGGTGTTTGTCGGAACCTGGATTCGCGCCACTCCAATTCGAATTGAAATCTCCATTCTTCTATTGTTTTCAACGCTCCAATTCTACTTGATCTATTCTAGTCAACGGAGGGAACAAAAACTCGCCGAGGCGGCCGACCTCAAGGTGCGCAAGCTAGGTCAGGCGCACCACGGCGGCCTCTTTCACCACCAGCCGCCCAACCCCAATGGGCACGCCTACGCTGCGTCTGCATCGTCCTCGTCGTCTACCGCTGCGGGCCATGGTGGACACAATATCCACCATCAACACCAGCAGCCACATCACTATGCCCAAGACCGCCACCACCATGAGCAGTCGCAGCGTGTGCATGGGTTTAGGCCCGTCAACGGCGCGCCTGGGCATATGACGCCTGCAACGTATGGGCATACACATCCGAATGCGCGCCACGCATACGGCCATGGTCAAGGCCAAGGGCATGTACACGGGCACCATCCCTATGCCTCCACTGGGCGGCGTCGCTCGCGCTCTTACTCCCCATCGCATAGTAATGTCAATCACATTCATGCGCGCAATCACTCTAATAACGCAGGCTCGCCGTACTTCGTCGAGGACTCACAGAGTCCGCCCGCACACTCGGCTTCTAGCTCTCCTCCAGCCTCGCGCCCTGTTTCAGGTGGCGCTGCAGCGGCTGAGCACGCACATGGCCGCGGTAGTATGTCGATGGCGCGCCAGGGTCCTTCAGCGCCAGCTTATGTGGGCGATTCGGAGGCTGAGGAGGACGCGGCGCCTGAAGTCGAGGCTGCGCCCGAACCCCGTAATGAGGCTGAAGCTGAGTGCGAGCGCAGGAGCACCGGAAAGCGGTCTCGGGGTCTGGAGGATGACGAAGCCCAGGATGGCAATCGTGAAGAGGGCCGCGCGGGTGAGCGACGCCTCGACGGCGAGGCTAATGTGGACGTTATTGTCAAGCAGGAGGATGACGCTGGGGCACCTCCTCCAAGGAAGAAGCAGAAGCAGCATGCTTCGGCGGTGCAGACCAGGGATACTGCTGACCGCGACGGGAAGAAGGCTCCGGCGTCCTCCTCAACCCGTGGTCAAGGTCACGGCCATCTTCCCTCGCATCCTCAGCGCGACGGCGAAGCTATCCATTCCCCCAAGGATAGAGACGGTGGTCCACACCATCATCAGCAGTACCAACGAGACCACGCTTCTCATGCGCACAACGAGAAGCAACGCGCTGTTCCTTATCCGTACCCTAATCGGGAGCAGCTTCACCACCACCAGACCCGCTCGCCCTACGTCTACGAACATAAGGGCCCTGCCTCTCCCAATGGAAGGACACACTCGCATCAAGGATACCCGCGCTCCAATCTCACTGCGAATCGTAATGGCAATAACCCAGCCCAACCGCATGCTTATCGTCAAGAATATTCTCAGCGCAGTGTACCCAGCCCTCATCACGCCAGACGTCAGGGTGGAATACCGTCGTACGTCGACGCTCCGTATGCAATGGGTCGCGGAGAAGGTGATGCAGATGGGGAGCCGTCAGTGGATGCAGATGGTGATGAGGACATTGACGGCGATGGTCCGCGAGCTGTCAACGGGAGTGGACGTACCCCTGGACATCGACACGGTCGTGGTGACAGCGAGTTTATGGATATTGACGAACGGGCTACGTTCGGTCGCCCGGCGGTATTTACTGGCAGTTCTGCTGCGTCCTCAGGTGTCCATGGCGCCGTGAAGACGAAGAGTGGCGCAGGGATGGGTGGCGCGGGGATGGCTATGGCACGCGGTGTGCCCCGCCGGCCTCGTCCTGTAGGTCTCGCAGACTTGGACTCTGCTCCTGGACGGTGAGCCGTAGCTCTATTCTCTAGCTCTTATCTCCCATGATGACTGATTAAAAGTTTGCTGTTTTGTGTAGCCGGGCCTTCGTTGCTCAGAGCATTACCCACTTGTTCTCGACAACGTTCGAGCGCACAGACGACATGACAGTCAGCGCTCTGCTGGCCTATCTCAATGCAGCCATGCCTGCAGACAAGCATGAGGACTTCGACACAACCGAGGTGGCTCGTGCACTTGCAGCGCTAAAAGAGAAGGGCCGCATTGTGTTCGAAGGAGATGTGCTGCGCCTTTGCTAAGACAAACCCTTAACCACTAGCATCATCAGTTCTTCAGCCTTGAAGCTTGCGTTATCTTTCATTTCCTCGATTCTTCGATTCTTGCTGTTCTACCGTCTCTGCGCCGCAATGGTTCTCCCCCGACATAGGATTTCGAAATCATCTCACTTCTCATCTCATCGTCATCGCCTCGCCACCTTCCGGCCGTCTATTCTATGCCCACCATCTCCGCCGACGAGTCTCTCGTTACTCGGGCGTCGCCGCTGCTCTGCTCCCCTGCGGCCAACTCCTGCTCGACATATGTCTTCTCAAGCGCCGTATGTTGTATTTCACTACTCGGCTCCGTGCGCACTCATGTTCACTGCCTTGAATCTTACCTTCCGCATTTGTCTTTTCTCCGCATTGTGTTCTGTTCTTATTCTATTACTGACTGCACTTGGGAATGCTCCGTTTCCGTAACTCGCTTCTTGGCGCTCCATTCATCGTTGAAGTACCTGACGATGTGACATGGATGTTTGGCATCCTGCCGATGGAGGACAATCGGTCCTCGGCATTGTATTTTTTCAAACTCTATTTTGTTTATACTTTCTCTGTCTGACATACTTTTATCCTGATATATGATTCCCCACCTCCTGTCTCCTTACACATGTTTGTCACGCTCTCCTTGCTTTACCAAGACATCATACTTGCTCGCTCTCATGCTTCCGTAGACGCCATTCATAGACATCCTCATCTGACATACTTATATTCGTCCTCTGCTGATTCATCGCAACCCTCATATATGTTCATCTTGGACCTTCTGCTTGCTTTTTCTTGGGCTTCGATGCTACGTCCGCTATGATATACTTTCTTGAAATGTCACTACCTCCTTATGTACTGACCCTAAACATATGTCCATATCCCTTCCAGCTCTGTATGTCGCATATGTACTATGAATACACCACGTCATTTCTTGCCACAGCATTTCTTCTGTATCAATTGTTCTATGTTCCTATCACTCAGGATCTTACCAGTAGTCCGCTCAATTCCCCATGACAATGGAAGAAAATTCTATGTAACAGCGCCGGGCTGAGGGGCAATGATGTGATGACGTTGATATTTTAAAACATAGGATGTTGAGCAAGGTATCGATCATACCCTATTCGCTTGGCGGTTATGGTTGCGTCGTCGGCATTCTGCGAAGCGTAAACAGGGGAGATCGTTTGAAGTGAAGTGTGGTTCATTAATGGATTGCCACTCCATGCTCCTTCCCGACATATGTGTGTATATCATTGAATCAAACCGTATGTTTCGCAGTCTGCTGTCGGATAAAGTTCTGGCGTGGGTTATGTATTTCGGTTTCTTGCTGACACTGGATCTTCTAACAGCGCAGGCGTGGGCTATTGGCCCTGTTTGTCGTCCTTCGCCACGTCGCTCAGTGCAGAACGCTGAGCATACACAGAGCGTGGCTGGCGTCACTAGATGCGAGTGATTATCTTACATATGTTGACATTGCACTATGGTCGAATGGGGCAAACTACCATGGCAAAACAAGCTTGCGGTTGCAATAATCTATGTATAGCCGATGTCATTTGAAATCCAAATATAGTTCAAACGTAAGTGGGAGCTTCCATGTCAATAAATGTTATGTACCATTACTGACAAAGCAAGCGGAGATCAGGCACTCTGGGTATTGTTATGATTCATCAGTGGTATGTCGTCCGCTTCATCTATCTTCATTGAATGTAGCCGGTGTGATCCACTCAGCCTATGGGTCGTGCGTACCGATTCTGATGCAGTGACTTCCCAGTGTCCAGAGAAGTTACGCCACCGTCAACCCTGGGAAACAATACTGAATGACGTAGGAGATCAGTGGGTCATGAGATAATCTCCTCATGTTGAGTTCTATGTCGTCTTGTGCTACACAACCAGAACCCCATGTGATGACCCCAATTCCATGAGTAGAGGCAACATATCACTTGTTTTCCACATATGAATAGCATAGACCTCTGCAAGTGACTCACTTCCGACATTGCAGGAGGTAATCATTCTTGACGGCGTGAGCAATGGGCGGTGTATGGGCGGCGTGGTGTCAACACGCGCAGTAGATGGAGCAAACACGAATGCAGGTGAGGTCGGCACGGCTGAATGGTGAGCTCGTCTCCTTGTTTTACAGTACTATCTCCGTCACTCTCACACTGTACCGCCGGTATCTGAAGAAGCATGTATGATTTGACAGATACATTGCACTGTGTTAAAAATTTCTCCAGTATTTCAAGGAATAGGACATGCCGGGTGGTGGTACCCGTGCAGTAATCTAGGTAGTTGTTTCTGAACAGAAATCTTTTCAATAGTGTATACCCGCTCTCGACGGAATATTGATGACTTATTCTTTTTTCCGTATGTATGAATAAATTGAATTTCATATTACGATGAACGAATCCAGTCACAGATGTCACATACAGATTTATTTTCTCCTCTGATTCTATTAGTCTTGTATCTTCAATTATAAAGGTTTGGAGGACTCTAGCCTCAACGCGCATCAGTCGCGTTTCAATGAAAGTCCAACTTGTGGGTGTCAATGTGACACGGTGTGATCGTGAGACTTTTGATCTCAAGTTGACCTTATGTATACCTGGTCTGATGGCGAACGCAGGTAAGTCCAAAGACAGCTAGCGAAATCTTCAAAGGAATATTTTCATCTGGCGGACAGCAGTTAGTCACGAGCTTGTCACCGCCATCAGACTTCTAAGCCTTGTGGAAACTTTACTTCCACAATATATATTTTTATTGTAGAATGTATATAACTTGTTGTTTATGCTATGACTCCGGAACCTACCGCACGACCGGATAGGCCGGCCTGTGAGCATTTTATTTTTCGTTAGCCTGTGGCTTCAATGATAAGATTCCCGCTCAGATCTCTCTGGTGTGTCTGGATCAGATGCACAAATAGAAGCAAGTACTACCACCTCAACGGACGCTGCAGGGTGTATATTTTTTCTCAGAACGTCTGAGATGGAGAGATCTATTCATGAGCTAACCGTGCGTTACCTCCATGCAAGCTCGGGTTTATGATTTGGCATGACTCCCCAGGATTTCCTACTCTTTCTGTATCTTGGTAATGTACTGATTATTGGCTGTAGTCTGCAAATGCGTCAATCAACTATCGTCCTAAGTCAGCCACGCACGTAGTTTTCAAGCAATATGATTATGTACGTTCATTTAACATGGCAGATACTCATTACGCACCCAAAGGTAAACCTCGGAGATGATAATACCGACGCCGACCTTGTAAGCTAGACAGCGCACCGGACTTTCCCGTCTGACACACAATATCTTCTGACGGGATGTCTGACACAGAATATCTTCTGACGGGCTGTCTGTAGACATCAAGATAGAGACGTGAGGCTGATATAAGGTTCGAGAGGTTATAATAATTATATTACGTTAATGATTATCTATGAACTCTAACACAGGTTATACCGATCTGAAGTGCGCATGCCTGGCTCTGCTGATCATTGCCTCATTTATCCCTCTGAATATTCTGATATCCACTCCACACAAATATGCAATAAAGAGGTATGAATTTTTCAAATGTGGTAAGTCGGTTCCTGTGCTCATTCATTGTGTGTTCCAGATGTGATAAATACGGTAGCCGACTAAATACACCGAAGGTGATACTGACACCCACAAATTAGCTGACAATATGGATACAAATCCATCGTTCGTGGAGGTAACGCATTACAATTAGCAGAAATATATAGCCAAACCATCACAAAGCCATATGTCACAAGTACACGAAAAGTTAACAATATAACACAGTGGGAATGCTCAACCACATTTGAACTTTGTAGCGATGTGGGTAGAGTCGTTCTTGAGTCACGTCAATGATTATCCAGGCCTTGTTCTGTGATATTTGAAATGGTTGCGGCGTATAGTTTTCTCAGTGTTGCTCTCGAGCTTGCTACTTCCACTGTCTGATCTAACCAATCAAGAATAGACTGCGTCGACGACGGGAACGAGTTTTTATCTCTGTTAGAGAATCTCAATTAGATGCAGTGGTGACATTGACTGCATGGCAGGTGAGGAATCAGGATACAGAGCCAATGCGGACGTCTTCTTAGTCAAACCTACACGTGTTTATGTGCGTTAGAGACACTACGCATGTATCGGACCTGACAGAAAGCTGTACGGGTCGAAGCGAGCTTGCAAGTTATCCGCGGCTTTCGTTGCTTCGCATGCATAGATGAGAATGCGCTGTGAAAAGCGGACCTCAGACTTTACGAGCTCCGATCAGACTGTGGTATTGATGGAGATGTATGCTACATTTGTGCTACATTATTCTGTCATAATGCAGTGCTGGCGCGTTGCTAAAAACGTCTCTCGCACAGCACACCAACACCAATGTGCACGTCCTCCATGTAGCATGTGTCGGCATCTTCCGCCAGCGTGTGATTCTGACTTTCAAAAGTGAATTTGATTACATTGCGCACCAGTCAACTCAAAGTCAACTGAAGGCTTATGGATCCGGATTTTTCTTGTTGACGAGTCATCTGGTGGCATCATTGAGCACATTGGCTGAGGCGTAACCCTCCCGCCCTCATGTACCTATTACCCAAAGCGTTGATCAATGATCGCTCATCGTTCAATGACAGTTCTACTTACTGCACGTATGTTCCCTTGTCCGCGTCATGCTCGCTACAAAATGATCAAGTTTGCTGTCGCGGTCACCATCCTATACCAGGATCCACACGGCGCGGTTCATCTATCTTCTGTTTACCTCGCAATCACCGGATTATTGATGTAAACTCCTCGGCTCAACAGCGCGCTGCAGTCCTTCAGGCTGACCCAGAAATTGGAGGAGTGCACCCAAACCGCGTTTTCTGCCTCCCATGCAGGAACTGGGTGGCTTTGCAGGCAACGTGTCATGGCAGACGCTGGTCTTCTGTACAGTCCAGGTAATCGGTTCTGGCGCGTTTGACGCTCAAGGAACGCAATACGATACTTCAGGCCGACATGGCTACCAAAGATGTGCATGCAGAAACACCAGGTCTTTTGCCGTCCCTGCAGGAGATACAAGCGCTATTGAGGATGTCGGAGTTCAGTTTGGTACGAGCGGCATATCACCTCTTGTAGCGACATAAGATCTACTGGCTTGCACGGCTATTTACTGTTTCCGTCTCTCTCGAGACTGAGATGAAAAGGTACTCTCAGCATCAGCCATGTTGCCTCTGTTATGACCGTGATGAGAGGCGGTTCCAGCAGATCTTCGAGAACGTCCAAGGGAGTGCAAAAACGGGGTCCGGTGTAATATTGTTTGGGTTGAGAAGAGCTTTGATATTCATAGTGGGACACTGGATCAGGGAGGAACAGATGTAATGCGCATGGCGAAAGGCTAACTCCAGACGGTGCTATACAGAGACGTCTTCGAATAGGCGTTAAAATGGTTTGACCTCGCCATTGCAAAAAGAAGGGGGGTACACAAGGCACACGACTTACAGCCTACAGCCGAACACAACCCACATCAGGATGGATCGCTCTCACTCTGACAATGTCAAACCGACGCGCTATTAGTCAAGCTCTCCTTCTACGACGCTTCAACACGCACTATTATCGGATCTCGCTCGAGTCCTACTTTACCTACTCATAGTAGTTTTACGAGGTTGGAGTCATCTGCGCGCAGCTGAATTGACCGCAGGTAAGCCAAATAGGCGTTCGGCGGGCGATCAATCAGGTTGAGGCGGTTGTGGGTGTAGATAAGGATGAACCTGTCTCGGGGGTGAAGCTCCTGAGTAGAAAAGAGACATGTCTACGTCACCTCAGGTATCCATGGTAATTTTATGCATTCGGGTATACATGTCTTATGTTGTTTTCATTTTTTATTGCTCAAAACACGTTCGTGCCTTGTAAAGTTTTCCTTCCGTCTGAATTCAATAGTGACACGAGGTCTGAGTCTGTGTAAAAACCTCTCCCCTTAGCTCGGATCTGTTGAGTATGTACTCCTAGATAGTCACTTCGGTACGATCAGTCACGTCACGCTCGGACTATCTCGCATTCGATCCGGCTCGAAGCTACCTCAGTCTTTCACCCATTCTGACTGAGGTATGCACATTATATTCACCTTCTCGAACTCCCGCACATACTTAACATACTTCTACGTAAACTAGTGCTGAGTCGTATCAGGTGAATACAGTCTTTCACCCATTCTGACTGAGTGCTGAGTCGTATCAGATATTTATTTGATCAGGATCCACCGACAAAAGGGCCACTGAAAGGCGACCAGCCAAACGTTCAACGAATAAATCAAACTGGGAGCACGAACTGAGGGCTAGTTAACGGAGAACACAGCTCTTTGAAATAGACTTGGCAAGTTGCAACAGAAGGGAGGATTGCTGACCTGGAAGCATGGGCGGATGAGATAGAAGGCGTTGCTTCCGCGACGCAGAACACAGAACATGGCACCCCGGCCACCAGCACAACATTTGCTATGTTTTTCAAGTGAATTGATGACAAGCGTTGCCAAAATCTTGGCGAAGAGGTCTGATAGGCGCCGGTCGGCGTTAACCGATGCTGCGTATCAATTGAAATGATGTGGTGATGTGATCACGGACGTCTCATCATTCCTTGACGTTCACGTCCCTGTACCCTCGTCCCAACCTCGTCCCTCACATCCTCACTAGCGTTGCCGCTCTGACTGTCTTCTTCTCTTTCTGCTTGACACTCCAGGGTGACGCAGCTCCTCAGCTAACTCCGAGACCACGAGGTCCTGCATCGTTTTGGAACGCCAGCACAACGCCAGAAGCGGATACTGCTTCACTTGATCAGGAAGCGACGCGCGTGCTGTAACAACGACGACGATACTGAGACGATATAACGGGATTCTCAGACTTAGGCCGTATAAGGACACTCCCGCCTGGAAACTTTGGCGCAGGAGAAAACAGGATACATGATAATTTGAAGAAAGAGGTTCTTTGTTGGCAAAGGTGAGTTCCGGCGTACCTTCTTGTCACCGCTAGCGCTATTGGCAGTCACTTTCGCTGGAAACTCTTTTTTAAAACTCGAAACTACCCGTGGTTATAGCCGATCCTTTTATGTTTGACTGACAACTTCATTCTCTAGACAAGCGACATAACATCTTTCAACCTGTACCCCGAACACCTCCCGCTGGTGGCTTAAGGCCTCGTGCACCTTGCCCCTTCGTTCCTGTCTTCCTGATATCAGTACTTCCACCCTGTTCATTCATATTGTCAACCTTATCATCGACAATATCAGCATCATCTCTCCAGAAGACGCGTTCCATCGACTTGTCGCATCGCACCGCATCACATCAACTGGGTCTCTCCATTGTTCCCTTCCCACTCCTTTCCTCCTCAATTTCATCAAACCGCCGATAATAAGGAGAATGGAATAAGGTTGCGACGGGAATTTCAGCGCACTTACAGCCAACACCACCAGTGCACCTCGCTACACAGTCTCATTTCCCGCGTACAACATCATACGATCATTCATCACCAACTCGATATTTGATACAGCATACGAGTTTTGAATACTCCTGTCAGACTATCCAGACCACTTTGACGAGTTTAGGCTGAGAGAAGATCGGAAATGGACGGCAGGAAACAGAAACCCCTGATCCCCATCGCTTGTCGATATAGTGCGTATCTCATCATCTCTCTTCTGTTCTAATCTCTGCTGACACTGCTGTTTCTCCCTTGTACATAGTCCCATACGATAGATACTTCCTCACGCACGGGGACCCAGCCTGGAAAGTCAAACATCTGAAACAGCGCATCCTCGCGCGTGCACTATCGCTGCCCATCGACGTTCGCCGCCTGGACCCGGATTATGTATATGTGCCACCGACTACGAGTGTCAACCGGAGGAAGACGGGCAGGGTCGCGGATAAGAAGCGCTCGAAGGAGGGGTTCAGCGCGAGTGGTGACGACGGAGATGAACCATGGAATGCGAGAAAGGAAGGCCGCGAGGGCAATCATTCGAGCCGACGAGCACCGAGCCCTATCACGTTCGCAGGCGCAGAGGTGGACCAGGACTTGGATCCGGGTCTGGGCTCGGATTATTTTTCTGCGACATCAGTAACGTCGGATGGTGCTGGTGACAACGACCGTGCCGCGTCTCCGTCTGGCTCTTCGTCGGTCTCTGATGAGGAATCTAGTCGCCTCGGCGGTGGCAACGAAGACGAGAGCGATGATGATAACAAGATGAAGCCGAACACGCGCAGGCGCGGAGGCAGCGTCAGCCCCATCGAGTTTGCGAACCCAATCGTGCTGCGCCGTCAGAAGAGCGCCAGTATGGGCGCTTTTTTGTACGAGAAAGGCCTTGAGGCGGGCTTGGTGCCGCCGTTACCCAAGTCGGAGAAGGCGAAAGGGAAGCAAAAGGCGAAAGACGTAGAAGGCGATGGTGATGGCGACACGGATGCTGATGAGGAAGGTGGTGATGATGTGGCGCGCGCCGGCGACGCTGAGGTTGAAGCCGACATCGAAGAAGAGGAGGAAGCTGGTTATCAGGTCGATGACGATGACGATGACTCAGAAGACTGGAGCGACGACTATGACGATGAAGACCTGGTCGGCTATCTGCGAAGCCCGAAGGATCCCAAGGAGGCAAAGGAGTTGCCAGCAGAGAGGTCTGAGACACCCCCACCGGGTGGTCGCATTCTGCCTGGAGGAGATGGCACCACTGTGCCGTCCGGCGGTGGTGCTATCTCTGGAGGAAAGATTGGTACTGGCGGCGCAGGAGGCGGAGGAGTCCACTTTGCCGCGCCTACGACGCCAAGACTTGGCGGGAAAAGCAAGAAGAGGAGGAAAGGCGCGTCGATTGTGGGCCCGTTAAGCAAGATCGCAAAGACCGTCACTGGCACCTCGTCCCATCAACACTCACAGTCCATGTCTTCCTCCCAGTCCCAACCGCATCATCGCAGTTCTCACTCACAGATGGTTGTATACGGCCCGCCTCCCGACCCGAGCGAACAGATCCTGACGTTGCCGTTCGCGCTGATTCGATTCTCCACCGGCCAGCAGCTGGAAGATGACCTGCCCATTTCGTGGTATGACCTCCGCCCCTACGAGCTTCTTGAAGTACACTTTGTCCTCCAGCCCCGCCGTTTCGAGGTCTGCGTCCGCCTCGGCGCTATTTTAACGCGTACCGTGCGTGGCGCTCCGTTCACCATGGGTGGCGGATTTGCGGACGTTGACGATGATAGGCACAGGAGACGCGAGAAAGGTATGAACGGCGGCCCGCTTGAGCAATTGGCACTGGCCCTTGAACGTGAAAGTGGCAGAGACAAGCAGAGGGATGGTTTTGGCGGCACAGGTGCCGTAGATGTGCCACCCCGCCCGGAGATGTTCTTCCACACAGAAACGCGCGAACTTGTGTCTCTGCCGCGCGGCGACATGAACGCGTATGTGAAGCCATATTGGGAGGGCTGGGCACGTGCGTTGCGTGTTATGGCGCCGGCGCGCGACTTTCCTCAGTACCAGCAAAGCGCGGGGCCGGGGTACGCACAGCCAGGACAGGGTCGTGCTGGTCAGGGCAAGTACGGCTATGCTCCTCCGCACAACGCACCTCATGGCGCCGGTCCTACCAACGCGAAGTATGCTGCGGCAGAGCATCCTGGTGCAGCTATGATGGGCGGCGGTGGTGGTGCAGGCATGGCGGTATGGGACCCTGCGATGAATACATATGGCGAGGAGAAAGAGCGCGAAGCTGAGGTGGATGTGGAGTCGATGAGAGGTGTTGCTAGACCATTATCACCGAAGGTTGGGCGGCCTCAACATCCATATCATAATCAGCAACAGCTTGGTCATGGGCACGGTCCCAGCAACCATAGGCCAGTGAAAGGGAAGCCGAAATTGGAGTGGCGAGAACGCTGGGTCGTGGTGCGGGATGGGTATATCTATCTGTTCAAGAATCGAGATGTGCGTAGTTTCACTTCGTATCTTGTTACCTTCAGCGTCTAACGGAGCTGGCCCTCATATAGGATGCCTCTCCAACCCATCAGCTTGCACTTTCCGCTCTCCTAGAGTTGCGAGACGCAGAGCACCTTGCTCGGCACCGGGACCCGAAAGAACGCCACAGTCGCACAGCCAACACCACCGTTCCTCCGCCAGGAAAGGCCTTCTCGCCCGAACGCGCTCAGACTAGTCATGGTGATGAGCGACGCAAGCAGCATCGCCGGAGCACGTCGACCCCTCGCCCGAGCACATCCGGTGTTGCCGTAGGCATCCAAGATTATCGATTGGGGCAGGCTACCCCGGGATCGTCAGGTGTTCCGCCGTTGCCGCAAGGTCGAGTTCTTAACGCCGAAGAGCTGGAGAGGAAGCGGAAACTTGATAGAGACTTGGAGGCGCTCAGTCGGTGGGATGACTTCGGTGCCTCATTTAACTTTGGGAAGAAGGAAAAGGGCAAGGAGAAGGAGAAGGAGAAGGAGAAGGAAAGGGTAAAATATACTGAGAAGGAAAGCGAACAGCAAAGACTCCGGGGAAGGCGTTCGGCAGGCATGGTTGGTGATGGAGATAGGGCCGAGGGCGGGCGCAGGCGGAAGTCGGTTGAGGTTCCAAGGGACCAGACACAGCAGAAACAAGAAGACCGAGAGTGGCTCGCACAGGAGCGCGAGCGTGAGCAGGCAGAGAAGGACCCCCGCACCTATATCCCCGCGTCTCGCGACGACGCCGAAGCTTTTGGCATGAAAATCATCTGCGCCAAGTTTCGCTATCGTGGTAGCAACCCAGCCTCGGCCTCGTCCAAACCCAAACACTGGTATACCAGCACTGGTCCCAGTCTAGCTGGTGAACCCATGCCCGATCCAGAAGTCACTGAAAACGTGCGAAGAGATGAGCAAACTAATGGCCCACAATTTCGCCAGGGAGCAACACATCCAAATCAGATGGCCACTGCACACCAACGCCCGCCTACAGTTCCAGGACGGCAAATGGGTGTCACCTCTACCGTCACACCTGGACCGTCACCTCAATTAAATGTCACTCGTCCTGAAAGTACTGCAGTGGGCCCAGTCGCTACCTCCACTGGAAGCAAGTTCGGTCTAGCAGGTCTCTTTGGCAAGGATAAGGACAGCGATGATCCTGTGGCACGGAAAGAGAAGGAGGTCAAAAAAAGAGAAGAAAAGGAGCGCAAAGCGAGAGAGAAAGAGCAGAGGCAGCTTGAGAAGGATCGGAAGAGGGAGGACAAGCGAAGGAAGGACGAAGACGAATTCCGTGGTATTTCATCATCGTCATCAGCAAACGCTTGGTCTGTACACCCGTCGGCATTGCACCATTTGCCTCGAAATAATCCCAGTTCTATCTCTACCGCGCCGACGGTCCAGCCATCGGAGGGGCAATCATCCACGAATGTTAGTTCGATGACACTGCGCACTGATGACGTACCCACGACTCCGAAGGCAGAACAATCGCGTCCGCAACTCAAAATCTCTCCTACATCTGTCCAACAGCGTCCTTGGGAGGAGGATCTCGATGATTATGATTCCGACGTCTCGTTCTCCTCGCCGGTGTTTGCCCACAGTCCAGAGTCAAGCGACGACGATGACTTCATGCTTGCAAGGGACCGCAGAGGGTATCGCTATGGCGGATATCATGCCCCTGCTACTAGGAAACAGAGTGTCCCAAATGTTGCTTCGCCTAGTATTAACGCCGAAGGACCTTTGACTGGAGCTGGAACGACTGCAAATAAAGGGAAAGCCAAGGAAGAGGAGGAACCTACTAAAACGATTGGTACGGACGGTGGCATGTCCCATTCGGCTCGCCCCAGCGGCGACAGTGAACGCGGGGAATGGTTGGTTTTGGATCTTGGTTCTGACTCTGGTACGTTGCTTCGCAGATCCAGGGACGATATACCTCTAATACAAGATACGCTGCATAGCCTTCACCAGTCTGCTCCGGATTTTTCACCGACAGAGCCCATCAATCCCATCATCCTTTCTTCCGCATTCTATCACTGCTACCTTGACGCCCCATCTTGATAAGAATGAGACGACTAGGAGTCAGCATGGATCTCCGCCGCCATCTCCAATTACTAGGCAAGAACCTGGGCAAGATACGTCCCAAAACAGTGTTTCCAATCTTTCTCGTGAAGACGATGAAGGTGCTAAACCTATACACCCCGAAGGTCTCTCCGCTTTCATGCCACACGTGTCGAATCGTAAAGCCGCGTCCGCTCCTGCTCTTCCATATCCTGAATGGCGAATTGAGCTAGTAAAGTATGCCCGCTTCGCAGGCATGCGCGAGATGGATAGACCCCTTCATCTGACGTACACTGCTTGGGGCCGAGACAAAAAGCCGTCAAATAGCGAGAACACCTACTCTCAGGTGAACAAGAAATCGGATAGCATATGGGCTCGTCGGACACGAAGCAGCTTCGTGAGGACCGCAGAGCGTAAGCCAACTTCTGATCAGCCGAATGAAATCCCTACTACAAGCGAGGTTGCCGTCTCTCTCAAACCTCAAAAGGACAATGGCTCTGAGGAGGATGAACCAGGGCGTCTGAAAAGAATGAGTCTCGCCTCCCATGTTTCCACCATCAAGGCCAGCAAATCTTCGGCCTCGCGTGAAGAAACTGGCGCGGATGTACCAATACCTCTTCCTACAGATCATGTCAGCGACCAGCAAATGCTTGATGTTGAAGGTGTTGGAACAGTATCTCCCTCCGAGAGCGGTGGCGAGGAAACAGATGGAGAAGTCGTTTTGGAGGTGGTTTCGGATGAGGGTTTCGCCTACGGACGCCAGGACGAGGAGATCGCCGTCGCAGAAGCTTTGGGGTGGCTGTCTGATGATAGTGATGAGGAGGGGAGTGAGTTTGAGTGGGCAGCATGGGTTACGGACTTGCCCAGACAACACGCTCTCTCAAAGACAAATGCAGAGAGCGAGCGTCAACGCAAGCTGATACATCAAGCCGAAAAGGTGCAGACCGAAGTGTCCGCACCACTATCGCCCATGATGTTCGCAAATCCATTTGTACCTGATCTGGCGGAGCCCGTGATGGTCTACGATGCATCTCGCAAAAGCACTTCGCGTCCAGCAACACCTCCCCCAAAGGATCCAGAAGAAGAGCGCACACGCTATATTCGAGACAAGCGAAGATGGGAACCACATGCTACCTCCATCTCCGAGCCTCTTATTCATTCGCATTCTAACATTTCGACGGCTACTCTTAATCTCCATCATTCATCCCCATCTACCTCAACTCTCAACCAGACGCGCATACCTAGCCGTGCCCCTTCTTCGAGTCAACTATCGACGCAACGTTCAGCCAATCCTCATCCAACTCTCTCATCCCCCTCGTCTATAGATTCTCTTACAGACGGGCAACGCCAGCTATCCACACGGTTTCAAGGCCGAGCGCCGTCTTTAAACATCAACGCAAGACAGAGTACAAGGCTCAGGCTACAGTCGAATCCGACGTCGCCTTTGGATGGTCCATTGTCTCCCACGATACCGTCCGCGTATGAGCGTGAATCTTCCAGTCAAACTTTTCCACGACAACGACATCAGCGCCAACACTCGCGTTCTGTGTCCGGAGGCGACAGCATCTTTGAATCCAACACTGCCGTCCAAGATCAAGAATCTCATGGACATTCCCTCCGAACGATGTCGCCCTCTAGGCCAAGCGGGTTGCACCATTCTGCGTCGATGCCTTCCACGAGACTAGCATCTATATCGTCCAGTGCTTCAAGAATTCCTCAGACAGTGACATTTAGCCCTTCGCGTGATGGATATGGCGGAGGATCATTCCAGCCTGAACCCAGTATGGAAAATATGCCTGACGACAGGCAGCCAAGGGAGCATAGTCAAACTATCCCATTCACATCGACACTACCTTCCCGATACGCCATTTCCCAGTCACCTCGTCATGACTCTGGGTATCCGCCTCCTAGTCCGCGTGTGTCAACGGATCTTCATGGTCGGGCGCCTGCGAAGCCGTCTATTTCAGTTCTAAAGAAGAGGCGCAGTGACCTTGAGAAGCCAAGGGTCATTGATCAAGAAACTGATTTTACCCCTCCTTTGTCCCCTACTCTGTCGGAGGCTGGAAGCACGTTCAGTTCAATGCAAGGGAACTATCCGACCTCTCGCGGCCCCGCTTCAAGTGTATTCCCCAGCGTAGGCTATGCGTCCGGATCAGGCTCTAATACGCCATTGGACAAGGCGAGAGCTCTCGTTCGCCGTGTAAGGTCGGGATCTAGCCTTGGTGGACACGAAATTCAAACTGTAGTTGAGGAGCACCCGCAGTGGGAAAGCGAGGCAGGGGGGCAGCAACGTGATGGCCAGCCGGGTAATCCCCCGGCGGCGAGCACGTCACACCAACCGAAGAAGAAGAAAAGCGCTATCGATCGTCTGGTTAGGGGTTTCGACTCCTCTTTGGATTTCATGGAGGGACGATGAACTGCATATTTGCCACACAGAATCAAATTTCGTTTGGGATATTTATTTATTGTATTTTTTATTCCCGGGATTCGAATTCCTTCCAGTTCCCTGGTACGCTACATCACAATTAATGTCATGTGTACTATGTACAGTATGTGTATTACACAGAGCCCAGGTCATTATACAAAAGTCTCTACTAGCAGCTGAATCTGCTCTGACTCTGTCGCTCATATGCACATAACATATCTGGAACTAGAATATTGTAAGTATTACTGCCCACAATGCAATGGCGTGCGGTGAAACATGTGCTGCAGTCAGAATACGTGCGGAGTCTCGTATTATTGCTGATATTTATATTTTTGAACTTGCGCTCCAACTCTGATCACGAATGGGTTGTCAGGGGGCGCTGCTGCCAGCCTATCACTGTTAAGAGCTGGAGGATCTGGCAATTTACAAAACATCTGAGGGTAAATATCACGACGAAGTCAGAAGTATCGCAGCTTCATAGGACAACAAGTGTACAGACTATGGTACTAGGACATAGATCATTTATCTGTGTGCAAGCGACGTGCTAGGTAAGCATGGGCGCTTAACACAAAGCTATAATAAACAATTGAATTTAATTTGAGAGGAGGAATGCTCTCCTTGCTTTTTTCTTCAGCACTTACATATGTTTTGCTTTATGTCCAATTGATGTTCAACGATTTAAGGGTCTCGCCACTGAGTTGGCCGGGCCGGGCCTTGGATTTACGGTCACGCGTCACACCGCATCACACGCGCGCCTTTCGAGTGCGCTTGGGCGCTTATCGGACAAAATGGCGCTCCTCGAGCCCCGCTTCTTTGCGAGAGTGCCGTAAATAGTGCTCGAGGTATATATTTAGCGATGCTATCTTAGATGACTGCTGGTTACCGATTATGTACATACATTGGTAATACTGGCATTTGCCGCCACATGGTGCCCATGCTGTCCTCGAGCTTAAGCTGACCTCGGAAAACCTCCTTCCAACCCACAACCCTCTATAAGGGCCTTTATTACTGCAGACTATGATAAATACTAGGACGCTACGCATGAATATGAAATTGTTCTATGTATTCGGGCACTGGTGCTCTCTTAATCAGTAGATTCAAGTAGCTGAACCACTGGTTCACCCAATAAGTGTGCGCTTGGGAGCATAAGTACAGTCATTTCGATCGATTTACCTGCTTTACGGTCTTACCTAACCATGGGACAGGTGTGGCGCGACGCGATGAGTCCTGAGAATGTCACGCCGCGACCGGAAACGCGCCAGGAGAGTGTTAGAGGGCCGGCCAAGTGCACACTGTATTGTAGTCATTTTTGTACGGACAAAAACAGATATGAGCACGCGAAGCGCCCGTTATTCCGTGGTATAGATAAATTTCGGACCATTTTCTGCATATTTTTACAAATGAAAATACATAGCACTACAGACAAGCCTCCAAATGCGCGAAGACTTTTGCAAAGAGTGCGTCAGCGCATCAGAAGTGTGTGGGAGGGAAAGACGGTGTTTAAATTATTGTTAGACTGTGTCGAGTCATCAGCGTGGTGGGCGAGGCGGTGCACATTTCGCCCACATTCTTGACAGTGCTAACGTCTAGACACAGCCAACAGGCAAGACCACAAAGAAGTCGAGGACTGCTGGGCCTTCTTATGGTCATGAATTACCTGTGGACTCTCCATTCTAAGCGTTGCAGTCTCGAGCAGAATTAATGCAGTTTCTCAAACGGGAGCTGGGTCCAGACTCGCGCAGTTTCGACGATGAGGAGATTGCAGCGGCGGCGAGAGTTTTTCAGGTACTTACGTCGAAAGGAAAAATCATTTTTGAAAAGCACTTGGACAGGAAATTTTGAATGAAGTGGCAGATACTACGTACCTCGCCTCCCTTTCTTAATACTACGATACCTTCGAATTAACAGACCAAAACTGTGTCATGACGCGGATTGCCGCGTTGATGCATAAATCCATCGGACATTATTCCCCAATGCGTTACTTACGATCAGGCATACACCTGATACTCTCAGGTAACTCTCAGGGTCAGATTAGACGGCGCCACTAAGACAGGGAAGCTTCTATGAGAAGGACGTCAGCGACGCGTCATTGTCACTGCTTCTTGTCTCGGAGATCAGTGTATACGCATATACTCGCGTAAGTCCTCAATAATATGTCGCCTTTTGACATCGGAACCACCGAATGCATGTGAAGGTTTGCTGTGATGTTCAGAATGGAGTTGTGGGGCCATGTAGGTGTTGGAGACAGACCTGATGCGGGGTTATAAACTACGATCGAGCATACAATTTGGCGAATCATCACGATGAATCACTGATGATGTCGGTGTGGATCAATGTCGCTAACATACTACGTCAATTACGGCACCAGATACGGGTCTGGGAGGTATTATAAGACGCTGTCTAATGTGATCTTGACCTCAACCAAGAGATACCACATCCACTCACTTTTCGAATTACACTCTGAACCCACACTAAGACTCGTGTGAATAACAGTCCAGTATTCCACAATGTCGGTTCTCGGAGAACCCAGTGCCGCTGCTTCCAGCAATTGTGAGTCGGGTTGCAGATGATTATTGTTGATTCTAACGATTTTTCCGTCGATTCGACAGACAAGGATGAGACACGCGTCGCTGCTGGACTCAAAGCTACTCTAAAAAACCCCCGCGTCTCCGATGAGGCGAAGGAACGTGCTGCAGAGCGCCTTGAAAGGTTCGAACAAGGCCATGGCACGACGGACATGCCCCATGCCCAAGGAGACGATAACATACTTGACTCCAGTGGTCCCGTTGCGGCGGACAGTATCCCGAGTGCGTATCTCTTCTTTCATTCCTGCAGGTAGACATGGTGACAGGAGTCATATTAGTTGAGAAGAGGCCTGGACTCGAGGATGATGAGACATATCTTCCTGATATTTTGGAGGACGAAGACACTGCCGATCGTCGTGAGCATCGGGAGGCTGGTGGATACAAGGCCGCTCTCAGAAGTACGTCGATAGTGTACCATGGTGTCTTGGTCAGTTTGTTGATATCCTGTCTAGATGATCGAACAAGCTCTGCGGCCAAACATCGTGCCCAAGAGCAGCTTGATATTCTTGAGACCTCTGAGGATGTCTGATATGGTTGTAGAGAGGACAGTGTTCGGTGGAACAGTAATCTATCGATATATCATTAGATCCTGTCAGGATTGTCAACAATCATTGAAAGTGTCGTGGAGAAAACACCCTAAAAACACTACACCAGATGGTGCAAGCAGACGCTATATGGTCTAGCCTGTAGTGATGTGTTACTGATTATCTATACTCGTTTTTTCACATATCCGGAGCGCCGCTAATCTCCGCTAACTCAAGGTCAATTGTCCTTCACTGCCCTTTTACGCGACCACGTATACCCGTGACGGATTTATGCGTATATTATCAACACGTAGTTCACGGACACCTAGACAGCTTATATACTAAAGCATCAAATACGGGACGAGTGGCACATTCAGCCCCTATCTTGTTCATCTCACCATGGAGTTTCAACTGCGCTACGAAGTCATTGACGTTAGCTATCGCAATCAAGTAATCAAAATTATAATATTTACGCTATGAAACGACTGGCCGCGGTCAAGGAGGAAACAGTTGCAGTGTTGCCTGTGACTGGAGTGGTGCTGAGGTTGGCGTCTAGCGAAGCGCGGGTGTCGTCCATCAGATACACAGAACCGTCCATGTCTGGTGTTGGGGTGGAGAGAACGAGCTCTTGACTCGGCGCAGGGCTCAGGCTCGAGTATGCAAATCCATGGAAACAAAGCATTCATTACAGTTATCTGCAACGAGGTGCCCTCTCACCGCTGGCTGGAGGCGTCAACTCGGACGCATTTGTATGATCTGAATAACAAAGCACCCAATAACAATGCTGTGTACTTAATAACATGAACAGTTGGGTAATATACGAAGAATAATAGACAACAAGATAGCAAGTAGAAATGTACTGTATCTACCAGGAAGCAACTCTAGTTACGAGGGGTGAGAGTTAGGAAGTGAAGGGGAATAATCTAATTAGTGATGGGCACATTCAAGCTTCAATGCACCGTTCTCGATGAGTTCTTCCAAAAGAAAGGCTGCGATTTCCATTTCATAGTCACTGAAATGACTGTCAGTGCCCAGAAGGGTCTCAATAAATTTGGCGACCGTATCGCATTTGACTGTTGAGAGTGGGGTAGGTTCGGACGCCGTACGCACGACCGAGGGACTGATAAAGAGAGCGACGTGTTGGAACTTGGCTTCCCCAGTTGTCTTCTTCTTCTTTGACATCATCAGGTGGGACTGTTGCTTCTTATGCCTAATCCATCTCGACCGTTCGAACTCTGAGTAGCGCGTATCCAAAGAGATCCATTTCCGACAAACGCGACAGAACACCCTATGTCGCTCGACTTTTTCCGTATCGGGATCAGCGCGGACCCCTGCGGCGCGCGCAAGTGTCTGTCGCTGTTGGTTAGGGTTTTGGCGGGCATGTGACCCGGATTCGAAGGGTGAGTGTGAGGCCGCGTCGTTGGGTGTGGTACAGGCGACGGGGAGAACAAGGAGGATTATCAACGTAGGCATGGTCTGTGCGCAAGTAAAAAAGACAGGCATTAGTGGTGCGGGAACGAGTAATAGTTCGATGGGTCTGACCCGATCTCTCGTAATGATCTCGTAAGCCGAGGGAGGCATAAAACCCCCACCACCGTGCGGAGCACGGGTACCCTGCTAGTTCTCCTTGATATAGTCAATTATAGGGGTTATTTCGGAGCTGTCTAAACGGAATGAAACAGAATATAGGGAGTAGACAGTGAGTTTTTGATGAACCGATGAGAAACGCTAAAGCCAAGGCTGAGTCAGAAAGATAGGATGGGAAGAGATGCTGACGCGTTATTCAATTCTGACCGCTTCGTCTATTCCGGGCGCATAAAATCTAAATATGACGCGCCGCGACTTCGACGCTTCCTTGATTTGCCATAAATTTGCGTTCATCGAAGTTGGTGCTGGTTCTTTGCGGCAGTAACTCATTACGGATGGATGGCAATTACATGATATGTTTGTTGCTCGAGCAGCTCCCCAATTTCAATCTCTCGACTACGGGCTGCACTTGCTTGCTATTTGCGACTATACTGCCATGGTATTCCATATCTACAGCAATAAAGTGCTGACACATCAGCAGCATGGCGCAGTGGCAGCGCGCGGGGCTCATAACCCCGAGGTCACTCGATCGAAACGAGTTGCTGCTATATTATCATTGATCTTTTCTGTTGCGAATGTCACCAAAGCCTGAGGGTATGCGAGCCCTGAGCAATCCATTCTCTACCGATCCACAATTTTGCTGGTTCGGGACGTTTTCCAGGCTACGTGCAAGAAACCGCCGATTGACGTACTCGCACTGAGGCGAGTCAATTTGACTACGGTGGATTGGCGTCATTGCTTGTGTGTTTGTAAGCCTATATTTCTGTCTGCTCACGGGGAGACGGCTCAAAGCCTCGGTCTAGTTTCGTTGATTTCTCTGATATAGTAAATCCGTCGATTCGGAACGCCTGATCATATTATCATCTGATGGCCGTCGAGTTCAAGGGATCTATAACTACCTTATGTTCCAATATTGTTCACATAAATCCGAGTAGTTGAAATAATACCATGAAGCATAGCGGTGTGCGTATAGAATCGTTTTGAGTAGTATGCAGCATAGTCATTCGTGCTTACTGTGGCGTCACCTTTGCCCGATTTGGTGTTTGGACTAATAGGCGCGTGAAGGTCCGTGAGAATGATCTGAGGAATGCAACAAGAGTCGGCGAGGATTGTGTTACGCTAATGTTACAAGTGATACGCGAGGGGTGGGAGTTTGTTTCATGGTAAGAAGAAAGCTTGAAAGCAGATTAGAGGTGAACAAGAAAGGAGGGGTGTGTATTCGTAGCTCCCGCAGACTGAAGCCACTGAAACGTGAGCTCAATAGAGACCTTGTGCATAGCCACAAATAGCCACAAACACTGATCGTGGCTAAATAACGTTATGCAGGCATTGCTCCTGGCTATTTCCTGGCTATCTCGTGGCTTTGCTTTGCTCGCTGGGAGCTGATTATATTGGTTCAACTTGATTTACCTGCCAATTAACTTACTGAAATACTACCTGGAGATCTACTGCCTACTATCAGGAAGCTCTACGAGGTATGAAAATGTCATCAACAATTAAAGTGTCAATCAGGGGTGACATCAACAACCTGCCACTTGCGTTTGGGCTGCAGTAGACAGTCACGAACCCCTTCAGCGTATCTTCACTATGAAAATACACTTAAAAAACTGTGAAAGTTCGTTGAAGTTAGCCACGATATAGCCACGATGGAGCCATTTGACTGGCCCGCACACTGCCATTTTGCCACGATCAGCGCTCTGCAGTACCTCCCATGTAGAAAAGTAATTTTTATTTGAATGACTTACATATTTCTGTGCTTTGTGTAAAGAAAAAGCTGAAAAAGCTTTTTTTACATTGACGAGAAAACAGTTTGGTAGTCAAAGGGCACAATTTTGTGAGAAATAAGCTCCAAAGATGTTTTTCACATGATTGATGTCTATTTATGTATTCTCTAAATGCGGAAATCTGTGATGTAATTTGTCAGGAATAACCTCAAGAAAGTGTTTTCAAAAATTTAACTCTGTTTGATTCCAATAGTATTTTGGCAACATTTCTGTATGTTTTAAAGGAAATTTATCTAAAATGGGCTTTTCATGTACATAAAAAACAATTTTTCACATTGATGATGCACATATGTGTCTTGACATTGTGTCAAAAAACATGAAAACATCACTTTTTCCATTGAGAAAAGACACATGTTCTTGTTAGAGGGGCAAAATGTGTAAGAAAATTGACTCCAGAATCATTTTTACATCTTTGCATCCCACAATATGTCCTGTAAGTACGGAAAAATGTCCAGCATTATCTCAATAATAATGTAGGGAATACTGTAAAGACACTGCTTTCACCAAATTCAAATGGCACAAAAGATATAAATGCAGCACACCACCAACATGATGAATTGTGTGAATGCATTTGCTGCACAATGTTCCCTACATTATTATTGAGATAATGCTGGACATTTTTCCATACTTACAGGACATATTGTGGGATGCAAAGATGTAAAAATGATTCTGGAGTCAATTTTCTTACACATTTTGCCCCTCTAACAAGAACATGTGTCTTTTCTCAATGGAAAAAGTGATGTTTTCATGTTCTTGACACAATGTCAAGACACATATGTGCATCATCAATGTGAAAAATTGTTTTTTAGGTACATGAAAAGCCCATTTTAGATAAATTTCCTTTAAAACATACAGAAATGTTGCCAAAGTACTATTGGAATCAAACAGAGTTAAATTTGTGAAAACACCTTCTTGAGGTTATTCCTGACAAATTACATCATCATTTTCCGCATTTAGATGGTACATAAATAGAGAGCAATTATGTAAAAATCATCTCAGGAGCTTTTTTCTTACAAAATTCCACCCTTTAACTACAGAACTGTTCTTTTGTCAATGTAAAAAAAGCTTTTCCAACTTTTTCTTTACGCAAAGTACAGAAATATGCAAGTCATCCAAATAAAAATTGCTTTTTTACATGGGAAGTACTGCAGTGTGTGGCTATGCACAAGGTCTCTAATAGGAAAATGTTCACAGAAAAAGAGGACGTACCATCGGTAATCATTCATAGCATCAAGTAATACCCTCCAACGCGCCAACAGGTTTGAGTTTTTGCATGGCTAGAGCCGTAGTGCGCACATCTTCGTCGGACTGGATCAACTGTGCTTTGAGGAAGTCGACTATAGCCGGATCAAGACTCTCATAATGAGTCTGAGAATCCGTGGATCTTCTGAGGCTTATGCATTGTATAGATGAGTTTCAGTTTCTTGATTTATACAAAAACCCAAAGATTTACACTTTGCGCTCTGCACCGATACTGTCGGGTGCTCCAGTAGGATGCGCCAGTTCCCCATGAATACTATGAGGGTGCTTGTACCCACCTAACCCTTCAACTGCGGGCTGAGCGGATTCAGTTTTGGTAAGCCCATAGTTGACCCGAGACTTTGAAGAGGTGACAGAGCCAAGCGGCGGCGTTTGTCGCATGCTTGGTGAAGGTGCACGAGACCGTAAATGTTCCTCGTCGTCGGACTCGGAAAGGAGCCAATAAAGAGAGATCGGTTCGTCAGGTGGATGCGCAACCTTGTCGCCGGCATTGAGACGCGACCGCGAGAGAAGGTGGCGAGGCGGAATGTCGGTAGACGATGGGGCATGGTGCGAGGGTGAAAAATTCGCCAGAGTTATCACCGACTTAGCTGAATGAAGGCGTATTTGGGCGAGAAAATCTAGGATTGTCGGAGGTGCTGCGATTCAATTTTATACCACTGGACCCTGGCAGGTCACCCTTGGCATGGTGGTGCGACGCTGATTCTCTCATGTGTCCCTTGGTAAACTTATGCCGGCGCCAATCGTCGAATACTGTGTGCGGGGTATTTCCGCAAATTGACCCATATTCCACAGGGGCCCACAGAAGACACGCCGAGCTTCCACTTCCGTTGTGTGTGGATCATCCAGGAGTATCTGGCGGCGCTCCTGCATACGACCTCTAAGAACGCCCAGATGGGTTGAATTATTTTTATGCTGATACCAGCTGCTAAGAGCGTAAGGGTTTTTTGCTTTCAAAGCGAGCCATTTCTCGCATGGGCGACAAAAACTCTGTCCTTTCGCACAGTTTCGATTTCTGGATCAGCGAGTAGGACTTCCCGGCGCTCTTCGGGGCCCATGGTTGTTGGGTTACTGGCTGCTTTGCGTAGTCAACGGTATCCAGACAATCAAGGCCGATGGTGTCAGGTAGGTGGCAAAGCTCGGAGAATTGTGGTGAACCTGTGAGGGTAGATCAAGAGGAGAGTGTACAATGAGGCAGAAAGAAAGAGCATCATTTGGTGCGATAGGCTTCATGAATTTGGTAGAACGAAGTTAAAATGACATGGTTGGAAGTAGAAGCTGTCCTGGTGCTCAGCCGGCGGCACCGTAGGTTGTATTGGGCAACGGGGTGTCGTAAGCTCTCATCAGGGGCTGATGAACGCTTTTCGGCCGGCGCTTAACTCGCCATGCTGGTATGTCCAGTCAGTGCGTTTGTCTTTCTTACTGCTTGTAGCGGGGATTCATTCAAGATGTCCGCCATGATATGATACACGGAAATACGGGTGGCATCCGCCGTTATTCTGTTTTTGTCCTACGCAGATGTGAGGTAGATCATGTAACAATCAAGGACGTACATTAGCATGGGTATAGCCTCATGACACAGGGGCTCGCGCGTTGACAGAAGGGATGCGAGGACGAGTTCTTGTAGGTCCAACAGCGACGTGTGCGTGCTGTGCACTGAGATAGATGGAGTAGATTGAATAGAGCAGGGGGAACGAAGTTTTATGGTCGAAGTTTGGCGCGAAATCGATACAGGGACGCTGGTAACAATTTAATATGATGCTTAGATACTGGTTTCGAGGGGGTGAACAAATCTGGATTTCAAGGAGAACTACATACAGGCTTTTATACTCTAAGTGTATCCTGCTGTATCTATGAAAATACCATAGAGTCGAAGGGAGGTGGTGGTTTATAGAGTGTAGCATGTGTATACTAGCCGACAAGAAGAGCCAAGAGCATAAAAAGTCGAAGCAGAGTGCAACCCTGCTTGATGAAACAGGAGAAATGCGAATAAAAGGAGGTAAAAAAAAAACGAAATAAAACTAGAAGGAGTAGCAAAAGAGTGAAAGAAGTATAGTACTCATCAATGGTGGGGAATAAAGGTCTGTCGCAATGCAATATCGCTAGTATGAATGCGCCGGGGGGGGGGGGGGGAGAGGGGCAACACGGTGGGTAAGACTTGGACCTCCCACTGGCCCCTTGCATATGCAGCGTATGGGTTTATCAGCGCTGGAAGTGGCCCTTTGCTTAATCATGACACTGTAATCTCCGACCTTTGGGTGTATCCTCATCACTGGTACGAAGATTTTGATGCTTGTAGCAAATTTTTATCATGAATCTTTGACGCCGTGAATACCCAACAGTCGTCCGGAATGTCCACATGGGCTCATCTTGTCGTTCCGAGGCGCAATCTTGTTGATCCGCACCGTGTGAAATGCCTGAGCGAGAACAACAGGGCGCTTCTCCTTTCCAATTCTCCGTCACTGAAAGCTCTTCGTCTTATTGCAATGCGGCCTGCAGAACGCGACTCTTCTGTAAATGACACATGGACTAGCCCATATATGGAACGCCAAATGTGGACGGGACTAGCGGAATAGTCTCAGTCTCCGACTGGCGACGCGTCTCCTATTTCTTCGAACTTTGGAGGTATAAAACACCTGGGCGTCTCGTATAGAAGAGGAGGTTGTAACGCATACCCACCCGACCGCGCTCCCCTGCTTCTGCACTTCCACCCGCGAGGAAACACTTCTCTCGAAGTACACACCCAACCACCCATCACAACCGACGCCATGGAACTCGAAGTCCCCACGCCGATCACCTACTCCTCCACCCACGCGCAGCTCAACCTACTCAGCGTCAACGACGTCACCGACGGGCCCCAATCCCCCAAGGGACTCGCGACCTCCGTGTCGATGCCCGCATTCATCCTCTACCCCGGATCCATCTCGACGTCGATTACCATCTCGGTCACCAACCCGCACGGCGACACGGTCGATTACAAGCCGGGTGCGGGCGGTGTGGTTGGCGACGAGGACAGGGAGGACGGAGACGACGACGACGACGACGACGGCTACGCCCGGCGCGTCCCGGCGCTGGGGTATTTCTCGAGCTGTTCGTCCATCGACTCGTTGGCTACGCTCGCTTCGCATGAGGATTTGGCGGCGTTCGCGACTGCGTCCGCACCGGCTGTTGTTCTCGTCGTCGCTCCCCCGGTTGCTGCCCCCGCCGTCGATGGTGATGGCCTGGACGCCGTCGGTGCCCCGCAGCAGGCGCAGCAGGTGCAGCACTTCCTCCGCTTCCAGCAGACCCAGCAGGCGCGCTACGCGGAGCTGTTTGACGAGGCATACGGCGCGGACGATAACTGCTTTGATTTCTTTGGATATGGGAGGAACTTCCGCGAGTCTGTCGAGATCGAGGATGCTGGGGTGGCGGTAGTGGAGGAGGATTGTACCACCGCTGCGGGTGGTTGGGCTGCGCCGGAGGGAGAGGAAGAGGAAGCACCGCGTGTTCCTTTCCTTGTCCGCTGCCTCGTTCCTGTCCTCGGCGTCCCCGTCTCCCACGAGCGCGACGCGAAGGACGCGAAAGCAAAGGACTCCGTGGCTGAGGCGGATAAGGAGAACCACAACCCGGTCAACGTCGGCGTGGACGCGGAGGAGCAGGCCACTGTGGCGGTCGTCAAAGATGTTGTGGAGGATGCGACGGATATGGAGCTCTCTACTCTTGACACCCTTGATGTCGTGGACTTTACACCCGCGTCCATACTCACTTCCATCTCCACCCACGATCTCAACGTCGCCCTCCGCTTCACTCTGGACGACGCACTCGACTTTGGGTTCGATTTCAGCGGTGTACTCGACGAAGTCGTGCGACGCGCCGGGGGTATTCCCTCCTCCATCGACGCGACCAAAGCGACCACCAACATTTTCGAGGATGTCGCAGTCACCCACATCACCACTCCTATCCCCACTCTCGCTCTCAGCAAGTTCGCAGACGAATCTCCCTACTCCTTGCCCTCGGTGTACTCAACCGCGTCGGCGCCGTACTCGCCGTACCCATTCGCCACACCCCAGCCTGATCAGCAGGCGGAGGTCCAGGTCATCGCAGAGGCGACATCCATCTGCCGCGCGTTGTCGGCTTCTGTTCCCACTGCTACACCCATTACTGGCGCGTTCGACGCGTATGACCCGACGTGCTTTGATGGCCTCGGGTTCGAGAGCATGGATCTTAGGCTGCGCGCGGATGGGAGTGTACAGGTTGTGTTTGATGCGGACGCTGAGGACGAGACTGAGGACGTCGACGTGGAGCACGGGAAGGAGGAGGATAAGAAGGAGGAACGCGGTGACGGTGATTTTCTGTTCTATTCGGCCTTGCCTTTGATTATATTCTTATGTTTCTACCTTTCGTGAAAATTATAGACTCGTTTTCGCACATCGAGGTTGTTGAGCAAGGGAAGAAGGTCGACATTGGGAATGACGCGCTTGTTGTCTACGAGACGACGACTACGATGACCGACACTGCAGAGGGTAAGCCGCGTTGATTCGTTCACTTGGCCCTTTTTTCTTTCTTCCTCTTTCCTTTTTCTCGCATTGTATATTGTCAGGTTGCTGACCTTAGACTTTTTATTCAGCGTTCGAGAAGTGGCGCCAGGCGTGCCTCAGTCTGGCTGCGTTCGCCAATATTCCCGCTAAGGCTGCGATTGTCAGCAGCATGAAGTGGCCCGATCTTCACGAGGGCGAACAGCGAGGAAAGGATGATGTATCTATGGCGGGTTTTGCTGGAACGATCGAGGTCTTCGGTGTTACGGTATCGGAAGTTACGGAGGTGGTGGCTGCTCCTGAGGTGTTGGAAGCTTCGGAAGACAAGGGTACCGACCCTTCTGGTTCTGAGTCTGTGTTGGACGATGCTGCTGGTGCTGGTGCGTGTCGCATCTTGTTCTCGTTGTATGCCTTTTGCTCATTACATTCTTTTCCATCGTGTTTTAGTGACTGCTTTCACGTCTCAACCCAAGATCGAGCCGGTGTCTTTGCCGTGTGCTCTCCGTGAAAGCGGTGTACCAGAACCAGCGGCGTCGTTGACCACGATAAATGAACCGGAGGAGGAAGGCACCCTTGAAGGAGACGAGGCTCATGGTACGATCTTACTTGTATTTTTCAGTCCATCCTCGTTTTCTTATGTCCTTCCTTTCCCTTTGTGTGTGTCTGCAGAAGTCTCTCCACCCCCAGAAGACATCGTGTCATACATCTACTCTATCCCCGGACCCGAATGTATGCCCTCTTTTGCAGCCGTCATCGCCGAGCACCTGTCTCCTGCACCAGCTCCTGTTATCACGCCTGCGTCGTCCTTCGCTATTCCAGTCGCCTCTAGTCTGGACGACTGCCCTTTGCTCTCCGAATCCGCTCCTGCTCCCATGCAATCCTCTTCATTCGCTAGCCTCCAGACCTTGACAGAGTCGCAGTCCGTGGACATGCTCGCGGAACAGTCGATGTCCATTGACGATGTCGACAACATGCCTTCGCTCATGGCTGAGGAATCCCCGTTCAACGCCCTCGCGGATGTCTCCTTTGGTTCTTCCTCGTCGATGTCGAGTTTCTGCGAGGACGACATGGTCTTCCCAGACGATGTGGACGTTCTAGAGGTGGCGGAGATGGAGACTGAGTCGGAGTTTCTGCACGCCGAGCGAGAGTTTCTCATTGAAGTTGGATCTCCCACCGCCGACCTCTCAAACGTACCGCTGGACAACATCCAGGAGGAACCGGAGGACAACATGGACCCTGAGTGCGCGGAGCTGCTCAGATCGCTTGCTGAGCTTGAACGTGACTACGAGTCTGACGATGAGGCTGATTACGACGTCGGCAATTCCAGCGCCAGCGCTTCGTTCTCCATCATCATCGCCCCCTCGCCGTTGCTTACCGTGTACGAGGAGCTGTCTGGCGGACCTAAACACCTGTTCAACAGTATCCCGCGCTATGCTATGCGCTCGTTGGACTCGCTCTCGCACCCATGGCTCTCGTCAATTTCGTCGCTCTCATCACTTGGCGGACGGTCTTCAATTGCACATGCTCAGAAGGAGAGCAGTCAGATGTCGCGCGGTTCCGAGGTGACGTCTTCGGATTCTCCATCTATGTCTTCTGGCGCAGCACCGGCCGCTGCGTCACAGGATGATAGATGGTCTCTGGTAGCGTCTCCTCGGCCAGGGTCTCTGTCTTCTCTTGAGACTCCCCGTCGCCCGTCAGCGGGGCCTCCTGTTGTCGCCACTCCGTCGTTAGTCTCTTCGCCAGCGATACAGAAGAAGCACCGCTCCGGCTTCTTCATGTCGCGGATGACATTCTGCCCCTCGCCTTCGCCCAAGCGCCCCAACGTACCCTCCCCGACGTCCTCGACGCTTCGCCCATGTGCGCATGCCTCCGTCCCTTCTCTCACGCCCGCGCCCGTGGAGAGAACGGAGGCCACAGGGACTCAAGCACGTCCTGGAGGTCGGATTCGCTCGATATTTCGGAAGCTGAGGACCTTGTTCTAAAGTCCTTCTTTCGTTATAAAAGTATGTATATCCGGTTTAATGGTCTTTCTGCTTTGCTTGTATTGTGTGTTTTCTCCATTTCCTGTTGCTCTGTTTGTGCTTTTAATTTTGCTATTCGTTGCTTTGCTTTATTTTCTGATATGCGTTGCTCCATGTAATTGGGATCTGCTACTGCAGGCTGTAGGTTTCAATATATTGGACTTTGCATTCGCTTCCCTTTCCAATTCGCCATCAATGCAAGCTCTTGCCCACGGAATGCGGCTCTACGATATATGGTCCATGGGCTAGTCCATAGTAGATGAAATTCGGAGTACAGAGGGGACTGGCGGCACCATTCCAGTTTCGGACTGTCTCTTCGAATATATGATCTTGGATGCTTCCCACAAGTCTCCTATGGAGGAACAGATCATATCGCATACCCACCCAAACGCACTGTCTCAACTTCTTTCTTTTTTTCTGTCATGAGAGGAACCACTCCGCCGCATTTCATTGCTTTACCCTTTGCGAAACACAATAGAGCTTCCCGTCCATATTCCTATGAACTCCTCTACCCACAAGCAGTTCGACCTATTCAGTGTCGATGGCGATCCCGACCTGCCCCAGCTTCCCAAATAAATCCCAACTTCTGTCCACCCTCGCGCTTATCAACCTCCCGGGGTTCCATCGTCGACGACCATGTCGGTCACCAGCCCGAACGGAGACACTGGATTACAAGGGTGGGGATGGTAGAGAAGGAGTGCTCAGAGAGGAGGGCGAAGAAGACCACGACGATGGGCATGCCCGCGTCCCTGCGCTGGGGTATTTTTTCGAGCTGTTCGTCTATCGACTTGCTCGCAACACTCGCTTTGCTTGAGAATTTGGTGGCGTTCGCGTCTGCGTCTGCGCCTGTTATCATCTCCGAATATCACATATGATAGGTAATTTCTCACAGTTATATATAGTATACCCGAGTGTGACTATGTACGATATCAGACAGGTCTAGCCGACTCGGCCGGATAACTACTACAGGCATCCACCGTCACGTGATACACCACTACTCAGTGATACACTTCGACAGTGGATTGCCTCTAGTGCCTCCAATTTATGACCAATCGCTCCATTATTTTTTTCTACACATCGGCATACATCATAGGTACATTTAGATGCCAATTATACACTGCCAATGTGGCTTAAACATGTGCTATATTGATAGTACGACAACATGTGTTTTTTGAAAGTGCTATTCTGAAATTTGTTAGACAAACTGTGTTGGATTCTCCATGATAGAAAATATATCATCAGTGCGATAAGATACCACATTGATTATAGAGCATTTTGATGATTGTTTCATGAAATTTGACTCAGAAATGGCTGTGATACAAAGCACGCAGCCTGTAATGTGTATTGTGATATTGAGGCACATAGTAGATATAGCTGTATTTATTATTTTTTGTGTTTTCAAGTGGTTCACTTATACTTAAGTGGCCTCTGCCTCGCCTGAGAACTCACAGCATCCATGGGAGGCGACACTAAGTCACAACTGGCAAAGAGAACCAATGGAGTTTCTTTGGCGCGCGGCGGAGATCTCACTGGTTCATTTCGTCCCACAGGCAGTCAAAATTCCGTTCTTGATAGTACTTTTAGCATCTCGCAGTGTGAAATAGAATATTTGAGACAGTAATAGTGGTTATGATGATTCAAATGTTGAATCCAGCAAGCAGAACGCCGAGAGCAATGTTAATCCATGCGGTGTATCATTGAGTGGTTGTTGCTATTTTTGGACCCGCCAGCGTGTTTTCCTCATATCTTCCGCTGTACTGGGTATTTCTTTGTAAATGTACATGCATATGATACCCCTCGAGCCCCTCAACCTGTAGATGTACTTGTTAAAGCTGTACGTATTGTTTTCGCAATTCTATTCACTATCTACGAATGTGGTGTATCACATGACGGTGGATGCCTGTATGTAAGCGATGACACCGGCTCGGCCGCGTCATGACAATGTACGGTAGTACAGATGAAACTGTCTTAAATGATACCCTTCCGTGGACAGCTCAGCCTATTGGTTATCACAGGTTATCAGTTTCGACGGAATGATCTAAAAATAGCTTCCATAACTTTGGGATTTCTTCTCATCTTCAGCGCATTTTTGGTTATAAAACATTATCAATGATTCCTAGACATCTTCCTAGCTTCTATGTCATCAGAAACTTGCCTGAACTTGAGGGAATCTTGTTGGTGCTCGTCATGCATAATCTTGTCAACAGGCCAACACGTGATCTATTACTTATGTTAGTTCTCCATACGTGCACCGGAAGGAGAGAGAAAATATGATATTACCCGAATATGGCTGCCAAGAGCCTTATTTTCCCAGAAAACGGCTGATTTGACACAAAACATGCCCCAAGTTTGGCTAATCTTACCTGATTTGGCCCATACCTTACCGTTTTTTTTACCGGAAAATTCTACCGGTTATTGCGTATCGCAGGTTTACCGGTTTTTGGGTCAATTTGCCCGCCTACCAACTTGGTGGACGCTAAACTCTATTGGTTTTCACAGGTTATCATTTATTACATGTATCATTTAAGACAGTTTCATCTGTACATAGATTCGGCCGGGTATGTCGGCGGAGGTCAGAAACTCCGTAAAATACGTCGGCGGCGACGGCGGCGCCGAGCCGAGGGCGTCACAAATTGATGTTAAACTTCAATGCCTCTCATTTTTGCATTCCACTGAATTTAGCACAGAAGCATAGCAAATAATAGTATTTTCACAGTGAATGTGGGCCAGTGCAAGTGTGATATTGAGTTCTAAAAAAGCGGAGATGGTCGGAGATTCCGACTGTTGCACAGAATTGAAATTGTGCAGATACAAGTATGCTCATTGATGAAATTAATTTGGACTTATAGAATCATATATACAGACTAATACCTATGCATGTAGCTGTTCATCTCTGGTATATGTAACTCTATTCATTACTTGGAGTCTCCGAAGATTCCATTTTTAGAAGATGAATTAGATACCACTCAGATAAGCATACAACAAGAGTGAGAGTTTACAATGCCACTGCTATTCTCTGAGAGTTACAGATCACTCGGAGCAAAAAAGCAGAGTCTGCTTTACTCAAAACATCGGAGGTCCGAGATAAATGCACTCTGTCAGTATATGTCTGAGTCGGAGGCTGACAGAGCAAATTATTGATCTCCACAGACGTGAGTTTTTTGCGGAAAGCTCCGATTTTGGCATGAACCGTGGACATTTCTATAGAGTCTATATACAGATATTGAAAAAACTTACCTGACCAAATATGCATGTTAAAATCCCAAAATACTCCAAACACCACTTAAACGACATTGAGAATTCGTTTTGCTTCTATGGAATGCTCCTGATTTTTTTCTGAACCAGATTATATGGGTGAAAAGAGGTATGCATAATGTTTGAATTTCGGTCAAAATCACGTATTCGCGGTTTCCTATTTGCAAATCGTATCCGATTTCTCCGAGAAATTTACCAGTCTGTACTCCATAAAATCACGCATCGAACAAGATATGTCGCACGGAAAACGGGCCAGAGGAAGCAAAGTTATAAGCATTCTTGTCAATTTGTGTTCAGTCAAAACACATCAGTCTTAATTTGATCTGTTTATACTCAGCCATCACATACCAATTTATGTTACATTGTTGCTCATTTGTGTCTCTGAATTTTTTGTGCACTAATTCAGAGCGGTAGATCTGTACCTTCATATCCTACCACTGTCTGAGTAGATTTTCAGTCAGGTTGAATTTAAAATAGACTTCCAGGAGGTGTAATGGTGGCTGTGAATACTAATTTCTACAGAACTGAATGTAAACCTGTCAGAATTGTGAGCACATGTAAATTCTCTGTATATATGACATATATATGCTACATATACTATTCCATTTACCTTTCTGTGGCTTCAAATCAATGGGAACATTGTCATTTATGATTCTATCCTCATATCTTTCACACACATGTTTCTTTTATCCATATGGCCATTTTATCGGTCTGTTTCATATGCAGTACCGTTTCTCTAGGCATTTAAATTTATCAACAGATAATATCCACCAGATTATGTGTTCTGGCGACGTGATTGATAGATGCAGCATGCATGGCGGCATTTCCGAGCATGCACATCGATCGATTTGATCGTGGGAAAATATATTTGCCGCCTTGTCGGAGGCCGCCAATGCAGAGTAATTGTCAGACCCCACTGCTGCAATGTACTCTGAAGTTGCACAGCGCAGCCTCGATGCAATCTCCGCATATTGGAGCTCCGCTACAGTAATGTAGGTTAGTATACATATATTATATCTGTACTTGATCATGTGCACCTTGCAATGTACATGTAGGAAATCCTGTTTGTCCCTTTGCTGGAAATTCTGCCAGAGCTGCAAGTGTGGAGCAATGGTCAGAATACCCTGTTACTATATTCTCAGAATCTCGGAAGTACCGTGGCTCGGCATCTCCGTTATCTCTGTAGATCGGAGCTCCATTATGATAATATAGCCTTATAGGACAGTGAATGTGCCTAAAATACTCGAATTTTGTATTTCTGCTGTATGACTACATATGTATACTACTACAAACTACTGTGGTAGTATAGTAGGCTCTGCAGTGGACAATTTCATTCTATGTGACTATCAGGTGACCCTGCGTGTGTAAATTGGCACCCATTAGCAGTAGCCATCCCCCCTGCTCCCATCTATTGATGGTCCGCCAGCTCTGCCACCATGCACGGAGACTCCGCCAGCTCCGTTCTATGGCTTGTCGGACGCCTCCGTGGGCCATGTAACAACCTGGCCGAACCTGTTGCATCAGCTACCTAGTAGCCGGTCGGCCGGATCCGTGTCATGCCGGTACAATGTGATTGCCGGCCGACATCGGCTCTGCTGTCTGTCACGAGACTTAGTCACCATCGGCTCTCCTGTGTGTAGCCAAAGATTTTACCTATCCTAGGTGCGAATATGTCACTATTCCCGTCCCAGTGCCCGGCCCCACTGCCACTGTGAATGCAGATTTCCTTCGCAGTGGGCAACAAATTCAGCAGCCTCACGAAGCTCATCACTTCCTCCACTTCCATGAGGCCCTGCATCCCTTTCCTCGTTCCTGACATCATTCTTCCTACCATCGATGCGAAGTAGGATGCAAAAGGTGATGCACGCGTGACCTAGGATATGGATGAGGCGGGTAAAGAGAGCCACAACCCTGTGAATTTTGCCACCGTCGGTGCGGAATGGAGGCGGAAGCGGGCTATTCACGAGGATGTGAAGGATATCAACTCGACACCATCGACCCCTTGGATTCCACCCATACGCTCAGTTCGACCTTAATTTCACCCTTGAAGAAGACCTTGATTCTGGCGTCGACTTTGACAGAGTCCTTGAGGATTTCGTGCTATGCGCAGGCGAGGTGTCCGCCTTCATGAACAAAACCGATGTGAGAAGCAATATCAACAACATCGCCGAAGGTGTTGCGACCTCCGCCGATCTTGCCACCCTCACCCTTGCATTCGTCTTCTCCCGCAACCCTACATGCCGATCTTCCTACTCCTCGCTCTCGGTGTACTCTATCTACTTAGCCAACCCCATCCTCGTCATATCCATTCGCTACGCCTCAACCTCGCGACCAATCAGATACGGCTTCCACGACAACCCCTACCCCCCGCCGCCAGTTTCACATTGCCGCCATCTCTACCCCCACTCTCGCATCTATACATACTGGTGTGTTCGACGCGTATGGCCCAACATGTTTCAATGGCCTCGGCTTGAGGACATGGACCTTGAGCTACGCGCGGATGGGAGCGTGCAGCCTGTGTTTGACGCTGGAGAGGAAGAGGCTGAGGAAGGAGGAAAAGGCGCAAGGTGGCGCAACTGCCGCCGGGGGCAAACTACGTTAACGTGTCGACGACTGAGACTGAGACTAACATAACTGCGCTATAATGTATCCGAATTGATAACTTTAAGCTTCTCAAATTTGCCACTTCTCTGCTACCGTCATTCTGCGGTACTATACTTGATGAAATTTAATGTTGAAGGAGCGCAGTTGAGCAGTTGAGAAATTTGGTGATGAGAATAGTCGGGTTGTGTGGGTGTGTGTAGAGTGCGCCGACGCGTATGCCTTCGCGCTGACCGCCGGGAACCATTATTCCCACAATCGCGCACTCAACTGCACTGCTTTCGAGCGACCATTCGAAGCGCTTCGAGACGAATTAAAATGGGTGTGCTACCGTAGCACCCATGGCGGTTGGTGCGACATTGATCAGCCCGGCTAGCTAATGCTGTCGCACGCTATTTATAGGCTTCGGGATCGGCGTGTTTTTGTTTTTGGGCCTTATCAATTGCTAAATTAAGTCAATTGCTGAACTTGGGGGAGGAATGACAACATAGTCACACCCTATGGGGACGAACTCTCGAGACTCTGCGTTACACATGAGGCGTTGTGAAGCGACACTCACAATAATCTGGACCTGACGGGGGGTGTAGTGTTGTTCCAAGTGACAACTCGTGAAAGTTTATGTGTGTACGGGAGTAATCCACCACCGACGTGGGAGTCTATTGAGCATAGCGAGCTCAAAGGCAAGGATGAAGCTGTCTCCTTGTGGCCACCAATCTCGAAACCGTTGTCCGAAATTGACTCTTGAGTTAGGTTTGCCAGTGACATCAGAGAGAGGATAGTGAGGGGGGGCGATAGTAGGTGTGTGCATTTTCCGATTTTATCACAACATGTTCATGTGTCTTCTATCTTTGGGTACACGGACATGCATGTATGTATGGTTCGCCAAATGCACAAAAATTCACACGCGCACACATATACCAAAAGCACACACATATACAAGTCGGGTAGTCGGAATTCATTTATTTCCGATACCATCTAATACTCTGCCTCTTAAATAATTAAGTTCATGCATTTTCACAACGATATACCCACTGAGCGCGGAGGGACGGGTGTTCGAACATCCACATCCCCGTGGGAATGTCGTCTGATGGCCACCATTGCTTCCCAGAACCGCGAACACCGACGCACAAATGCTGTCCTAGACCAAGAGACTCGAGGACAAATAACTACAGCCTTTTTATTACCGGATAGGTGGATCAATACAGTAATTAAGTAATCTTTTGTTGCACGGCAGGATAAAGCAGCAATGACCTACTTGTAGATGTTTATTGTGTCATTCATGCGAGTGATCGACAGTGAACAATGAAGAAATACTGGGTACTTGACTCTAATGCTCCTGAGGTGACCTGCATGTCAATGTGTCATGAATTCACAGGGCCTAAATTACATACAAATAGCGAAAATGAACTATTATATATTGGAAAATAAGAGGGAGCGCAGCTCGCTCTCACCAATTGATAAGATAGTGGCAGGAGCGAAAATGGCAAGGGGATTACTCCTCGGCCTCGTCACTCCAGCTTCTCGTTGTAACAATACATGTAAATAATCATACCAATATAATGATCCCCCGCGGGACGAGAAACATTGCTCACCCGCAACCTTCTCGTCGGGATTCCGCTCGCCTTTTCGCTGTTTTTAACCCATCCGCTTACGCCCTCTAGTGCTTGGTATAGCTGAATTGGCTTCGGCTGTTGTGCAGGCCATCTGGAGGCTATCCAGGCGCTCTGTTTGGGCACGCGCGCGTCTATCTGCGGGTCCTGAGTTCTCCGAACGACGCTCAGCTCGGAAGGAAGCCGCCGATCGACCATCATCAGACTTGCAAGACAAAACAACACAAAATCGTAGCCCGTACTGAGGCCAATTTATGGGTCATTTCAAAACGCCGCGCCCGAACACCCACACCCTGGCTATCCGTAATTCAACGTATTGACCAGAAATAAATAAAAATACAAACTCAAACACCTCTAAATCCTGAACGTTCGCGTTTAACACTATCCTATCTAGGTCCAAAAATCGTGGAGAATCGATTATAAGTAAAATTTATGGATAGTGAGGGTGTTATTTCTCTCATGGTTTGATTTCTTCTCACTTCTCCGAAGGTCTCTGAGCAATTTGCTTGTGGGTCCGGCGCAGAAAATACAGAAGTACTGGGTAGTTAAGTAAAATTTGGTATTATCTCTCATGAATCACATTTTATGTTTTCTACCCTCTACTGTATAAAATAGATATAAAAATGGACCGGATCTTGCTATAATAGAGTCAGGAGGTGTCAAGGGAGCACATTGAGCGCGACAACGGTGGCCATCAGACGACATTCCCACGGGGATGTGGATGTTCGAACACCCGTCCCTCCGCGCTCAGTGGGTATATCGTTGTGAAAATGCATGAACTTAATTATTTAAGAGGCAGAGTATTAGATGGTATCGGAAATAAATGAATTCCGACTACCCGACTTGTATATGTGTGTGCTTTTGGTATATGTGTGCGCGTGTGAATTTTTGTGCATTTGGCGAACCATATGTATGGACATGATTTGATAACACATATACTGAGATGTACAAAATTAGAGATGTGGGCGAAACAAGAAGGACTCTTTTGTGTATGGTTCTCACAATAAGCAAGTGGGGCCAGATAATTATTTTATGGTCTGGTGATGGTGCCTGCGATGTGATTCTAAGTATAGACGTGGGGTATCAATGAGGAGCAGAAAGGTTTGAGGAAGTTGGGAAGCAGTTGGGTACAGCGGCTCAGAGAACCCCGAGCGCTTCTCGACAAAGAAGGAATATATTCGGTCAGTTGACATATGCAAAACACCGGCTTTGAATTTTTGTGCTCGTGGTGTGATCATGAGTAGATGCCATAATGTTATTGCAGGGGCGGGTGTATGGTTCGCCAAATGCACAAAAATTCACACACGCACACATATACCAAAAGCACACACATATACAAGTCGAGTAGTCGGAATTCATTTATTTCTGATACCATATAATACTCTGCCTCTTAAATAACTAAGTTCATGCATTTTCACAACGATATACCCACTGAGCGTGGAGGGACGGGTGTTCGAACATCCACAGCCCCGTGGGAATGTCATCTGATGGCCACCATTGCTTCCTAGAACCGCGAACACCGACGCACAAATGCTGTCCTAGACCAAGAGACTCGAGGACGAATAATTACAGCCTTTTTTATTACCGGATAAGTGGATCATTACAGTAATGAAGTAACCTTTTGTTGCACGGCAGGATAAAGCAGCAATGACCTACTTGTAGATGTTCATTGTGTCATTCATGCGAGTGATCGACAGTGAACAAATAAAGAAATACTAGCTACTTGACTCTAATGCTCCTGAGGTGACCTGCATGTCAATGCGTCATGAATTGACAGGGCCTGACTTACATACAAATCGCGAAAATGAACCATGATATATTGGAAAATGAGAGCGAGCTGCGCTCGCTCTCATCAATAGATAAGATAGTGGCAGGAGCGAAAATGGCAAGGGGATTACTCCTCGGCCTCGTCACTCCTGCGTCTCGTTGTACCAATAAATGTAAATAATCATACCCATATAGTGATCCCTCGCGAGACGAGAAACGTTTCTCGCCCGCAACCTTCTCGTCGGGATTCCGCTCGCCTCCTCTCTGTTTTTGACCCACCCGCTTACGCTCTCAAGAGCTTGGTATAGCTGAATTGGCTTCGGCTATAGTGCAGGCCATCTAGAGGCCATCCAGGCGCCCTGTTTGGGCACGCGCGCGTCCATCTGCGGCTCCTGAGTTCTCCGAACGATGCTCAGCTCGGAAGGAAGCCGCCGATCGACGCTCGTCAGACTCGCAAGACAAAACAACAGAAATTCGTAGCCCGTGTTGGGGCCAGTTTATGGGTCATTGCAAAGCGCCGCGCTCAAACACCCACACCCTGGCTATTCGTAATTCAACGTATAGACCAGAAATAAAATAAATTCAAATTCAAACACCTCTAAATCCTGAACGTTCGTGTATAAGACTATCTTATATAGGTCCAAACATCGTGGAGAATCAATTATGAGTCAAATTTATTGATAGTGAGGGTGTTATATCCCTCATGATTTGATTTCTTCTCACTTCTCTGAAGGTCTCTGAGCAATTTGCTTGTGGGTCCGGCGAAGACAATACAGAAGCACTGCCTAGTTAAGTAAAATTTGGTATTATCCCTCATGAATCACAGTTTTCTACCCTCTACCGTTTAAAATAGATATAAAAATGGACTAGATCTTGCTATAATAGAGTCAGGAGGTGTCAAGGGAGCACATTGAGCGCGACAACGGTGGCCATCAGACAACATTCCCACGGTGCTGTGGATGTTCGAACACCCGTCCCTCCACGCTCAGTGGGTATATCGTTGTGAAAATGCATGAACTTAGTTATTTAAGAGGCAGAATATTATATGGTATCAGAAATAAATGAATTCCGACTACTCGACTTGTATATGTGTGTGCTTTTGGTATATGTGTGCGCGTGTGAATTTTTGTGCATTTGGCGAACCATAGCGGGTGACTATGATGGACCGTTTGCACATTTATTAATAGCCCATGACCAGTGTTCACACATGTGGTTGGCGCTCAAACATCTTCGCACACGACCCATTTATGCCTCCCATACTCCATGAAGGCAAGTTCCCATAGTGCCGCATGGGGTGCAGCTTCGGATAAATACATACTCCGTCTCCGGATTGGGAGTAGTTTTGCAGCGCCAGTATCGTTTTGTGATGTATATCTTGAAGGTCTAAACTCGAAAGATCTGACTATAAATAAGCCGTCGCTATACTCCTCTCTCATGAATATTGAGACTAAATTTTCGAGATATACAGAGTAGTATCACCCAATTCGTTCCATGCCGATATATTCTGCGATTTGAGCCGTCACCGTACATGCGATCAACACGACGGCGGGCCTTGTGCAACGGAAAGACGAGAACTGAGGGTCTTCCTACGGGTACTCGTGGATGACATAAGTAACGCTTATACAGTCATCAGGCTGCGCGTCGCGTCAATGTTTTGGGTTGGATTCCTTAACAACCTAGTTAACTTACGATAAAAAAATGCCTACGGAAGTTACCCATGGGCCATAGAGCTCTGATACTGCAAATTTAGGCAAGCAGGCACAGTTTTTGCGCATCTAGGTGCCATATTTTATGTGTGGCTAAAGTTGCCCTGGGAAATCGGTGTCATGGGCTATTAATAAATGTGCAGACGGTTCATCATAGGATGACTTTGCAACGCACGCTTATCCAGGCAGATTGGCAACTCCAATTGGGTCCTTGTAGCGCAGTATGTGTGGGTGGAAGCCGATTTTCCCCCCGTAATGTGGAGTTGCGCGTGGAAAGAAACCCCACTGACTGATGGAGCTATCACTCTGATTGTTGGACGTTTCTTTGAGGATGAATCCTGCACGCCGTCACCCTGTAGTGAGAACAGTCTAGATACAAGACATTCTACACATCTGATAAAAGCCCGGAAATATATATATGGGTCTCCGTACTCTAAAAGCATTAAGACCTCCTTGACCATGGCTATTGACATTGCCTCAGCCACGCTTGTATCTATCTTTGTAGAGTCTGTTCTATATGGTTCGTAACTAATCACTTGTCTTCTTTGGCCAAATAGATGACACAACTCTTGAACAGGATTTCTGGTGTTTCTTTTCGCTGTATCCACGACCATCATAGTAGGACGCCACAAGCGCCAAGGCAGAACTGGAAACCATCTAAACAAGACTCTACTCGCGGTCTCGGTCACCATGTTCATTCTTGCTACCATAGTACATATCTTCACTCTTGAGCAGACTGACTTTAAAGCGGGTGAACGTTCTTCTAACATGGTGCCATATTTTTAGCATATCGGCGCGGACCTGTGGCGGGTGTTGGATGCTTTCATTACGCACAAAAATTCCCCCCATGGTGGGACCGCCGGCGCACTTGCGAACCTCAGTACGACAGTATATTTAGTCAAAGATATTGCATGCAGACACTTGTCGGCGATGGCTTTATGGTAAGCACATAATAATATAACAGGATGTTAACAGCGCTGAGTGTGTGTTGCCAGATTTACCGACTATATCTTGTCTGGAATGGTACTAGACTTGTCTGTCTTCCTATGACATTCACGTTCATTGCTAGTGTCGGTGAGCATATCATAAAGATGCATTTTTTGGCTGGGTATAATGCTGACACATGAGAACAGTTGTTGGCATTGGGTTTCTTTTATGTCTTAGCCGTGTGTCCTCTGATGCGCCTATCTTTGGCGCCCAACTGCATAATTGGATTGTTACATTCTTTTCGCTGACATTTTTCACAAATTTTGCATCAACTGGTAAGCCAGAGTCGCAATATGACTGCTTGTGCATGCTTTCTCACTATTTGTTGCAGCCCTCATTGCCGGTCGCATTTGGTGGGTCCAGCGTAAAATCACCGGCTTGAAGGCAGGCGGCAAGGGTCGTGGAAGCTTGGCCCCTGCTATTATTGTCATAGTTGAATCCGGCGCAATTTACTCTGTCTGCTTGATTCTCCTCCTGTCGTTTTACCTCAGCGGTATATATGCTCAGTATATTCTTCTTGATGCAGTGCAACAGGTGGTGGTAGGTGACCTTTCTCTGTTATTACCAAATTGCTATCCCTAACCAAAGTTGGTTATCAGGGCATTGCATTCTCATTGGTCATTGTCCGGGTTGCTCTTGGAGTATCTAGTGAGGTTTCAATGGGGGCAGTGTCCAGTCGCAACGGCCGCATATCAGTCTTCCACGCATCATCCGCTACTCCAAATGCGGGTACATGGCAATCGGACGCCAACAGCTACGAGCTGCAGAATTCCAGTTTCACAGGTGTGAAGGTCACCAAGTCGACCGAGACCGATGCAAAGAAGGATCCAGAAGGTGAGTTCGATCTATCATTACCAATAAACGTTGATAAGGCATAACGCCGTGACTTACCCACATGCAAAAGATATGGTGGGATTATCATACCAATGAGCACAAGCTGTAGCAATCACCCATTACCTTCTCAGACCAATATTCTGTACTTCGGGGACGAAGGGTTCTTTCCTGGTACAGCTCAGACGCTGTTCACTGTTGTCACCCGTATCTGTACTTGCTTTTTGTTTGTACATGCTTCCTCAACAGGGAGTCAATCGCGGGCACCTGTTTCGTATCATCTTCGGCGAGCATGATTCTGCTATCGCGGTGGTCGTGGACGTGGACGTCTGAATCTAGCACATGTTGTGGGTCGCAGGGGATGTGCGTTAGGCGCGCTGGGTTGGGGGTTAGACGCAGACGGGAGCAATGGGTGGCGCAAAGTAGGTGCAGCGCATGTCATGCACAACTCTCACTCGGTGAGATCTAAGAAGTACCGGTCTCTGTCGTTTTTGAACGTAGTGGAGGAGAGAAAGTTAAACAAGCGACGAGCTGACGACGAACTGTGATGACGGCATCCATCAATGCATCACACATCAACTGATAAGATAAGATTACGCGTTCCTGCTGTAGCGCAGTTCCTTCTAGATCTAGATCTTTCTCTCCCCTGTCAGGTACTCGCCCCAAGTCGCTATCTAGCCCATTTCCTACTATTTGCGCTCTGCTTTTATGACAAAGGTATAGCTTATGCGCCCGCATGTGACTCGCAGCAACGCGGCCTCTGCACTGGATCTCCTCCTATGTATATCCTCCTCGCTCGGACGCCTCGATTTGTGCGCCCGTATTATAGTCTAGCAGACCAAGAACATCAGGGCCAGAGGAGGCCACTAGATGAAGACTATACTTTTCCAACCCAGCGGCCGGTGCGGCGCCACAAGAGATAGATGAAGAATCTGAAGGCGTTGCCTCGGGATTGTGTGTCATTTGACAGCTATCCTTCTGAGAAGTTGAGACCGAGGGTCGTCCACCTCACGATATGGGCGACAAAGGGGACGAGACCCACGTCTACAACAGCGAATCTAGCGAGCACGGGAGACTGTTGAAGAGATGCCAAGGACCGCCATGTGATCCTTGCAGAAACTGGAGGTCGATGCGGACGAACTCGAAGTATCCGCAGGAGGGTTGACAGAGAGTTCTTCAGGCATAAATGAGGGCATGTTGTTAGCGTCGTCAATGGACGTAGATGGTTCGTCGAGCACATCTAGGAGCTGTGACACCGCCAAGACGTGAAAGCCATTGAAAGAAGACGGTTCGATGGGAGCGGGGAGCAGTTGCTAAAGTGAATTTTTTTCAATGAACAAAGTTCGAGTGCAAACACAAGGCAAAAGCGACGACACTTACCAGCATTAATAGCATCGTCCGATGTGAACTAGAACCGTAGAGGTCGACACCCTTTCCTTCTGAACGTTCCATCAGTCATGATCTGTAGCCTGCGTCGCCTCTGTGACGTGCGTAATACTGAAAGCCTGGATCGTGTTGTGAAGACCATTCATAAAAAAGACTATCCTCGGCTCGCTTTCGGCCCCCTTGCGATGGTCGTTTCACATAGCGCGGAGCCTGGGGTCCATACGATCGAATCCAAGGTCATTGAAGCAGGTCGGGTGACAGACGCCGAACACGCTAGAGAGTAAAGGTGCTATATCCGGAATGGAAGCAGTAGTGGACGCGGCAGAGGGCTCTTGGAGGACACTTGCACCTGTCCATCGAGCTGAGGGGTGGCGAACGAATGGTCGAGAGGATGGCGCCGACTCAGTAGAGTACACCTAGGGGGTCCATGAGCGGGGCTCCGAGTCCGAGTGAAGGCGGGGTTTGTTGATAGTGGCGAGCGTGTTGAAATCCTCGGCAGTGTTAGGGCTGGTGTCGACAACAGTGAGGGGTTGGAAAGACCCAGCATCACACGCCACGACGTTGTTAATGACGCTGCCAAAGCCAAAAGCAAAGTCGAGTGCGCTGTCAAGAGTGGGGTTCACGGCGTGATTGAAGTCGAAGAGCGCAGAGATGAAGCTCAAGGTGTCGTGGGCGCCAAGAAAAGAGAGCTCCCGCGGTTTTCTTTATCGGACCGGTGCCTCCGTGATGGCGGCGTACCAGAACCAGCGACGTTGTTGACCTCGATGAATGAACTTCGCCTTCGAGAAAGATAAGGTTCATGGCATGATTTCACTTCTATCCTTCAATCCATCCTCTTTTTATTATGTTCTTCTTTTCACCCTATGTATGTCCGTAGAAGTCCCTTCACTGTAACCCCCAGAAGACATCGTGTCCCATATCTACTTTATCCCCGGACCCGATGCTATCACCCCCAGTCACTCCCCCGCGTCATGTATCGCTATTCCAGTCGCCTGTAATCTTGGCGACTGTCCCTTGAATTTGCTCTCCGAATCTGCTCCTACTCCCTCGCAATTCTCTTCATCCGCTGGCCTTCAGGCATTAATAGAGTCTCTGTCCATTGGCGATATCGACAACATGCTTTCGCTCGATTTCTATTGCGGTTCCAACCACAACACCGCCTTTTTCATCTCTTCAAGCCCACTTTATGATATGAACTGCCGATTTGTCACGCTTACCGTTGGGCGGTAGTGCGAAATATGAATTATTTGATGGGTTGCGTACCCTCGTCACATTTTGTTGTCAGACTTCAGTGTCATCCTCGTTCACAACGTTGGTCTGGTGGAAAGGTACCAGTGGAAGTCAGGTTAGGTCAATCCCCACCAATTTGATGGTTGTAAATGAACGTGGTCCTCAATCAGACCAATTTGGAAAGAATAGGTGATGTAAGGGTTGTGAAATTAAAGCTCGCATGGAATCAAGCTGGCGACTGCGCGATTCGAAAGAAATTGGTTCATCAGCCGGATCCTCCATTTCGTCGTCGATGTCGGCGGATGGACCCCGGCAGTAGAGAGGGCAGGGCATCGATAGGGGATGGCATATCTCGCGGGGGCGAGACATCGTCGTCGGGGGAGTCGATGGGTGAAGGCGCATTAGAGTGGGGGATTTGGAAAGATATCTGTACGTCTGAAAAATATAGCCACCGTCAATCACGGAGATAGCTAGAGTCCTCTCTGCAAGCCACTCAAGCTCCACCCATTTCTACAAAGTCAAATAAGAGATAGTCGGTTCGTTCACCGGTGTTGACTTTGAATTTGACGTTTTTATATAAAAATGAGCAAAACATCTTACATTACGAGATATCAACGTTCAACTACAGTTCATGTACGACTCTCTTCAACAACCATTCCTTCGTATCGAGATCCGTAATTGTGCAGGGAATTTTGATCTGCCCGATGGCCGAGCCAGTGGCATTAATCTTTCGTTCGCGGAAGGCTGCAAAAGTTCCGGGAGCAAGCACACGGAGGGTTGCATTGGCAATGAACTTATCCTCAGTATACTTCTGGTAACCAGCATGGCTGTACAGGTGCGCCTGTATCTTGCCAGCGGCAAAGTGGGCATTTGGGCCTAGTCCAGTTAGCATTTGCTGATGTGCAATCATGATAAAATATATATTATACTAACCTAGATCACCATCGAGTTCCACCAAGAATCCATAAGCGCGTGTCCCGTTTCTCTCATCCATCACGACGGTAAACTCTACGGCGTTGCCTAGGTCCGTTTGAGCTGCTCTCATAGCCTCCTGCAGGGTACCCTGTGACACAAACTCTCCGGCCACGCGGAAACCAATCCTAAGGAATGAGGTAAGGATCTGGTGTGACTCAATATCTAAATATTTCAGAGCGCACGAACCCTTTACGCTCGATGTACTTGATTAGGGGCTGTCCATCGATAGGACCAAAGCCAACCACTTCGACAATGTCTTCGAGTGTGTATCGCCAAAGTCCATCGGCATTCGTACATATGACTTCGTATTTCTTGCCGACTTGAACTTCCCACTGTCAACAGGGCAGAATGCGCTTTGAAATTAGGACACTGCGGTGGATGGAAAAGACGTACCGGCTGCGAGATATTGTCAATAGAACACTCCTTCTCCACATCGAGGAGCTCAATATGCTCGTCGGAGGCTAAACGATATAGATTCGTGTTCAGAGTGTCGTACCCCCATCCGACGACTGATTCTGTAGCAGCGTATGTATAGCTTCGCAGGACAACGCTTGGTCCAAAGTTGTATCGAATCTATAGAATACCAGCATCAGCGCTTGTCCAGGTTTTTGTTGAAGTGGAGAGATCAAGAAAGTATACACTCACCTTTGGAATGGTCATCGCGTATGGACCACTCAACGGAACCGTTATAAGCGCAACACTCGGCCAAACCTCTTTGAGCCACCCCTCCTTCTCAACATTGACAGCCCTTAGCTCCGCCGCGCGTCCTACATCAGGCTGCAAATGTGCTTGTAACTGCTCACGTCTCTCTAACGGCAGGTCAGGAAATTCAGGCAGGATACCTCTGGCTATGGCTTCTATCCACGTCGTCCACTGCGCGCATATCGCGGTGATAGAGTCAGTAATAACAGTAGGTACGGTCGCTACTAGGACTGCCGCTGACTTGTCCGCGAGAGCGAAGAACGCGTATGCGTGGATGCTGCAGGTGTACGAGGGGAGATACCAGACAGCCCATGGTGAGGTCATGAATGAAGCTGAAGTCGTTCAAAGGCGTCAGTTGGTGTTAATCCGTAGGGGGAATAAATCTCACCCTTCTTGGTTACAACGTTAGCATCGTCGTCAGTGCCAATCTTGAGGTAGGCCCGCGAGTGACCACTGGAAACAATGGTCAACGGGATGCTGGGAAGGTTCTCCCCATCATGCCCGGTCAGGCGAATAAGCCGTTTGAAGCACAAGGACCCAAACAGGCCGAGCTTCACCGTCTTCGCGGCCTCCGCAGAATCCCAACGAGGCCGGTTCGAGTACAACGGGCTGGGGTACTTTGGAAAATACTTGGACGACGAGCCAGAGGTCCCGGAGGTGTGAGCGACGAAGTCGGGCAGTCCAGGAGCGAGAAGATGCTCGATATCGTTGAGCTGACAAGGCTCGTTGGTGAGCAATTTGGAGATATACGGCTGATAGTCATCGTGGATTGTGAATGGCACGTATTTAACAAACATCTCGCATATGTCCTCGTCCGTGACAGAATCGGCGATGTCCACAGGTTTTCCGGGGACGGACCCTCCTAGGGAAACCTTCAAGTTTGAGAGACATGGAGAGTCGTTGTAGAAGATAGTCCCGGAGAGCTTTTTGACGAGCTGCGCCAGATTACTTTGAATCCGGGCCTTTGCTTGCTCCTTGAGTTCGCTGGGTACCTCCAAGATGGGAGCAGGGGGATTGAAAGGTGCAGACATGGTGATGGTCAACTGCTAGCCCGACGGACAGGTTATAAGCAAAGACGCCCCGCTGTTGACCGTGGACTGTTTTTGGAATGGCCAACGTTGGAAAGTCATTAAGAAGGAGTTCTTTTACGAACACTTCGTGAAGTATTTGGGGACGAATGCGGCTTGATGGGTATGGTACCACCCTAGCACCGTTGATTCTATTACAAACCACGGCGCTGAAGTTGGCGAAGAGTATGCGCAGATAAGCCTATGACCAGCATTTTTGGGACAGTAGCTGCGCCATGGGGTAACGGGTTATAGAGAAGTTCATGATTGGGGCCTTCTGGCATTGTATAGAGGACATCCAAAGGAGGAAGCGAGCTGACGAAAGCACTTGGCAGATGTCCAGCTCAACTTTCAATTATTTGAAATTTCAGCGAAACTTACAATACTGGACAGATGCTCCGGACTCAGCAGCGATGTCAGAGAAGGTGCAGGGAAGACCTACAGGGGGATCAGAATCAGAAGGCATCAAAATTGACGCAAAATTGACGCAAATTGAGCGAGAAAGTTTGCACAAACGTGAGCGATCTCAAAAGACACAACATTGACTGAAGGGTGTGATATATTGAGATCTACAGCCTGCAGTAGACTTCAACTTGATAAACAGAGCACAGGCATAAGAAAAAATAATCCAGATAGTATGCAAAAAGCAGGCATCGTGCAATGAAAGTGGAGAAAACACGGCAACAAAGAAAGCAAACGAGAAAGGCCATAGGGAAATATGGAGCAATGTGTACGTACTTTTATCAGCAGCACGTGCATCCTGATGCGCTTTAGAAGAAGTATTTCAACTTCCAAGGCATCTAAGGACGTCGACCTCCAAAGGTGTGTTCCTGTACCCTCTATATCGTCCGTAGGCGTGGGTGGGGAAAGAGGCAGGTGTGTAGGGGCTGGGTGTCGGAGGCAACGGAGAAGACGCGCTGGAGCTAAGGCGACGGGCAGAACAACATCCGTGCCATGAAAAGCCGGAACGGCGCTTCTTGCAATCGCCGGCGAGAACCGACAACGGAGTGGCGACAACAGAGAGAGGCCGTGTTGCTGGGCAGTGGGCAGCGGCGAGTCTCAGAAGACACAGGGACAGGGCCAGAAGACGCCACTGGAGACAGGCTTTCATCTTCCGACGCAGCGATCGATGCCGTGCCGGAATAGATATATGAACAATCTGAAGACATCGCCTCGGAATCGCGTGTCATCTGACCGTTCTCTCCTTCTGCGAAGTAGTACTTGTTAAGCGCTAAGCACTTGATCAAGTTTGTTGAGAGTAAATGTTGAGTAGATGTGTAGGCCAGCAAGCAATTGGTGCAAACATTTGAGTTGATTCATCGCGGCGGACATCATGAAAAGATGAGATATGGTAGTGAGCTCGCCGGCTCAAAAAGCCGGCCTTACAGACTTATTACAACGTGAACTGTGCTGGCGTGGTGCCATATCAATTAAGGGTAAATCGTGCAAGAATAGGTGGTGCCCTGGAAGCGCGCTTGGTGAAATCACTTCTGCGTGATTTCGAACGACTTGTGAATTTAAACAGCACACTCGAAGAATAAAATGGTGCGATAGAGAGTCTAAGGTTAAAGGCGGAGAGTCTCCGCTTATAACCTGTCCGTCGGGCTAGCAGTTGACCATCACCATGTCTGCCCCTTTCAATCCCCCTGCTCCCATCTTGGAGGTACCCAGCGAACTCAAGGAGCAAGCAAAGGCCCGGATTCAAAGTAATCTGGCGCAGCTCGTCAAAAAGCTCTCCGGGACTATCTTCTACAACGACTCTCCATGTCTCTCAAACTTGAAGGTTTCCCTAGGAGGGTCCGTCCCCGGAAAACCTGTGGACATCGCCGATTCTGTCACGGACGAGGACATATGCGAGATGTTTGTTAAATACGTGCCATTCACAATCCACGATGACTATCAGCCGTATATCTCCAAATTGCTCACCAACGAGCCTTGTCAGCTCAACGATATCGAGCATCTTCTTGCTCCTGGACTGCCCAACTTTGTCGCTCACACCTCCGGGACGACAGGCTCGCCCAAATACTTTCCGAAGTATCCCAACCCGCTGTTCTGGAACCATTCTCGTTGGGACTCCACTGAAGCTGCGAAAAGTGTAAAGCTCGGCCAGTTTGGGACATTCTGCTTCAAACGGCTCATTAGCGTGATGGGGCGTGATGGGGAGAGCCTTCCCGGCATCCCGGTGACCATTGTTTCCAGTGGTCACTCGCGGGCGTACCTTGGGATTGGCACTGACGACGATGCTGATGTCGTGACCAAGAAAGGCGAGCTTTACCTCTTCTCCAAATGAACACGAACTGAGGCCTTTGAATAACTTCAGCTTCATTCATGACCTCGCCTTGGGCTGCTTGGTATCTCCCTTCATACACCTGCAGCATCCACGTACACTCATTCTTCATGCTTGCGAACAAGTCACCGATCGTCCTCGTAGCGACCGTCCCTACTATCATTACTGACTCTATCACCGCAATACGCGCACACTGGACAGCGTGGATTGATGCCATTGCAACTGGTGTCCTACCTGAATTTTGCGATCTACCAGCAGAGAGACGCGAGCAGTTACAAGCGCATTTGAGGCCTGATTTAGTACGGGCCGTGGAGTTGAGAGCGATTGATGTTGAGACGGAAGGGTGGCTCAAAGAGGTTTGGCCGACTCTTGCACTTATAACGGTTCCGTTGAGTGGTCCATACGCAATGACCATCCCAAAGGTGAGTACAGCAAATAATCTTTCTTAATCCTTCCATTTCGGAGCGCTGATACTGACATTTGTCCTACAGATCCGATACAACTTTGGACGAACTGTTGTCCTGCGAAGTTATACATACGCTTCCACAGAATCCGTGGTCGGATGGGGGTACGACACTATGAACACGAATCTGTATCGTCTAGCCTCCGACGAGCATATTGAGCTCCTCGATGTGGAGAAGGAGCGTCGTATCGACAATATCTCTCAGCCGGTACGTCTTTCCTTCCCACAGCAGTGCCCAAGTTTGAGAGCGCACTCTGACATCTTGCCAGTGGGAAGTTGAAGTCGGCAAGAAATACGAAGTCGTTTGCACGAATGCCGATGGACTTTGGCGATACACACTCGAAGACATTGTGGAGGTAGTTGGCTTTGATCCCACCGACGGCCAGCCCCTCATCAAGTACATTGAGCGTAAAGGGTAAGTGACCCTTGATATATGGACATATGGTCCTACACCAGAGCCTTATCATGCTCCTCAGGGTCGGCTTCCGCGTGTTTGGAGAATTTGTGTCGCAGGAAACACTGGAGGGGGCTGTGAGAGAAGCCCAAACTGTCCTGGGCAACGTCGCGGAGTTCACCGTCGTGCTGGATGAGCGAAACGAGCCACGTGCTTATGGATTCTTGGTGGAACTTGATGGTGATCTAGGTTAGTGTGGACTATATTCCATCGCAGTTGAGCACCAGCAAACACTAATGGGATCAGGCCTCAGCGCCCACTTGGCAACTGGCAAGATACAGGAGCACCTGTACACCAATGCAGGGTACCAGAAGTATGCCGAGGATAAGTTCATTGGCAATCCAACCATCCGTGTTCTTGCTCCCGGAACTTTCGTAGCCTACCGGGAACGACAGATTAATGCCACTGGCTCGGCCATTGGGCAGGTTAAGGTTCCCTGCACCATTACGGATCTGGATACAAAGGAATGGTTGTTGAAGAGAGTTGTACGTGAACCGTAGTTGGTCTCTCCCAATGTATGATACTGCGGCACTGGAAAAATGCCAGCAGTCCATTCCACTTTCACTCTTCGAATCCCATCTCTGGGCTAGTCCATACGTCATCCCCGGCGGCGGTACAGAGAATGTTGAAAATCTGAGGGCGGTACGCTGTAGCGCGCTTGCTGGTTTGCTTTGCGTAACGAGATCGACGTGGGAGAAGGGGGTAGGGTCTTGAGGTTTGGACCAAGTCGGCTGCACACGATAGCGCCATTTGCATATCCAGATGCCCAAAATTAAACCCCAAAAGATGCTAACAACCAGACCTTACCCCATGTGGTTTGAAGGTCCAACTTCCTTGTGGACCCACAACACGTGACCGATGTGACAAGCGCGGTCAAGCGCCCATGCAGTCAAAGCGTGTTCGAGTGCTCTTTAGGTCAGGCCATATAGAGTACGGCTATGTGCCGCTGTTTTTTCTCCCTCCTATATCGCATATTACACAGTAAAATTCCAGCATCTTACGGTGGCCACAAGGGTCCGTACCAATACCTTCAATAATATAACAATTGAAGAGAACCTTGTGGGTGGTATAAGGGATTCAGGGCATCAGACGGCCGAAGTGACTGAGAAAGCCAAGGGAACTCTGGATCTTGAGGTGAGTTATGCATTTTTTAATCAGAATACACATTAAAATTCAAAACGACCCTCGTGCAATCACATCAACTGTGAGGTCAAGTATCTAACACGCAGTGACGAGTTAAAGCACAGCAAATATCCTTTATGCATAATGGATTGAATGAGTGGAAGGGTGTCAGAATCGGTATCATGTAATCCGCACAGCAACAAGCGATGATAGAGTAACAGGTATCAGTCAGAGACGGACCCTTCAGATCTTACTCCCCGCTCTACCAGATCCTGTATAACGCGAATGCCATCGTGAGCTCATTTCTGGTATATTGAAAAGATGGAGCTGATTATGTCCTGATGAAGTCGAGAATCGACGTGAAAAAAAGACCTTCGAGGTCGTAACTCGCATCTATGGGTTCTACACAAATTTCAACATCAGGAAGCGAGCGAATATTGGAGAAATACCCACATTATCGAACTATCGGCAGTCAAACGGGTTTCCCCAGTGGTACTTGAAGGATCCGTGCTAAAGACACCGGCAGTATGCCGCGCGTCGAATACGGATCGAAACAATTTCGTATGGGTCCATGGGACTGGGTAGAGACTTCGGCACGGGAAAGTTCATCAGTGGTGTATAATACACACTCGGCGAGGACGCATTTGACGAATAGTCGTTTTCGCTGTCAGGATCTTGCCTGGGGTTAGGCGAGTCTTCGAACTGGGCCGGTGGATGAGCTGTATGCGCTGAAGCACGACGTCGCTGCTCCCCAGCCGCCATAAGCGCATGACTCTGGGACCCCTTGTGTTGGAACCATTTTGTCAGATCGTACTGGCGCCTGCTATCCGACGCGATCCACTTCTCGCATAGACGGCAGAAGACCTGGTATTCATGCACTTCTCCTGCGTATGGATCGGTAGGCAGTCTTTCTTCGCGTTGCGTCGGATTGCGGATCCACTCTGTGCGTTCCTTCGGATGCGCGAGCCTAGGTCGCATGCAGCGCAGGTTACCATTCTGCTCCCCCGTCGCTTCATTGTGCTGCGCCTCACCCTGCGCGCCAGCCAACATATTCTGATTCACACAACGCGCGTGCTCGCCGCACTTTCTATGCACCGACCATTGCGACACGTGATACCTGCTGTTTTTCTGCAGCGCCAGCCATTTCTTGCAGGGGCCACAGAACACGCGGCCTTCCTCAACAATTTCAGTGTGCGAGTCGGCGCGTCTGCGCGCCCGTTCTTCCAAAGCGGCTTTCTTCTCCTGCTTGGTGGTTTTGGGTTGCAGCGTCGGCATGATGAAATGCGTGTATTCGGCTGGTATATGAAGCTAGTGGAAGAGTGGAGATAGGGAATGGAGTAGATGGCCAGAGGGGTGCGACGCAACGCGGTGAAGGGGTCATGGAAGGACAGGGATGAAAAATGGCTTGGATATTGCTTTCGCGATGGCTTTGTCAAATTTAATCTTACTTGATGTGAGGGGAGGTAATTAAATCTAAAAATACCCTCGTCTTCGGAAGGAAATCCTCTTCTCCTTATAATCCATTGAGCGCCATGCAGCTCTTTGTTGGTGGGGCGCAAGGGTTGTGTATGGCGCGAGCGCGGAATCTAGAAAGATAGAACAGAGGAGGCGTGTTAAAATAGTGAAAGAGACCCGCCACCGGCGCAGATAGTGAGTGCACAAGCCAAACGGTGCAACAGAATCACAACGGGCGAGCCGATCGGCGCGACATAACTACATACATCACTGGGCTCCACCGGCTCTGTGGCATCCGCAGAACGGTGAATATCCCAACAGCCCAAGGTAGACTCAGCCATGAAAGCATTGTCCTTTACTTGCTCTTCGCCCTCGAGACGACCGCTCCGAATCACACTGTTGACGAAGGCCACATTGAAGGGCAAAAGCGGTCAGCACAAGGCACTCCCGGCGCCAGTTTCTCGAAAGCTGGAGCAGATGACGAGGTCAGTAATCCGCGTGGAAGTAATCGGAGACAAAAAGCCACTGACCGAATGACGCACATACCGACTACCGCCTCGGTGAGTTCAGTCGCGCGCAGACCACAGCCGCATCGTGCTAAATCTCAATGATCTGCTTCTCTTGCTGAACCTCGAAGTGCGAAAACGAGACTAGATTTTCATGAAAAGTAGAGGCATGAGAAATGGCCAAAGTCAAGGATGAGTCGAAGTGAGTGCAGCGATGAAGTCGTGGGTGGCCAGAGTAGAGTTCGGTATCCTTCGCATCCTCTACCACCTCGTGGACGATCGGCCCTTCCACCTTCAGACTGAGTAGTTGCGTCCAACGGGTTGCGGTTTTCTTTATCCCCCTCGGCCTCAGCATTGGTATCCTTATCCTTCGCGTGTATAACGGGGACGCCAACGACAGGCAGGAGGAGCGGAACGACGCAGGGAGCGTGCGGCGCTTCTCCCTCCTGCAGGGCCCATTCGTTTGTACCATCCTCCACTACCACCACCTCAGCATTCTCGACCTTGATGGAGCCGCGGAAGTGTCCCCCACACGCAAAGAAACCAAACTCCGCGTCGTCACCCCGTCCTCGAACAGCTCTGTATACAGCTCCTGCAGCGTCTGTTGGAAGCTGGGAAAGTGCTGCATCTGCTGAACCTGCTGGGACTGTTGCGGGCTTGCAACGGCGTCCAAGCCATCGACACCCGTATCCACGGTAGCCACGGGCATAGGAGGAGCGACGACGATGGTGATAGCAGCAGGCGCGGACGCGGACGCGGGCATCGCTGAATGCTCATGCGAGGCGAGCGTAGAGCGCGAGTCGATGGAGAAACAGCTCGAGAAATACTCCAGCTCCAGGACAAGGGCGGACCCATCGTCGTACTTGTAGTCTGCTTGATCATAATCCTCCGATTCCTCAAACTTCCTGCATTTCCACCCTTGAAATTGACCGTGTCCCCGTTCGCGCTGGTGACCGAGGTAGTAATCGATGAGGGAATGAATCTCGTGTAAAGATAAACGCGGGCGTAGGTCTACATTCATTTGCGCTGGGGTTCGTCGGCACCATCCTTGATGCTGAGTGGGCCGAACTGCTCGTGGGTGGAGGCGTGGTGATTACAGTGAAGAAGTTGGGGTCCGTGACGCGGTGTTGTTTTGACGAGCTGGAAGAGGTGATGTAGACAGCTTCGGCGAAGCGCGAGGCGGAAGAGTTGAGATCTGAGAGCGTTTTCGTGTGTGGTACCGCTCTTCTCCTCCGTTGGAGATACTCCAAGCCTTTATGCCATCACTGTTCGAAGAGAATCGCGGTCAGCTCAAAGTTGGCATGATGCCACCAGTCTTCGGCCAGTCTCACATTTCCACTTCGTGTTCTCCTGTAGGTTAGCCCATGCGTCATCTCCGAGTGTTGAGAATCATAGAGCGGGAACGCGAAGGCCATGGTATCGAGCGTCGGGAGGTATAAGGGAGATTCGAGAGTCTAACTCTGGAGAGGGACGCGCTCAAAGAAGTATTGTGGTCACGAGGCTGTCGCGGCCGGCCTCCATCCGGCATCCGGACGTCAACTCTTTTATGTAATACACCAGTGTAACCTCTTCTATTCGGTATGAGGAGAGGTTCAGACCTCAAAGATTCAACTATACAAAATGAAAGACGATGAAGGCACCTCAATGGGCAAAGGAAAAGGGGGTGTTAACGGCAGGAACTTGGCCCTGAATAATACGGTTCGGAGTTCCAACTCTCCTATGGACCCACAACACGTGGCCGATGCCACAGGCGTGATCAAGCGCCCATACAGCCCAAGTGTCCCCTAGTACTTTTTATAGAGGCTAGGGCTTCGTGCCCTGTTATTTAATTCCAAATATATATTATGTTTCAAACCGACCTTCGTGTGATCACATCACAGAGGTTGCAAAAACGCTTAGCGATAAATTGTCGAACGGCGTACATTCTTTACGATAGACTGTGAATAGCAGATTGAAAAAGTGGCAAGACGGCACCATCGTTGGTAATAAGTATTCTGTCACAAATGACAAACGACGACATTCCTAGTTTACAGGGATTACACAGTACTTAAGATACATCAGTCAGACATGCACCCGTCGATTTCCATTGCTCCCTGCTCTGCAAGTTCGTGTATAACGCGAGCCGTCGTCTCCAGCTCCTTGATGGTATACGGAAGTGATGAGGGTAACTCCGATCTGATGAAGTGGAGGATCGACGAGATAGCAGGGGCCTGAGGTCGGGGCTCGAATCTCGGAGTTCTTTGCAAAATTTAGCATGTTAAGTCAATGCTAACATCTGATGTACTCACACTGTGGAATGGTCAACAGTCAGATGGGGTGCCCCGGCGGTACTCGAAGGTCTCTCGTCCAGAATGTCGGAACTATTCGGCGCGTCGGGTACGGATAGAGTGTATGAGCCCATTGCACATGGGTCAACGCGGCTGGCGAGAGGCTCTGGCACGGGCAAGTCCAACGGTGGTGTATAGCGCGAGCTTGGCGAGGACGCGGTGGAAAATTCGTCTTCACTATCATGATTTTGACTGGAGTTAGGCCGGACATCGAGTCGGGCCTGTGGATCGTCCGGTTGCGGTGATACATGAAGTTGGAGCTGCTGTCGCCCCTGCTCAGCTGCCAGAAACACATGTACCCGACCATTCCTGTGTCGGTCCCAGGTATACATGCAGTACTTGCGGACCTTGCTCGACCCGACCCACACATGGCATATGCGGCAGAAAACGCGGTACTCATCCACATCTCCGATGTCTGGATCGGTACGGAGCTTTTCTGCACGTCGTTGCTGTGCCAGTGTGAGTTTGAGCTCGCGACGACACAACACGCCGCTCGATGAATTTTCGTCTTTCTCGTTGTGCTGCGATTGGCCCTGCGTTCGGGATACGGCCTTCGTGTGACGCACATGCTCGTCGCTCTTGATATGTTGTAGCCAATGCGCCACCTGGTATTTCCGCCTCTTGTCCAGCGTCACTCATTTCTCGCAAAGGCCACAGAACGCTTGGTATTCATCGAGGTGCTCGATGTGCGGGTCGGCGCGGAGGATTTTGGCGCGTGTTTGCTCCATCAATGCGGTTTTCTTCTGGCGCATGGTGGTTTTTGGCTGCAGCGGCGACATGATAAAATATAGGTACTCGACGAGTAGATGGAGGAAGTGGGAGGGTACTGGAGAGCCGGTAATGGGAGGCGAGAGGCATGCAACGCAGGGGGGCGATGGGCGGGGTGTGGAAGGGTAGAGACGAAAATTGTATTACATATCACGTTCGCGAAGGTCCGACGTTAGTACCCCTTGACATGGAAGGAGGTAACCAAATCTATAAATATCCTGGTCTATAAAAGGAAACACTATGCCCTCTTATGGTGCACTACGAATCGGGACAAGATGTCGGCAGAAATATTGAGGTTCTTGAGACCAAACACCGCCAATAAGAGACCCTTTCGTATCGAAAATGGCCCAGTAGGCCCTGTCGTCAACTTACTGTCCATCTTATATGTACGCGACACTCTCGTCCCTCTAAGCTTTGATAATGGCCACTTGCCAGTGTGTAACTCTTAGGATCAAGGGTTCAATCTGTTCACCTATGTACGGGTATAATATTCTATCGAATGAAAACACGTGTGCCTTCACGGTTAAAACTCTACTTGTGATCGCAGGCTACTGTCGCCAATTAAAACTGTGTGTATCTATATGTGTCCGTTGTATCGAATCCATTTAATACACAGCCGCAAAGAGGCTGACTGTGCTTGGAGAGAATTCAGCATGGTGATGCCATGATTTTCTCATGTGCTACCTTCTGTTCTTCCTTAGAAGACACCTAAGCCTTTATAGCATCACAGCTCGAAGAGAGCCGTGGAAAACCCGAGACTGACATCGTACCGCAAGTCTTCCGCCAGTCTCCGATTTTTACTTTGTTTTCTCCCCTGAGATAGCCCATGCGTCACCTCCAAGTGCTGTCGAGAGAAGTATTGTAGTCACGAAAAAGTTGTCGCGGCCAGCCTGCATTCAGCATCACCTGTGTCCTATGGACTCCTCTACGTGATTTCTGCCGTGAATGGCCTTCGAGGGAATAAACGGCTCCAGGGGGTGGCACTCTGGAAGTTGGCTAGGAGTGACGGGTGATCACTATTTGCCTGTGACTACAGTGGAAAAAAAAAACATTTGATCTATGGGTGACTGCACCATTTGAGGGGCAGCACAATGTTAGCGAGACAATTGTCTTTTGATGGATCACATATCTTCGGTTTGCCAAACAAGGTAAGGGGTTTACTAGCAGTAGATCTCATTGTAGGATACAGAAAGATACAATGCCGCTATACATCCCTCCATTTATACTATATAAAAGTCCCATATGCTATATGTATATTGTGATTTTCTAGTTTCTGCGCCACGTCGTCTGCGCTGTCGTTTCATCCACTGGAGAGAAAATTCGCTGGCTGTAAGCACACTGTAAATCAGAATTGTTCAGTTGAATGCCACATTCATGGCAAAACCTGCTCCTTACAGCCAAGCTGGCCACAAATCGTCGGGGATTTAGGCCGGAATGCCAATGGACTGAGTGCCCGGGGTGGCACAGAAGTTGTTTGTAAGGCGAGTCCCGCAGCTGTTGAACTCGTTGCAACTCCCGCCACAACTGGAGCGGTCACAGAAGGTTACCTGGCCAGTGGCGAAAAGACACTGGGTACCAGGCGCATCGAGGCAGACGCCACTTCCAGAAGATACCGTGCATGGTCCGGTGCAGATAGTCCCAGAGCGCGCTTTGCAGTACGTGACGGTGACCTTTCCAGCGCGGGGTGAGAGGGTGCCAAATGGGTCACCAATGATGGTTATGTTAGCGGGGTCCTGCGCCGCAACCCAGGCTTTCATTTCCTCCAGGGAAACAATGCCAGGCTGAAGCTGCGTACGGAGGCGCATGTTAGACATGCGAGTAAGGCAACGCGATGAGGACGTACATCGGTAGGAACTGCGCTGGCGACAGATACAGCGGCAAAGGCTGCAATGGTAGCGATGAAAGACTTGTTGAAGTACATGTTGTTCAGGTGAATGCTGGAGGGATAGCCAAAACTGACCTCCATTTTATACCTGCAAGGTACATATTTCTCGTTCAACTGTAACCGGATATATTCCGTCCCAGCAACCATCTACTCCAAGCGTATCCACTCAAAACGCATATTCTGTAGAGCTTGAACAGCCGCTCCACTTGTTACAAGTCAAGAACAGTTGCAGGGAGAGCGCCACCAAATGTTTATATTTTTGGCTCTCTGTTGGTAGGACCGCTTTAGAGAGAAGAAGGATTTTGGAAAGGAGAAAATCTTGCCGGTGAGTGATAAACTTCTCACCGAGACGATTATTTCGATTAGGAAGATAGTACCCTGAGTATCACCAGACCCGGTAGTATACCTTGGTTGCATGAGCATGATAAGTCGTAATGGAGGATTCACTGGATCGAAAGCATAATTGTCATCATGAAACAAAACAAATCGTGATTTGGAGCGCCAGATTATATTGCTGACACCATCGGCTTAGCTGGGAGTTGTTGTACACATAACACGACCCGCAAACATCCACTGCGCAATGGCTCCGCTATCTGTCCGAATCACACAGCAAATGATGCAGGTCCACTTTTGTGGAACCATCCTCTCCAACAGTCGTCGTGATGGGAGTTATCATGTTTCATGAAAGATGCGGGCCCTTCGGAGGACCTGATCTATCTCAGCGTTAGCGCCTTCTAAAAATGGCATATTGGCATCAACAAAGTTGTTTGAGTGATGTCCATAAATAGAACCAGCTTGGACCCACTTCGCACCTTCGGTACTACGTATACATATAACTCGCTGATTTGGTCGCTGTATCTCACCTTGGTGCACGTATTAAGCCGAACAGCATTCGTTGACGTCATATCGGATACGGACGAGTTTCAAGCAACATTTCAGGGAATATTTGCTATCATGTTCTTTGCCTACTGGCCAGCACGACCTGCTAAGCAAAACAGATTGGGTTTATGCCCTCATAACCGACATTGTCCGTGCTATGTCATACCAACTTCTATATCAGTCCTGTGTGCAAGCTTCTCGTAAATGGGACCAGCATAATAGAATTGCGTGGCGTAGTACGAGAGATAGCTGACTGGCGCCTGTCTATCTCATTTTCGGTAAGGACAGGAGCCGTGACGCCCGCCCCGACGCGCAAAAAGGCCAAAAACACGCCCATTTTTTTAAACACCATTTCCTTTCGCACTGACTGCGTTTATGCTCTGCTATATGCATCTGTAATCTGCGACTGCAGCCTATAACTGCCAAAACATCGCTTTGGCGTCTTCTATTGGGTGTGAGGACTAGTACCTTGAGGTTCAGACCCCAAAGAGTCAACTGTACAAAATAAAAGATGACCAAGGTACACTACTGCGAAAATTCAAAGAAAATGGATCGTGAATGACAGGAACTTGCCCGCTGATGATACAGTTCGGAATTCCAGCGAAGTTCCAGCTCTCCCATGCACCCACAACACGTGACGGATGCCACGAGCGTGGTCAAGCGCCCATACAGCCCGAGTACTTTGTCGGTCAGACCATAATGGTACGGGGTCATTCTAAACACGACTGGATATCTTTGAAAGAAGACTGGTTCAGTTGGAATACCTCGAAATGAGAATTTGCTGATGGCGCGCGGCCCGGTTGGCCGTGGCAAGTGGGGCCGACAAGGCTCGCGCGGCGCTGGGTGTCATGCTTATTGACATTCAAATCTTCAGTTTTCTTCAAAAACATGCACTGCGGCTCAGACGATATGAGAGATGCGAGAATATGGGAACATTGCAGGCGTGAAACCACAGCCGGCGTGCGGGGCACGCGTATAGCTTCGTGCTTTGTTATTTAACCACAAGATATATTACGATTCAAACCTACATGTGCGTGATCACATCAAACCTGAGACTCATCGATGGGTTTTTGAACGGCGTATATTCTTTGCGATAGACTGTGAATAGAAGATTGGACACGTAGTGAGATGGCACCATCGTTATTATGAAGTATTCTAACACAAATGATCAGTGACGCCATTCCAAATATACAGGGATTACGCAGTGCGCACAACGTATCAGTCAGACATGCACGCGTCGATTTCCATTGCTCCCCGCTCTGCAAGATCGCGTATAACGGGAGCTGTTACCGTGAGCTCCTCGCTGGTATATGGAGGTGATGGAGACAACTTTGATCGAATGAAATTGAGGATTGACGAGATGGCAGGCTTCCGAACTTGTAATTCAGGACTTCGGATTCATTGAAGAATTCAACCTCCGAAAGCGATGACAATATCTGAGAGGTACTCACATTATAGGATCGTCAGCGGTACGATGGGATGGATCGGTGGTGATGGACGGGTCTGCATTGAAGATATCGGAGATATACGGTGCGTTGAGTACGGGAAGAGTGGATGAGCCCACTGTATAATGGTCAATAGGGCTGGGAAAAGACTCCGGCACGGTGAAGTTCAACAGTGGTGTATAACGCAGGCTTGGCGAGGACGCGTTAGAATGATTGTCGTCTTCCCTATTAGGATTTTGACGCGCGATAGGCAGGACTGTGACTTGGGCGGAGTGTGGACCATCTGGTTGCGGTGAAGCACGAAGTTGAAGTCGCTGTTGTCGCTGCTCAGCTGCGCGAAGCACATGTCGCCGGCTGTTCCTGTGCCGGTCCCAGTTACGCCGCTCGTACTTGTATTTCTTACTCAACGCGAGCCACGTCTCGCATACTCGACAGAAAACCTGGTCTTCGTGAACATCTCCTACGTCTGGATCGGTACGGAGCTTTTCTGCGCGTTGCTGTTGCGCCAATCTGACTGCAGGCGTGTGATGAGACAACATGCTACTTGGCAGATGTTCCCCTCTCTCGTTGCCCTGCGTTTGGTCCTGCGTTTGAGACACACTCGTTGTGCAATGCACATGCCCGTACCGCTTTTTATGGCGCTGCCGACGCGGTGAGAGCGGTGGGCGGGATGTGGATGGGAAGAAACGAAAATTGGATTGGACATCTCGTTCGCTGAGATCGGACGTCCAAGGTTAATGCCAATTGACATGGAAGGATGTAATCAAATCTAAGAATATCCTGGTCTGCAATAGGAAACACTATGCCCTCTTGTGGGGCATCAGAAATCGGGACAAGATATCTCGGGAGATACATTGAGTTCTTTGGCACCAAAAACCGCCAATAAGAGACCCTTGTATATCGAAAATGGCCATGTATGTCCAGTCGTCAACTTACTGCACATCTTGTATGTACGTGACAACCTCGCCCCCGGCCCGGAAACTTCAATAATGGCTAAGTACTTGCTGATGTGTAACTTGAGATCGGGGGTTAAACTGAACACGTATGCAGGACTAGAGTCTTCTTTAGAATGCAAACACGTGGACCTTTACGATAAAAACTCTACTTGTGATCGCAGGCTGCCGTCGATATGTTGAACTTTGTGCATTTCTATATGTGCTCCGTATTGAATCCGTTTGATGACAGCCACGACGAGGCTAGCTGTGATTGAAAAGAATTTAGAATGCTAGAGGAGCCGCGGTGGCTCCAGGTTCTGGTTCTCGCTGAACCTCTCGCCCATCTCCTCATTCTGGCCCCTCCAGTGTGCCTCTTCAGACTTATTTCCGCGTTACGTCACTTACTAGTCGCTGCTGAGCACTGGGATATCGTAGACATAGTCACCGTCATAAGTTCCAGGGCGCCGGCGCAAAGTAGATACAGACTTTAACGGTGTACCGCTGAATATTAGAATGAGTGGCATGCTTCTTATGCATGAAGAAGGTCATTTACGACAATTGATACGATGCTTTGTCACAAGAATGTCCACAAGAACGATGCTGGATCAGTGGCACTCAGACTCGATTGCCCTGCCCACCTTCCAGGAGCCATTTCGCACATGTATTTGTAATCTTTGTGTATTGGGTAGTAGACGGATTTTACCTTCACATCCGCTCTCGACTGCGAGACAGTACGAGAATAAGTAGACATCAAGTAAGCTACCAACAAGCTACCAATCTCTCAAGTGCATGCACCGTGGAGAACCCCGACTTCCTTCCACAATCGGTCCTTCCGTGATAGATCACGAGCATGAACACGCCTTTGTGCAGAATCCGTTCCCGGTATAGGTCCCTGGGATCCACTCGACATGACCGCCGACGCAGTGATGCGTCGTCGAGCACATTACGTAGTTATTGTGGTTCTTGCATGACATGCTGGTGCGGCGGCTGCATTTGAAACGCGAGGAAGAGTGAAGTTAGATTAAGTCGACTGGAATGTTCGAACGATCGGAGGGTTAGCTTAAAGAAGAGACGAAAACATACAACATTGCCTCGTATCCCTCATATACACTCTCGGGATAGGGTGCAGCAGCGACGGAAGAGACAAAGGCGAGGGCTGCAGAAGCGAAGAGGAAGGTGGATTTGAATTGCATGTTGGTGTTTGTGGTGGATAATTTGAAGAACTTGAATCATCTAGAAATGAAGACAACATGAGTCTCAATCAGAGGGAAGTTGAATCAAAGGAGCGGGGACGTACTAGTGGCCAGCACTGGTAGATTTACTTGAGGAAGCGCAGCTTGAGGGAAACATCGAGAGAGTGGGGACGCTTATATAGTATCATCCTCGCTTATTTGTGCCTCGACCCTCTCTAAACCCTCCATTGCATGATTTGCATCTGTGCAGCTGACAATCGTGCGTGGATGAGAGATGTAACCTCTTGAGGCGGGTACTGCGCAACCGTCGGTATCCTATTGAAACCATGCCTCAGTGCGTCGCCCATGATTAGCATCTCAAACTGGATATGTCCTGGAGAAAGCGACGATGCCGCGATGAGTACCAGCGGGTCTTATCGAAATCTCGTTCTTATGTACTCATGGTATCGTCGGATATCACGACGCGATATGAGAGGAGATGTGCGGGATAGGGTTCCATCTTTGTTGGGGTGACGTGGACGAGATACTTGGGTGTCTGGGCTCTCAGCGTTCCTTGTGGACAATGTCCAACAATATAGTGTATGTCTCGAGCAAAATCGTTCAATCGTTTGACATTTACGAAAGGCAGCGGCCAATGAACTTGGATGCATGGAAAAAGCATTCTCTTCCCCAGATTCGCATTTAGGGTAATGATCAAGTTACTATGGAAAGTGCGTGTGAAGAGGGGGTGTGGGCGAGCCTTCAAAATACCCCACAGGATTTGTGGAGCCACGATCATTGACAAATATAGAGATCACATCCCCAAAAGAAGCTTATTGCTATCCAAATTGTCTAAAATAGGTCATCGAAACGCATTTATGGTGCTGACTCTTAACTGCGACGCTCCTTAATTTCTCTCGCCGGTCTGGAGTCCAGACGCTATGGCTTCTCAGTGATGCGGTGAGTATAGGATTGAACATTAGTCAAACATACCGATATCCCTGTGTGGTGGATTGGAATGATTCGGTGTATATAGAGTCTCACATTTGACTAGGCTATTTAGGGAATCGGCAAGCGACATAAAAAAGATATTGGACGCCCTTTTCAACAGAAGAACCTACATAGATGAAACGAACTAATTGCCGTTTTGATTAGACACCCGGCATCCGGAGATGAGGTTATCAGTTATCATGAGAGGACAGTCAGCAAAATGTCGTGAAATATTTCCTCACACTGGCACGTAGGTACTCGAATAGCATATGCCTTTCGCTGAGCTACACGCGTACAGGGTATATGGATATGTATGGTATCAAATCCACTGCACAGAACCAAATAATGAGTGGCACATCGCATGGCCATTGCACTCTGACCTTGCCCTTGCTATTAATAAGTGCATATGTATACCACGGAGTTCCAGCTTCGGTAAATATTATATTTTTCAAGGCCCTCACTCTGTAATCATAGCTCAAGATATTTTATGCTCTGATTCTCTCACCCCTAATATATGGGCCCTTTTTGGAGAATCTGTGGGTTCCATTTAGCGGCTCTGTCGATCAACATGTATACATTAGCATTGCATTACCTGCTCGACTTCTTGTACTGTTGGATCCTCATTGGTCCATTCGTGCTGCTCGACGTCTTCGGTGTGAAGAAGATCGTGAATAACCATGTTGCTGGACATCTGAACCTAAATCATTCCCTGTCAGTCAAGTGATATTTAATCATCGCTTCAGTAACGCATACATTCATTTGAAACCCAAGGGCGTTCAACTTCTCCTTCTTTAATCCTTCGCTTTCCACCGGCGAAATCGTTCCGTTCTTGTTCCGCCCCTCGACCTGTTCAACTGAACGGTGGTACTCGATCACATGTTTGAGAAGCTGCCTGACCATCAACAGCTCCTCTGCACAGCACCTGAGCATAAATCGAAGGACGAAGAAATCACGGATGGCGCTGTGACGGGTTCGGTGTCAGCAGACACAAATTTTTAGAGATCCCAACTGGCGTACTGCTGTAGTTTCTCCTTGTGGTCGGTTTCCTGTTTCCAATCCAACCAAGCTGGTGTTACAGTAAGCAGAGTGCCGATCTCGCCGAGGACACCGCCAATCTCGCCCCACTCCTTCATGCAGGTCGAAAGCTCGTCGCAATATTGCGCACTTGCAGAATTGGTCTCTCTGAGGATGAAACTTTCGGGACGGCGCAACATATTCGCACCAGCGTTGATCGCAACGGTGCCCCGTGTACCTGGTACATGGTGTGTATCAGCATTATGTCGAGACAAGTAGAGGGTTGGACTAACTGGCGTCCGTAACAGCGGCTGAAAATCCTCGCACTATGAGAGCGATCACAATCCCATGGCAAATAAATGGCGCCGCAGCCGTCACAGATACTACAAAAGTCAGTGCGGAAGCATGCGTTCAAACATGAACATGTAAGTCACTCACAGATAGATCCAGTAGCTCTTATCACAGTGCTGACGATATGTAGTATTTCGAGATCCTTGTCGATTTCTTGTAGATCTTGCCTATTCTCGAGATATGTATTGCGGTCGTCTTCCGACATGGCGCCAACAGCTGTCTGGTACTGGGCCTCCACGCCTTCCTTACTCTCGGCCTTCAGCTGCTCCTCCACCATCTCCTTGATGACCTTGATGTCCCCAATGATGTCCTGAGCAAGCGTCTCGTTGCTGCCGTTGACTAATTGACGAACGCCGCTGGAAAGACTAGCGACACGCTTCTCGCGATCGGGGTTGTCTACCTAAAATCGTGCGGTGAACAGTCGCGATACAACGGAGAAAGAGACTGACCTGGGTAGAGAATTCCCATTTAAGTCGCGAGCTATAGCTAAGAGCTGAACGAAGGCAAGAGATCGACTGATGAAGATAGTGCTCTTCCAAGAAGCACCTTTAATACTCCACCATCCTATACAGTTTGGCGTGTCACTGTCCGGAAGACCATCTCGCCGACACCCAAAGGGAGTCCGAAAGTGATAGCCAGACATAATGTATACGTATCTGGCGCGGAATATATTCTCGCCCATTGTCTGATACACTTGACGTTTTGCAATCCCATCCAAGCTTGTTTGAGCCGTTGCCGAGAACAGAATTGATCGATTTTTGATTGCCGACCGCGTTCACACGTTCCTTGTTGGAGCATAATAAGTCCCTCACATCAAACCTGTGCGCCCTATTTGCGGAATATGTAGCTACCTAGGTGATCGAGGTCTGTGCACAGTAAAAGTTGGGCATTACGAAGTCAGGCGTACGATAAGCCTTTAGTTCATCTTTTAAATATTACGAGTTCGCTAGGGCGGCTGATTGTCACGGAAAGGGACCGTTGCATGTCGCCGATGCGTCCCTGATGTAAATTCCCCACCCTTCAGTAGATGATTGTGGATCGGACCCGGTGCTCCATTGGTCCGATCAAGTATTGAAAAAGCATTTGAGACGCTCCCAAAGTGAACACTGGCTTCATTCGATTCTCATCCAAAGGTTTAAAGTGGACGAGGTTGGTGCAGTTGTGCAAGATTCGACAGTTCATGCCTCAATCTCAGCAGCGTCTTTAGGTCACCAAGCACGGAAAAAATGCCATTGTAAGTTACCTCGAACGTTGTAGAGTGTGAGTTGAAATCGTTCGTTTCTCTTGGCTTATTACATGCGTATGTGACCTTTGTGATTAGAACCACAGTTAAGAGCGATGACATCTTGGCCGAGTACTGGGCTGCTGTCCACAATATGATGAATGCTTCCGGACAGGCCAACGACGCGGGACTCACGGTTATTGTTCTTTGAGAAAATTTATCGAATGAACATTAGATTGCGCGCTCTGCTTAACTGAGGAATGAACAGAAGCGGAGGATAGGTTAATTGAAGAGTGCTCTACCATCTGTCAGCGTCGGTCATGCAGCACTTGGCGCGAATGGGATTCATGTCGATTGTCCAATTGCGTCGACGTTCCTCTATTCCATCTCAGCAGGTCCAAGCAGGTCCTCTCGTAGTGTTTCCTAAAATGGCAGGCCGGCGAGACTAGCATCACGGTTCTGCCTTTACCCCACACTGGGGATGGGCTCGGACGCGGCCTGGCCTCGTGCCATCACCAAGTGAGCAGGGGTGCTGAATGATGATTGGCTGGGGAGTGATGCCCGCTGATGACTTTGATGGGGGTTACGTCACGGCGCTCTTATCACGCCCGATCATTGGTCGATCATCATCGGATTCCAAGGCGCCGGTGCAGGTCGTCATTCACATTCAGTTGCTTTGTTACTTGTTACTCCGTTGCCTTCGACACACGCCTCTTTGCCTTTAGCTTCTTCATCGCGAGCGACACGTAGATTCTCATAGAACGGTACCGATACCTTGCGCCGGATTGGATTGGATTGGAGCAGGACGAGCAATTTGGGATTGCGGAAGGGCTGCTGCATCAAGGACCCTGGACAAGCGAGGCTTTGGGTTTGTGGCTTGGCCACCCCGCACTCCATCCATCATCATATCGTCAACAACTCCAACTCCGCAGCAACCACCACCACCACATACAACTTACGACCTCTTTCAGCATTACAAGTACGCCCACTACTAAACGGGCACAAACAACACGACCCTACACGACTACAGTACACGAGCAGAAATAAACGCCACCTAGGTCTCGGACACGCAACTCTCTGAAGAAGAACCTCCACGACGGACTTGGGATTCACGAATCGGAGATATGGCCGAACCACCGCCAGATGCGCCACCGCCGCCCGCGACGATAACATACAAGACGGGCAGCGGGAGCGTGACGGCGTCTGCCTCTGCGCTGAGGTCGAGGTCGCCCACCCGGCCCTTCCTCCAGCACACCACGTCAGCGGTGTCGGCTGCTACTACCACTTTCTCAGATGCGCCTGGCACGCCTACTTCTACCACTTCCACGACGACGACGACGACAACGGGCAAGGGCACGAAGATCAAGCGCGCGCTGATGCAGATCCCCGGCGCCAGCGCTGCGGCCGCGCGGCTGCCGAACCCGAAGAAGATGGGCATCCACAAGGGGCTCCCGAAGGGGCTGAAGATGGGGCGCACGCAGGCTGTGGGCGCGGGCGACGGCGAGGAGGCGGCGCCGCATGCTGCGGGTGCTGAGCCCGGCGGAGGCGGTGCTGGAGTTGCCATGGAAGTCAGCAGTCGGAAGAGGAGGGGGAGTGCGTCGAGGGCGGGGAATGGTGCGGGGGGTGAGGGCGCACATGGCCATGCCCATGGGAGGAGGAAGGGCGTGCGGTGGCGCCGCGGGACGGGGAATGGGATGGGCACGGGCCCGGGGAAGATGGTCCCCAGGCCGGGCGAGCAGCCTGTTGTGCTCCTGCGCGTGCAGGTCCTTGGGTGTATGGGTCTCTTGGCTAGGGATCGAAGTGGGACGAGCGACCCGTGAGTTTGGCTTTTCTTTCTTTGACTTTCTTCCACCTCGAGGGCGAAGGTTTGACGGACATGCGCCTTCATATCATTCTTTTCTTGCTTTCATTTCGTTTCGTACTCTCTGTTTCACATCCACACCGCTAACACCCTCCCCTCCCCTCCCCTCCCATCCGCCAGATTCGTGACGACCTCCCTCCTCCCCACGCGGCACTCCACGCCCGTCGTCAAGCGCACGCTGAGCCCCGTCTACCCACCGGCCACCGCCACCTTCGACTTCCCCATCTTCCTCTCGCTCGCGGACCGCCTCGGCGTCGGCGCGCTCGCGCTCGAGTGCGTCGTGTGGGACAGAGACCTGATGGGCATGAAGAAGGACTACCTCGGCGAGGTGGGCGTCGGCGTCGGCGAGTGGTTTGGGTTTTTCGCGAGTGCGGATGCGGAGGCGGATGAGGAGGTGGAGGTTGGGTTTGAGAATGAAGGAAATAAGGTACGCGTACCCCCATGTTCTACTACGGGCAGGCGAACGAGGACTGACGACGATCTTCCAGCCCATCTCCCTCCCGCTCATCAGCACGCGATCGGGTACGGCGCCGACTGGGACGATCCAGCTGAAGCTGGGGCTTGTCGCTGTGCCCGGGGCGAACAACCTCATGGAGCTGGACGAGATCTACGCGGAGCTGGTGAGGCGGGGACAGAATGCGTATGCGGCGGGGCGGGTGAGCTTGGTTAGTGCGCCGCCGGTAAGTGCTTCGCATGTTGTTATTTTTGGGCGAGATTTTGGAGGGCTGACGGTGTTCTTTTTATATCTCGATTTTTTTTTTTTCATTTCGGTTCTTTTTATTCCTCGACATTCTTGTCTGCTCTGCTCCTCGCTTCGGCATCGTTGACATCATCCTCTTCGTGCCTATGACGAACTCGGCGTTGACGGACGGATTGGATCTAACCAACGGACGGATTGTGTCACTTCCCCACCCTGTATAACGTCTTGGCACACTACTGTATCGTCACCCAAACCTCGAACGACCCGCATATATGCGCCTCCGTACCCACTGATAGACCGAAGGCGTGGGCACCATCCGCTCGCACCACACCCCAACCGTAGTCGCCGGTGACCAGAGCGTCAGCGTCGACAGCCACGGCCACCTGCACCCGCACCCCGGCCCCGACCACGGAACCCAGCCTGCGGACTACCAGGACGACGGCGGCCTGTCCAGCGATTCCTCGCCCGAGGACTCGGAGGCCGACGACACGGATGTCACGGAGGACGAGGAGAATGAGAACGAGAACGACACCGGCACGGAGACGGGCGATGAAAGAGTCGATGTGGAGGGTGTGCGCCGCGCGGCAGGGTTGAGGCCGGATTCTGGGGCGTCGGGGGGACGGAGGAGTGGAAGCGCGAGTCCGTTGTTGGATCTGTATATCCCTCCGCCGATCGATATGTCGTTCGCCACTGGCGAGGAGAGTGCAGACGCGGAACCGGAGGGAAAGGAGAAGGAGAAGGAGAAGCTGGGTAGAGACTATGGAGTCCTGAGCAGACAGGCCTTCCAGGGCGCTGGAGTGCGGCCGCCAGAGCTGGTGCTTACCGAGGCGAGCCCTGCGACGCCGACGCCTGGCTCGACGATGCCGACCGCCGTCCCGCTCGCGACGGCGAAGTCGTCTGCTCCTAGTACACGGCAGCGACAGCAGGACGAGAACACCCCCCGCGCGGCGTCGTCGTCGTCGGGCTATGGTGCGCTTGGGTCCGCACCCGCAAGGTCGTCCGCGTCACCGGGGGCGTTGTCGATTACGCCTGTGCCTACGCCGTCGAGTGCTGGCCCCGGTGCCCCGCCATTGACGCCGACTACGCCTATCACACCCACGACGTCCAGCGGCGCGTCGCGGTTCATACCCAACCCGAAGAAGTTCGTGAGGCGGTTCTCTGGGCTCACCGGTGGAGGTGGGTCCAGCGCCAGCTCGTCCTCAGAAGCTCAGGGAAGCTCGACCGCCGGAGCGATGGCAATGGACGCAGAGGGCGCTGGCGCACCGTCCTTGGCGGCGACTGCGAACCCCGTGGCTGCTGTGTCGCAGACGCAGAGTGACGGGTCGCTACCTTCGCCTGTGTCCTCGGCCAAGGGGGATGGTGGTAAAGGGACTGGCAAGAAGACGCGGAAGAGGAAAGGGAGGGGGTATGAGTTCAAGGGCGATTCGAATGATATCGTGGGCATTGTGATGCTGGAGATCGAGGGGGCGGATGATTTGCCCAGGGTGGCTAACAGTGCGTATTATGTCTTTTTTCGTGGACGTGCGCTGACCTCGTTTATTGCTTGATAGTGACCCGCACCGGCTGGGACATGGACCCCTTTGTCGTCATCTCCTTTGGCAAGAAGGTGTTCCGCACGCGCGTCATTAGACACTCGCGCAACCCCGTCTGGGACGAGAAGCTGCTCTTCCATGTCCGCCGCTACGAGACGGCGTATAAAGTCCAGCTCGCGGTGCTGGACTGGGATAAGCTCTCGAGCAACGACCGGATTGGCGATGTGACGTTTGATATCAAGGATCTGGTAGATAGTGCGCCGCAGCCGGATCCGGAGACGGGGCTGTATAGAGATGAGGACTCGTCTGTGCCGATGGGTAAGGATGGCGGCGTTGGGAAGGAGGCTGGGGAGGAGAAGGGTGTGAGGAAGTATAGCCTCCCGCTGGCGACAGCGAAGGAGACAAAGTGGGAGACGAAGCATAATTCTGTCATTCGATTCCGGTGAGCTTGATTCATCTCCATATTGTGTCCGTTTGCTAATGGATGTCTTTCTGTTAGCGCCAAGTATCAGCCTTATGCTGCCCTCCGCCAGCGCTTCTGGCGCCAATACCTCAAGCAGTACGACACGGACGATACCGCCACAATGTCGCACCTCGAGCTCACCTCCATGCTCGACTCGCTCGGCTCGACGCTCACGCGGTCCACGCTCAACTCGTTCTTCACGCGTTTCGGCGTCGACGTGCACGAAGGCGAGATCACGTTCGACCAGGCCGTGCAGTGTCTCGAGGAGGAGCTCTGTCGCCCAGACAGCGAGAAGAAGCGCGTCGATGCCGACGACGGGCTCGATACCAGCGTCACGGCCACGCCGGTGATGATGCTCGCAGACCATAATGGCGCCGAGGTGCCGTTGGATTTGGACCAGCTGGACTTTACTGGCCCGCCGCATGTTGGTGTGGACGGCGTCGGTGGCAGGTTGAGCGGAGGCACGCCTGCGGGTGAAGACGGCCCTGGAGCATCTTATCTGCAGCCCCGCCCGCCCAAGCCGTATAAAACTGAGCCGATGCAGATGCCGCTTGTTGATACTGGCAGCGGCACTGACTTGAGCTCGGATGATACAGAGGGAGGGGATATCGCGAATAATTCGCCCACGCCGCAGGCTTCTACCCTTGTCTTTACACGCTCGAGTGAGACCACCACCACGGCGTCTCTGTCTGCTGCAGCGCCAGGGAAGAAGAGCGGCGGGAAGAAGATGCGGTTCAAGCGCATGAAGCGGTCCAGTAAGACCGGCACGGCGAAGGATCCCAGTGAAGACAGTAACGGCTCCGGCGGCGACGCGGGTGGCTCGTCGTCGTCCGACCCGGGCGTCGAGCGGGTGATCAACGTGAAGAACTGCCCCCTGTGCCATCGTCCGCGGTTGAACTCCAAGGCGGAGATGGATATCGTGACGCACCTCGCCATCTGCGCCTCGCAGGACTGGAGCAAGGTGGACCGCATTGTGACGGGTAACTTTGTTACGGCGAGCCAGGCGCAGAGGAAGTGGTACACGAAGATTATTAGTAAGGTGTCGAGTGGGGATTATCGGTTGGGCGCGGTGTGTTCTTGTCTTTGCTGTTCATACTCGATTGTCCTTGCTGACGGTGATTGTTCGGCTTATTAGAACTCGGCGAACATTATTGTTCAGAACCGTATGACGGGCCAGCTTGAAGAGGAGAAGATGCAGGTCTATGTCCGGCTTGGTATCCGTTTGTTGTACAAAGGCGCCACGAGCAGGATGGAAGGTGGACGAGGTAGGGGTTTTTTACATTGTTACGACTGAAAAGTCTTTCTGATGTCTGCTCTAGCCCGTCGTCTTCTCAAATCCTTGTCTATCAAGCAGGGTGTCAAGTATGATGATCCCGATTCAGCCAAGGAAATCCCGACTTTCATCGATTTCCATGGGTTGAACATGGACGAGATTCTCGACCCTCTGGAGTCATTCAGTACGTTCGTTTATGAGATGGTATCACTACTCGTCTTACATGATTTTGTGTGCAGAAACCTTCAATCAGTTCTTCTACCGGAAGCTAAGACCGTCCGCACGACCCGTCGAAGCTCCCAACGATCCGTACCGCCTTGTCAGTGCCGCTGACTGCCGTCTCATGACATTCGAGACAGTTCAGGAGGCGACCAAGCTCTGGATCAAGGGCCGCGAGTTCACTGTTGCGCGTCTGTTGGGTGATGCGTACAAGGCCGATGCAGACAGATATGTCGGCGGCGCGCTTGCCATCTTCCGATTGGCGCCGCAGGATTACCACCGCTTCCATGTACCCGTGGATGGCAAAATCGGACCAATGACGTATATCGCAGGAGAGTATTACACAGTGAACGTACGTTTTTTCTTCTGTCCTTGGAAATGTTGATTCTAATTGGAGGTCCTCCTTGTGCAGCCTCAAGCAATTCGTACCGCACTCGATGTTTATGGCGAGAATGCGCGCAAGATCGTGCCCATTGATAGCCCGCAGTTCGGGCGTGTCATGGCTGTCTGCATTGGTGCCATGATGGTCGGGAGCATTGTGACGACTGTTGAGGAGGGTGAACAGGTGAAGAGAGGACAAGAGTTTGGGTATTTCGCATTTGGTACGACTCCTTTCTGCCTCGATCCGTTTATGATACCTGATATCGTCCAGGTGGATCTACTATCGTCATCCTGTTTGAGAAAGGCAAGGTGACGTGGGACGAGGACCTCCTGATTAATGGACGTGCCTCGCTGGAGACTTTGGTTCGTGTCGGGATGGGTCTTGGGACTGGCATTCCTGGCGTTTGATTTCTGGTTTGACCGTTCAATCTCATCCGAACATACATGGCATAATTATCATACATACCATCTAAACGGGGAGGTGCCCGAGGAAAATTTGTCACAAATGTACATTAGTTGATAGCAACAATAGCAACGGACTTTCATAGAGTAGATATGTCACAATGCAAACGGTGTCCTGAATGTGTGGCGCATGGCGTATGTCCAATGACACCCTGCACGGATATTCCGGTAGGACCAATGATTTATAAATAGATTGAGCCACTGGCATGAATGCGAAACCAAATACGTCAGGCAAGTAGATCTTGATGCAAATATGCCATTGCGCACATTCTTCCATTGTGCAATTGCAACTGCGAAAGGAACGAGCACCTCGGAACTCATGTGTCGCTATTATTCCATCTATGGCGTGCTCCAACATAATTAGAACATCAACCTCTGCTCGCCCGCCAGACCAAGTCGATTTACTCCGCCTGCTTATCCATCAGGTTGATGACGGATTCGCTTCCTCGCTGGATACATCAAACAGGGGCTCATCATCACTAAAATAATCCTGATTGCTCGTTTCATCCTGCGCTTCTCTGCGGGTCTCGCTGAGTATTAAAAGGGATAGGAGGCTAGTGAGCCACTGTCATCTGCCTCCTCTTCTTCAGCAGCGTGAGTATTTATATTGCTATCGTTCCCCAATTAAAGTCCTAACTAATTCTCGTCTAATATTTGCAGCGTACAGCGACTGGATCAACATGTTCGTCAAAGCCTGGTTCACCGCCCTTCTTGCCCTCGCTGTGATGCAGGGGGTGACTGCCCTTTCAGTTCCTCGGTAGGTCAGCAACAAATCTGGGTGTTTCTCTGCCCTGATAAGCTCCATATCATCGTAGTGCCAATGACCTCACTCTCCGCGAAACCATCGAGCAAAGAGGCGATTGCGGACCAAACCCGCATGCAGTCTGTTAGACAGCTTGCTGGTGAAGCGAGATTGGCCGCTGTCCATGTACTTAACAAACACTCGAGATCAACCTCAACGAAATTCTTCACTGCGTTGAATGGCTGCAAATACGAAAGATATACTCAATGTTTTAATTGCTAAGTCTTCCAATGGATTTCTGAATATCCTTGTGTCTCATGGACTAGGTTGACATTGATGAGATCTCCAATGCTTATGGAGCATTCTAGTAGTATTAGTTGGTCTTTGAGGTGGCAGAGGTGAAACGAGAGAAGAACGATGTCCGTTCTGGAGCGGAGGCGTCGAGTGCCACAGCAGTCGGGGTTAAAGCAGACGTGAGAGATGGATGCAGTTTGAATGGGGCACGTTCGTCCACGCTTGTTGATAGAATCGATCTTCAGGGAGACAACTTACTATGGGGAAAAGCTGGATTGCTCCATTGTGAGAGTGAAAACCGAAAACTCATCCTTTCAAGTGCCGTGTGTGTTGACTGTCGATATCACACAAATCACAGAGCAATCAATGAATCAAGATGAGCCTGAATCTGTTCAGAGACAAGCAGATACACAAGGTACTACCCGGACTCTCAAGCTTTGGCTCCCTTGCCCGAACCTATAAGCAAGGCTCTCCTGTTCCGCACGCCATGGATGCCGGTGAAAAGCAGGAGCAGCAGTCAAATGGTCTTAATCATTTGGACAACGCTTCAGAAAATGCTTCAAGAACCATTGTCAAGCCCATCGCTAAGCGAATCAGACTCAGAGGCAGTTCTCTCAAAGCAGACTCCTGATTACATACACTATTGTGCATCTGCATACACACAAGTATGTATCCAGGCGCGTATCCGCATGATTTTATCTTCATTGATTGCTTTCTGTCCAATGGAATTAACACCGCAACACTGGCGTCATTATTGTCCTCAGTCCGCTTAAGTCAAGCAACACGATTGTGATTTGCATTTTCCCACAACCTGCGCCACACAGATATAAACATATTCAAGTGATATTCAGTGTGGTAGCGTGCATCGTCAATCCCATGTTCTGTGGTGTTGTAATCCCGCCCTTGTTTCACGCAAAACCTGGAGATTAAAAATATACAACATGCTACCACGGGGAAAGAAGGAAACGTTTGACATATATAAGAAAGAAATTTGACTTATCCATTCGGGGTCTACCTATGTACTGACATCTCGGCTCACAGATACGGCAAAGGGGTACTTTACTTCTCATCTGTCGTCAGTTGCGTCGATTAGGAGGAGTGGAATTTGAAGGGTTCTAAAGCCCATCAATGAGGCGCTGGTCGGGACCCAGTAGCATCGGAATCCATAGACACAGGCTCACGTCGAACCTGGCTGTCTGTTTGAGCTCGAGGCAAGGCTGGGTGCGCCGATTCGGCTTGGGGGAGCCTTGGAACTTGAGCGTCCGACTTTGAATGTAAAGCTGGACCTGTAGGGAGGACGTCACTCGTATGATATTCCTATCAGCGATACTGGGTGGCAGACGTACCTGGGGCGAAAGGGTGACTCAGATATTTGTTGGAGGAATTGGACTTGTAGTCTACCATCGGTTCATCTTCAGATTGAGGTGTTAATGTGCAACCAACGAGTAACTATTCATTTATCCTCACTGGTGGCGGCCTCTAGGGCCATGCCCCGAGGCAGGCTACTGACTCCCCATACACTGACGCTATTCACCAATGAGTCAGTGATTGCGTGTTGCGAACCATGGGAGTTGGACACTTACTCCGCTGTCTCTGTGAATGGCAATTTGTCTGCTCAGAAAGCTTGCAAAGCGTCATAGAAGTCCGGAACATACGAAGTGGGGCAAGTTCGGCATCCAGGCGCGCTTTTTCCTTCGCGAGCGTTTCCATCTCCATGGCGCCCTGTGCAGCGTCCGACTCCATCCGTTGTCGTAATAGTTGTTCGCCATACTCTATCGCCTCGTCGTCGGCGTCGATGCCGAAAAACCCTCCCGAAATGTCCATGCCCTGCGCACTATCAAATGCAGTCTGCACGGGGGTGCAGTTCGATTCGTCTTCGTGACTCAACAGGACTATCGTGCCCGCTTCGACCGAGCTGTCTTTGATGTTGGGGAAAAAGTGCCTTTCGACGACTCTGCCATCGGGTCCGCAAACGTATTCCTCGTCAGAGGTTGGAGCCATTGAAGCGCAGTGTGCAGGACTGGTACAGAGACAGTATATGCGGGCGGGGATTATAGAGTATTTCTGAGGAGGTTGAGAACATGCGCGCCTTATCTATTCACCAATAGTAGACTTTAAATAGACGCTCAGCTCAGAGCCGATTGATTGCCACTGACGTCGGGAAGAAGCTATGATATACGCCGACAGGTTGTAATTTTTGACAGTCCACCACTCAGACACCCTTGTGCAGATGGACATGTTGGCGAAAGCGTTCGGCAGGGCGCAGTGTACTTGAATACACCGTCCACCAGGACTGTCATCATCTAAGATCTACTGCCTCGCGATCTTCACCTTGTTGCCTTGCATTGCAACGGTCAAATTGCCCATCGCGACCAACGCGCACGTCCTTATCCTCTCCCTCACCCTTGTACGCGTTCCCTTTATCAGCTGCGAGGCAGAATCGAGAACTCGTCACTGCTATCGCTCTCACCTCCGCCATCTGTCAGGAAGACATCCCCGCACACGTGTGCTACTGTCGATCCGAGCGCGATAGACACATTCGTACCCCGCGACAGCGACGTCGGCGTACACGTCTCCGGACTCATTTGAGGGCGACATTAAACCAAAGGGGCTACTGGGTTCGGTCCTGTTGCTGAAGGAGAAGAGCCGAAAGGATTCCTCCATGCTGGCGGGGAAGGCGGAGGGGGTGGGGGTGGGAGGGGCCTTTGGATTTTAAATAGCGTATCTTGGGAATAGACATAGTCGCATCTGAACACGCGCGTGAAGTCGCCTTGTGATATCGGTGGGCCCGGCAGGCACGCCTAGTGTCGGTGGAGGCAGTCAAATTCGTGCCTGGACGGGGCAACCGGTGAGGAGAGCGTAAGAACCCACTCGGCCGTTCCGATGAGGTGGCCATCGAGGGGCACAAGGGGGCGCGTATTCCTCCTCATGTGCTCGGGAGCGCTGTTTGAAAGTCGTTCTGCACATCGGAAGCTACAGCTGGCACTGCCCCTCTCCTGACCTGGAGACAAGAATTGATGGGACTGGCCCATTGACGGACGCTGGATTCCGACCCAGGGAGCTGGGGATCGATTGCGAAGCGGTGGACGCGGGCAAGGAGCGAATGGAGGAATGGCAGCGGTGTCGATAACGGCTTGCTTCACCATACGGAGCCGCCTCGATGATCAGACCGAGATGGACGTAGTGGTGGGGCACGTGGTGCGAACCGGCATATGTTCGTGAGAGCACTGTGGCAGCCGCCATAAGGGATGAAGCGAGAGGGACATATGCGGCGGGTGATGCAGATGTGGATGCGGAAGGTGAAGTGGTGAGCTTGCGCAGGGGATCTGAGGCCAGTGGACGAGGCTATCGAGAAGAAGAAGCCACCGACACGGGCGTTGAGCTTAAAGCTTGCAGCTCGAGATTGAGATACCGACGGCGCGGACTCGCCTCTATAGACCATGGCAATGCGCGTGCGACAGAGCGAAGTGAGGGATAGACTAGTGTGCCGCGGCTGCTGGGATAGCCGTGCTTGGGTGGAGGATGGTGTCTATTCGACCGCGAGTACGTGCGCAAGGACGGGTGGACCGAGAGATGAAAGTAGTACATCGGAAGTGGAGTGGATAAGTCCATCGTCGTCGTCGCGGTGGGGGTCGGTTGGGGAGAAAAAGAGAGGATCAGGTCAGCACATTGGAGGAGTCGGGAAGGTACGGGAGAGATAGCACGAGAATGAGAAGCAGACACACCTTGTAAGGAAATCAACGCCTTATCCATGTTCTGGAAGTCATACTGCCGTCGATTGCGCGTAGAAGGCACAGGAAACACAGAACGAGTATGATAGACCCTCGAAAGAAAGGACCTTTGCTTATCCACGTCCTGCGCGCTCTCCGTAGTTCGCGGGTACGGTGGTGAGGGGCTCTGTTCCCGCCACGGAGTCTCCAGCCGTGGCCAAAGAGAAAAGTAATCTATGTGCATTCCACTCAGATGGACCAGCTGGACGAAAACTCGAGAAACAGAGACATACCGTGATCTACCCGGCCCCGTCAACATCCCTACATGGCTGCTGCTGCAGGGACGTAGGACCTCGTCGGACGCGGTTCTTCAGGACGAAGGCTGGACTGGGTCAGGCTATGAACATTGAACAAGTTGGCGAGGTTTGGCGCTGTGTTCATCATTCACGTGACCCCAAATGAGGAACCATCACAATTATGTAAGCGGCACAGTCTCGGCAAGTCTTTGCTGAGGGGGATAGGTCAACTGCACAGATGATACGAGAGCATACTACCCATAGATTGAAAATGGGATAATTGAAAAGGACAGGTTGGGGACAGGTCAGAGACAAGTCGAAGACCAAAGTTGACTTGAACACGACATCTGTTGCCACCACTGATTGCCGAAACTGATTCCCCTTTCGAACATCATGTGACCAATGAACGTAGGGCGAAAAGTCAATAACTGCCAATCACCCGTCGCGCCAGTGCACTCGGTGGCTGCGCGAGGCAAGGCTTTGGCCCTTGTCCGGGAGATGCCCTTCCTGTCCTTCAATTCCCTCGAGGCTCGGTGTGGGGTAGCGGCACTTGGCGTAATCGTAAATTTGTAGCACTACGACACTGCAACACTATTCATTTCAGACGCGCTACAAGTCACAAGTGCTCCGTGTGTTTGTGTCTATGGATCCCATCCATCGACATTGTCGCCGAAGCCGTAATCTCCGTAGTTCTCTTGCTGATTCCAACGGCAAGAATCCATAACCACAAATATAAGTGTGACGGTCATATTAATGTTGCGCCGAATGAATGGATTGTTTTCCTCGATATTATCTTCACAGAGTAGCGCTAAGAATTAGTATAGTACAGAGCATGGATAGTATTGTACATGTGAGATGTAAGACAGGAAAAATCTTTTCAAACTCAAAAAAGAGCCGCATTTGCGACATTGAATAACGATCTAAACCACCGTCCAGGGTCAGCCCGCTCGTCGTCTTCCTCCGCACTGTCGTTCTCCGTAGAAGGCTCCTCGCTACCCTCCCGTGGCTGAGTAAAATCGAAGAACAGATTATCTAAATCTCCAGACTGCTCCAAGTTAACTTGTGACGATATGCCTGATGTTATATCTGTGTCTGGTGGCTCAGCTGCAGTGAGAGGCCGCATCCTGGCGGTTATATCCTCGAAAGCGCTAAAGAGCGCTTCGTCGTCCGTAAAGTCGGCGCCTGAAAGGGGCTCGTCCCATGAGAAAGGTGATTCTGCCACTGGGGCTGGAAGTGGTGCGGCAGAGGCCCTCTGGATGTTGCTCTTCGTTTGGGTCGTGAGAGGTGTTGGTGAGGCTGTGGCATCATTCACTTCGTTCTGGGCGTTGTTGACGATTTTCGCCTTCAGTTCATACCGTCAGGGGATGAAGACTCGATCAATTGGTATGACTCACCACGCTAGTTACAAGTGCTGTCTCACTGAGTGTTGTCGCGTCTGATATTGTGGACCTTTCGTTATCTGATTGCTCCTGAGTTAGATTTGTGACTGTGGCAGTATCGGCCTCGCTCTGCTGCTCGGCGAAACCACTAGGCGTAGATTGCGTCGGGTCATTGCTGCTGGTCACATTACCTCGCTTCGAAACGTTATTGATATCGTTAGTTGAGAGTATAGCAGATGTCTCCACCACTCTGAGCGGTGTGATCGAGCGGTTTGGGGCGACATCAGATCCATTGGCGGATTGGATCTCCTGGACCTCTGTCTGCGCGATGGACGGTGTGCCTATACGAGTGGCATTAGGATGGAGCTCGCTACTACGAGTACCACTGGCCGGGGAAGCACGAGGGTGGTGGACAGGTAAGGCTCTAGACACGCGAGGAAGAGAGGCGATACGTCTTTCGACGGGCCCCGCTCTCTTTGATTCCTTAGCTTGATGCTTGCTCGTGTCACAGGCAGAAGGAGTGCAGGACCTCTCAGCCGGTAGAGCCAGCCCACCTTGGGCACCGTTCGCAAGCGTTGACTGCAACGCTGCGTGTCCTTTAGTGTAAGACGATGGCGCAGGAAGCGCGTATGGCGAGTCATCACCAGTAAGTGTTGAATAAGGTTGCTGCTGCGTAAGCTGAGCATGTGTAAATGATTGAGATTCAGAGACCCGCGACCCAGCGGTGTTCAGCGCCGTTGACGAGCCAAGTACCTGGTGGCTCGCAGGGTTCACAGCGTGACTATGCCGGCGGAGGTGTTCGATCGCCATTCGGAGGTTCGGAGGTAGATCATTGAACTGCATTTGACCACGGGACAGGGCCTCGAGTGTCTGCTGGATCACTAATTGAATAGCCGCTGGAGAGCGGGGGTGGCTTTGTGCATGCACCTGCGGCGCTGACGATGTTTGGGCTTGGTTTTGTTGAGCGATCTGAGATGCCGACGGATGACCCGCAGGGGTTGTGGGTGCACGAGGCGTGGGAACCTGTCCGAGAAGCGGTTGATGTGATGGCAGAAATTGAGGGCCTGCCGGGGCCATTGCCAACACCGCGCCATGTACAGGAAGGTGGGTAGACACAGGGGTCTGGGATTGAGGGACATGAGAAGTCATTGGTTTGCTGCTGGCTGAACTCGTAGCTTCTACAACTCGGGCCTTGGACCCACGCGGAGCACGTTTTCCCTTTCCCATATCGTGAGGCGTTGGTTTGGGTTGAGTGTGCGCAAGAAGGGGCGTTGAGATGCGCTGTACTGACTGATTTTCAAAGAAAGGAGGCGGTGGCACCCAATGCTGGCCGATGTTGGGGATCGCTGCTACACTCTGATGTGACATTGGAGGAAGCCCACCGTAAGCCTGAACATGGGGCCCCGGCGTACCAACACGCGACTGAAACCCTTGCGAAGAGCTTCCGAGAGGTGTGGAGACCCTGCTCACATTTGACGAGGTGGCAGTGTGGACCACAGAAGGAGGACGGTTGAGCGCAGACTCTTGGGAGAGAATATCTCCATTATGCCTTGCAAATGTGTGATTGGCTCGCCAGTCATGCTCTACCGCCGTGGATTGAGAAGCCTGTCGGGGCCATGATCTCGCGTTGAACGGAAGAGATGCTGCTTCTTCGGCTTGAAGTTCTTTGAGACGTTGATGTATGGCCTGAATATGAGCATGTCTCTCTGCTCGCTCCATCTGAAGGCGTTGCTGATGCAGAAGATCACCATGGTACTGTCCTTGAGGAAGCTGTCCAGGTAGCAGATCTGAGGCCTGGTGGCGGGGCAGATCCTGCTGCTCATCATCAATGATGAGATGGACCATAAAATTGTGAGTTGCGTACCCGAGAACCCTGTGTATAACTCAATGGTTGGGACATCGGGGCATCCTGCTGCCACCCGAACGCCGGATAAAGGTATTGCTCTTGGAGATGCATAGGCACGATCGTATCTGACGTTTCACCGTACAATTGCATCCCATCTGGATGATGTGGGAGATACCTGCAGTGTCGAGTCAGCGATAAGACTAAACAAGTAAAAGATTCTCGTACCCGTGACTCGTCGGTTGATGTTGTAACGGGGTTGGTTGAACCTGAAGATGCCTAGACACAGAAGGCGTACGATACATGTTCGAGAAATGGGGTCCGTGGCGTGTATTCTGAGTGCCCATAGAGTGGGATTCCGTGTCCTCTCGAGTGTGATGTGTATCAAGCCTTCGAGGCAGCGCCTGCTCGTGGTCTGGGACCCGTACGCGCTTTGACTCCACTTGTACGTTCAAATCCGAGTGGCCCCTCCATCGTTTAGCGGACATCTCATATAAATCCAAATGAGCGTCACTATTCATGGAGATAGAGGCGGTAGGGGCTGCGGCATTGGTGTATGGTCCCTGCTTGGATGCGTCCGCAGGAACAGTGTGGTTGGTGTCAGGAACGGCCATAATGATGACGGGTGACTGTTTTGAGATAGCGAAAGTGTTAGTTACAGCGGGTGGTACAACGCGAGGAAGAAGGTTGGAGTGATGTTTCCCTTTAAGTTGATTTGTGGTTTACTCAAGCGCTGATACGCGCTCTGACATACGCGTGTGGCACGGTGCACGTGATCGAAACAGGCCTCGCTTACGTGTTTGGAGGTCTCCTGAGGCCACATCCACGGCCCTGGTAGGGCCGGTATCGACCATCGAAGTGAAGGCTATGAGCTACATGAGGTTGATTACCAACACACTAGCAATTCATTGTCAAGTGGTAGCGACAATTTTAGCAGAGTCAATCCACTTAACAGGATTTGCCGACACAATGGTAGATAAGGGGGAAGATAGTCACTATCAGGGGTCTTGCAATTTTCGTTGGTGAAATCTACCATTCAGAGTCTGGACCTAGGAGTGATGGTAGTAGTTTATGGACGGACAGTGTGTGTGCGGGAAGTCTTGAATTGTCGGACGATATTTATCTGAGTCTTCCCCTTTGTCTACCAGGATCCAACCTTTATTATTTGACTCCACAGGCTATGAATGTCAGATAAACTTACGCTTCTATCTTTTTGCATTCGCCGATTCTTGTCTTGCAGAAGTTTACCTAAGATACGAAGCAGCTCAACAGTTGACATTCTGGTTAATCTGATCTCATGTCTGCAACTCTATTCCATGTGTTTCACCTGCTGATCGCTCCCCTGGTGGATGACGATGTATAATTAGTTTTTTTGGCTACATTTGAACTTTGTTCGGTTCTCGATGCGTTTCTTATCCCACATTGATTGGAGGTGTCGGGTTTCAAGCTATTGTTGTCATAGGCAGGAGCCCGCTTTCCTTTTGGTAGGGGGGGGAGATGTTACAGCTTTCTCGCCTTTTTGGTTATGCCGGGCTGTGCGAAGCTGAAATTCCGGAAAAAGCCGACATGTAAAACGTGGTCCCACTGATACTTGAGACACGGTGGTGTTTCTCCTGAGTGTCAAGTTTCAAGGCGAGACTACTAACATAAAAGGAAGATGTCACCCTTCTGTACTCTCATTTGCTTGGACCTGAATCTGAATCTACAAGAGGTTACGCAAACGATCATTCGTCCAGGTTACAGTCATACCAGAAAAACTCTGAGCAGCATATAAGCCCTCTCGCTTCTCCATCATGGATATCACACCGTCCGACTATCTCTGATTGCGTATTCTCGGACCACTGGCGCTACTTTCCACAGATGTCTGAGCCTCGACACATTCATACGCTTATGGATCCACTTTTAAATGGGCTAATTCTTGAAGCATTTGCATGCAGTAACTATGTTAATTTAGCTGCAATGCCTTGTGAGCTCATGATAAAGACAGGCTTATATACATTACTCTTCATCAAGGCCGCGTGTATGTATATGTCAAATCTGGAACAGCCACGAGTCCCAATTAATTTATAGGCAGGGATCCTTCATGAGAAAGGCAACAGAGGATTCCTCTTCTTTGCATTGGTTATTCTGTGGATATCAGTCATGTTTGGCTTCATGTCGTTTTGGGTACTTGCTTGGAATGGACTTGTCATTAACAACACCTCTCCATCGGCTATATATCGTAGCGCAAATGCCGCCTCACCGGTGCTGTGTATTTTTATTTCGACCCCGCCTTTTGTTGCTGATAGTATCTTGGTCAGTGTTATCTTATTTCTATCAACAGATGGCTGATATCCCTATAGATCTGGCGTTGCAACATCCTTTGGGGAAGCAGGTACATCTTAGCCGTGCTTCTCACGCTGCTTACGGCAAGCATAGGTAAGTGTTGTGGATTTACGTGGGAGTGTCGTTCTTAAAAGTCTTCCAGTACTCATAGTGGTGGCTGGAGTTCCAACCGAAACTCATCTTCAAAATATCTTGTCATCCCTTTCGTCGCTATTCAGTGTCATTACTACGCTCTCTACAACATTCTTGATCGCGTTGAAAATTGTCCTCACTACTCGCAGAAGCCGCATGCGACAGTTCTACACTAAAATCATCGAAATTCTGGTACAGTCAGCCGGTCTTGTGACTTTTATTGTGCTGTCTGTGATTTCTCTCCAGCTAGCATCCTATCTGCACCCATTTAATATGGATACTAAATTCGGAACAGTGTTGTATGAGGTGTCAATCATCATCAGTAGGCTGGAAGGCCCAGTGATAGTACGCTTGCCACGACGTTTCAGAAACGCCAAGCATCCTAACACTGTTTTGTATAGGGAATTGGACCTACTCTCATTGCGTTTCGCATCGCTGAACGGCCTGCTCAGAATGAGATCGGCATAACGAACAAAACAACTCATCTGACATTCCAGAGATCTGCCCGCCACATCAACTACGACAGGCAAGATTTGCACACTCATTTCCCTACTGTCCGGTTTGGGCAGTTTTGCATAGAGGAACATGTGGATATTATGGAATCCCATGCGGACATAGAAGCGCAGGTTGGTCAACTGAACGTACAAGGTCGAAACGAGGGGACGGAGATACAGGAGCGAGGCGCAAGCACTGTGCCGGTTTCATTCTCATGGTGAGCATCGATTTTTTAATTGCAGTAGTCCTTGTCATTCATAGCTTCTAAATTGCGGTATAGTAGAGCCAGCAACGCGCCACGACTGTAACCCCATGTAAAAAAAAAAAAAAGGAGCGATACTAAGTTCGCTTTCGCTACACCGAGAGCACAGAGCAGCAATATCCTAGTACTATCAAAAATAGAGGAGAATTGGAAAGGGAAAGAGCAGACCGAGGATGGTAGCGACAAGTAGAATTGGCGAACACGCAGTATGCGGATCGCATTTGAATATTTGACGCATAATTCAAAATGAAAGAAGAGCCAGAACGAAGCGCTGATTGCGATAATCTAATCTTGGTGGCAGTGGCAGACTATCTTATCTGAGATCATATCCTGCGACGCGATCTTATCAGCTAATTGTCTCACACAGACCATCAGCGCCAACATCAATCCGCTCTTCATTTCGTTCCTTGACGCCTCTCTCAACCAATCCTATTTCATTAGCACTAGCCCTCAACGCTATCCACGCCGTCCAGCGAGCAAACAAAGCGATCAGGCGTGTTCGAGCCGTGTCAATGAGATCTCGCCGACCGTGACCTACCACAACCATGGCAGCCATTCACCCGAATCGATACCGCCTACACCTACCGATGGCCTTCCGACCTCCGCTTCGCGCACCCAGGCGGCGAGGAGGACCGCCTTGCGCGAGCACTTGCCCTTGCGTCTTCCCTCTTCACTGAGCGATGATGACCCTGCCACCGCGAACACGAAGCTGAAAGACGAGGTTGACGCCCAGCTGAAGAAGCAAGAGCACATGCAGTTTCTCGTCTGGCACCTCGCCAACGGCTTTCCCATGCGCTACCTCTGCCAGGACGCGACTCAGCCCTTGCTGACGTCATTGGACTCTGCAGACTTTAGCGTGTTGCAGGTAGGCATGGATCGGGTGAATGAGCGGCGCTGAGTATTTCTTTCGTCATGTTTCTTTTCTTGTAGTGATTTTATTTTTGATGTCGTCAATAGGCGAAGGTGGATATACCAATCGCTCTCAAACAGCTTCTGCTCCCTTTCTGCTCCCTGTTCGTATGGTTGTCCCTTGCGCGTTCTGGGTCCAATTGGCCACCTCCGACTTTCAGCATCTCCACTCCCCGCCTTATCACCAACGAGTCAGGCCCGCATGCTGACTTTTGTGCGTGGGCGGGGTAGGGCGATTGAAGAGACACTGTCCGGTGGCCAATTGACTAGAAATCCGGACGCGCGGAGCGCGTTAACTTCTCTGCGCACCCCAACGTTACAGCGCCGTGTTCCGCTTCGTATACTTACGCGTATACGCGCCCGCGTTCGAGTGTTTGAGAGATTCACTTAACCTTCTGTGCATATTCTCTGTCCTCTTACGTTTTCTCCGTTTCTTTCTCTATGTCCTATATTCCATATTTTGTGGTTCATCACTCGCCGTGCATTTTCCACCGCGACCACTGATACCCTCCTCAGCTCAGCTCAGCTCGCCCGCTTCTGCGCGTCTTTTATCTACCTGTCGTGCGCATCAATCGCACCCATGGTTCCCATACACAACCTACGGGCACGAGTAGCTGCGCGGTTCTACATGAAGAGTGTAACGTGGCGGAAGCGGGTAGCTGCTAGTGGGCGGGGGAGGCACATATAGAGTCTGGAGCAGGGATATGGGACGTCCTGGTTCTCGTCGTTTTCCCTTATTTTCCTCATGATTCATCGTTCTTTGACTTCTAGTTCCCTTACTGTCACCTTTTGATTCGTTAATATCACTCTGAGACTGCTGATATACCACTCGCAGGTTGGCTTTACTTCATCGTGTTTCTCATCCTCGTCCCTGTTTCCCGTTACTATATCTCCTCTATCTTCTTCATATGCCCACTTGAATTACTGATCTCCTCTCAGTTTCAATGTGGAATCATTGATAAAGCACTCACATGGCTGCTTTGCGCGGGTGGATACTCGACAGGGGCTCCGTTCACCCGTCTGCCTTCCATTTTCGACTCGCTGTTTTCTTGTTCCCGTCTTCATCTCGTTTCCGATGTCTTCTTTATTCTGTATGTCCTCCTCCCTGCCCACATCCGCTGACCCCCCTAGTCTGGTTCCCGTGATGTCATGCGCGAATGGATGTACATTAGCCCCGCACGCGGTGTTATATATATTCATACGCACTCGCTTTGAAATACGCATTCAGGAACCTGCCTCTCGGCCGGGCGCGCTTGGCGCTTATAGCTCATTGCTCAGAGACGTGTACACATACGCATATGAATATACACACGCGCGACCCTGTACATATGACGTAATGTTAGTCTCAAGGGCTAGAAGTTTGAATACCTCGTCCGGGAGCGGGGGTCAAGTCATGGGGTGGTCGGGCACCTGTGAAGTGGCAGAGACGGAGACTTGCTGAGCTAGAAATATGGACCGACCGACAGTTTACTGGCGAATCTAAGTAATTCGGGGATGGCATAGGCGCTCGACGCTACTTGTAAGTGATTACGACGGCTACACACATCTCCCACTCCGTTTTTGTTCACGCACATGCTCTTGTATCAAAACGCCAAAATGTAGATACATTCGGCGTATCTACGAGAGTTGATAGCTTGGACCCTTGAATGGGAGATCATGGGCTCACAGGCCAAGTTACGGGGAGAGTACGCGCGTACGTGGGGGAAGGAAATGAGGCAGAGACGCGTGGGGTAGAGCCCGAGGAGATATGTGTTTGATTGGTGCAATGTCTGAATTGAGGGGAAGGTGGGGATGAGGCTGAAGAGGGATATGTCAAGATGATTTAAAGACCACGAGGCAGACAGGATTGCAGCCGTTGCAGTCGCTTTTTCGACGATAAACCCAGGTTCAAGCCTTGGGCAGCGCAATATAGCCACGGTATCCAGGGGGCTGAATACAGAGGTAAATGAATCCTTGTTGCAACGAACTTGGAGAAAATGTGCGAAGCTACCAAGGCTGGATCTGGATTGAACGCCTCGTTCAGTAGCGTGGGGGTGGTGTAGGGCAGGGATGTCGTGAATGTTTTTAATCGAAGAAGTCCAAGTGGATGCCAGCCCATATACATGGTTAAACAACCACACGACTACCTGGAAACCGCAACCGAGAGCTGATGCACACCTCTGGCGCAGCGAAGCAGGGAATAGGTGACGACCATACCAGGGCTGGACTCAAAATTGACTTTAGGGGGCGTTCCGTGAGTAATGGATGGTGTGGAGGAGCAGGGTTTCAAGTGCTTCAGTCAGGGAATTTTGAGTCATATAGAGAGGCTGAGAGGGAAGGTGGACGACGAGGGAAAGGGAAAAGGAATACGAGTGAAGACGAGTGAGATCTCCCGGAACGCTGATCATGATAATCTGATCGCGCTGGCAGTTGCCGAAGATCTTATCTGTGATCATATGCCACGCGATCTTATCGTCCTATTTGTCTCACACCGGCCATCAACTTGAACATCCATCCGTTCTTCGTCTCGTCCTTCTCTTTAACATCTCTTTCTTCTCACTGGCACTGCGTCTCAGCGCCATTATCCACCCAGCGAATCTAGGTGTAGTCAATGAGATCTCGCCGACCTTAACCTACCACCACAGTGGCCGCCGTACAGTAGAATCGATACCACCCTACACCCACCGATGGCTTCCCGACATCTACCTCGCATACCCAGGCAAAGACAGAGGCCGTCCTGCGCGAGCACCTGCCTTCGCGACTTGCCACCTCTCCTCCCGTATTCCCGCTCGTCGTTTCTTGAACTACTTCACGCACGAAATGGTTCACTACCGCCGTTCGGCGTTATAGACCATGGGCGCGTTTGTATATAGCACATGCCATAGAACGAGAGAGGGGAAAGCCATGAGAGGGTTGCAAGCAGCGCACAAGACGTCGCGGCTTACCTCCAATCCGCCCATGTGCTATGGTCTCCATTCGCATCCTTATTTCTACTGATCTCTCATTTTCAACGCAGAATTATCGATAAAGTGCTCACATGGCTGCACCACGTTGATGGCGGGTTTGGTGGCGGTCCGGGCTGGCGCAGCATCTTCTCCCTACGTATGCCGCCCTGTTTTCTGAGTGTTGCTGGGCGGAGTGGCAGCAATTCGTCCGTTCTCTCCTTTCGGGAGTTTCACGGTGGCACAGGGTGGGGTGGTTGATGTTCTGTACCTTACTCTTTTCGCATTTTCTTCATTCCTTCGCTCTGGTTTCTCGCTGACGCGAATCCTTCCATCTTCCCCGTGTCCCGTCTGCCCGCTTGCACCAACGGTATCACTGCATACCTCACATACATGTGAGTTTTTGGCCATCTGCGCATATAGTGGGATCTACTGCCTCATTGACCTGCTCACGCCTGATCTCGTAGCCGGGACGCCTGCGTTCCTCGCGAGCTGCCAGAAATACGAGGGCGGCTTGGGAACTGATTTAGTGGGACCTTGGGCTCCATTCCCTTTGCCCAGTCGTAGGATACCCCCCGCGCGAGGCGAGGCGCACGGTGGGTATACGTTCTGTGCGCTCGCGTAGTGGCTGCTCCTGTAGCCGTCCATGAGTGGGGAGAAAAATGTGTTGAACGCGACCGTCGCGCCACACCCCCACAGTCAATCCTAACCGGCCGAAGTGAGTTTTTTCCTTCTGTTTTTTTTTTTTTTTTTTTTTTTTTCGTTGAGCCGGTCTTTCCTGTGAATGCTGACGCTTGAGACTTGTTCTCTTCAAGACCTTTGTAGGAACGAAGACGCGTACCATACGCTGTACGTCCTGTCTGGTCTCGGCGCGGTGCATCCATGTATTTCCCTCGCACGTCTGGAATGCGCGAGGCCGCTTGGAAGCCAAATGGACGGGGTGAGCTGCGTAGTTTATGATGAACGGGATGCCGACTTCTGACTCGATGCGTAATCATGTAGATACAGCAGGGCGGATGAACGACGGAAGAGCGTCTTCTCGACGCTATTGTCATGGACGGAGGAAGAGGGCACGCGATTGTTGTCAGTGTATCAAGAAATCGGGTGGTATTACAATTATTTCCTTTTTCCACTGCTCTTTGTCCTCTCTGCGGGTACAAAGGGTAGAAATTTGGCAGGCTGCGGTATTACATGATCTGAGACACCGATTATAGCAGTCCCCGGACGCTGAAAAATGAATTCCCAGTCACCGCCTGTAACGTGGTGGCTGAGTGACTGCGGGTGACTTGATCAAATTTCACAGTCGCGTTGCGTCGTTGCGCTCTACCATCTGAATACACTTACTTTACTTCCGATACACCAGATTCATCTTCATTTTCAATATAGTTGGATTAATGACACCCTCGGAAAGGATCTCCGACCAGAAAAATGTTTTTCTCGATGATAGGGAACCTTAAAGTCAGCCTGTATCAAGTGGTACACAGCAATCAATACTCCATTTGAGGATGGGACGGAGAGAACCTAGACGTCGGCTCTACTCAACCATATGCACCGCTCACTCCTTCGCCATCTGCGCCATCTGACGCGTCGCTTTCGCCCCTGATAATCACGCCGCAGAAGCTCGCCTTCTCGCAGTTGAAACATGCAGTGTCGATAACCTACCGCCTCTTGGATCTTGTTGTTACAAAAAAGTTGTTTTGCGTCGTCTGGAGGCGTTTGTAATATGGTGATTGTGGTGAATTTAGACGCGGGTCGTCTAGAAGAATGCAGATGGCCATGGGCAGGGTTTTGCTACTTCCAGTTCCTGCCGACACGAGCGAATCAAAGACCTTGCTGTCTGCGAGAACAAGTTGGAGCTGCATTTCTCTCGGAGGAGCAGATGTTCTTCGGCTGCTGCCCAGCAGGTAAGACATACGAAGAGCATGGCCGTCTTGTAATCAATGTCGAGAGTATTCACTGTTCAGGTATATCGGTAGGCGGTTTTCAGCGGGAACTAGTATACGAGCACGGGTCCTCATGATCTTACAATGGCCATTTTCGGATGTTTTCATGGAGTCCTTTTCTCGCAGGTGCAGACTGGCAGGAAGGGGCTTTATTGTTATCAAGAGGATCACTGTCTTCCATTGAGAGTACGTAGGACGGAACATTGTGACAGCGAGTCTTTTGTACCCCAGATCCAGGAAATATGTGTTACGTGTATCGAGACCTGCAGCGCGGCTCGATGTCTGAGGAAAGTTTCGAGATGATCCGCTGACTATGTTCTGGGTGATATACACAATGCACGGAGACTGGGCGCTTGGAGCAAGCAAGCACTGGTGAAGCAGATCTATATTCTAGCAATCATGCATACTTACTGAATGCTGAGGGTCTGTCCGGCAGCCATAACCCAGGTGGATTATTGGTCTGATGGGATTATTGATGCCGTCTCACAGTCAAATGTGACACTTACCGAGACACCTCCCCGATAGTTTTGTTGTTGTGTATTCATTCTGCGCGGATTAATGTCAACTAGTATCACCATAGATATTTGATATAGGCCTATGGTTTGTGAATGATATCCCTTTATTCGAGAAAGAAACGCTGAAAGCGCCCCGATTTACATGGGAAATTTTTTCCGAGATTCGTGTCAGCAGTTAGAACTTTATGGTGTTACTTGAAGCTTTCTGACCGGATTATATGCACCTTGGCCTACTCAATAGATTCATATTCAGATATTTTATTTAAAAGCGCCGAAAAATGCGATATAAAATGAGTTCAAACCGACGCATTAAAACGCTGACGACGAATCGAAATGGTCATAGAACCACTCATTAGCTGGTCCTACGCCATGGTTTCTGTCATTTTGATGCGCCAATATAGAGTTTTTGCACATATATAGCACTTTTAGATCTATAATTCGAATCCTAACGCTTCATTTTAGCCAGAATAAGCATGGACACGAGCACAATACTTTATGTGACCGTTGATTTTGATGATACAAAAATTCCAGAAATTCATTTAAATGTGGAATGATAGATGTAGGAATGCGAGGACTGGTCTAGGGAACGAGAGGGAGCCGTCTTTGCTAATGCCGACACCCGTGTTGAGCCTGCTATGCATGTTGTCCGCCTCACTTGTCGATGACGGCAATGCATGATCGCGCACGGTACGCGGTCCTTGGAGTGCACACTGTCTGCGATGTTCAATAGTCGTCCCAGCGTTTTTTCCCCGTCAGAGATGTTTTTTTGAACACCACTGAGACCAATTTTGTCGGAGTCGGGTTTGTTGTCTTCACTGTTACTGTTCGCACATGCGCATTCCAGCAAGAAATTCCACTTCTCTTCGTTGGCGATGATGTTCATCCTGAACTTTCCCAAAACCGGCGAGTGCAAAAGTGATAGTCGGTTCGCCTTGTCAGACCTTTTTTCATTTTATTTCCATTTCGCCTCATATTTCTATATTTAATTTTAATTGTTTCGAATCTTCGCGCGCACTCTCTGCGCTCTCTCACCCTTTTCTGCCCACCGTGCGTCATCTCGTCTGCAGACGATATCAAATTGATTCCCTTGTTCATCACTGGGATAGCGTGAACGATAGATCCATATGCAGCCACTCGGGAATACCATGTCAGCCTCAGTGTCAATGGTTGCGGTCACTTGTGATTTAGCCTTGAAGTGTGATTTTTGTTTTGACGAAGCTGCTTGGTTGTGGTTCTTTGATCGATTGCACCTAATGAGCTATTCAAAGGAAAACATTCTTTGAAATCCCCCCCTATAGAGTACACTGGTAAATAGAGAAATATCAGCGCAGTCTTGGATGTATACATATAACACGTTAGAACTCCATTGTGTTTGTTCGTATGTACTACCTACTTCCGACGCAGTCCTACGCGCAACCTAGGAATCGTAGAACGGCAAAACATAGGCAACCACGCCACTGTCAGTCCATCCAGCAGCAATAGCGACAAGCCAATCGTGCTCAAAGGCACTTGTAGTGAAATAGTGATCCGTCATTTGGGCCCAGACCGTGCTCATCAATGGGACGCTACCGCACACCGGGGAGTCGTATACCCAGGCAAGGAGCGCCACGTCCGTGTTGAAGCCGCTGACAACGGGAGGTGTCGTCGCGTCGACGCCAGTTCTGTAAATGTACTGCATTCGGTCCGCCGCTCCTAGTTGAAAGAGGGGGACAGTGAAATTCTGCTGAGTAGGCCAGGCGCGGAAGGACGGCTGGAGGTCCGCCCAGACACTGGCCTGGTTTCGGGTGTTGTCGTGTTCGAAGGCTTGGCGATAATTGAGTAGATGCGCGGTTAAGTCCGCTCTGAAGGATTGGTAGAGTGGTTGCGCCAACGAAGGGTCTGCACATGTATCCGCGGAGCGGGCCAGCTTTTAATTGTGTGTGGTATGTTAGGTGTCTACACGGTAAAGAATGAGGGCCATGAAAAAGCTCACCTCGATAGCTGGAGTCTTCATTGTTTTTACGTTATCCAGAGTGTGTGGAAGCGCAAGGGCAAGACCACGCAAGAGCAATACAATGGTGAAGACACGAAGGCTTAAGGAATACATGTTCAGCTGAGGACAAGTACTGGAAACTACAGGGTTCTTTATACAAATTTGAAGGGATGGAATTGGACTCTGTAAAGGAGAGTTCAACAAGGAACACGTTCATGACCAGTAAGATGGCAAGGACAACCGGAGGCAAGAATGTGCCGCGAACCTACCCTTGGGTCATTTGTATTGATTGGCGCTGGAACGCTACTGGGAAGCGTCAATCTCTCTAAGATTTGGCCCAATTAGTGGATATCTATGCGGGCTGATACAAAGAATTCCCACGTATATTGTTATGCCGTGAACGGCGCGGTAGACGCGGTGGGTGAGCCACATTGCACCTTCATGCGCCCCGTCTATGTCAAGTCGCGAACCTTGCTTCCTTTGAGTGATGGCTCCGATGTTCGAAGTGCGTTAATACTGCTTCTAGGGCTTTCGGGTATCTCCGTGCATGTCATGGCCGAAGCGCCGGATGCTTCCCGCACGTTATTTTGAGCGGTCCTGGACCTGGCAGCCCCATGCGTACACCGACGAAAATACATATGCCTGCTGTCTGTATGCTGCGCTGTAATTGTGATGGAACCAGTGATATGCTCACCTGTTCTTCGATCGGCAATTCTCAGACATTTTACATGTCAGTGATATCCGACATACATTGCGAAATAACAGAAGCACCGTACTTGTATCAACAAAAAAGATCGGCAGAGATACTGCTCCGACACTACAGCTACCTCAAAAGATACAATGGATATCCGGTGTTAGGCTCACCCTCCAAATGTCAGATGCGACATTGAAGAGACGGTCACCCGGTTGGGCGTGCCTCGAGAAGCAAGCACCTTGCGTGTGGCCAAGGATGGGGAGGTGATACGCTGTGCACGCTACCTGCGTCTCGTCTTAGTGAGCAGCGGTACGAGGACGGGGCGGGTACAGGGACAGGCAGGCAGGCAGGACAGGGGCGGGCTGGGGGTATCGTGTTTTTCCAGTGGGGGTCAAGTTGGGTCAAGTTGGGTCAAGTTGGGTCGAGTTGGGTCGAGTTGGGTCAAGTGGGGTCAAGTGAAGGTCGAGTGAGGGTCGAGTGAAGTCAAGTTCATAGCGAGGTCGTCAGTTCGAGTCTGCTTCAGGCCTAAATTTGTACATGATATTGCACATTGTGGATGCGGTATTCCAATGTAATCTCTGAATTATATGTACCTGACATTTATTATCCAGCCCTGGTATGAATTTCGAAACATGTTTTGTCAAAATTTTATTCTCGAACAATGTCGTTGGCTGTTGGCTGGGTGGTCAGTGGGAAGCTCCTCGTGACTTCCGATGGGCGCTTATCTCAGAACATTGTCGAAACATGCACGGGATGTATTACTTAGCTGTCCAACAAGAATCCAAGTACTTGTCTTGTAGAACAAACGCTTAGCTTCACACCCAAAACAGCATTTCAAGCGAAGTTAAACTTCACATTTATTGATAGATCGGCATATAACTTCTACATTAATGAGATCACTGTTTTTTGGTCCGAACTATAGGTTTAGGGCGCGGTTTAGGGCCCTTGTACGACTTCAAAGGTCCGATCGGCTGTGGCGGGTCGATTTTGACGAAGTTCGGCCCAGTCTAGAATTAAATGTCAATCTCAGACATCTGGGGTTCATGCACACGTCAGCATACCTCTAACTCTTCCTCCTCCTCGCTCTGTCTATCACCTGGCCTCCAAACCTCTGGTATATTCAGATAAGGAACCCACCCATCTTGATGACTCCCAGCGTTGAGTCCCCACTGCCAATTTCCAGCCACACCAGACTCTGCCGAATACTCGAACATCTCCTTTTCCAACATCAAAATGGCCTCTCTATCGACGTCGACCCGCAGGTTATCGTCACAGCTCTCCATCATCTGCATCTCCCATGCAATGCCAAGCAGATCGTCTTGTTCGTGAGGTTCCACGCGTGCACATCGATATGCAATAAACAAGGTGAGCGCATGGGTTATTGGGATTGAGGTCATCCATTTTCTTCGCTGACCGGGATCACCTTTCGCAATGCGAGCCTCGAACCAGTTAGAAATTTGTGCCCGCTCAACAAAGGATAGGCTTCCAACGTTCTGGCAAATGGAAACATCAGTGAGTGCTGTATCCGTGTTTTCGAGGTGTGCCTTTGCTGGAACCAGGGCAGAATCCACGTCGCTCGGGGACTCCATGAGACATCTTAGTATGTCTTCGTATGGTCCCAGAGCCTGGTCGACCTCGGGCGTATACGGAATCGATGTCGGATCTTCAAGAATCGCATCCTCGGTTGGTGTTTCAAAGGCGACATCCCAGAAGCCCAACTATCGCGTTACTCGATTAGTCGTTCCGATTCACCTCATAGTAATATCACTCACACGATTATACAGCGGACATGTATTCAGTGTGTATTGAGGTGTCAAATGCGTATGTACATATGGAAACACATACACAAGGCCCCCAGTAATGTCTAGCGCCCAGGATATACATCCGTGGGAATTGATATGCATCTGCAATACACACGCAATACATCTGTTCTCCAGTCAGTGGACATGAACAACTGACAAGCGGGGTTGAGTTGGGTCAAGTGAAGGTCACGTTGGGTCAAGTGAAGGTCGAGTTGGGTCGAGTTGGGTCGAGTGAAGGTCGAGTGAAGGTCGAGTGGGTCAAGTGAGGGTCAAGTGAGGGTCAAGTGAGGGTCGAGTGGGTCGAGTGATGGGTCGAGTAAGCGTGACATTTGGGAACAATTTGTGACAGGTACGTTCACTAATCGTAACAACTTTGGTTGCAAATGTGGTACACATGAAATAGTTTATATCCCGGACATGATATTACTGGAGTTTATATGAATGAACTGGACTATGTGGCTTCAAAGAAGGTAATTCTCAGAGAACATTCTACATAGCACCCAGAACCAGAACCACATAAGGCTGGCAGGAGTCAGGACTCGAGAATACAGAGAAGTAAACAATGCCTTGAATCGATACTAAGTGTATGCTCGGTGGCAGGCCATTCATCTGGATTCAACATCCGGATATAGTTGGATAATATCAGGTCAATGCTTACCAGTGAGCGAGCCGGTACAATGCTATAATTACGTGCACTAACGAGTATAAGAGAGACGGTGTTACAGTAGGTCACGAGCAAGTCACATTTAAGTCACAAAATGGTCACCACTCGACCTTCACTCGACCCAACTTTGTTACACGAACGATAAGACTCAGTCAGGGAAGTCCAAAGACGACTAATATTAGTCTCGAAGTACCTGTTACACGAACGATAAGACTACGGGTTCGTAAGTACTGATTCGAGACGTAAGACGTAGGTAAAATGTGCACACCTCAGTCACGGAAGTCCAAAGACGACTGAGGTGGCAGAATGTACTGTTCGTGGACAATGAGGCCAGAAAGCGGATGTGACTAAGAGATGTATAGTTGGGGAAAATAGGGTTTGAGTGGGCGCAGTGCCCTTTTAGGGTAAGAAAGTGATGGCAAAAGTTAAAGTGACGAATAATGAACAAATAAGGAAAGAAATCAAATATGGCTGATAGAAAGAGAATATGGATCGCTGAGTCACCGTTCAACACTCCCCCTGACTCGGCGATCCATCCACAGACTCGCAGAGGCGCATGGCGTGGCACAGACGCATGTGGGTGACGCGGGGCAGTGATTTGGTGAGGATGTCGGCGAGGTTTTCGGAGCTAGGGACGTACTCGACAGTGATGTCGCCGGAGGCGACGCGGTCACGGATGTAGTGCGCTCGAACGTCGATGTGCTTGACGCGAGCGTTGTGCTTCTGATTCCTAGCTAAATAAATAGAACTTTGGTTGTCAGCACGAAGGACAGCGGGACGCGGTTGAGGGAGGCCCATCTCGCTCATCTGCGCGTACATCCACTCGAGCTGCTGTGCAGCACGAGTCATCGCCATGTACTCTGACTCAGACGTCAAGAGAGAAGGTCTGGGGAGGAGCTTGCCACCCCACGCTGTTGGTCCACCGCCCTGCAGAAAGACATAACCCGCATAGGAACGACGCGTGTCGATGTCGCCGGCGAAGTCAGCATCGGTGTAGCCGATGGGGGCGATGGATGTGTGCCCCTCGCCGCCGTACCTAAGTGCAAAATGGAGTGTCGCCTTGATGTACGCGAGGACATGCAAGACAGCAGCCCAGTGCTGCTGGCCGGGATTGGAGGCAAAGCGGGACAAGAAGGTGACGGCAAAAGATAGGTCGGGACGGGCCACGTACTGGGCATACATGATGCAGCCCAAGGCCTCGCGATACGGAATGCCAGCCATCGCTTCCTTCTCAAGGTCAGTGGTGGGCGACATGGAGGAGCTGAGGACGATGCCGGGAGGAAGGGGAGTATATTTTGGCGCGCAGTCGGCCATCCTGAAGCGGGCAAGGGTTCGTTCGAGGAAGGGGCGAACATGGACCTTCGCAATCCCGCTTTTCCAATCCCTATCGACTGCCATACCGATGACAAACTTCAGTTCTCCAAGGTCCTTGACTTCGAACTTGCGGCCGAGTTCACGCATCGCGATTTCATATCCCTCGCGTGTGGTGGTCGCTCCAGTGACATCGTCGGAATACGTGGCAGTGATGGTATGCTCGCCGTCGCGAAGACGAGTGCGAACGGACTGGTCGGCGCGAGATTCATAGTAACCGAGCTCCTTCATCTCGTTGCTGAGCGCGATTGACCAGTTGCGAGCGCCGTCAACAGTGCCATAGAGGGCGCGATCGAGTACGACGACAAGAGATTTCTTGCCAGGTGCAGTGGGCTCAGTGTTGTCATTGGTTGAGGCGGATGGATGAGGGTCAAGAGAGGGGGGAATAGGGGTCGAAGAGGGGTTGAGAAGGGCATCCGTCCACTTTCGCACATCTCCCCCTGGAGGGATGAACGTCTCAAGTTCGTAGACCAATCCATCGGGTCGCGGCACCCGCACGGTCTCGGATGGGGTGCAGCCATCCAGGCTAGTGACCTCCCACCCCTCAACCTGCTCCATGAGAATTGGAACAGGGATGGGAGAGTTCAGGTAAGCCGAGACATAATCACCCTGGAACAGGAACATACCCGTGCTGATGGCAGTGCTCACCAGCATCCGAACGGACTCGTAACGCACAACACCAGCAAAAGTATCCGTGAAGTGGAGACCAGGGATCTGCGTGAATCCCTTTGCCACGATCCTCGCCTTCCGCCCAACAACGTTCCCCTCAGCATCCGTCTTATTTGCAAAGACCCAACGATTTTTCATGGTCTTCGCGCCCTTCGGCTTTACCACCAACTTCCACACACCCATTTTCATCATCATGTCATACTCTCGCTGCATGGCATCCTTCCATTCCTGGCCACCGTGTGAGAGAGCTTCGCTGGCATTCCGTGGGACCCAATGATCATCGGCAGGGGTGAGAACTTGCTCTGCTGACATCGCGAGCGGAGCGTCCAGACGAATACGGTCAATGGCAGGCGCGTCCCCTGCAATACGACCAGAACGACGGGGAGCAGAGGGCACAGGTTTGGGTTCAGGGTCGGAGGGAGGTATGATGGGCGAAGACGGCGCAGATACGAAGGACTCACTCACAGGCGACGATGACCTCGGCATCTCGACAACACCACCGGGTGCATTAACCGATGTGTGCGACTTGGCAAGCCCATAGGCACGATCAGCGTCGTCGGCAACGTCAAGCGACGCTTCTTCGGCTCCATCACTCTCCCCATCCTCTGCCACACGACCTTCACTTGAACCTCCACCACCTCCCCCGTCTTCTCCCTCAGCGGCCTCTCACGTTCTATGTGCCACCCCTTCCTCGAATATGACATCCCTCGAACGAAAAATCCGCCCTGTCGTGCGGTCCAAGAGACGATATGTGCCAACACCGGCATATCCCAGCATGACGCACTTGATTGAGCGCACGGCAAGCTTCCCTCCACCAGCCTGGTCAGGGATTTTGGCATAGGCGACACATCCAAAGGGGCGAAGGTGAGAGACGTCAGGCTTTTTGTTGTCCGGGTCCCAGGACTGAATTGGGGGTATGTCCTTGTTCGCAGAGCACGGGATGCGGTCGAGGATGTAGATGGCCGTCGCACACGCCTCAGCCCATATGGAACCAGCCAAGCCAGCGTCGCGGATCATGGTGCGTGCCATCTCAAGTACTATCCGATTGCCCCGCTCCATCAGGAATTGATGGGATTGCCTTGATGTGCCCTGAGACTTCCCAGGGTGTCCTAGGGAGTGTCAGGGCACCAATGCAGTCAAGGATACCCCTATGATCCTTCAGCTGCGTCTGGGTTTGGTCTCCAAGTAGCTTTTGCTTGAGCTGTCTCAAGGCAGCCTAAGATATTGTCAAGGCAGCCTAGGATACTATAAAGACGCCTTTCAGAACGCATTGGGAGGCAGTCAAGGTATCCTCAAGGTGTTCCAGGGACTGATATCAAGGCAAGGATTAATGTGCACGATATTTGGATTAGACAGTATATAGCATTGCATAAAAGTGTATTCAAAAAAGGTATATAAATCAATGCCGGTTTCACCACAATTTCCCACTATCCAACGCTGCCTGAAGATCATCCTCGCCAATGTCATCCATATCATGAGAATCAGCTACAGTTGGTCTGGTAATACCACCGCCACTTTGAAAATATAAGCTCAGATGAAAATGTTGAAGGGAAAATAAATACGCACTCATAAAGCGCCTCCAGTAAATCGGCAGTGAATGTATCAGCAAATAGCTGCCCATTTTTCTTCCCATCAATCATTTTGTTCCATGAAGATCGATGGAAACAGTAGCTAGTTTTGCAAAAGTACTAGGATTAAACAGACAGACAAAATAGAGAAGTCGGATAGTCACGAACCGTTCATAGACCCTCTGATATGTGAATTTCATAAGGTAATCAGCTTTCCGATTGTTTTGCTTATGATAAAGCCATTCGCCAAGGACATGCTCAGTCTGTTAAAAATCCACGGTTACAAGAGGAAAATGTTCAGGTACAGAAATACTCACTGCGACGACAACCATAAGAAGCATAGAAAGAGGAAGCTGGGTGGATTCTCGAATCTCTTCATGAACACCAGAGTCAGCGCAAGATGACGAAGTGAAGAAGATAGTTCTGAGGAGAATGTAAAAGGCCTCATGCCTAAAAGCGGTGCTAGGAGTGTGAGTTTTTGCCTGAATGGTAACAAATTAGCAGAGTATCATCGAGAGAAGCAGATTCAATACCTTAGGATTGACATCTGAATGCGTGAAATGAGAAGCAGTGTTGAGATATAGCAGTCGATCAACTGCATCAGCAGCTGGAAATTTGTCCAGGCCATAGTTACAGGGGACCTGCTTCCGTGCGATAGCAATGAGATTACTCAGAAAGCACTCCTTCCCATAATATACCTATGATGGCAACTGTTATTAGATTACTGCTACATGAAGAAATGAAAAAGTACGGACGTATCATGTCAGGTGTTCCTGATAGTCCACGTCTTCAGTGGCATCCTGAATCACTGTGTCATATGCTTTCTTCCTTCCAAATTGACTGTCGCTATTGGCTGCTGTGCGGAGGATAATGGGCCATACCCAGGCCTCTGCTGAGATAGAGGGGTCCCAGCGGCCCAAAGCGACTTCAACACGAACCTGTGCCTTTGCGTCAATAGCTAACGCTTCTGCGAACCTTCCATGCTTTTTCCTGAGAAAGCCTTCGGTGACCTTCTGGCCCTTCTGAAGTTCAATGTCGTCCAGAGAGATGGCCATGTTCTCGGACTTGGGAGACAAATATTCCAACTTGGTCTGGCGCTTAGGTTTGTTGGTATGAGGTGTGAACAAAGGGCCTGTCGAAATCTATGAAAGAAATGTTTAGACAGGATATAACCAAATGAAGCGTGCTTACCCCGTTTTCTGAAAATTGAAGGGTTGAAATGTTTGTGTCCTCATCATCTTCGCCCTCTATGCCCTCCTGTCTCTCCTCATCGCTGCTGTGAGGACCCTCAAGCTCACCCTGCATTGCAAGTTCTTCATCGTCAAGTTCAAGGTCGACGTCTTGAGCATGCTGCTCAGGAGCTACTTCTGACTCTGACTGCAGCTCTCCATCCTCTTCGTGAGCCAGAGCAGCGGCGTTCTTTTCCTGGCACCCTGGATAAACAGTAAATTTTTTTGATGATTGCAGTCATGGCTAGAATTAAATTGACGTACGCTTTGATTGTGCCTCCTTAAGCTGAGCAGCAGACTGGGTGTGCTGGCTGCCAGTTTTAAGAAACTCCTGGAACTGTTTCATTTGTGCTGGAGTAAGTGTGATATTGTTGGTAGACTCTTCCTGAGACTCAGCGGGTTTCTTCCGGTGGGACGCGCGTTTCTTGGCAGGAGGAGGGGTGTCCTCCTTGTCTTCTTCATCATTCTCAGCTTGAGGCTCAAGCTGTCCTGCCTTACGCTTGCTGGAGGGTTGCTTGCTGGCAGACGAGATGACTGGCTGAGTAGAATTTTTGGTGGTTCGCAAGGTCATAGGAGTAGGGCCAGTCTTCTTGCTTGATTTGGCAGGTGTGGGCGCCTGGCTGGCAGGCGCAGAAGACTTGGTGGTTTTGGGAGGCATAGAAGTGGTTATGAGAATAAGCGGTGGGTAGAGAGAGGACGAAGGAAGAAAGGAACAATGACACTTGGTGACAGGCAGTCTGAGTGCCAAATAAACATTCACAGTATTACGTACATACAGACTGTGTCTACTCTGAGTTAGAGTTGCTGACCTCCTCACCGGGTTTGTGGTCTGCAAAGGCTTCCTCCTGGGTATTAAACCTTCTGCAGGAAAGATATTTGTTGTCCTGCCAGCCATTGAAAGTGTTTACCCATCGAGAAGCAGCAGCATCGGTGTGAAAAACCAATGATGATCGGAATCCTATAAAGTTAAGATTGAAGTGGGTGAGCGTGTTTGATGAGAAGAATACGCCATCGAGAGAATCGAGTTGGAGAGCAAGGCCTAACTCGTAGAAGCAGAGGTCACCCCCTGTAGTGCCGTGAGTAAAGAGAGGCATAACTAGACAGAAGCCTTTGTCATTTTTATCCCTGTGGATCTTTGTGGCGACGTTGAAATTTAGCACAAAGCCGGTGTATGGATAGACAGGTGAAAACCCTTGACAGGGGAGGACATCGGCAAATGCGGAGAGAACCTTATAGTTATCTGGTAATAGTGCCTTTAACTGAGAGAAATTAGCAAGTCGTACTAAGTTACAGAATAATGTGGCGAACCTGATCTCGGACCCAGTCAAAAACCTTTTCCATGGCGGCTTCCAGCTCGAGGTACTCTGAAGCATTGTCTGAGGACTCTTTTGACGCTTTTGGAGTCTTTCCTGATATAGGAAGAGGGCGGTCCTGCTCTGGTCGTACAAGATTGCCAGGATAGGTGCCAGATGGCGGATTCTTTCCCTATTTCTATTTATCAGTGAATTGAAAAGTTGAATACACTGAGTCGACATTACCTTCTCACAAAAGCGGTTATACCAGGTAAAATGTATGGCATGGTACGTATTGGATCCTTCTGGTTTCGAAGAATCGGTGTGCTTGAAAAGATGAGGATAGATCAGCTGAAGGTGATCCATGACACCACGTCGCAGGTTTTCAGGCAGAGTTGGGCATGAAATTACGATAGGATGTCCATTCCTGTCGTTAATACGAAGGTTTACCCTGGAACTATGTATAAGAGGCAGAAAAAAAAAGGAGAAAGGGAATATGCGTACCGATTCTGAGTCGATGTTTTGAATCTCACCCATTCCTTGCGCCGCTTCCGGTGTCCTGGTTTGAGCATGTCATAAAGCTGAAAGGCGATCGTTAGAATGTAAGCATGTATGTCTCTTGAAAACGAACCTTGGTTTCTAGAGTTTCGATGGAATCTGCCCATTCACCTTGAGTGGTAACCCATTTACGATGACGCTCAGTCTGCTCATGAAGCACATCTGGTTGACTTCCAGGAGCGAATTGGAACCTGGAATTCAGTACTGAGTCAGGGTTGAAGCCGGTGTTGATGACTCGGGTGTTTGAATCTGAGACTGGGCTTTGAGACCATTCTGGAGTGATCTCGTCGCTGGCAGACTCGGGTGGTTGGTCTGTAGAAGTTGGTTCATAACACAATATAGGAAGAGTGGGTATGGTATTGACGTCTAATGGCAGGAAAAGATACTTGTTGAGCATAGAGAGCGAGTATGAATTTGGTGACATAATGTCTATAGTGGCGGGTTTCCATGCCTCAGCGTCTCTGTTAGTGACAAAGCCGCTATTATTTTCCATTAGTCCAGATTTTGATAGAAAGCAAACCAACGTACTTGTACACAAAGAGCCTGCTGTGAAAATACGCCTCAGTAGCGGCGATGTCAGTGCAATCAATAGTCTTTGCGCAAGAGGTTCGTATATCATTTAGAAAGACTGCAGGAAGAACCTGATCCATTTTCAAAGGAAAGAGTTGTCGGAGATGGGCAATAGCTGGTATGATGATATCACGTATAACGCGGCCGAGTGGTGTATCTATGGTCATATATTATTTGGAATGACCATTGAGAGTAGATATGACTGACTTACCAATAGGAAACTGAAGCTCTCGACCAAGGGCAATGATCAGGCTACCCGCCAGCTGTCTGATGTCATGGCGCTGTCATTGACCAGCCATCAACACAAGAAAATAAATGGATGCTGGCCCAAATGTGAATTAGAAATACGGTGGACAGGAACACAATATTAGCGCTTACCTGAGCCAGCTAACTTGGCGACCATGGTGCCATCGGCGATGTAAAACTGAATTGTTCGGACCTCCAAGTCAAGTTGTGTCGCCAGCTCTTCCTGTATTTTGCCAATGACACCGTCGCCTTTTTTTCCAGCTGCAACCTCCGAGAGTATCCTTTCGTTGACGGCCCTAACCACTTGCAGTGTTAGGATTTGTCGTACAGATTAATAAAAATAAAATTGTACAGGTTATATTTGGCAATGAAGACCAGAAGGTTTATCCAGTAGAGGAAATGAATGTTAGCCTCCGCTTCCACTGTTTTGAACACTTGATGGGCTGCATGGATAGTTTCCCGCATGGAGACAGAAAAGCTAGTCAGGTCCTTGCTGTATTCCAATGTGCCTCTGGTCAGCGACAGGAGGAGGTTGTGGGCAGAGGAACCTGACTGGGGGGACGAGTCTGTGGTGTAAAGGAGTGCCTCTTTGGCGCAGGATGCCACAGAAGCAACAAAGTGTCCAACAACAGGGTGCAGAACTTCAGGCCTTGTTGAAACACCAATGGTGTAGCCGTTCATTGAGTAGCCGAATTGCATTCGAGTTCCCCATCCTCTCCGAGCATTATCTTGTACGTTGTTCACGTTTCCTGGCCCCTCTGCATCTTGATCTCCAGCTCCAGGTATATATTGGAAAGGGGCGTCGTCCAAGTTAGGAACTGGCAGAGGTGGCGGAGCAACTGGGGGGGGAACAATTGCTCCTTGAGGGCAAGGGGGACGGGGTTGTCTGCGTCCATGTCTGCGTCCACGTCCATGCTGCCCGCGTCCTCCCCGCCCTCTATATCCACCACGTCCATGTCCGCGTCCACCACCACCGCCCTCTCCACCTCCGCCTCCCTCTCCCTCTCCACCTCCGCCTCCCTCTCCCTCTCCATCTCCACCACCTCCCTCTCCGTCTCCGTCTCCATCTCCATCTCCATCTGTGTCTCCATCTGCATCTGCGTCTGCGTCTGCGTCTCCATCTGCATCTGCGTCTCTGTCTGCGTCTCCGTCTCCACCATTGTCTCCAGCACCATTTCCTCCAGCACCCCCATCACTTCCTTCGCCAGCTTCGCCTCCTCCGGGACCTTCTCCTACTTCTTGGTCTCTTTCACTGTTGCTGGCTCCGCCATGAACTTGGTTGTGCTGGCCTCCAAGTGCACCCGAGGTTGGTGGAAGATTGGAGTAAACCAGCTGGAGTTTTTCTGCCACAAAAGATGCTAGATCACTGGCTGGACGATCGGTAGCAAAGTAATCCTTGATTGATTCAAAGGCGGCCAGAGCAATGGCGGGACTTGATCCAGAATGGGATGATGATGCAAGATTGGTAGATAGTGCGAGAGAGAATAGATGATTGGGTGCTGGCGATGATCTCAATGAACGGAATCCAGCAGACGGCGAAGATGGCACTACAGTGCTGGAAGCAGAAGCCCAAGGAGAAGTGGGGGGAGCCCAGGTTGGATCCTGATCTTCAACCTCATCGTTGTACTGCCAGCTGCAATTTTAGCTATGGCCCAAATGATCTAGACATAGTTCTGACTTACTCTCCGAGTTTCAATACGCAGCCTTGCTGCCGCTTTCCGCTTTTCCACAGCTTCCGTCATCTCTGTGTCCTGGTCTAAGCATAGTGATTCGAATTTCCTGACAAGGGAGGCACTCGATGCTGTTTGGAGCTTTTGGTAATACCCTTTCCCAGATACCAGCGTCGTAACTTCTTCGGCAGTAAGGTCCAGATGTTTGAATGGGCCAAGTTCAGCCATGTATGGACCTAAGAGGTAGAGGGAAGTCGCTGTGAGAGGTAGATTGTAGTAGCCAATGAAAGAACAGGTTTGGAAAGGGGAGATTGTGTGGTTGAGGATGAATAGGGAGGTTCGCAGATGGCAGTGAGTTGTGAAGTAGCCTCGTGAAAGCCATGCTGATCAACGTTGATCAACACCGATCGTGTCGTGCTGCGTGGGAAAGTAGACGAAAAGCCTTTCGTCTACTTTCCCACCCTCCGGAATTCATGGGCCGCACTCTCTATCATTCTACTTCTCCACTGACTACCACTGCCCCACTACCAGTCCCCCCTACCACCAGCGATGACCTTGTTTTAGTTCAAATTCTACGGCCTCGTCTCTGCCTTCCGCCAGGCCAAGATTCCCACCAACTCGCAGACCGACGAGACGCTCCGCTACATGCTCGACCACTCCCCCGTGCCGCAGGGCGAGCTCATGCCCAAAGGCCGCACGCTCATCCAGGACACCAAGGGCATCATTGCCACGCGCGTAGAATGCTAGCATGACAGGAACCGGCGAGGGAAGCAGTGCCAGCACACCTCTTGCTAGCATGAGCGGATTCAACGGCAAGTGCGAGAGCGAGGAGAAACTCAGCCCCGCGACAGACAGGTGCGTTTACATGAATTGGGTGATTCTCTCGTGCTGATGCTGGTCTAAGGAGTGTGGCTGGCGTCCTTGTGTCTGACCTCAAGAGTCGAGATATCAGGATCACACCATTTCGTTCCACGGAAGGCTGCTTAATGAAGGTGCCGAGATCGCGCTGAAATATGGGCAGAGGTCAGTGAAAAATGGGTATGGCAAGGTATGTCTCCCCTCCTCCATCGCCTCTGTCATCGCACTGATTCACAACCCACTCGCGCACCTCCTCTCTCCACGTACGCAGTCCAAGATCCCACCCCACATCGACATCGACAACGTTCGAGGCGAGGCCGAGCCCCCCAACGTTAACGCCGTCAACTTCATTGTCGCCTCCGCTAAGGCCAAGGTTCCCAACTTGAAGCTCGAGGCCCACACCGAGCGGCTCAGTGTCGCGGACGACATCGACGAGCTCGCTCTCGACACCGCCTATGAAACACTCGAGGAGATGGACCCGGCGACGTTCGAGGCGAAGGCGGTGAGGATCCTGCACGGTCTGGGATTCAGCCAGACGATGATGAAGAAACCGACGCGGGATATGAGTGGTGGGTGGCGTATGCGTTTTGCCACCGCCAGAGCACTCTCCATCAAGCCCCACCTCCTGCTGCTCGACAAGCCGACAAATCACTTGGATCTCGGAGCTGTTATCTGGCTCGAGGCGTATCTGCCGACGTACAACCATATCCTCGTCATCACATCGCACTCGCAGGATTCATGGACTCGGTCTGCACGAACATCATGGACCTGACGCCGAAGAAGCTCGTCTACCCTGGAAACTACACCGGCTACGTCAAGACCGAGGCGGAGAACGAGGTGAAGGCGTACGCGACGCAACAGGATGACATTGCGCGCATTGAGAAGTGAGTCTTTTCGTTTTGGTCTTGCGTTATTCTCGGCGTATATCCGTCCGTTCATTCTTCTCCTCCCTTCTCGTTTCGATCATACCATTTCCTTTCCTCATAACCCCTGAGAACGCCATACCACATTTTCGCTCCTTCGTCGTCCCCCTTTTCCCATACTTTTCCATTTTCTTCCTTATCTTGTACTTTGTTGATGTACTCGACCTCTCCCCTCGACCCATTTTTTTTTCACGCTAACTGCATCTTTATCTTGCCTCTCATCCGTCTTTGCTCGTTCGCGCTAACTCGTATCTTCTTCTAGGTTCATCGCCTCCGCGGGTACGTACGCCAATCTCCATGCGTCAGGCCAAGTCGAAGCAAAAGATCATCGAGGCCGCGGGACTGGTGGAGAAGATCAAGCTCGGGAAGCTGCTGAGGTGGGTATTTTTTGTTCTTCTCTTTGCTCCCCATGCATTCCTCTGTGCCCCCGATGCCACGATCAGTGACCTCGATTATGCTTGATTACGATGACTTGTCGAGTATGAGAGGGTCGTCGCCACTCTCTGAGTTGCTGGATGACGATGAAGATGACGAGCTTGAAGGGCTTGGTTTTTTCTTACTTGTGGAGACGAACAATGTCGCCGAGGTACCGGCACCTGAGCCTACTGTGCCCGTATTTTCCGTTATGCTCTGAGACGCTTGCTCACCTGTTGTTTTATTACTCTCTAGTAGCGACCGGCCAAAGTCTCCCTGCTTTCTATCAACTCGCTTCTTTGTGCTCCTTTGGATCCAGCTCCGAATCCGGAATCCTGGGCAACCTCCGTTCCTGTACCCACCCCGTCTACCGCATCCATCGTATCTAGCGTACCTGGGCAGATTCAGTGAGTCGTCTCTTCTGTGACCTGCCCTCTTGAATTTGTGAACTAACTCCGTACTCGCGCAGGTCTCTTCTGCTCGCACCAGATTGCACCCATCAAGCAGCTCTCCGACAGGCCGCGAAACTGCGTCGTTTTCGCACAGCTGGCTATGGAGCACCTGTGTATTCTCCTCCTTGACAAACCGACAAACCATTTGGATATGGAGAGTATCGATACGCTGGCCAAGGCGATTGGCGAGTTTGAGGGTGGTGTCATTACTGTGTCCTATGACTTCTGTGAGTGTTCTTTCAATAATTCTGGCATCGAGCGCATTCGCCAACCTTCCTCTCAGGTCTCATCTTGCAAGTCGCGCAAGACCTCTGGGAAGTCGCCAACAAGACGATTATCAGCCTCACCAAGCGCGACATCAACATCGTCAACTACAAGAAAAACCTTGCAAAGCAGAGTATGGCGGCGACTGAAAAGGGAAGCTGTTTCAGCAAGATGGCACTGAAGAGTAAGGTTTCAGCAATACGCCTGGGACCTTATGCTGTTATACACAGAAACGGCTGTCGCCGTGTACTGTCGCCGTCGCCGCTGTTGGATCAACAAGTACGTACCTCACAATTTTCTGCATTCAGATGATACTGTGCTAACTATCCAGGGCTCTGAAGGACATTCTCGTCACTGGTTTCAAGTACCTCGACGGCCAGTTCATCGCTGTAAGCGATTGCATGGACTGTCTTTGTCAGGGTTCCCCCTATTTTCCTTATCTTATCACCAGTCTTGATTATCTACATACATTCTATTTTTAGTTTCATGGCTATATTTAGATCTTCTAGATAATTCCTTGAGTACCACTCATCACTTTCCATTCCATTCTATTCCACTCCATTCTATGATGCAATACCTATGATATCATTACAGAATATTCTAGAGTACTGAGTAGGTATAAAACCCCTGTAGTCAGTAGGTGTAGCCTCAGCTTCAATCTCTTAGGATTTCCACTACATACCTGGTGTGATCCTTAGGTCATTGACATCTCCTCTCTATCTCTCTATCTCTCTCTCTCTACTTCTCTCTCTCTCTGCTTGGTCTTGTTAGTGGTGATCACACTGATTGTGGTGTTGCCCTGACAGAAGATTGAAGCTCCCACTTCTTATTCACCTCTCATCTCTCAAACCTCAACCCTCACCTCCTACCTCTCAACACCTCATCCTCTACCAACTATCCTCTCCCCTCACTCCACCATCTCTATACCTCAGCACTCCTTTCCTGCCTGTGTGTGTGTTGTGTGTGAACTTAGTAGATAGGGATACCAACTGTTGGGGCTGGCTGCTGTAGGGAAACCTGGGGTTCAGTCAGTTTTTGGCATTCTAGGCAAAACCAGAGAACCTGTGAGCCTAGGGTTTAGAGTCCTTTACAGGAACAGACAACTGGGTATCCAGTAGATAGCCTTTTTTTTAGAATACCTGTAGCTAGCAAGGGCACTTTCAGTACTTACATCTTCTCCCACACACACCACAGTGCATCCCACCCTTTCCAGTCATTATGGCTGATACCAACCCTACCTCCTCTGCTCCTGGTCTTCTAGATCAGCTTATGCAGCAGGTAACACAGCTTCAGCAGCAGATTGTGGACCTCCAGCAGCAGAACCATCAACTCCAACAACTCCAACAACAACAGTACCATCACCAACCACCCCCACCACACCAATCACCTATTCATCAACATCACCACCAATCAAATTTTGCTGCTGGGTCCCAATCTGACTCTGTTGGCCTGGCCAGTCCCCTAGTCTCCAAACCCTCCAACCTTTCTTCCTATGTCAAGGTTGCCCCACCAGAGCCATTTGATGGTTCTATGAGCAAGGCAGAAAGCTTCCTCAGCCAATGCCTCCTTTACTTTTATGGAAGAGGTATCACCAGTGACTTTAACAAGGTCATTTGTGCACTTTCTTTCATGAAAGCAGGGAATGCTGACAAGTGGGCCAGAATGAAGATCCAGCAATTGGATCCTAATTTCTGTGAAGAGGTCTCTTGGGAAGTCTTTGTTTCAGAGTTTAGGGCTACCTTTGGTGACCCCAACCCTGGAGCAACAGCCAGACACAAAATGAATCAGCTCAAGCAAGGCACCAGCACTGCTGATCAATATGTGGCTGACTTCAGACTACTGGTTCAGGACACAGGGTTTAATGATGCTGCCTTGGTGGAGAAGTTTCAGAATGGACTTAACTCTTCTTTGGTGGATAGAATTTACAATCTTCCCCAGATGCCTAGTACTCTGGAAGGCTGGATTTCTTGGGCCTTGAGGCTGGATAGACAGTGGAGGCAGAGGGAGTCTACCACGAGGACCTCTGTTAACCCATTTTCTAAACAGTCCTTGACCCCACAGAGTCCTGCAAAACCATCCTCCCACCCAAGTCCATCTGTTGCCTCTCCCCCACCTGCTTCTCAGAGTACCAATGCTCAGCAGAAGTCATCAGATGTAGTTCCCATGGAAGTTGATTCAGGCTGGAAGTCTGTCAGACCTCTGGTATGCTTCAAATGCAGGAAGCCTGGCCACAAGGCAGTCAACTGCAGGTCCACCACCAACATCAATGCCATGGACCATGAAGAAATCAAGAATCACTTCAGGGAAATAATCTTGAAGGAAGAAGAAGAGAAGAAGAAGGCAGAAGAACAATCAGACCAGAATTTTCAGTAGTCCCACTGGTGAAAGACATGTCCCAGTGGAATAAATTCAGTGTATTAGAAAATGAAGATCCCAGTCCACACTCTGACACTGAAAAGGAAACCATGTCTGAAAGCCTTCTCTCTCCTATTCCTGAAAGAGTCTACATCAGAAGCCTTAAGCCTAAATTCTCCACACAACTATCTATTACTTTGAAGGCAATGGATACAGGCAAAAGGTTTCTTGTTGATGCTCTGCTAGACAGTGGTGCAACTGGCCTTTTTCTTGATGTGAAATTTGTGAAATACCACAATCTTAATACCAGGCAACTTCCAAGAGCTATACCAGTATATAATGTAGATGGAACTCTCAACAAGGGAGGTTCAATCTATGAGGAAGTAGACTTGGTTATGGTTTTCCAAAATCACTCAGAGAAGGCCACCTTTGCTGTCTGTGATTTAGGGGATAAACCTGCAATTATTGGGCATACCTGGCTTTGGCTCCATAACCCTGATGTCAATTGGAAAACAGGAGAGGTTCAATTCATTAGATGCCCTCCTGAATGCCACATGGAAGTCAAGAGAGCCAGAAGGAAGAGGCAGAGAATTGCTGCAATTAGTAGGAGACAACTTCCCCAATTTCATGAAGAAGGAGTTGATCTCTTTGAAGCCCCTGAACCTTCTGAATTTGGTCCTGAAGATAGAGTTTTTGTCTCTTATCTTCATCCTCAGCAGCAAATCATCAATGCCACTTCTACTGTATCCCAAAAATTGGCAGAAGAGTCTCACCAGCAGAATGATTCCCCTAAGAAGTCCTTTGAAGAAATTGTCCCTAAGCAATATCACCAGTTTAAGGGAGTTTTCTCAAAGGAGTCTTTTGACAGGCTTCCAGATAGAAAGCCTTGGGATCATGCTATTGAGCTCAAACCTGGTTCAGAACCCTACAGATCTAAGATATATCCTCTATCCCCAAATGAACAGAAAGAGCTTGATGCCTTTCTTGAGGAGAATCTGAAGTCTGGAAGAATCAGGCCCTCTAAGTCACCTATGGCATCACCTGTCTTCTTTGTCAAAAAGAAGGATGGCTCCCTTAGACTGGTTCAGGATTATAGGAGATTAAACAGCATGACCATCAAAAACTCCTATCCCTTACCTTTGATCTCTGACATTATTACCAAATTATCCAAAGCCAAGTACTTCACCAAGCTAGATGTCAGGTGGGGTTTTAACAATGTCAGAATCAAGGAAGGAGATGAGTGGAAAGCTGCCTTCAGAACCAACAGAGGGCTCTTTGAACCACTAGTCATGTTCTTTGGTCTCACCAATAGTCCTGCAACTTTCCAAACTATGATGAATGACATCTTCATTGAGCTCATAGATGGGAATGTTGTCATTGTCTACATGGATGACATACTCATTTTTACTGAGACTTTGGATCATCATAGGGAGGTAGTCAAAAGGGTTTTAGAAGTCTTGCAGAGAAACAAACTCTACCTTAAAGCAGAAAAATGTGAATTTGAGAAGGAAAAGATTGAATATCTTGGACTTATCATTTCACAAGGCAAGATTGAAATGGATCCTGTCAAGGTAGAGGGAGTTTCCAAATGGCCTGAACCTGAGAATGTCAAGGATGTCCAATCATTCTTGGGATTTGTCAACTTCTACAGAAGGTTCATCAAGGACTTTGCAGACTTAGCCAGACCCCTTCATGATTTGACTAAGAAAGGAACAGTCTGGAGATGGTCTCCTAGACAGCAGCAGGCATTTGATGATCTCAAAAAGAGTGTCACCTCCTCTCCTGTTCTGGTATTTCCTGATGACAACAAACCCTATAAACTTGAAGCAGACAGCTCTGACTATGCCACAGGAGCAGTCTTGTCACAGGAAGGATCAGATGGGAAGTGGCACCCTGTTGCCTTTATGTCTAAGAGTCTATCAGAAGTAGAAAGGAATTATGACATCCATGACAAGGAAATGCTGGCAATCATCAGGGCACTTGATGAATGGAGACATTATCTTGAAGGGACTCAACACACCTTTGAGATCTGGACAGACCACAAGAACCTAGAATACTTTATGACTGCCCAGAAGTTAACTAGAAGGCAGGCTAGATGGTCCTTGTTCTTGTCCAGATTTGACTTCACTCTTCATCACAGACCTGGTAAAAGCTCCCAAAAGCCAGATGCCTTGTCTAGGAGGTCAGACCATGCCAAAGGAGACAAAGACAATCAAGATATTGTACTCCTTAAGCCTTCCTACTTCAAAATCCAGGCTTTGAATCAGGGACATGCTACCTTCACTTATGCAGAGAATGATCTGCTGAAGGAAATCAGACAGGCAAAGAACCTTGATGAGCAGGTAGTTAAGGCAGTAGAGGAACTTAAGAAGTCCTCCACCACAAAAATTGATGGGCAGGAATGGTCTCAGGAGCAGGGTCTGATATTGTTCAGAGGCAAGGTGTATGTTCCCAAGGATAAAGACCTTAGAAGAAAAATTGTGGAACAGCACCATGACACCTTTATTGCTGGACATCCAGGGAAATGGAAGACTATTGAACTTGTTTCAAGGAATTATTGGTGGCCAGGAATGTCTCACTTTATTGCAGCATATACCAAGGGCTGTGATAGATGTAACAGGACCAAGACATTTCCTGCTAAACCTGTAGGCCACCTTGTTCCCACCCAAATCCCTTCAGATGTCTGGCAGTTCATCTCTGTGGACTTTATTACTGGACTTCCAGAATGTCAGGGCTATAATGCCATCATGGTTGTTGTTGACAAGCTTAGCAAGATGATACACATTATTGCCACTACAGACAAAATCACATCTGAAGGCACAGCTAGGCTGTACAGAGACCATGTCTGGAAGCTCCATGGGTTACCTATTAAAGTAATCTGTGATAGAGGACCACAATTTGTCTCCAAGTTTATGAAAGAGCTAAACTCTATTCTGGGTATTTCTACTGCTGCCTCTACAGCCTACCATCCTCAAACTGATGGGCAGACTGAGAGAGTCAACCAGGAAATTGAGCAGTATCTCAGACTCTTCATAAGCCACAGACAAGATGACTGGGTGGAATGGTTAGCCTTAGGAGAATTCTCTTACAACAACAGAGTTCAGGCTTCTACAAGGCAGACACCATTCATGCTGAACAATGGAAGGAACCCTAGGATTGGCACTGAGCCCTTCAGAGACAGTAAGATGGAATCAGTGGATACCTTTGTTAAAGGCATGGAAGAGGCCAGAAAAGAAGCAGAATCTGCCCTGAAGAAGGCTGCAGATGATATGGCTAGATTCTATGATAGAAACAGAGGAGAAGCTGTAAAATACAAGGTTGGAGATATGGTTTGGCTGGATGGTAAAGACCTTAAGACTGATAGGCCTCACAAGAAGTTTGAAGACAAGAGATTTGGTCCTTACAAAATTACCAAAGTGATTGGACCTAATGCCTATCAGCTTAAGCTACCTCCAAGCATGAAGATCCATCCTGTATTCAATACTGTCAAGCTTATGCCATATACTCCAGACCCTATCCCTGGAAGAAAGGCTCCTTCTAGACCAGATCCTGTTATCCAAGGGGATAATCCAGAATGGGAAGTTGAATACATCAAGGACAGTAGGATCTTCAGGGGTCATCTACAATATTTAGTCAAGTGGAAGAACTACCCTCAGGAGGAAAGCACTTGGGAGCCTACAGAAAACCTCAAGAATTCTCCCCAAGCAATAAAGGACTTCCACAACAAGCACCCATCTGCCCCCAGGAGAATCTCTGCTACAACCTTTGATAGACTTTCCTTTATACCTTATACCAATTATACCACTACTCCTACTCCCTCTAAGCCTTGCAAAATTGACCACTGTATGCACATTGTGGAAAATGTGCCTTAGAGGGGGGGTGATGTCAGGGTTCCCCCTATTTTCCTTATCTTATCACCAGTCTTGATTATCTACATACATTCTATTTTTAGTTTCATGGCTATATTTAGATCTTCTAGATAATTCCTTGAGTACCACTCATCACTTTCCATTCCATTCTATTCCACTCCATTCTATGATGCAATACCTATGATATCATTACAGAATATTCTAGAGTACTGAGTAGGTATAAAACCCCTGTAGTCAGTAGGTGTAGCCTCAGCTTCAATCTCTTAGGATTTCCACTACATACCTGGTGTGATCCTTAGGTCATTGACATCTCCTCTCTATCTCTCTATCTCTCTCTCTCTACTTCTCTCTCTCTCTGCTTGGTCTTGTTAGTGGTGATCACACTGATTGTGGTGTTGCCCTGACAGTCTTGAAGGATGTACGTTGCCTGTCCTTCCTCCGTCTTATCTCTATCTCATCATTATTCTACTATATAACCTGTTCTGCCGCCTCGATCTCCCACGGCCTCCTACCCGCATACCCCTTCAACTCATGTATCACCACCAAACCAAGCCTCTTGATCTATAAACACCACTAAAAGCGCGACCAACCCTGGTTTTACAAACCCTGAAGGAATCATCACAACCTGACACCGATCCAAAGCACGGTTTGCGGCTGGTCTCATCAGTCAGTCATCACATTTTAGCGCCCTTCCTGAGGTGTTCTCTGACGTAGACCCCAGACCAAGCCGTCAACATCTTATCAGAGATTTGGCGCTCGCATGACGACCCAGAAATCCTCAATGCGTCCGCAAAGACTGCAAATTCACTCGGAGGCACAGGTTTGATATCGAAGAGCTCTGTTGTCAACGATGGCATCAAAGCTTCAAGCAAACACATCTCCGAAACAAATGACACCAACCTCATCCCTATGAAGACTTTGTCCAAGAGGTGCTTAACTTCCATTGCCCCTCTTCTGCCCTCAATGCACCTTTTTGGCGTTGCTCATCCTCGCGTCAAAGTTTTTCCAGGATAAGTGCTACTCCAACCATGCAGTGCACTTTTGTCAGGCTATTTCAGTTGCCTATTGAGTCTTATATTAGGTGAGAACTTGAAAATTCATATGATTATCGATCTGATCCTGACTCTACCTGTGTGTTATTCATAGAATTTGTATATATACTGTAGTCCGCAGTAGTGACAAGCTGTAACACGTAGTACCCAAATGTCATCCCTCTTTGACTCACTGCAGTGCCCCGCCTGCCTTAAGGTCTTCAATACTATCGCTGGCCGGAACAGTCATACTGCTCAAGTGAAGAGTTGCAATGAGTTCCTAAAGACCCAGTTGCATGAACTTGTCGACAACTTGGAGCAGGAACATGGTAATTGAAATTTGCACCAGTACAGCTTCAAAATTAGCTCATGAACTTCTGAATTACAGACGCAATGGATATTGACGACGAAGAAGACAGTCATGACGGTAGTCACTTGCAAGAACCCAGTCCCTGGATTCCAATGGATCATCATGAAGACGAACTGATTTTGCTGCCGGAGCCAGACGACCAAAGCCCTGTACCACCATCAGGGTCTTCAACAAATCAGCAAACTCAAGGGAACCTGCGACCTATCACATTGGATGATAATGAAGATACACGCCACATCGTCGAACATCCTACTGCAGGCAGGATTTTCTCCCACCATGCTAACCCTCTGGGAACAGACATTGCGTCTGACAATGTCTATACCCCTTTCTCTTCAGAGCTCGATTGGAAGGTTGCCGAATGGGCTGTGAAGGATAGAGTCGGAAATAACTCATTTGACCGACTACTTGACATACCAGGGGTACGCACATCGCCTCATGCATTATGGTTTTAAAGAATTAACAACTGCTTTCTACAGGTCGTCGAAAAACTCGGTCTATCCTACAAAAACATTCAAAACCTTCATGGAGTTGTCGATAGCTTTTCTGAGCGCGCTGGAGACTGGAAAACTCAAACCCTCTCATTTGACGACAGACCAGACGAAACTTTCACCATTCGCTATCGCTGCCCAGTTGAGGCAATCAAAAGCCTCTGGGCTGACCCCAATAATCAGGAGCATCTGGTATTTGCCCCTAAGAAGGTCTACTCCGACGAGACCAAGGAGAACAGAATTTATAATGAAATGTGGACTGGCCAATGGTGGCATGTCCTCCAAGTGAGTAATATCTGACCTCCATATTGATTATAATTTGACGTCACTGCAGTCTCGAATTCCTCAAGGAGGAACAGTTGCTCCAGTTATTCTGGCGACAGACAAAACACAGCTGACACAATTCTCAGGCAACAAGTCAGCGTATCCCGTCTACCTTACTATTGGGAACCTTCCTAAAGCTATTCGTCGAAAACCTTCAAAGAATGCGTGCATTCTGATTGGGTATCTTTCTGTCCAGAAGTTTGACCGCTCCAGTATGACTGAGCTTGAACATCGTTCTCGCATGCAGCGCGCTTTCCACCAATCCATGAAGATCATTCTTGAACCCCTCATTAAAGCCGGCAAAGAGGGCGTTCAGATGAGATCCAGTAATGGTGACGTCCGACTAGTATTTCCCATTCTATCATGTTATGTTGCCGATTATCCAGAGCAATGCCTGGTTGCATGTTCAAAGTACGGTACTTGTCCAAAATGTCGCCAAACCGCCAACCACCTTGCTGATTTGGACAGCACCATTCCTCCTCGTACAAACCAGTGGACAAAGTCCATTATCCAGGATGCACAGAAGAATGCCAGCGGCTCCATGAACTCCTTTTCAAAGGCCTGTATGGAACACGATGTGGCAGGTGGTGTATACGAACCATTCTGGAAGGACTTTCCCCACAGCGACATCCACAAGGCCATCACCCCAGATATCCTCCATCAGATCTACCAGGGCCTCTTCAAGCACGTTGTTGAATGGTGCCAGATGGCCGTCGGCACCAAAGAGCTTGATCGCCGCATCCGCACGCTTCCATTAGGCTATGGACTTCGACGCTTCAAGAATGGCATTTCTGGACTTTCTCAGATATCCGGCAGTGAGAGAAAGAACATGGCCAAGATCCTCCTTGCTTGCGTTCATAATTTGATGACTGCTAAAGGCATCAAGGCCATCAGGGCGCTTATCGATTTCATTTTTCTTGCCCAGTATGAAACTCACGACAACGACACACTAGGCTATCTCCAGGACGCTCTCAACTCTTTTCACGAAAACAAGTCGTATTTCATTGAGGTCGACGCTCGTAAACACCTCAACCTTCCAAAATTACATTCAATCTCACATTATATCCAATGTATCAAGCTATTTGGAACCACCGACAATTACAACACAGAGATGTTTGAACGTCTCCATATTGATTTTGCCAAGCAGGGCTGGCGCGCATCTAACCAGAGGGATGAATTCCCTCAAATGATCCGGTGGCTTTCTCGTCAAGAAAAAATCACAGCTTTCAAGCTCTTGGTATCACACCGTCTCTCTTTCTCTCATGCAAGACCCAAATGCTCAAATATTCCTCCTTCTTCAAGTCGCCCACCCATAGCAATACTTTACACTCTCCCACATGGATCCACTGGACTCCACAGACTCCACTGGACTCCAGTGGAGTCCAGTGGAGTCCAGTGGACTATAGGCCAAATTTTTCATTTTTTTTTCAACAGAGTCCAGTGGAGTCCAGTGGAGTCCACTGGACTCTGTCAATGTTCAAGTCAATGCAATCCTCTATAGAAATCCAGTGGACTCTTGTGGACTCCACTGGAGTCCAGTGGACTTTTCTTATATATGTGCCCAGGTAAGTATTCACTGTCAACAGTCAGACTCAAAGTACAATGTAAATCCACTGTATTTCTGGCCCAATTCCAGAGATAGTGTAGTTGTAAAACAGCAACTCAATCAACTTGATTTAAATAAATACTGTGTTACATGATTAAAAAGTAACTAAATTTTGTATACAAAAATATCAAAGTTATATTACAAATATTTCAACGGCGGCTAGGGGGAATGGGCGGTCAGCGGAGTTGGTTAAGAACAAGGTGGGGACATCACCTAGTGTCCTCCGTTCGCAGCGGCGGGAACGTTCGATTTTGATCGAACAGCGGCAAGGAGGGGCGCAAAGCGGCTGCACACAAGGCCAGGGGATGCTGAGGGTCTTCGAGCGACGAAGGGGGATACACCCGCAAAGTTCGTTCGAGGGGCAGGGAAGGCGCCGCTTCAGTCGTGACGACGCTTGCGGGTGCGGCGGAGCGGTGACGTGGCATATGCAGTGGCTGCGAGCGATGGTGGGGGATGTGGCGGGGGTTGTCAAGCGTGGGTGCAACGTTGGGGGACACGCCTGCGTCGCTCGTTTGGCGGTTAGTGAGGTGGGGAAGCCGAGACGTCGATTGCGACAGTGTCGGCGGGGTGTGCGGAACAGGTTCGTGCGTGAACGGCACTGCGACGTGGCACGTTCACGTCACAGGTGTGGCGGCGGGGGATGACGGCAACGGCGGGCAACGATGGCGGCGATGGGGGACACGTGGGCGCGGCACCCACGGAGCTTCGGACAGCGGCGGGGACGATCGGGCGTCGTTGTGCGATGGCGTGGGGGGTCGGTCAAGGTGCGGAACGAGGCCGTTGGCGGCGTCGAGGCTGAGCGGGGTGCTGTGAGTAGGAAACATGCCCATTAGGGGCATGTTGTAGGTAGAACATCAAATAAAAATGACTTACAATGCTTGAAACATCCCACAACGACGTGGGGGACGCTCTCGCAACCAATGCTGCTGTACTCATGTATGAAGCTGGGCAATATCTCCTACAAAGTACATGCATCCACAAGGGTAGTTACCCAAGGGCTTGGGCAGTTGATGCATCAGCCTTTGAGCCAAGTTGTGAAAGTGTTAACAGTCACAGCAGACTGATTTAGTGCTTGGTATTCTGTTTTTCTGCCTCTATTAATTTATTCCCAGGCCCTTAGGCTTATATAATTTGTTATATTACATAATGGTAAGGGTTATCTCTATTTTGGGAACCAAGTATAAAAGTGCACTCAGCCAGGATTGAACCAAGGCATAGAACAGCTTATATAAGCACATCAAATCCTCTGGCAATTTAACCACTACACCACACCACCTTATATATACTTAGGCCCTATATGGCCTATATCCCCACATTTTGGCACTCTTCCCAAGGCACTTCACACTTTTCACCCTCACTTGGGGCTGTGCACTAATCATTGTCTACCACATATCTTCATCAAAACTGCATGGAAACTCATGAAAAAAAAAGTCTTATAATTGGATAAATTGGCGCTATCATCCTATGCTAGTCTCATACACTTGAATCAAGTGTATCCTATTTTTATTTACAATTCATTCAATTCAAACACATTTATTGTCAAGTGCTGGGCTACCCTGTGGTTCATTTGGCATGCACATTGTATCATTCTGTAGCACTCATTTGCGCGCTTCTAACGCATCCGGTATCGTATTGTAGCGCCCAGTACTTGTTGAGTTATACTCAGTGCATTTATGATAGATATGATAGAAGAGAGTGTACACTCTGCTTACCAATAGTGGATGGATCTGAACGCACTTGATACCGCTTCGTAGCTCCTAATCTCACGTTTCAAACATGTCCCCAAGCATGCTAGTATGTTGAGTCCTTGTTGAGATATAGTCATTCTACTTTCAATGAGTGGCACAGCAGTATATCTGTGTTTATTGCATCAATTTTGGACATTTCTGGATGTTCTTGGTACCTAAATATAGTTCAGTTCAATGCAAATTGACCACATGATTCATTGTAGCTGCGCACTTTGGCAGTGCTTCCACTATTGGTAAGTAGAATATACACTCTTTTCCATAATATCTATCATAAATGCACTGAGTATAACTCAACAAGTACTGGGCGCTACAATACGATACCGGATGCGTTAGAAGCGCGCAAATGAGTGCTACAGAATGATACAATGTGCATGCCAAATGAACCACAGGGTAGCCCAGCACTTGACAATAAATGTGTTTGAATTGAATGAATTGTAAATAAAAATAGGATACACTTGATTCAAGTGTATGAGACTAGCATAGGATGATAGCGCCAATTTATCCAATTATAAGACTTTTTTTTTCATGAGTTTCCATGCAGTTTTGATGAAGATATGTGGTAGACAATGATTAGTGCACAGCCCCAAGTGAGGGTGAAAAGTGTGAAGTGCCTTGGGAAGAGTGCCAAAATGTGGGGATATAGGCCATATAGGGCCTAAGTATATATAAGGTGGTGTGGTGTAGTGGTTAAATTGCCAGAGGATTTGATGTGCTTATATAAGCTGTTCTATGCCTTGGTTCAATCCTGGCTGAGTGCACTTTTATACTTGGTTCCCAAAATAGAGATAACCCTTACCATTATGTAATATAACAAATTATATAAGCCTAAGGGCCTGGGAATAAATTAATAGAGGCAGAAAAACAGAATACCAAGCACTAAATCAGTCTGCTGTGACTGTTAACACTTTCACAACTTGGCTCAAAGGCTGATGCATCAACTGCCCAAGCCCTTGGGTAACTACCCTTGTGGATGCATGTACTTTGTAGGAGATATTGCCCAGCTTCATACATCAGGCCAGCTGATATAGGTGGCTCTCGCGGCTCTCAGTAGCATTCCTGCTGCTCGTCGACGGTGTTCGGGGGTCGTTCGACGGCGGCGGCAGTTGGTCGACGTTGTCAAGAGTCGTTCAATAGCGGCGGAGCGATTTCAAACAATCGCGAGGGATGGCAACATGAGCGGCGGCGCCTGCCGGGATGGGCTGGGTGCGTTCGGGATGCGTCGGTGTCGTGAGCGGCGAGGGGGGGTGACGGAGAACGTCGACGACAACGACGACAGCGAGGAGGGGATAGGGAGGATGAGGGTGAGAGTGGGGATGTGGTGGATGAAGGTGAGAGTGGGGGGATGTGGTGGATGAGTGGTGTGACGTGGCACCATCAGCGTGCCCACGGATCGTGGGGATTATGTGCTGGCGGGGCCAAGCAATGGGGTTAAGATTATCACGGCGGCTGGGCCCTATATGGCTGCTTGGTGCAGGTGGCTAGAGCGCCAGTATGCTGACTAAGAGTCAGTCGTTGGTTCAATTCTTGGTGGTGCACTTTTTTTTCTAATTGTTACTCCTAGTAACTATAATAGTGTAATACACTGTTCAATTAGTAGTCATAAAATTCCATTCAATTTGTGATAAATCTAGTAAAATCCACTGGAGTCCACTGGAGTCCACTGGGCTAGAGTGATTATATATATGATAATCATTATAAAATTGGGTGTGAGTCCACTGGACTGGGATAATCCACTGAATAAAAATGGCTGGCAGTCCACTGGAGTCCACTGGAGTCCACTGGGCTAGAGTGATTATATATATAATAATCATTATAAAATTGGTTGTGAGTCCACTGGACTCCACTGGACTCCACTGGATTGGGTGGAGTCCACTGGACTGAGATAATGAAAATGGCTGGCAGTCCACTGGAGTCCACTGGACTGGGTCCACTGGAGTCCACTCAAAAAAATTCCAAAAATTCTGTGGACTGGACCATTATAGTATATATTGGCTGGGGTGGACTCCACTGGACTCCACTGGACTCCAGTGGAGTCCACAGAAAGGACGTGGGAGAGTGTAAAGACCTCACCCATAGCCATAGCAAAGCGGCCCCAAATTCCTAACCGCCCAATCACCGTCATCGAACGCCTCCATAATGCCCCGGAATTCGCCCATACCCTGAAGCTTTTCTTGAACACTTTCCTTGCAGATACTGTCCCTGTGCGAGACATTGATTACTACCCTCTTCCTATCCAGAAACTCAACATCTACACCAATTTTCGCTTTCGCCCCACCGCTTTGCAAGATGAAGAGGCTGATGAAGACATTGTGAGAGCGCTACCCATATCCCAGACTCTTCCCTGTGGCAGGTTTGACACCGTAATCTACATGGATAATGAGGAGGCAGAATCAACTGGCCTCGAAGGTATACCATTATTCATCTTCTCCTTAGATATCCACTGATATCCATAATCCCTGGAAGGCACAAGGGTCGGACGAGTCAAAGTTATATTTTCTTTGCCATCGACAATTGAGCAGCCAGGATATTCTATGCCTGCGCCAACCTCATGGCCAACTGGACCTTTGGCATATATTGAACTGTATTCAAAGCCTGCAACCACAGCCCACCAGCACCATGGAATGTATCCAGTAACGCCATGGCAAGGTCCATCTGGTAACCGTCGTGGAGCTATTATTTCACTTACAAACATTCGCCAAAGCTGCATGCTTGTCCCAGTATTCCCCAAACCTGACGCTGCAGATGCTCAGGAGTTCTACGAGACATGGACATATGAAAATGTCCTCGACAAGGCGAAATCCTTTGTGATAAATAATCATCTGAATATGTACTCCTATCAGACGATTTATTAGTTAGTATGGTATCACTCTCCTTCTAACGCACATTGTTGCTTCTGTACGTACATTGTTTGTATATCCTGTCAACATGCACGTTTAAAATCTTTCTTTCTTTCTTTATTCTCTTTTCCCATCAACGACCATGCACAAACACCCAGTTTTCAGCTCCCCTGCTCCAGACTCTGAGCCTGACAGGCTCATGGGGCACAACCCAGATCCATTCACACCCCCTCGTCGCCAACGCACACTCAACCCCTCCTCAGGCGGCCCACTCCTTGAAGCTGCCGACCTCAACATGGACTATCTTCCAGACCACCTGGTCGGTGCTCGTAGAAGCATTCTGTGAACCCTTGGTCACCATCTTTCCTCTCCATGGTGTAAGTTGATAGACACTCATCTCTATACATATTGGACTTCTCTAACATCTTACAGCCATCACAAACTCTCAGCCCCGATCCCATACTAAGGCTGTCCCGTCTCCCTCGCCTCCAACCAGCACCATTGGCAGCCTCCAGCGTCGCATTGCAGGTCTCCAGCATGAGAACTCAAGCCTCAACAAGGAAAAGATAGCATTAGAGGCATTGGTCGTTGACCGGGATGGACACATTGCAGACCGTGACAGACGCATTGCCGACAAGGAGGCAATGATTAGCTGGTGGATGGCTCATGCTCATGCTGTCTATGTCCAGCTTGGTCAAGCTCAGGAACAGTTGACGGCCTTCCAGGATGTCCAGAGAGCACTTATTCATGCAGAGACGACAGCTGACTGCCGCAGTATCATTCTTGAAGGCAAGGATCGCCTCCACCAGGAGTATCGCATGGCATCGGAGAAGGAGAAGGAATCTCTTCAACAGGAGTTGATTGCTGCCCGTGCTACCATCCGCCGCATACTTACTGAGACGACCAATACCATGTAGAATACCAAAGTAGAATATCTTTACCTCCTCATAGTATTCTTAATAGTGTCTTCATTCCAAACTATCGCTGTTTGTTCATCCTTACTGCCCAGTGTGAATCTGCTTGAAGTTTCTACTTGAGATTATGTCAGACCTATCAATAACCAATTTGACTTGTTGATAAGCACTGATTAAAGTCTAATTAACGGCCGTGGCTGCCTTACGTGCCCTGGGCTATTTTTATATGCCTTCAGACTCCCTGGAATGCCCTGGCTATCTTTAGACAGCCTAACAATGTCTAAGGCCGCTTACGACTTTGCGACATGACATAATGCTTCTTAGGAAATGCCAAGGCTACGGCATGATTTCGTGATGTCACCGATTCCGTTCGCAGCTGACGAATACGCTGTCGTGAACTTGTGTTCGATACCATGCTGCTCGCAGAATTCCTCCCACAGGCCATTCGCAAACTCCCCGCCATTGTCGGTGATCATGGCAACTAGCATTTTCCCGGTCTGCAACTCCGACTTCAGCTTGTAGTGGCGAAGGCAGGCGAGCGTCGTTGCAGCATCTTTGTTGGCAATGAAGTATGCGTCGCGCTTGCGCCCATAGTGGTCGGTAAAAAGCATCATGTACAGCTTGCCACCAGTGGATCTAACGCTTGCTGGCCCCCATAGGTCGATGGACACGAGTGCCAGGACGTCTCGCACCTGGACAACCTCGTAATCAAACGGACGACGTGAATGCTTCCCGAGGATGCAGTCCTCGCACTTCCCCACGGTACACTTCTTGGTTAAGGTCTCATTGGTGAGTCCAATGACCATCTCGCCCTTCATCATCTTGAGAATGGTTGCCTCAGATATGTGGCCAAAACGACGGTGCCAAGTCTCGAGGTCCGTTGCTTTCGACAGCGAGCGAGACAAGTATGCGGTAGGGAGGATGTCGTCTGGAGTGGGGTCAAAGAGAGGAAGCTCGTACATTGTTCCAACCGCGGGTCCCTCCACTATGGCGTCTCCTTTCTGGTTGAGGAAGGCGACCTTCCCACCGCCGAACTGGACAGTGTAGCCTGCTCGGTCCAGCCGGCCAATCGATACCAAGTTGTGAGTGAAGTCGGGAGCATGAAGAACGTTCATGAAAGATATATTGATCCGTTTTCCATTGACCACAGATACCTTCCTGACTGTGCCGCGTCCTAGAATGCGGAACTTCTCGCCCGTCGCTGTTTCACCCACACGTTCATCCTTGACGTAGTCATGGAAGTCTGCGCGCGCGCCGAAGTAGTGATCACTGGCGGCTGAATCTCCAAACGTCTTGAGGGATCCGTCGGGGTTGCGAGCAGTAACGGAGGTCGCATGCTGCGTTGAGAAGGCATAGAAATTCTCCTCGTTTGTGCTGACTATTGCTGATGCGGCGACATGAGTGGTAGTGGCTGAGGCTGCTGTCTGGGCGGTACTGCCGACTTTCTTCCCCCTCCACCAGTCAGGAAATTGGCCCTCCTTGCCTCCACCCTTCTGGAAGCACGTAGCGAGCTCATGGCCTGGCTTGCCGCAGTTGGTACACTTCAGGTGAGGGTTCCGAAGCTTCGAGTTGCCTGCGGATGTTGACAGTGCCTTCAGTGATGTTCCTGACGCGGGAATCAAGCTGATGATCATCTTCGAGTGGGCAGAGACGCGCGCAATGACACCAGCGGACGTCGTTTCAGCATATAACGAACCGATAAACGGGAGCCAGGTGGACGGGAGCGATTTAAGGACGACCATGCGAAACTTGGTGTCCGTTATATTTGCTCCCTGCCCGTTCGCCTTCACCCACGCCGTGCGGAGCGCAGCGATGTGCTCGTCCATGTCCGAGCCGTCGCTGTACTTGATCTCGTTCAGTTCAGCTTCGGCCGTGATGCATCCCAAGTCGGATACGGCGTCCTTGATGGTTGCGATGGAGGCATAGGTCTCTGCAGCGGTACCATCGAGCTTGATGCCGAGTCCGACAGCGTTCTTGACGTTCAGGGAGATGAGACCCTGGGTCCACACATCACATTGCTGCCACTCCTCATGGGTAGGCGTAAGCGAGCCCCAGTAAGCAGTAGCAAACGTCGTGGTAGGTGTGATAGTGGGCGTGGTGGAGCCAGTAGGGGCCGGCTTCGTGGTGCCTGCAGCCTGGGCCGCAGCTGCAGCTATTGCTTGGGCAGCCGCTACAGCAGCTGGAGAAGGAGGGCACGGGATGGTGCCATCAAGGTATCCGAGAACTCCACGCTGCTTTGCAGCCGCGCGAATCTTGGTTTTAAATTCGAGCCAGTTCGAGCCATCGTACTGCTCGGAAGCGCTGAGTAAGAACGGAGCGCCGGCAGACATTTTCGGTAGATAGATTTATAAGAGCTGTGGCAATAGATCTAGGTTTCGGCAGGTGAATCACTGCGTGTGAGGCGAGAACTTCGGCTGAGAAAAAAGAATCGTTGGTTAGATCAAGGGTTCGGGGCCCATAACCTGTTACACGAACGATAAGACTCAGTCAGGGAAGTCCAAAGACGACTAATATTAGTCTCGAAGTACCTGTTACACGAACGATAAGACTACGGGTTCGTAAGTACTGATTCGAGACGTAAGACGTAGGTAAAATGTGCACACCTCAGTCACGGAAGTCCAAAGACGACTGAGGTGGCAGAATGTACTGTTCGTGGACAATGAGGCCAGAAAGCGGATGTGACTAAGAGATGTATAGTTGGGGAAAATAGGGTTTGAGTGGGCGCAGTGCCCTTTTAGGGTAAGAAAGTGATGGCAAAAGTTAAAGTGACGAATAATGAACAAATAAGGAAAGAAATCAAATATGGCTGATAGAAAGAGAATATGGATCGCTGAGTCACCGTTCAACAAACTTGACCCAACTTGACCCAACTGGAAAAGCTAATAGCCCGGCAGGCTGGTACAGGCAGGGGCGGGACAGGGACAGAACGGTAACGGGGACCTACAACGGCAGCGGGAGGGTGTCTTGCGATGCGGTACGTGCGCGACTTGTCCGTTGGAGTGGACTCGGGCTGAATTCACTGACTAGCTACGACATTTCGTGTAGGTATTTATACGTAGTAGAACCGGCCGATACAAATTTTAAGAACAAAAAGAAACGGAAAGAAACGTGAAATATGTATCGTAAGATCCGCTGTGTGTACCTGTACTCGCGTCGAGGAGGAGCGAGCCCATGCGTGTCGAACGCGGGGTGGGCGCGAGCTCGTATGTACGCGACGCGACTTTCGCTGGTGTGATCTCATCAAGGCACGTGCCGGTCACGGCTCGGCTCGGCTAAGGTTGGGCGCCTATATGTTGCGGAAGTGGCACTCGTGGTGCGAGTCTTGGTTCCGCTCGGTGGGTGAAGTTGGGTGCGGCGAAAATGGAGGACGGAGCGTAATCGAAGGGCGTGTGCGTCATCGGTACCAGGCGCAGGTGCGTGTGCGTTCCGAGAGCGTTCGTCCCCGACCCTAATAAAAAGTCGGAGACGGTTCTCGGTCGAATAAAGAGATCCAAGGAAGAGAGGAAATGAACCACATTATGATGATCTAATCTGATCCCGCCCTGCGTCCGGAAGCATGTTATCTTATTTCATTTTTCTGGTAAACCTTTTTTAAGATGTTCGCGTGGCTTGTCACGCACAGCGCATCGATATTGCCGGGATGCATCAGATTCGGTCATGGGGACCTAGTATCACCAATGTCGTGGTCGCGGTTGGAATTCGTGGGCGTTGATGGACGGAAAGAAAAATAACACGAGATCAATACGTTTCACCAGATCTACCTCACTCCCTTTTATTCCTCATTCGTACGCCCTTTCGCCTATCCCATATGATAGCCCTAGCTTGATGCTGCATTCAGTTGGATCCGCACAACGAACATCCCATCTGTCCCAACTGGAGATGCACGTATCGTTTGTGGGGAAACATGGACGCGATACAGTAGGTCTATGCGGGCGTGAGGACTTTGGAGACATGGCGGCAACGAAAAAGATAAAGAGCTTAGCCGATGGAGTATCAGAATGCGCGCCGCGAGCCATACGAATGTATTTCACCCCGTCCGAAACGAATGAATCCCCCATAGCCCTCGCCTCAGGGTACCACAATATAGCGGTGCTCCGATTCGCGTCATGGGCTAGAAGCTTCAAATGTTCGTCCCGGAGCAGCCTAGCCGGGGTTAAGTTGTGAGAGGCCAAACGAACATGCAGAGAGGCGAGATGGGTATAACAGAGCTGTCACAATAAACAGGGCAAGGAGGTATCTACGCGTCTTTGGGGTCATACTAGTGCATACATGCTTGGGGGTTAAGACCGTCTGAGCGATAGTTCGGTACAGAATCAAGGACGGTGGGGATGGTACGGGGGCTTGACGCTACGAGATATTACGACGGCTAGACTGATGTCCCAACCGGCGCAAACTTCGTTATAACTCCCATATTCAAACATCACGGTGAATGGACATTCAGAATATTGACAAGAGTTAGTAAAGATCAGTAGCCCGGATGGGAAAGCATGGGGTCATATGTTAGATTCAAAGCGCGCGCACTTAGGTGGAGAGAGGCAAAGTGGCAGTGCATGAGTTGACAGGTGGGCATATGCTGCGAATCTTTGAACCGAGGACCATCCGGAAGACGAAAAAGCATATGTACGGTCAATTTAAAGACAACAAGGCGGTCATTTTTGCAGTCGTTGCAGGACGATAAACCCAGGGTGAAGCCTTGGCACACTGGTTTGCCCATAACATCCAGGGAGCTGCATACAAAGGTACATGAACCCATGTTGCAGCGAACTAGGAGAAATGGTGCCGAGCCACCAAGGCTGGTTCTGGATCTGAACGGCTCGTTCAGCAGCGCGGGTATGGCGTCGAGCAGGGATGTCGTGAATGTTCTCGACGATGCGGTCGAAGAAGAAAGTACAAGTGGGTGTCAGCCCTTAGACATGTCGAAAGTCTCGTGACCACCTGAAAGTCGCAACCGAGAGCTGACGCACACCTTCGGCTCAGCGATCCAGGGAATAGGTGACCCCCATACCAGGGCTGGACTCAAAATTGACTTTGAGGGCGTTCAGTGAGTAATGGATGGTGTGGATGAGCGGGATTTCAAGTGTTCCAAGCATGGAATTGTGAGTCATAGAGAGAGGCTGAGAGGGAGGGTGGACGTCGAGGACAAGTGAAGACGAGTGAGATCTCCCAGAGCGCTGATCATGATAATCTGATCGTGGTGGCAGTTGCCGAAGATCTTATCTGTGATCATATGCAGCCACGCGATCTTATCGTCCTATTGTCTCACACGGGCCATCAACTTGAACATCGTCTCGTCCCTGTCTTTGACGTCTCTCTTATCTCACTGCCACCGGGCCTGGACGTTGTCGAACTGTTTCAGACAGCGAAACGAAACGAATCAGGCTTGCATCCAAGTCGCGCCAGTGAGATCTCGCCAACTGTGACCTACCACAACCACAAACATGGCTGCCATACACTTGAATCGATACCGCCCTACACCCACCGATGGCTTCCCGACGTCCACATCGCACGCCCAGGCAGAAACAGAGGCCGTCCTGCGCGAGCATCTGCCCTCGCGGCTTGCCTCCTCACCGCCGTCGGCACTGACAGCCGATGATGCCCCTACATCCGCTGACGCTTCCGCGAACTCCCCCTCAAACACGAACACGAAACCGAAAGACCCCAACGACACCGAACCGCAGCTGAAGAAGAAGGAGCACATGCAGTTCCTCGTCAAGCACCTCGTCAACGGCTTCCCCGCCCGCTATCTCAGTCAGGACGCGAGCCAGCCGTGGCTGATGTTTTGGACGCTGCAGGCGTTTAGCGTGTTGCAGGTGGGCATGGATCGGGGGAATGGACAGAAGTGAGTGAGTTGTGCTTGGAAGCTTTACTTGGTCCTGGAATGGACGGGGTCTATTTCTGCGTGGGGCTCGTCCTTTGGCGTGTTTTTGTATTCTATGGTACCCCCCATCGTCTTGTTCGCCCTCCGTCACCTTATGCGTTCGAGTTGTTAAGTCTCCCTCTCACGAGCCTTTCGCACCTCCCCTCGCACATCCCCGCTCGTCGCTTCTTAAGCTGCTTCACGCACGAAATGCTTCAATACCCCCTATGTGGCGGTATAGACCAACGGCGCGTGTGGCGTAATCAGACATCGGTAAACGAGAGCGGGGAGAGCCAGGAGAGGGTTGCAAGAAGTGCAATAGATGTCGCCCCTACTCCAATCCTCGCCCATCTGTTATGATCCTTATTCACATCCCTATCATATATCATTACTGATCTTCTCTTCCCTCATTTTCAACGTAGAATCATCGATAAAGTGCTCACATGGCAGCACCCCATTGACGGCGGGTTCGGCGGCGGGCCGGGGCAGGCGCCGCACCTCCTCCCGACGTATGCCGCCGTGTGTTGTCTGGGTGTCGTTGGACGGAGCGGAGGTCAGTCCGTCCGTTCTTTCATTTCTCGGTCTCGATGTAGCTTCATGAACGGCGGGTACAGAGAACGGCGGTTGGGACCAGATCGACCGGGAGAAGATGTACAAGTTCTTTATGAGCCTGAAGCAGCCGGATGGGAGCTTCACGGTGGCACGGGGCGGGGAGGTTGACGTTCGGTGAGTTTTTACTATTCTAGGATCCTTCACGTTTGACGGTGCGCTGATTGTCGCTTTCTCGTCTCTCCTCGATCGCCCTTTTCTTCCCTTGGTGCACTCTAACCTGTCATGATTACTGGTGCCGTTGAAATCTCTGCCTCAAAACCTTCAACCCCGCACCTTATATTTCTATCTCTCCATCTTCAATGCTCTGAACGCGACACGCTCTTACAGCGGGATCTACTGCCTCCTCGCCGTCGCCACCCTGCTTGACCTGCTCACTCCCGAGCTCGTCGCCGGCACACCTGCATTCCTCGCGAGCTGCCAGACATACGAAGGCGGCTTTGCGAGCGGGAGCTGCTTTAGTGGAACGCTTGGGTCCATGTTTTCCGCGTCGCGGACAAGTAACCCTTGGAACGCCGAGGTTCTGAAGCAGGGAGTGCAAGCGGTACCTATCGGTACAAGCGCCAGCGCTGCTAAAAATCCAGGTGGTGGGGTTCCGCGTGCGCGCCCGGCGCTCGGCGAGGCGCATGGTGGGTATACGTTCTGCGCGCTCGCGTCGTGGGTGCTCTTGCAGCCGTTTGTAGGCGGGGAGAAGGGCGTGTTGAACGCGAACGTCGCGCCGCACGAACAGTCTCAGTCCCAGGATTCTGGCCCTAACATCGACGGTGGTGACGATACCACCAAGATTGACGTCTCCTCGCTCCTTCGATGGCTCACGTTGATGCAAGGTTCTGCGGCTGAGCTTGGCGGGTTCAGGGGGCGGACGAATAAACTTGTGGATGGGTGTTATTCGTGGTGGTGCGGCGGCGCGTTTGCGCTGCTGGAGGCGCTGGGTGTGGGCGGGATGCAGAATGCTGTCGTCGGGGAGGAAGTCGTTACTGCGGATGCGGAGGTGAAAGCGACTGGTACGGCGAAGGCGAAGGAGACCGAGGATGCTGGGGACGTGTGGGACGAGGTGGATGATGGCTTGTATAACCGTACCGCGCTACAGGAGTATATCCTTTATGCGGGGCAGCATCCTGCGGGCGGGCTGAGGGATAAGCCACCGAAGTGGGTCTTTTTCTTCCTCTTTTTTCATTTATTATTTGAACCTTTCTTCCCTGCGAATGCTGACTCGTTTTCTTCAACCCACTCATAGGAACGCGGACGCGTACCATACGCTGTATTGTCTCTCTGGTCTCAGCGCGGCGCAGCACCATGTATTTCCCTCGCGTGTCCGGAAGGCGCAGGTCGAGGAGGCGTGGAGACCGAATGGACGAGGTGAGCTGTGAAGTGTATGATGAACGGGATGCTGGCTTCTGACTTGATGTATGACCACGTAGATACACCGGAGGAGGATGAACGACGGAAGAGCGTCTTCTCGACGCTGTTGTCCTGGACGGAGGAAGAGGGCACGTCGATTATTGTCGGTGGACCCGACAATCGGGTGGTACGTTCCTTTTCATTTTTTTCTCCGCTTCTTTCTCTCAGCATATCTCATATAACCTCTTTGCTTACTGCCTCCCGGCTGAATCTCGTTTTCTTCAACAGAACGCGACGCACCCCCTCACGAATCTTACCATCACGCACACGGAAGCGATGGCGGCGCACTTTTATGCACAGCGCGTGCCTGCGCGCGCACGGCCTGCGGCGCGGAAGGTTTGAACCCTCTAGTCGCTTTTTCGTCTTGTTATTCGCTGGAACACGGGCTCTGGCGTACGAATACCCTCGAATATGACATACTGTTTATTAGTACGGACGATTGCTACTCCGACGGTGCTCACGGGACATTGATATAATAGTTTCCAGGAAGGAAGTCTGCAGAAGTGTATGATATCTGGATTTTGTAATAGTGTAACTATTATCACTACTTGGTTACACTCACGTTTGCGCATTATTGGAGATTTCTTCGCAGTGGGTGTGTCCGTACTAAGGCAGTTTTATCAAAGAGTTTAGTCAGACCTTTGTTGTGTCGATAGCGAATGATGAGTCTGTAGGCGGAGGGGATGATCTTGCTGTTGAGCGAGGAAATAAAAAATGCGTGCTAAGCGTTTGAAGACCAAGTAAATGGGCAAGTAACTAACGCTTTCTCCTGAGGTGAAGAGTGGCGGAAGGTGCTGGGGTCGACGGCGCGCAGGAGCAATTTCGTTTTGGACCATCTTTACGGAACCCAATGCGTGAAAAACATAAGCTATACTATGTGTGCTTATAATATGTGAAGCAAGGAGAGTCTCACACACTACTTGCGGATTGCAGACACCGTATCGAGGTGCCCTTGCCAAAGCAGGGTTATATAAGCACGGCGATTTGATTAGTGTGCTGACTACATACCAGAGGAATGTCCGTACGAGGCTTGATATGAATCACGATCAGCTCAAATCAGTTCAATATCTAACGGATTCTCATCCGTAGCCCGGGATTGCGCGTACGCACGGCATATCTACCCGATTGTCGTATTTATGCGCGCCGTTCTGGTCAGTTGCCGACATACTCATTCGTTTTTCAAACATTCCCCCACCCAAACCTTGTGTTCACCTCGTTCTTCTGCCAGTAAATAAAGCCAACATGGTGCCCACAACGCAAAAGGCTCTTACTCTGCCGGAAAAGCAAGGCGAGTTCGTCGTCACTGAGATTCCTGTTCCCAAACCTGCCCAGGGCGAAGTGCTCGTCAAGGTCATGGCTGCTGGTCTCAATCCAGTCGACTACGGAATCAAGGCGTTCGGCATAATCGTTGAAGAGTATCCTGCTGTACTTGGGTGCGAGTTTTCTGGAGTTGTCGAGGAGATTGGGGAGGGTGTTATCGATTTCAAAGTCGGGGACCGCATGTAAGTATTGGTTGCAGTGTGTTGTGAGTCTTTGAGCTGCAAGTCGCTAACAGTTTTGATATATATCAGTTTTGCGCAATGTGCGTCCCAGAAAGGACACCAAGGTTTCCAGCAGTATGCGCTCGCTATTGCATCCACCATCTCGAAGGTATATCATACGCAAATACAAAATCTACCACGGGTTCTAACTCTTTAATTCCTTACCAGATCCCCGACAATGTCTCCTTCGACCAAGCAGGAAGCATCGGCCTGACTTTGACTACTGCATATGTCGGTCTCTATCAGAGCTTCCCTGACGGTCTTGGTCTGACTGCACCGACATCGACTTCTACGCCAGCCGTAGAAGCAGGAACTCCAATCGTAATTCTAGGTGGTGCGACTTCTGTTGGCCAATTCGGTGAGTAGAATGGTCCAGTGCAATACGAATGTCACAATTAATGATGTCTTCTATATATGCGCAGCGATCCAACTTGCAAAGCACTCTGGCTTTAATCCGATTATAGCGACAGCGACGCTCTCGAACGCAGCCTATCTCAAATCACTTGGCGCCTCAGAGGTATTCGACCGTAACATCAGTGCCTCTGAACTCAAAGCAAAGATTTCATCCCTTACATCGAAGCCCATCAAGCATGTTCTCGCAGCGCACATCGCTCAGCCCGTCCAAGAACTCTCTCTGGAAATTCTGGACAACGGAGGGCGTGTATCTGTGGTTCACCCCGCCCCCAGCGTCCAGTCAGAAAGTGGCAAGGAAGTGGCGTCGGTCTCTGCATTTTTGAGACTTCCCAAAAATATATCCGTTCTGGAGCCGTTCTATCATGATCAGGCAAACAGTTTCTTCGAAAAGGGTATTTTGAAGGTGCGTTCCAGATTGTATCAGTCGTGATGGTATATATCGTGTTGACACCTCGTCCCTGCTCAGCCAAATGTCGTCGAGGTCCTCCCGAATGGTCTTCGTGGCATTCCCGATGGATTGAAGAGACTCGGAAATGGCCAAGTCTCGGCATCAAAGCTTGTAGTGCGCCCCCAAGAAACTTCTTAGTTTTCGGAGTCCACCACGGATATCTTCATTTCGCTGAACTGATGTGATCTTTCTCGGCTTCTGTCTGTGAGGGTGTTCGTAGCTACTATGCACTGCTCGTCCCCCATACTGGAAAGAGATGTCCTGCACGAAGGCTATAGAGCGGAGAGCGGGGGTTCGGGCATAGGTGTGGATAGTCCGGATCATATTCAGACGCAGGACGAAGATGGATTGTGAATGACGAATACCATATTTGGACCAGAAATCGAGAATAGAAGGCGATTCGAGGACAATGCTAGGAGGTCAAGGCTCCAAAAAATAATGTCGGAAAACCTAAAATCACATTATAAGGGGGAACTCACGCTAATCACGCATTATGAGGTAATCTGTCATTAGTATTTGAAATAGTGCAAAAACGCGCCTTATAATGCCATAAAAGTGGGAAAAATCGCCTTGTAATGCCATCATAATGCTGTTATTTTGCAGATTTTTGGCTTATAAGGCTAAATCATTATAATGTCATTTGAGGTTTTCCGACATTTTTAACACCTCTCCTACCACAGCTTATATCACATAGAAAAAGTCAACGCAAAACATCACAAACACCAAAATAAGAATATGACAATGGAACGCCGTTCGAGAGAGTATGAGCGTAAGAGAGAGGATTAGGACAAGGGCAGGGCTTTCAAAAACGGGGAACGAAGGAAGGATGTCCGGCCGCGCCTCGACAGTTTTGTGGAATCTCTGACGACGTCGTCTCTTTGCACCAAGTGAAGATGCAGAAATAAGACGAAAAATGAACGAAATACGTGGGCATTCCAGATGACATGCCCCCTGACAGCCATGGACAACTTGCAGCAGAGCGAAAGCGAAAGAAAGCCGATCGACCCTGCCCCCGACAAATGGGACCGAAAAGAGCAGCAAATGCTGTGTGAAAGATGAGATTAAACCGCGCTTGTCCGAAGGTGCGTAGTACAAGAATGGAGATACAGGCAGCCTTCGTACTGGATGCATCAATTCCTGTCAGCGCTCTCCCTGCTCGCATGAAATACGAATAATCTAAACGCACACATTAGTCGCCCAACACGCAGTATATGCGAAGGGGCACCAGAGCTCTCCATGAACCAATGCGTGTCGATCAGAGAGCGGGGGTGATTTAGTGAAGGGGAGCGGCTGACTCGGCGATATGCGATGGGATGTGCCGTGCAATTGACGGTCCGGTTAACGTGTGCAGCACGGCGGCAAACCTACCTGCAGAGATGTATGCCATTCACCGTAGTGTTTACAATGAAGATATTCAGCTAGTTTATCAGCAGTCCGATTATAGAGAGGATGGTACGCCCCCCACCTGGCCACAAACTCTGAAGCCGGAGGAACTTTCCCAAACTTTGAAATGCTACCTGGTAGCTGATGTATGCTGTACATTCGAAAAGGAAGTGACATAGAATTTCACGTCGACCTCCGTGGCACTTGGTACATTTGTCGGTATCTAGGAGCTGTAGTTTTTATAAGTATGAGTTTAACAGGATGTGGCCGGTACTTAGCTGGATGATTTTTGAGGCCTAGTGCCTCGGGAGCGATCGGCAGATTCACAGGTAAGTCTTGCAGGGGAACTCAGTTTCGTATTCGTCTAGTCTGCCTTTCCGTTCCGGGTTGAGCTATGCTATCCGCCATTGTTCTTTTGCGTCGCATTTTGCTGCCTGTATTAACGCCGACTTACTGACTGGGAGTGTGCGTTGGAGAGTTGGCGGTAGTTCTTAGTCTTCTGATGTGGTGCCGCGGGCTGCGGTTTTGGCCTCAGCATCTACCTTCTCGTTCCTGGTGACGTCGCTGTAGACTGATATCCACCTGACGTCGAATTTCTTGATCCTTGGCCCTTTGTTTCTGCACTGTCGTGAAATGCGTCAGCTATGTGTTGCGCCGCACCTGGGGTATTACCTATATCATCAATTCAAAGCCACTCCTTCATCCTTTGAGCCCACTACGATATTCTGACAAGTCCCATACATGCTGCTTTCACCAAACAGATTGAATATGCCGACATCATGGCGATTACGCGACCGACAATCAAGGTATCCATCAATGGCTTCCGGCCTTGCGGTTCTCGGACCATAAACACCTGATCACGATGGTAAAAGTACCAGCACGAATTCCCCTTTCGTGAAGTCTCGCAGTTTCTGTGCGATTCTCCCCGCGAACCTCGCGGCCTTATACCTCTGTGTAGTATCTGATATCGATATTTTAAGCTTTGGCCCGTAAGAGACCAGAAGCATGCGCTCCAAAGCTCAGGGAGCGCCACTTCTGAAGTATGAATAGTGCCTTTGATATTCCCCATTGCGCACCTAAGAGGAAACTTTGCTGGTCTGTCATACTGCACTCTTAGTTCATTCGGCAGGGTCATAAACTTGAAGTATTGTGTGCGCTCTTGCAGCCAGTTGTGTTGCTTCCAAGCATGAGGATTTGTTACAGTATACACTTGGAGACATGAATGCACCGTTATACAAATAAATCATTGGGTTATGACTTAAATGCGCATAAGCAATGCTGTCCCATTTGTCAAGCCCTATACACGAAACCTCAGCCGCACAGAATTACAATACACTTCGCCGGCATCCGCGTATCACGCCATTTCGTTTCGCATTCATTCTCAGCACAGTGTCACTCGGCATGGCAAAAGCTGTTCTTATTTCTCGAGGAGATAACATAGGATCTACAACTGTGGAATGGATTAGTGGGGTCGTATTGGGAATTAGGTGAATATTGGCAATCAGTAATTTGCATTTCTTTCCCAAGTTCACCTCCTATCTGAATTATACCACCCATAAGTTTTCAATTCCTCGGAAACCTCGAGGATGTTGAGCATCATCACATCCTTTCACCGGATTTGCTTTCTCCGATGGGTTATTGGCGCCATTAAGGAGGACCAGACTCAGGCCTCCTTATGCGAGCGAGGAGCACCACGATACTCAGATCCGCACTAGTAGTGGTCCTGGAGCTACAATTGTCACCGTCGCCTTTGGTGTTAGCAAAATGTCATGTATGTACGCTAGCCTCTCAGGCGTCATCAACTCTTTGGATTGGGCCTTCGCGATCCCGATTACTCTCCTGTGCGCCTGCAACTTCGCTATCATCTTGTTTAGGGGTTTATAATTGCACATTAGACTTTATTCAATGGACTGTATGAAACCAACACAGTGCAGTCTGCGCGCGGTTTCGTCACAGCAGATTGCTCAGTGGTTTTAATCAAGGCTATGCAACCGGGTGCGTATCTTGCACATGGTCATAAATTATGCTGGTTCTTGCTGACACATTACCAATGCCCGCCGTTTTATTGTGTCTACCCTATACGACATTTGCACTGACCCATCTCTCATGCCCTGGATATGGTTCATGCTTTATGATGATGACGACGGCTTTTGGAGCTATCCACTTCTTGCATTCTGCATATGGATCACGTATGAATCTGATAGCAACGAAGAGGATACCCCAGATCACCTCAAGAGTACTGAAGAAGCCGACCTCCAACTTGTATATAACAATGAAGAGGATGAATCAGATTCTTCTGAGGACGACAGCGGAGCTTCTTATCAAAATCCTGGACTTGTCTATGCTGCGGTAAATTTTACATCAGTACCCTCAGGGAGCCCCGCAGAAGTTGATTGGAGCTCATGGTGAAGTTTATGATACCATGGGCGGACTCGAACTACTTGATACCAGAAAATTTGCTTTACTTTTACGGCGATAGAACCTTAGGCCTTAGGGGTCACACAGACTGCGTCGTAAAAATCAGAAAGCTACGTCATCAAATACATATCCGGCGTTGTAGGCGCGACCATCACAGGCAGAGATGAAGTGAAAGGCTGAGTTTCCTAATCTGTAAGGTGATAAGTTCAAGCTCATCAAATGAAACTTATTGAGAATTTGTCGCGGAATCATGGATAGGACTGTAGCTAGTCACAAAGAGCCGACAAAATTGTCCTCAGCCGCTCCTTGACAAACCAATATAGACAAAATTTACCAATACAGCATCAACCTCAGTAAGTCAGTTTGTTCATACATGGCTAAAGCACATCCGGAGGTTGCAGGTCTGCCCACTTATCGGTCATTTTTGATCCTTGTGCGCAAATATCTTCCTCGTTATCCATTGTTTTCGTTCAGCAGTGTATGAAGCTATAACATAAGTTCAGATCTTCTCCATTGACGACTTCTCTTGGTGCAATACCTCCTCAACACTCTCGGATTCGCTCGAGCTCCCGGGAAGACCCATCGCGGTCGTATCATAGCCGTGCGCTTCAAGGTACTCGCGGAACTGAGTTTGACAAATTTGGGCATCAACATATAGAGAGGGCGGGATAAGTGATGGAACCATCCGCACCTCGCGATCTTCCTTCTCCATACCGTCCATTGTAAGGGGGGTGATAAAGAAAAATGTAATGAGAGCGCTCAAGAGTGCGCAGCCGCTTCCAATCCAGAAGGGGCCGGTGTTGCCGCGGACAGTCGCGCTACCGCCAAAGGCTACATAGAGAAATTGTGGCGTTAGTATAATGAGCCTCGATCTATGCTAGGATATTGGGTATGTCTACCATCGATGATGGGAGGAAAAACTGCGGAAACAGTCAATGTCTCGTACGATCCTCGAAATTCAGTGAACTTTAATGACGCACTCCAGGTCCCAACAAACGCGCCGATTTTTCCAGCCGCAGCAGCTGTTCCGTAGAACTGACCGCGCACGGCGGTAGGACTGCTCTTTCCCGCCAGGAGAATGGTGCAGATTCCAGGGCCTATTGGAGTTGCCCGTCAGAGTTCCGCAATCAATCGAACAATAGATCAAGGAACCGTACCGAACTCGCCGAAGCTCAGAAAAATGCCATAGATGACCTATCCGAGTTCAGTATAAGTTTTTGTGATCTCTGTCCTGCGAGAATTTCCGGTGCAGTCAAGAGACGTACCGCGAATAAAGCGATATGATTCACCAGGCTAGGAGCATGTAGTTTGCGATTTGTTTCGATAAGTAAAATTTGACACTGGCACTCACTGGGTGTAGAGACTGCTCATGATGAATCCAATGACTGCTTGACAAAGAAGGCCTACGATCTGTGTGTTAATAGCAAAGTCGTTAGAGAGTTGTCAAAGGGAGATGGTGAGTGAGGTCGTCACCAATGTATTCTTTGGTCCAAGGTAATCAACGACAAAGGCTCCGATGATGGTTCCAGGCATGTAGAACAGACTTCAAGATCAGGTCAGCGTTACGATGTAGGGGAGAATGGGTAGAGCGTGACCGTCTCGACCTACTTTGAGACAACATTCCAACCAAAGATGACGCCCAGGGAATCAGTATTGCCAGTTATACTAAAGAACGGAGGTTTAGATTGGAGCACGGAGATGAAGGCCAAGCTGGAGGAATGCACTTGTCAAAGATGATGGAACTGTACAGGCCAAACTAGCGGCGCAGAATGTCAGCCCGTAATCTGTGTTGCTTCCATCGGATTATAACCTACGGGATACCTAAATCAGTTTATGGTTCAGCAACGAACTCTTTGACACGACAATAAGAGGTGCCACTAACACAATAAGATCATACAAGAACCACACCGCGGAAATGGCAGCCAGACGTCCACCATAACGCTTGAGAACGAGGACGTAAGGGATCTTCGCATGCTTCATAGAATCTTTCTTATATCTTATCGGCTCCTCCATGTTCAACCGCCAGAGGAAGACGAAGGCGGCGGGAACGACCCCCAAGCCAAGGGAAAGACGCCAGACGGCGTGGAGATGGTCGTTTCCGAAGCTTCGGAGGTGTAAGAAATAGAATCAAATGAGATGAGTGTGCGCGAACTTACATCCAGAATAAAACCAGAGGCGCGAACGCAGCGATAACGAATCCAAAATCAATCATTGTGTCTGTTAGGAGCATCGGAGCAGACAGCATAATTAGATGTTAAATTTGGCCGAGAATGAACGGACCATCGTTGACATCATGATTAGAAATTGCTGTCAAAAAGTCAGGCTCAGAGGGGACGCACTCGTTGCCAATGCAACCCAGCGATGTTGGGACCTTTTGCTGATCATGGGGCCTTCAGACTGCTCTGATGCGGAGACGGAGCCACAAGGATACTCCGCGCCTATGCCGATACCAAGCAAGAAGCTAAAGATCATCCAAATCCTGATGTTAGTGTCTGGCCTTCCAGTGGTCGCACTACGGAACGGTGTTACATATGACAGATGACGTACCGCGAGGCGCTGAGCATGCTCAGGAGGCCAGAAACGCTATGATTGGCGCCAGAGGAGGCCGCAGAAACCAGAGAGAAGACGGCGACAATGGCAGTGGCTGCCATCTGTAGTACATGTTCGGTACACGCACAAGTAGACAGCTGATGGTACATACCATACCAAACTTGCGACCGATCTTGTCAGAAAGGTATCCTTGGCGGGTGTCAATATATGAAGTGGATGGGGTTAATACTGCGACTTGCCGAAAAGCAACATTCCAATGACCATCCCCGCGTAACCCAAGCTCGTCAGTACTCGGCCATGATTGTGCTCTGCCAGCTTTTCGGCACCGTAAATCCTGGTCAGCACTATACAATAGCGTCAGTCGCTGACACCTGAGCGGTGAGCGAGTGAGGGCTCAACATACGCGTGTTTACTGTGAGTGTAAGGATTGTCAGATCAGTATACTACGACGATACAGAATACAGAGAAGCGCACGTACCGCTGCCGATGACGCCATTGACATACCCTGTCCACCGACGAGTCAACCAACGAGTAAATTTGAGGCATATTGCGCACAAATGGCTCACCATCAGAGAACAGCGCGGTTCCACATCTAGATCAGGAGATCAATAACACAAACAATCAGGAAATTTGGAAGAAAGCGAACGCAAAAATGAGAGAGACGCCGCGGAGGCGCTCCTTGAAGGTCATTTCAGACATGATGGTCGCGATGAGGATGGAAGACGGCGGCAAAGCGGTGGGAGGAAGGAGCCTCTGGTCTTCTTATGGGATGCTCGCATCGTTTATATTTAGCATCCGTCAAAGAGCTTGTAGACAGGTCGTGGTGCATATTTGTGGCCTGACGTGAGTGTATAGTATGAGGATCAGTCGGAATTGGATGCCCAGAGAGGCACCGTGATCCAGTCCGCGGCACGCCCGACGCCGGACTCTTCGATAGCGCATCAGTCGCTCGTAGCCCTTATAGAATAGGAAGGGGCGGAGCGTTCCTTTGTGCAAGATGTGATAGAGTGCAGAGCCGGGGTGGGGGGACAGGGCTATATCGAAACCCAGATCCAGGACGCACACGGATTGAAAACGAAAGACGCTGTTTGAATGGAGAGAACTTGAAGAGAAAAACGACACGTGCATCGTGCCTAATGATCGTGGAGAAAGACAAACAGGACAAGGGTTATCATTCGCGCTTCCGGCGCTGTAAGAGTGTTCGTGGAGACTTTTGCCGACAGTATCTCCTTGCGCCTGGCGAAGTATGAAGAAGAACGAATCGGAGAGCCTACTCGCGTTGAAGCGCGCCATGGCAGTGATGCCTACGGACGCTGGATCACCGAGAAGCCAGGCGACAAGAAAAGGGGATCCTGAAGGGAAAGAATGTTCAAAAATAGCGCATACAGGTACGTGCATAATTATAACCTTAACAGGTGTTATAACGCACGTTCGAGGCACGTGGAGCATCACGCGTCAATAAGCAACCTACAAAGTACTCAAAGGAAAGAGAAGAAAGAATAAGCAGACCGTACTTAGTTTCATAGCGCTTAATGAAATTGAAGGATGCTCCTCTTCCTTCCGTGCTTTCTTCGATTCAGGAGATGCACGCATCTAAGGGCGGGGATGATTGATAATGCGTAGAAACGGACAATCCAGAGGACATACGGTGGTCTGTGCCGTACACGATAAAGAACAAAGAAGAAACAATGTGGACGAACCATACATGATGCTTAGCCTGAATAATAGGTATGCACAGGTGGGCGCCCCCCCCCCCTAATCCATGACTAGCTGCAGCATGTTGAACGCCTGAAGGCACTAGAAGAGCGGATATGACTGTGATGTGCCTTGCGGAAGCGCGCGGGGCGCCATGGAGAGTGTGCTGAACGAGAACCTTCATAGGTAATTGGTGCTTGAGCCGACATTCGTCACGACGTGGTCTGTAGATCCCATACTCGCAGTGGCGGAGGGAGTCACGATGGAGCAGGGCACAGAGACTGCGCGCGTTGGTAGTTACCGGGTCACAAGGCGCAGGCAGAACTGGATGTCCCGTAGGCGGTTGTTGCCAATGAATACGAGGTCCAGGAACTGCGGCAGGGGAAGTCGCGAAGGATAGGTGACCGAATGCGCAAGACGGATGTGTCGCAGAGAATAGTGGGCGGACGGGCATTGAGGTGGCTGCGTACAGCGGTACAAAGCTCAGCAACTCAACTTGACAGAGCGTAGCACTAACGGTGACATGTGTGGAGGATGAGAGACAGCGAATTGATGTGTTGATGGCGGATGGGTCGTGTGAACTATGCAGTCATCCAATGGCAGGACGCGACCGAAGATAAGATCACCCGACTCGCACTAAAGCCACCCTCATACATCTCGGCCTCCCGCTGGAAACTGCGGCACTTGGCCGTTTTATTATTCCAATCACAAACACAGAACATCCATCAGGCGCTGCGGGAGGCGCCTTGAGTTAAAATGCAGATCCGCTGTCCACTTTCGCTTGTTGAACGTCTCGCTCCGGAGCTCGCGCGCCGCGTAGAGTGCAGAATCCTAAGAAGCCTGGTGCGCCAGCGAACAGAGACAATAGAATGTAAGCATAGGACTAAATCATTGGCATGAACCGTGAATATAAGTAAGTAGAAAGAACGGAGAAGGGGCGAATTCGGAAGACAACAAACGTGACGGGCACAAGGAAGGAAGAAAGTAGAATGGTGCCCAGAAACACAGTAAGGATCTACGTCGGCGTCTGCTCTCGGCTCAAGAAGAGTGAAGATGGGCACTGGAAGGAAGAATAAAAATGAAAAAATTCGAAGAAAGGAAACGAAATGTGAAAGAAAACACACGCGACGCGGAGAGGGTCACTATTAAATTCCCTCTCGTTCACCGTCACGGTGGAGAAATCGCTCACTCGTGTCCCTAGTTCTGTAGTCAGGGCGGAAGGTTTTTTTATGGAGGACCTGGAACGGCGGAAAGCGGGATGGCAGGGAGCGCGCAAGATATATCGGAGACGCAAACTGTAAGTGAAATTTTTTGAGTGGTAAGACGACCCGATCGTGCTCCAGCATCGTGGCTCTGGCGTCCTCTGAAACACGTCACTGATGGTACTTGGAGGCACCAAAATCTGGACACCGCCCCAAAATGGAAGGTAAAGCATAAGTGTGAACTGGGACCGACTGCTCTCAGCATTGGGAGCGTATAAAAGACAGATCATCCCCCGCTGGTCATCCAGATAAGCGCTGACACTATGGGGCCACCCCGCGAATGAGACGTAAATGCGAACGGAGCAGACAGAAAGGAGAAAGAATGAAGAGTCATTGCACTCAGAGGCGGCGGGGTTCGAGATGAAAGCGGTCGTGGAGGTCGTATTCATGTGAAATTTTACGAAGGAGCTGACAGTTCTAGCCGAGATGGAGGCGATCGCCGTCGACGACTCAGACGAGGACGCCCAAGAAAGCGCAGGCCGAGAGCAAGTAAGAGCTAGTGCCAAGAGTGTTGCGAGTGCAAAATGGCGGTGTTGCAGATGTTGGCGTGCAAACGGCATTTGAGATAGTTACGTCAAGTCAGCCAATGACTTCGCTTGGGCATAGCATAGCACAGATGACGAGATGAGATGAGTAGGGGTGGTATCATGGTCAAGGAAGAGAAGTCGGAGAACGGACGAGTCTTGTGCAAATGGTCGTGTGAAATGTACAGTTCCGACTCCTGAGAACCGCAAGGCCGGAAGTGGTTGATGATCGATGATCACTTGATTGTGGATCGCGTAATCGGCATGACCTCGGCATATTCAATCTGTTGGGAAAATATCATGAACGGGACTTGTTTGAATATCGTAGTGGGCTCAAAGCATGTAGGGGTGGCTTTGAATTGACCTTTCAGTATACTACCCATGTATTAAATAATACATATCCGTTAAATCCAGTCCCAAACCAATACCATAGCCGCTAGAGAGCACTTTCCCCAATGAGATATTAACCAATTTCGCTGAGTATTGCATACAGATACAATTATCGTACAACGTAGCTGCATTCATAGCGCGGACTAATATTATGTAGCCATGGGCTATTAGCTTTACGCCAAACAGCCTACACAAGTGGAATTGATTGAGAATTCACTCGAAAAAGTCCAGGGCAAAAAACAAAACAAAAAACAGCAAACGGATCGACTGCGAACTCTTTCATGACAATAAAACATCTCGCTTACATTTGTTGACCCAACATGCCTACCGGCTTACTACTCTGCAGGAAACCATACGTGCGCTGCGGTCGTCTATATGGAAAATGACAATAACAGCGTCTGCTGCGCAAGATAGTGATTTGAAAGTGGAAAGGGAGCGGGGAAGTACCAGAGTGGGAGGGTGTCGGTATTAGCGTCATAGACGGTGAGATATGCACAATGAAAAATGAAGAATTAAAGGGAGAAGGAGGCATGGACAATCGTATAATGCATCTTTGCTTCTAGTCCCATGTTTAACGCGGTCAAACGGGGGCCAAAAGAGGAAAAATGGAAAATAAAAGAAGCAAAGAAAAAAGTTGGACCACACTACTGCCAAAGCGCGCGTCGAAGAGTTCGAAAATAGGCGCAGTCCTTGCGCTGTATGCATCAATTTTTGGCGGCACTCTCCCCGCTCGAGGACTGCTGCGCGCATCGCCAAATTCTCATGCCTCACATAGAGATATGTATGCCATCGTCTCGTGCGCAGTGCAGAAGATAGAGTGGGGATGAGGAGCAGGAAAACTCGATTCAGGCGATAAGCATTAGAGAAACCCGCGCACGACCGGTTACGAGGAGACAAGACTAAGGCCGAACCGGTCGGACGGGAACCTATCACAGGAGTACCAAAAATAGTGAACATGCCATGAACTGAGTACTCACCTCCATGGGCTTGGTGACAACTTGTAACGCGGTGAAACCTAGGACTACCGGAAAGTCCAACCAACTGACTTGCATGCCGCATTGAAAGGATGACGTCGAAAAGCTTACAGGCAAGAGAGTGGTGCTATGCCTGTTTGAGGACTGAGCGGGTGGGTTCAAGTAGGTGCTTTTTTTTATCGGCGGTGGCGAGGACGAGACATGAAGGATGAAGCGAGATTAGATGTCAATTGACGGGCGTTAACATATCAAATTTTGTGGTTGTCCCCGTCTTCATTGATTACTTGACAGTGCTCTTGTGATAAAGCTATACTGCCAGCCTGTTGGCCGGCTCGCAGACAAGCATAACACTGAACGCGGTCTGCGCAAGATCGTCATATTGTCATAAGTTGAACTCACAACAACTTCTTCCATCAGCTGCGTCTCATACACTACTTTACGGACTTTATTTGTATGGTAATCAACGACGTTAAACGGTTGCTGCACTTTAAAATATCATGCGGATCACTGCAAAACGGTGTTTGACATTACACACTATACATAGCCTGAGACATCATGACGGGTTGTGGGCTAATGCGATCCCAGGACAGATTTTCCAAATCGGTGATGCAAGTCACCATATCATTTGCATATTGCTTCTCCGTGAGCGCCAATCCATCGGCGCCACTGTCAAGCCAGTAGAACACTAGTGTAGTTATCAAATGGTGGAGTTGGCATGCAAGGTTTCAGAATGCGGAGTTCCAACGTCTCGTTCCTTTGTTGGTACTTGTTTGTACAGGTGGGTTAGTAGTACATCCTGGCTTTGCCAACTGTGACCCCTCCCCAAAAACTGCTACGTTTATGATCTCAGTTAGTCTTGGGCACCCCCTCGCCTAGATAGTTATTTGACTGATCAGGCACATAACTTACCCTTTGTTGTGTGATCGGTTATTTGGTCTTTGCCAGATAATGGTCCAATAATCATCAGAAGCGGACATACCCTAGAGCGTCCCGGCCTGGAGGTTGCCGAATCCTCTCAAAAGGCATAGACTGAAAAAGGCATATTTGGGATGACCACCGAAAGTATGCCTTAAGACAGATTCTGATTGTTGGGTATGCGTGCGATCATTCAATTGCAGTCAAATACCCAGCCATCCGTTATTTGGCCCTGCACCCAGTGACCTGGCGACTGCAAGGTCTCTCTAACAATCGTTGATCCAGGTAGTGATCATCGAGGTCAATGACCAGCAAACCTACTGACAACTTGTCATATATCGATCATCCTCACAAAAAAAATCTCCGGGCATATATTTGAACACAACAATAGCGCATTGAAGGGACGTACAGCGTAGTTATCTATAACCCAAAACCGCTGTCATAGTAATCATTAGTGTCGCAGTCGTAACTTGCAAATTGACTTGTTTACGTGATCGTAGGTATCTCGTGATCTAAATTCAGGTTTTCAAAAGATATAAACCCTTTTCAGCACTCAGCTGTCCTTTGCTCAACATACTGTCTATTTCCTTCCAATATCCCGTTTTTGTGCTACCAACACTCTTCTCTTAAAATGTCGGCCTCACCTCCCATTGTTGAGCTCCGTGCTGTTATAGACACAAATTTCAATGGGATCATTCTTGAAGGTGTTTTATATGGTACTCGAATCAAATTTTCAATTTGTTAAAGCTTACAGTGTATACAGGAATATACACCTTACTTCTTTCCCAGGCCCTATGTACGTAAACATACAAGTTCGTCCTACAAGTTGTAAAAAGAGTGTGCTCACGTCGAACCTGACAGGGAACTTGCTGAAAAAGGGAAACAAAAAACTTTACTCTACTGCCTTGATTCTTTTATGGGTTGCTATTTTTCTTGAGGTTACTTCTGACTGGGCTAGTATAAGGCGTGGATTTGTTGTTGAAAACAGCTCTCCCCTCAGCATTTTCATGAATTCGTATAGTGATGCATCTGTACTTATGCTTGGGGATGTTAGCAAAGTCATGCGCATTCTTATTTCTGATGCAATACTGGTGAGTATTACTATCCTTGGGCAGGCCATCAGCTGACATGTTTACAGATATGGCGCTGCAATATCATGTGGCATAATGCCTATGTCTTGAGTGCCCTAGTCATATTGCTCGTTGGAGCCACAGGTATGTAAATAATGACTCAGAACTAAGACAGGCGTTTTTCATTGAAGATCCAATAAATAATATATAGGGCTCAACATCAGCGGCTTGATTATTTACGCTGACTCCAGCATTGTCGTCCTTGTGGATTCCCTTGCTGTACTTTCTACTTTCATAACCACGGTTTCAGCAACCCTTTTAATCGCTTTGAAAATTGTTCTTGTCACGCGGCAAAGCCGCATGCGTCATTCTTACACAAAAGTTATTGAAATTGTCATCGAATCAGCAGCCCTTGTGTCAATGGTGCTGCTTTTCATTGCCATCTTGGCTCTAGTTTCGTATGTACACCTTGGAAGCTCTACACAGCGTCCGGAAGGGTCTTCAGTCAAGCCTTCAATTATCTTACATTCTGTCAAGGCTCAATTACAGTGCGTAATTATCATTGAATTTACCACATTTTATTACAACACTAGTTTTCAGGGAATTGGGCCTACTCTTATAGCCTTCCGTGTTTCAAGGGAGCGGTCTCAAACCGAAGTTGATTCAACGAATCAGATAGGCCCTCTGTCCCGCCTCAATTTCAGAAAAGCAGCGCATGGCACCAGCACCAACTGCGAAAGTGCGCATGCGCAGGGCTCTAATATCCGGTTGGCGTCATCTAATGAAGGAGAGCACATCAACGGTATGCAGACGCCTGTAGTTGCAGAGGTTCAGACACATGCCACGGACGCAGAGGACAAGAAAGTCCTTGCAAGGCTTAAGAATGTCAGGAGCTTGGAGTCTGTATAATTGCCGAGAGTGAAACATATGGTGAGTTCCGTCTCAGTTACAGATTTACTTCATACACAATAATTGATAGCATGGTTGAATCCAGTGTGCTGCTTCTTTTCATGTACTATCAGGGTGCAGCAGACAGATACCAATTTTTGAGACGTCTACTACAGGATCAAGCCAGCAATTTATTCGTCTAGGTCCCTTCATAATCTGGAAATGGCATAATTAGGGAGCAGGAGAAAAGACATACAAAAGACTTTACCATATTGTTAAATCCCGAGACACATTAATAGCGCCACCTAATGCTCATTCGCAATAAGAAAACAAGGAACCTCAAGAACACAAGTCCAGCAATTATCCAACAACATATGGTGCTCGAGTAATTCCTTGAGTCGACAGGCCAGTCCAGTCGCAGGGTAGACCGTCCACGGGATCTCTATGAACGCAGATGGCTCGATGTAGTAGAATCTCCCACGGAACTGGCTTCTCAATTGAAATCGGCAGAGAAGCAAGGTCAATCGAGTTCCACCACCAGGAATGATACTTGATTGTCGTTGCATAAGTGGTCATCAGTACACCAGTGCATGTGGTCCCAGGGTTTGAGGTCACGACAGGCGATTTGTCGGCGTATTTCAACCTTCTCACAAAGCCGAATTAACAAATCCCTGCACATCTGCAGTGTATACTCTTAATTTACGAAATATATTGATATAGTGCCGCCGTGTGAAACATGCGTTAGAAATTCCACCTACGTTTTTGCGCGCAGGTTCTGATCGGGAGGTGTAGCAACGAGAAGCTTATGCATATATCCATCTCTAGATCATAGTCTTGAAGATTGAGTTCTTGGGGAATACTGCGTGAGTGTCAAAATTGCACGTTCATGTGCAAATGCTCTCAGAAAATGAATTTAGACAGGACACCAAAAAAAAATGGCGCACAACCTCGGGTGTGAGTTAGCTATAAGCTATTAGCTTTACGCTGCAAGCGCCTAAACTGCTGCCGTTGAATTGATCAAAAATCAACTCGAAAGGCCGAAGGGAAAGGAAGAACAAACGGATCGATTGCGAACCGCTTCATACCAATGAGACATCTTGTTGTTATCCATAAAACGTGGCGTTGACTCAATGTGCCGACCCCGCTCAATCATTCTCAAAAGCCAGCACTTGTGCCGCGGTCATCCAAATGCCAGAGCAGGAGGGGTTTAGTGTCTCGGCAGGTGAAATATGATTAATAAAAGATGAAACATTGAAAGAGAACTCGAAAGGGAGAAGGGGGCAATAATTTATACGTCAAAGTACGAGCGGACGAAATAAAAGCCGCGCATTATCGTACCACGGCAAGAAGAAATTTCATTGGCCGCGTGTACATATACCCAGATGCACAAATGCGCGGAGTGAAAAGCAAAGATATGCAAGTTATTTAAGAACACATTGGCAAAGATTACAAGCGAGCCGACTCAAATGCGATGAAGACGTCCCCTGCCAACTCTGGCTTGCTCCACCCGCCCAACACTGACACTGACACTGACTCACCCGACGCATCAATCCCTTGCATACTCCGTGATGTAGACATGGACGGAGACGACATCCTCTCAGGTTATCAGGGACTTGGAAGTGGAGGTGCAGGTGGTCCAGGTCAGAAGCCAGCACGCATTCAGAATGCGAAACACCACCATTAGAACAATGAGATGCAAAGCAGTAAAAAGGACACAAGCGACACAGAAATGAAGAGGGGAAAGGTAGAGAAAAATAATCAATCACAATATCCTTCCTGCCCTCTACAAACCCGCTTCCCAGGTTCTACGTGGCCAAACGGGACAGAAGGAAAGTGTGGAGTAAGACTTGAAAATGAAAAACTGCACTACTCCCAAGGCGCGTGTCGAAGAGTTGGAAAATAGACGAGATCCTTGTATTGAGCGTATACGTTTCTCATAGCGCTGTCCCCACTCGAGGAATGCTGCCAAATTTTTAGCGCGCATCGGTCACTTATCGTGCCTCACATAGACATAGTATACCAGCGTTCCGTGAGCGCAGGGCAGGTGAGAGAGTGGGGACGAGGAGCAGGAGGACTTCATTCAGATAATACGCAACGTAGAAAAGCCGCGTACGACGAGCTATGAGGAGAAAAGACAAAAGGCAAACGGGTCGGATGGGAAGCCTGCACAGGAGTGCCACAAAACAGCGAACATGTCGACAACTGAGCACTCACCTCTACAGATTCGTGCCAACCTATAACACGGCGAAGCTAGGACTCCTGGAGAGTCCGAACCGGGTGCTACAGCTTTCTTGCATCCTAGGTAAAAACGAGGCAAGACAACGAAGCTGTTGAAAAGCTGCCGGTTAAGGGACTACCTGCGAGAGTGCGAGAGTGGTGCTTTGCCTGTTTGAGGACTTAGCGGGCAGGTTCGAGCAGGTTCTTGTTTCCATCAGCGGTGGCCGATCGATAAAGCAGAAGAGAGGAAGGATTAGAAGGGATAAAGTTAGAGATGAAGACAACACCCATGCCATCGAACAGAAGGTAATGTTGACACACAGATAGAATGAGATTGGTTGAGAGTGAGAGAAGCCGATTGATTAACCGTGTGAAATCTTGTTAGACTTGGATCACATGCCGGTAAGTATGATGCGGTCGGAGATAAGATCTTCGGCAAGTGCCTCAACGATTAGATTATCAGCGTGTCGTTCGTCTCTTCTTGCCCTCAACCTCTACCTTTCCTCCTGACATGCCTCCGTAGTCAGTCACTTATCACTGCTGTTGCTGACAGACTGCATCTTTGACACTGTCCATCATCCACATCCCGCTTCAGAGCACATTTTCTTTCCTCCTTGTTGCCTCCTTGGGTCCGTCACCAGCCGTGCGGAACAAGTCCCCCAGTGTCACTAATTGGTGTACCAGACTCCTGGCAGGATCCATACGGCCAATAGGGTTTATTTTTAATCTGATCAATCATTGCGGACCGGGTAGATAAAGAGTATTTTTGGAATATACCCAATCACCTGATTGGCCTTTGACGTTCAGACAAAGGCCAGTCATTTTCAAAATATACCCCTTGAACAAAGGGTGATTATCATCAAACAGTACTCTGTCGGCTATCTACCACGTGTAAATAAGGAACCCTTGAAATGGTCATTTCAATTGCTTCAATTGGGTGATGGCCCACAAAATCAGGTCTAGCAAGCTTGTTATTCTCAAAGCATTAGCCATACAAATTCATGGAGAGAGAATACCCTGAACACTGTAGCCACTGTTATTAATATCTACATATATACTTCTCATTTTGTTGCGGATTTAATTGGTCTACATCCACAGTTATTTTAGGTGCTCTAGGGTGGGCAGAGTGATGGCGGAGTGGCTCAGTCTGGGATTCCTGTTATTCCATGTGCTGATGAGGCTCTACAGCGCGCTGCGTCGACCACTAAGCTGAGCAGCTGGTACTGTAGATATATAAGAGCTATATTTATAGAACTGAGTTTAACATTTGAGTACTGGTGATAAGCTGGGCCAAGGGGCCGCAATCGGCTAAGTGCTCGGATAATGAGTCCCCCAAGAGTCCCCCCATTTCCCAGGAATGACTAGTTACGGGGTCTGCTTATGCAATAGGACCCAATTCCTATACTTGGCGGTGTCGCAGCACAGCACTCAGATAAGATTGCTAGGAAGATAAGGGTACTCGTTGGACGCCGTCAACATATATCCCCTCCTTTCAGCTCTAGAACGCACCACGAATACATACATTGCTTCTAGTCATCTTCACAGATTATAATAGCTCATAAATTATGTTTTATAATTCCAATCTTTGCCTGCATGACGTTGTTTTCCGTCTCAACATTCTGGTCACGTCCTTGCATAATGCATTGCCCAGGAAGTGGCACGGTTTCGACCCTAGAGCCTGATGATTTTGGTCCCGGTCGGATACACAAAAACGTGCACTTTTGAAAGGCTCTAGAGGGTACCTGGCCAATCGCGGAAATGGGGGGGAAGTATTGATGATAGGTACAAGCTTTGCCAAGTACAATGATTAATCGTTGACCGATAGGTGGGAAAGAGTTCTCAAAACACTGCAAATTTGTAAGGGCATGACAATGGCTGGTAGGCATGCATTGAAAATAATATGAATCATTAGTTGACAATTTGTAATAAGATACTGGTACAGCGTCGAGATCTCCCCTTGGATATGTCACAGATAAAAACCTGTAACGTCGGCGCTGTAGCCCGGCCATCCAAATTCAAGTTCCCAGAGGTGTTGTTAGCTTCGCACCATTGCAAAACGGCGATTGTTGCGCCTCCAGGCTGTGAATCCCTCCTTTACAAAATGGCCGCTGGCAAGGTCATCAATGTTTAATGAGGGACATTTTACAGATCCACGGCGGGCATTGTTCAAGCGGTGTTTAACGTAGACGTAGAATGAGCAGCCAATAGTTTTGTTATAATATTGACGGTCTATTGGGTTCATAGATCCACAATCGTTTCGAAAGCTATTTTACTGTGTATTCTCCGTCTATGGAGCTCCAACTGCGCCACAGAACAAAGAACTTCCCCGACTGTTTTGATTGCCATAGGTTTATATACAACTTTAGCATCTATAGAAATTATAGACTGTAGAAACATTCCTAATCAATGAAAGCTTGAGGGATATACTCTCAATGGACATACGACTGACGCTGAAATGGATTCCCGAACCATTCTGCATCCAAGGTCGCAATGGACCAGCAATGGATATCACGTTGAGATCATTGACCATCTATTAAAATGATATGTTTGCACCTTTCAGCCATTGCACCAACATCATTAGACAAGTAGACTCAGCAGTGGTATCAAGGTTTCCGTGTTTATCAAAAGTAGTGAGCAATGCCATGTCAATGATATCTGTAGAGTGGACACCGCCGTATATGGTAACAAGGTCCTATTGCATAAGCAGACCCCGTAACTAGCTACCTCTGGGAAATGGGGGAGTCACTAACACGGCATTTTCCGGTTGAGGCCCCTCGAGCTGGGCGCGCGCCTGACCCCGTAAAATGCGATTTTCGCTGATTCTAACCACTCCAGTACACAGAGCAAACAGCACATTAGACCAACGAAGACGCACGGTCGCACCTCCTCATTGTACCCACATGTGCACACAAGAGCACTTTCGCAATGGTGCCATTGCTCAAGTTTGCGCAGCCCAACTGTCAAATAACAGGAATTCCAGACTGAGCCACTCCGCCATCACTCCGCCCACCCTAGAGCACCTAAAATAACTGTGGATGTAGACCAATTAAATCCGCAACAAAATGAGAAGTATATATGTAGATATTAATAACAGTGGCTACAGTGTTCAGGGTATTCTCTCTCCATGAATTTGTATGGCTAATGCTTTGAGAATAACAAGCTTGCTAGACCTGATTTTGTGGGCCATCACCCAATTGAAGCAATTGAAATGACCATTTCAAGGGTTCCTTATTTACACGTGGTAGATAGCCGACAGAGTACTGTTTGATGATAATCACCCTTTGTTCAAGGGGTATATTTTGAAAATGACTGGCCTTTGTCTGAACGTCAAAGGCCAATCAGGTGATTGGGTATATTCCAAAAATACTCTTTATCTACCCGGTCCGCAATGATTGATCAGATTAAAAATAAACCCTACAAATACTCGAATAAAGTTCGGCACGCATGCATGGCAATGCCCGTTGTGATAGTGCTTCTTTATAGTATATAACATGACTTCATGTCATACCGTCGTATACAGTGGTTCAACTACCTCTCCAACATGTCTGAGCCGATAGAATCCCACCGTGTGTTCACTCTGGGTGCCCTATTATGAGGATTGTGGTACCCTGGTTAGCCCTCATTCCGTAAAATAGCGTAGGAACAAGGGAATATATGCCTGTGACCACATTCATTATTGAGTTTCCAGCCAAACCAAATGTGATAAAATTAAAACCTATGGACGCTTCTACCTTCCTGTGGCATATCTCATCTCATCTTACTGACATCAAATATCTGTGCAAGAGAATACACACCGGCGTAGTGCTCTGACCACGCAGCACGCACATTTCGACGAACGCGTGCCGTCACATCTTCCACATCACTTCACAGTCTGCATGCCTGCATTTGTTGCTGCTGGTTGACCCCATTCTTACTCTGCTCTGATTCAAACGTTACACTTCCATATTACGAATACCCCGTCACCCAGAGATCTTGTCTCGTCTCACATAGATTCCATTATGCAAATCGAATGAACTCTTCGCTTTCCCACGACTCACTCTCGGGCGTCTACTCAACATATTGACCAATTCCACCTTCGAAGGCACCGTTTCCATATGTGTCAGTACGCAAATTTATGAAAAATATACCGGTTCATTCTACGATTGATTTTTGTCGTTATACTTTGCATGTATTACGTTCTGGCACCCATTTTTTCGAGTCTCTGCTTTATGATACAACACGCAACTCTGCTTCGCATCTTCATGATATTTACTTTACACTTAATATCTTTCGTTGATTAAAGCTCACATGTTATAATCTATCACTTGTTATATATTATTTGATGGGTAGTGGGTGAACTTCCCTGAGCTTCAAAGTACACATGCTTGACCATAGCAACAACGACCGCGCTCCTTCACGCGCCCAGGACAGCTTCCGACCCTCCACTCTCCGCTGCACCCATGTTCAGCGACGAGCAACACTGCCGCAACAAATAAGCGCTCAAATCACCCCAGCAAACCGCGACTGGCACGTGCACCGATGTGATCACAAGCACTAAATCGCGTCCTACATACATGCACCTCAGGCCCAACCCCGCGACTCGCATGAACGGCTCCTCCATAACGTGAGAACACGCATGCAATACAGATATTTACGATATACTCTTCACGTTTTCTTCCTTTTTCTTCACTACTAAAATTTCTATTGGCTTATTTCTGTCAGTATAAATACCTGCACTTATTGTTTGTATGTACTCAGTTAATCACACCCCGATTACACTCCATCGAACGCACAAGTCGCCCGCGCACGCAAATTGCCTAGCCATCGTAAGTCCCAATTCTCGCTCTCGCATCCGTTCTCAACACGCCCTCGTTCTCGTACGTTGCGTTTGCGTTCCGTGCCTAACAAGACGAGCAACTAGTTTGTTTACGCAGCATTATATCTTCCCGCTCTTTGCTACGCGCAAGAGACTCGCTCTTCGAGACACGCCCAACCGGGTGACCGCACCTACACTGAGCTGTGCTCAGGATTTTATCAAAGACTGACACCGCACTGATGTCGCGCTTGCACTGCCACTCTGAATCCCGTTACAATGTAATTGATACATTATAAGGCAAATTCATGATTAATAAGCTTAACCGAGGGATCTTACGTCACATATTGCATGAAAATGTGAAACTTGGGTTATAATGGGAAAAAATGGCATATCGTAATGCCATCGTGGGGATTATAATGAGATTTCATTATAATGCTATTTCAGGATTTCCGACAAGAGGTGCATTGTTTACTTTGTGCTATAAAAAAACCGCATTTTTATTGAGCCCAAATTTGCCTATCTCAGGAAATACACGATTACCACCACCTCCCAACCAGCCTCCAAGTGCTTGTCCTCGGTAATTGTGGCGACAAGGTTCCCGAAATGGGAGGCAGACAGGCCGTTGCACTGACCATTTTTACTATCTTCCCCAAGCTCAGGTATGTGTATCTATGTTTCAGGCGGCGGGGGACTATGTTGGATGCCTGGCGCCTGTCGCAAATCAGAAGACGTGGTGGGCTGGGCGACATACACGAAGAGGTGGTTTCCTTTCGGCATGTTTCGGGAGACGACTGGTGGCGAGAGCACCTTGATGTGCTGGATAACATTGAGCACTCATGGTCGCCGTGGGATTAATGGTTTTTAATGGTTTTCTTGCGGACTGAGTAGCATGATAGTGTAATAAAAAAAGGTACACGAAAGCCAAATAGTCTCTAAACAAGGTACATACAAGAAGATAACGATAAGAGTGATAGGAGATCCCACCATCAGTTCGATTCCAATCGTTGTGTCGTCACTGAGGTCTTGTTCGTCATCTCCAACGCGATTCTTTCAGTACTACCATGATGGACACCATACCCTGAGGTGGACGAAATTCGGAGTCATCACGCCACTACTGATAAGCGCTGCTGGCTTACCATACTACCACCCCCCATATCCTTGTCGCCTCTACTTCTTCGCCATTTCATGTGGCCTCTTTCCGCCGTTCTTAAAGCACTCGCGCAGAGATACTGTAATCTTTCTAAATCAATGTTAAACGTTCCCTTGACCATCTGAATGCTTGTTAGTTTGAAAGGTGTCGATCTGTTTCTTATCGATCCCGCATCTAACACTTCCTTTGATGTGTGCCTTCAGATTTTCACAGTCTTGATCAGACCTCTATGTGCCGATCACCAGCGCGAACTGTTGGACTTTCTATCATTCGGTTACACTCCATTACCGTATTCACTTACCGTACATAATCCGCTCTGCATACATTCGCAATGCCCCGTCGACACAACTCAGTCCGTTCCACTCGACTGAGTTGTGAGCGCCCTCATTATATATTTCCATATCATTACTTACATGTACATACAGCTCCGTAGGTACTTACCTATCTAATATAGTCCGTTATACTCGACTGAGTTCTCCGTATGTCTACGTGTTCCCGTTCAATACGGACCTCCTATTGTTCTCGTGGCTACTTCGTCTCAAAGGGGACTCTCATTGCCATTATGCTCATAGAAAAAATTGTGTGCATAACGGCAGCGCCCATCCCTCCGACCTCAAACTTCACCTTCAATCTCTTAGACTCAACACGCTTCCGTGGCGTTGATCAGAACGGGTTCCTGTTGTATGCTTTCTCCAGGGCACTGGTCATCCGATCTATGAGTGTCACGAGCCTGCACAGAAATCTTGAGTATTAGCGTAAATCTGGTCTCATAAAAGCCAGGACAAGTCACTGTCTTTGCGCGAAAAACAGGCTGCGAGGACAGTGCTGGACGGTGGGCTTGATAAGATGTTTACCAGGTTGCCTGATAAGATTAGATCGTAGGGCGGATCTCTCCGGGACTGGGCAAGCGTGGTTGGATCGTGTTTTTTCACTCCTGCTCATGAACACAGTTTCTCTCCGCTACAAGCCTATCATTCGTCATGAAGTTGATAACTCCTCTTTTTTCGTTCCCTGGTCATCATCCTCCTCGGCCCACACCATCCATCATGGGGCGAAACAAGAGGATCGTCCGATATACTTCCTCAAAGATCGACATCCGGGGTGGAGAGCAAGGCGGTAGTAGAAGCGCACACCTTTTAGAAAGCCGCGAAGGGCCTGTTGGTCGGTTGAACGCGCACGACGTTTGTTCCACGGTTGTCGCATGTCTAGCCTATGGTCCTTTCACTCTACCAGCTTGACAGCGGACGAACTACCTTGCACTATCCGCGCATCTTCAATGCCGTCGACAAGTTCAAGGAACACGCCGGACACAAGCACCGAATATGGGCTGGTCGAGTGGCGCTCAGAGGCTGGAACCTGGCGTGGGGATAGGGAAGAGGGGAGACGCGTCGGAACTGTTCGAACAAAATCATCAACAGCGGCGTCTGCGAGTACGACATACATTGCGCGCCCTTTCCAGAGTCCTTATACCTTGCCTTCGCCATCCATATGAGCCCTGGCGCCGAATTTCAACTCGACCTTGGCTTTGGCTTCTGCCACCTCGACGCTTCGGGCCTCGCTGACCACATCATTTTTCACCTTTTTTCTCGCCCCCACCATTATTATCTTCCATTATGCTGAGCCCACCAAGAGTGAACCTCCAGTATCGATATCGCCTTTTACAACACCTCCGGCTCCCGCCTCATTCCCGGCCCAGCGGGGACACCCATGAGATTGGCTTCACCCAGCCCTGTTGTGCCTCATTCCGACATCTCGGAAATATAGGCGCCTTATGTTCATCATCGTCGCCAACGCCTTTATCACGTTATCCCCTCTCGTCGCCTCCATCGCATAGCAAGTCCTCTCGATCTCTCCATCCCCACTCGCAGCAACATCACCAATATACCGAGCCCAGTGCCGTTCACTACCGCGAGCGCTCTTCCCCACCGCCTTTTCTCGGCCCCGTCGTTTTCGAAGTCTTTTGCCAATCAGAATTCGAAATCACCGCGAGCAGGAACGCAAAGGTCGCCGCATATTCTGCGACTACAGTCATCTTACATTCTCTATCTCGATGTGGGCTGACACCGACCGCTCCGGTTATTGGCACCTCTCCGATGTCGTTAGGTAGAGATACGAACCTACTGCGCGTCTCTTGAGCGTGGTTCTGCGCGCACTGTGATCCCGGGGCTTCAGGAACGCGCCCCTGGAGTGGTTGTTGGAACAATAGTGGTTCTTCTTCAATTGTGAACAGAAGCCACGGAGGAGATTGTGCCACTGGTAGTAGTACCAGTACGATCAAGACCAGCGCGATGGGGCTCCAGTGAGATGGAGGTAAACTCGCACCTCCCTGCCCAGGCACGATTCACTGTATCAGCTGGGCGGCTTGGATGCCGGTACCAGAGCCGACGCGGCTCTGACTTCGCCTTCTTTTATTTATCCTCTTCACTAGTACATTCTCTACTGTTTGAGGTCTACCGGCACCGGAACATCATCCTCGCCGGCACCTTGAGCAACTCGAACACCAAGCCCGGTTTCACCATCCTATTAAGCCTCGCCCATGTCGATGAGTCCACAGGCGGACGCACCTGACCTCTGCGTTTATCAACGCTTTCTGACGTCTACCGGTACAGGTACGGAATCGCTGCGTATTACGAAGCCCAGTCCGTCGCTCAAGCGTGGTACTATGCACAGATGTGATCCCGGGCCCGTTCCCCGATTGCGCCTGCTGTGGCGGAGACGGCTTACGCGCGGAAGGCGACTTATTGGAAGGGCGGCGCGAAGAGGCGTAATCAGACCCAGCCTTCTGGAGGCGCGGTTCACGACCCAGTCATGACCACTACCGCAAGAACGCCTGCAAACTTGATAGGCTTGTCGTTCCTTCAGCTCCAGAACCTCGCGACATGATGTACAGCGCCGGTTCCGACTCTGCCCATAACTTCAACTGGCATTAAACTTCAACTGGCATTAAACTTCAACTGGCATTAAACTTCAACTGGCATTAAACCAATATCAGCTATAGAAACGTAGTGGGTTAATGGGTATTGATGACAATTACGGTGTACGAGAACCGCCAGGCTGGAATTCAGCCTCGACAAGCTGAGAGGGAGGATCGAATATGTGCGCACCGAGGTTGAGCGAAATCTGCGTTTACTGTGGGACTCGGCCAAGAAAGGAACAACGAAGAAGGACAGATGTGACAGGAGTGATGAGCTACAATGTTTGTATGTGTGTGGCTACGGCAGTATCAACTCCTATCTACATGTCCATTGGTCTGAAGACTCAGCGCGTCCTACTGGGACCTTGCTGCGACCTACGTCCAACAATTAGAACGTAGACTCGCCAGCCAGTGACTTGCAAGTTCTAGTCACAGCAGCCACAAAGCGAAGAGTGATCAAGGAGGTGCGAGCAAGTGAATGTTTCAAACTAATCTAAGCCCTGTACGAATTTTAAATAGATGGCATGAGATATCATGCTCATGCTGCATTGTTTTGGGCACTGCGTCACTGCCTCAAGAAGGCACTGCTTTCGAATTCGTCCCCAGATTACACCTCACACGTCGCCTACTTTCTTGAACCACATTGTTTCGTATTCCTGATTTTGCCACTTTACTGTTTCCTCCCCCCCTGTGAATTATAACGCCGCGTCAACCATGGATGAACGAACGTTGCTCAACTCTGGACCCCACCACTCCGATGTTGGAGGGTGAGACACCCGCCCCTGTTTACTTTAGTAGGATATTGACGCAACGATCACGGGAAAAGTTCTATATTTCAAGGCGCTTCCAATATAAACATTCAAGACAGCACTTTCAACGCATATGGATTCAGTGGACGGGACGGGGCTTATAACTTTGGCCGTGTCATGGCCGTTTGGGCCGTTTTGCGGCCGTGATGGGCCGTGCATTGTTAGTTCATGGCCATGATTTGAGTGTTCACGACCGTGCAACAATTATTCATGACCGTGCACTGACTCTTCATGGCCGTGAAGCAGCCGTATATGGGCCTACATGCGGCCGTGCATTTTTGTGATGATTATTCTCAGACTTTAAGCTTACCGTAATTTATTCAAATTTACTTTTCACTGAGTAAATTTACGGGCATGTAAACATATGATAGTCGACACAAAATCTACTACATTACTTGTCACGTATGAGGTACGTGCTGAGTACAGGACACCCCGGCTGTTACATTCAGCTGGAAAGATGGTTAAAACCCGATGGGAGGTGGCTGCGGTTCTCCGTCGCCACCCAAATATCCCCATCTCCCAGATGTCCCTCCAACATCACCTGTTTTTCTACGACGCAGCACTACTAGTACCAGGGGACCTCACGATTGGGCGAGGCTTCGGACGGGGCCTAGGCACTGCCGCAACCTGGCGTGGTTCGACTTCGATGAAACCTGGGCCGCGCTTCTCAAAGATATTAATAACAATCATCGGAAGATGAGAGCCGTGTCTTACCTCGAGTTCGTCCTCCGTCCCCTCTCGGTCTCCAGGCCTCCACATCTCTGGAAGGCCGACATAGACACCCCAGCGCTCTTGGTGGTCGCCAGCATCCAATCCCCACTGCTGCGATCCTGCAATACCAGCACGCTTTGAGTCTTCGAGCATGTCTTCCTCCAGCAAAACCACTGCTTCGCGGTCAACATCCACGTGGCCCTCGTCCAACTCCTTTGCAGTGAGAAGTACCTTCCACGCCTTCGCCACTAGGTCCACACCTTCCACTCCGTCCTCTTCCGAGGCTTGCATGCGGTGGGCGAGGTAAAGGGTAAGTGCATGTGCGTTTGGTAGCTTCATGAGCCAGTCCCATCGAAGATGCTTATCCCCTTTACAGATATTCACCTCTACCCAATTCGCCACCTGCGCTCGTTCAACAACAGATAGTCCGCCCGTGTGGACAATCAACGCCGTCGAGAGGTCTCTTTTCGATGATTCGACCCATGCCATTGGGGCATTTTCCTTGGAAATAGGCACAGCGTTCCTCGTCTCTTCGACCCAACCAATTGCCGGTACATGCTGTCGGTCCACATCCTTGGGAGCGACTAACAGCTGATACAGCAGGTCTGCATGAGGCCTGAGCGCGTCGTCTACAACCGGAGAGTATGGAATTGAGGATGGGTCACTCAGAATATCCTCGGGGGTAGGTGAATTAAAAGCATGGTCCCATTTACCGAGCTAATAGTGTGTTAGTATCCGTATCTAACATGTCTGTGTGCCAACGTACCCGAATTCGACGGCGCTCAGTGCGGTCTTTCCACAGGGCATCAACTATATCTTCCTCGCGGACAATTGACATTCCATCGGCGACATGCGTGCTGTTGTTTTCGAAGTGACAGCCACGCCACCACTTAACTCTCCAGAGGGTTGGCGTATCAGACTTTTTCCTCTTGCCATTGGTTCTTGGTCCCATGCGCTGTATGAGCCGAACGGGATACCAGAAGGTACCATCTTTCACAAGTGCACCACATCCCATCCTATTCATCTCATCTCCGTCAGACCTGCAGATTTATTTCAAATAATATGTGCTCACCGAAGGCGTTCAGAAGGTGATTTCTTTATTCCTATCCGTCGTTTTACCTTCTTCGCGGTTCTGTGATTTTTTTTAATCAGTTAACTGACGGTGGATTTGTGCCATCTAGTAACGTACCCTTTGGTCAATAGCTCACATCGCTCGCATTCGAATTTTGCCTTTGGTCCAATATCGGCATGACCCTGTTGGCACGCCACATGCATCCAGTCCTGGCATGTCATACACTGGACTGCTTCTCCGTTAGCTTGGACATATCCGACGTTCCCATTACCCGTGAGTCCGCAGCGGCAGTTTAAGTCAAAGAGCGAGTCAGGGATGGTGCTCGATGAGCGTTGGGGTGGCGGGGGCTCCAAAGATGAAACTGATGTTCCCTTTGTAGAGGGTGCGTCAACATCTTCGACTGCAAGCAGGGAACCTTCTCGGGAACTTGGCTTGGGCGATGGCGGAGGACTGTCCTCGCTTTCCGGTGTTGCCCTGATGCGCTTATAGGGCACATCTGGTGCGTCCCGTCGCAGATACTCAATGGCGTTGGCACGGAATGGATCTTTCACCCAGTGACGGTGGGCTTTTGACATCATTTTGAATTCCTCGTCGGTGAAAAGGAGAAGCGTGGGTGTGGTGAGTGATCGTGAAGTGAATTTGAGCAATTGTGTTGCTGACACTTCGTCAAGGCGAGTACGGTAGTATTCATCCTGTGTTTTCGAGCCCCCTCGCAGATAATAGAAGACATGTTGTACCTTCCAGCTGTTCGGCAGGTTGACATTGACACCGTACATGTGCGTGGCTGGCATCGCTCCCGGGATAAGAGTGGCGCATCCACTGTTGACCATTCCATCATATGCATACACATCCTGTTTCCCGGGGAGAGTGGTAAACCGTGCAGAGAAGTGTCCCTTCTGCTCCGAAAACAGTCCAAGAGCAACAAGGTCATACTCAATGTTCTCGAGTGATGTCTCAGGCCGGAGCGTAGCAGGGAAATCCCAGGGTTCACCCTCGTCTTCAACGCGGGCAACAAGGAGGACTGGGATAGAGATAAGGAGGTTCTGGATGTCGGTGCGCTCCCCTGAGCATAGATATTCCCCAGATTTAACACGCCAGCACCGACCCTTAACAGGTTCCTTCTCTAGTGCAAAGAACTCACGCGCATAATTGGTGAAACTTCCTTTGTACTTCGCATGGTGGGTGTCGGTGAGGGTAATCCTTGGCTGGTATCGCGGTTTCTGCGTGACTTCGACATGCATACCACCTGTCTCCTCGCAACCGGTGCACTTGTGGACCTCAACCATTGCGGCCTGGAAGAGCGACGCCAGGCGGAACGTCTCATCTTTACGGCAGTCACGGTCTACAAGTTCGGTCAGCCATCCCTTTATAGATTTGGTAAGCGCCCAATATATCATGTTCAATTCAGCCGTATACTCACAAGGAGCGTCTCAAAACTTGACAGATCTGGGATGAGCATCTGACTCTTGAGCGTGCGGCGGGTCGAATCACGAATCTTCTCCATCTCGGTGCGCAACGTTTGAGCATTAAAATCACTGTTCAGGAGAGAGGCCCTGTAGATGGCCGTGAATAACACAGACTGTATGCCAGAGTCACCAACGTCGTCACAAAGCGCTTCAAGGTCCTTCAATGCTGCCCCTGAGAAGACTATACGCAGGATATGCAGCGACGAATCCAGCCAACAGGAGTTGTTCTTCCATGGGAACGACGGCAGGGTGTACGGATCTGGTGGACCTGAGATGATAGACTTATTGGTGGACTCGTTGGATTTTTCGGTGGGCTGGTTGCGTTTGGGTATGCCAGGGGTGTTCTTTTCCTTCATATCTTCCTCCTTCTTCTCCTTCTGTTTCTTCTTGACCTCTTTCTGTGCTATAGTCTTTCGGAGACGCTCATTAGCCTGTCTCAGAGACATTTTGGTGTCATAACTCCGCCCATCGTTGCGCCTAGTTTTGCGTCGTGCATTGTCCTTCGCCAATTTGACACGTCGTGGGTGGGTGGTGAGCTTGTACTTGTATATCTTTTTGTGGTGTTCCGGCTTCCCATATCGGACTTTCTGCCCCACTAGAAGTACAATGATCAGCTTGGTTTTATCATCAGATGAGGTTACTTACCTTCTTTGGCCTTGTAGAGCTTCTCGATATGATCCGTAAATCTCGCTAGAGCGTTCATTCCCGCAAAGAATTCGTGTTTCCGGCCAAACCCGCAGTACAGGGTCCAGTGCATGGCCTCTTCAGCGTTCGTGGTGTCAGGAATCGATTCCCAGATGTCCGCCTCCATCCGACGTTCTGTCTCAAACAACATCTGTGCATGGGAAGGACGCCGATACCAGCCCAGCCACGGCGTGGTCTGGGGAAACTCGCCGAGAAGAGCATCAACGCGCCGAAGAAACTCTCTAGAATCTCCGCTATTGAGGAGGGCCTTTCCACGACTGCGAAAGTGTTCCTTCGATTCCGGCTTAACAGCTTCGGCTATGTTGCTAACGCGATCCACCTGTTGTTCGAAATGGCGCTTACAGGCACGTAAAAGCGCTTCACCTGCTGCATAAAGCGCCAGTTCATCACGCGCTAACGGATCTTCGCGAAATATCGTCCAGATTAGCATCCATGCATTGAGAAATCCATTCCGTTCGGCCTCGCAGAGGTCCATAACCTAAGGAGTGTACTTGTCAATACTCACAATGGGTAATAATGAACGTGAATAATACATACACCTGCAAACAGAGCGTCGTTCAAAGATATTCCTGCCTCCTCGGCTGCAAGTATAACAGACCGGAAAAAACCAAAAAAATGCCGAGTGTAGTGTTCGGTGGTGGCGCCATCCATATAGGATATGAAACCCGGCAGCCAGCGGTTCAAAACCTCGCAGTACACTGATGAGATCATGAGAAGACTGTTACGTTCCTTCCACCACCCATGCGCCGCATCGTTAACCGTGCCATTAACAGGCTCAGGAAGACGTTCCGGACGTACAAGCAGTGAGCGCATGAAGGGCGATTGTAAGGAAATAACTGCTGCGCCGTCATCCAGGTTGATATCGGTGATTAAGCCTGGATAATCTTTGTGGAATTTGGTGAGTTTTTGGATGAACACGTCGCCAGTCGCGCTCCCGTCGCCCTTGATAATTTTGGACCGTTCCTTGGCTACGCGGCTGACATTGAGGAAAACATCGGAGATTTGTGTGACGGATTCTCCAGGCCCATCAATACCGGGGACGCCCACCTGGAGTCCGAGTGCCTTCGTGGTCGGATGCGCACGGACGATGGCCTCGAAGCGGCGTTCTTCAGTTCTGGAGGTATGTAATATGTGCGTTGGACGTTCGTGATGGTGGTCGCCCTGATGGAAGTAATGCACGCCTTCGCTCCACTTCCAGAGCTGCGATCCAGCATTGCATCGGATGTGGTTCAGATCATATCCGCATTCGCATTCTCCAGACAACTGTCGGGCCAAACGAACGCTCTTTGTATGAGGGCGAATAATCATCTTGCAGTCGTTGTTATCGCACTGGATAATGCCTAGACAGCGTCGGGCAGAGCGCTTTCCGTTCTCCCACTCAAGCGCGTGCTCATCACCACCTCGCATCCCACCTACAACCTCGTGGGCCCAATGCTCCATGAGCGATTTTGTGCTCTCGAAGGTGCCCCATGAAAAGTCGCACGAAAAATTTCCATTGGGCCAACCATCCCACTGTTCAGCAGTTGTCGCAGCCGTAGGCAGCGTGGGCAGAATAGCATTAGCGTGGGGACCACCCGGAAAAGTGCTGTGGGTCCTCGTCGTTGCTTCGCCTATGGAATGATTAGACAGCGCACCGGGGATCTTTACAAATCACGCACTTATGATAATTTTCTCCTTTGTGGGCGCAACCTTGTAACCGATAACTTCGTCTAAAAATGTATCAGCATTGATTTTAAGACGGCTGCATAACTATTACTTACCTCCAGCCTCGTTGTAGATTGGCACCATTGCCATCCCATCCGGACGTTCAGGGCGCACAGATTGCGCGCCAATGTCGTCTAGCTCCCGCTTGCGCTTCTTTTTTAACTCGGGGAAGAAAAACGATGCGAGATGACGAAAGAATCCGGTCTGCATGTCATATAGAAGACGAATCAGTTCATGAGACCAAAAAATGATGATTTGACACACCATTTCGATGAGAACTCGGTGTTTTCTTGCTCGATGGTGACTGTGAGTGGTCAAGTTAGCTCAAAGGAAGTTTGTGTTGGCTTAATTCACAAAATTTTGAGCGGGAGGTGATCACTCGACGGAACGGAAACAAATATATTTTTAGCACGGTCATTTCCTACACGACCGTGCACACTACTATCCTACTGTGCAGGGCCGTGAACAATGAGCTATGCGGCCGTGCAAATACAGATTACAACCGTGCAGAACCATGCAATATTGGGCACGGCCGTTGAGGGACCGTGGCACGACCGTGCATGACCGTGCATGGCTGTGCATGGACCGTGCAGGGCCGTGCCAAGGCCGTGCACAGGACCGTGCGCGTGACAACTTCATGGAATATTCTCACGACATTTGGTTCCGCTGTGACAATCATCGGTACACAAAGGAGGGAAAACAGTCTGAGAAATCACATATTTGAAGTGTTTTTAAAAAGGTTTTGACACTGTATCGTCTTCCAATAGTGGTGTAAGGCTTAAACTACAAGGTAACTATCTCAAAGCGCTTTCTGGAAAGCATTTCCAGCAATGAGTCCCCTAGCGAGGTACCCTGTGTCACATTATTGTCACTCAGGATTTTCTTGAGGCCGAGCTCGGCCTGCTCGGCCAGGCACGGCCGGCCACGGTCGTGACACGGCCTTTTCTATACGCCCGACGGGACGAGAAGAACAGGATCGCGGAGGCACTGGCCCTCATCAGCTCTTGCGCAGAGAAGGGTGCCCCATACGACGCGGCCGCGCGCGGGGATGTGCCCAAGTGTCACGAACAGACGAGAGTGTCCATCATTGACGGCATTCATAATTGGGCTCACTCTAAAGAACCGAACGCATGCCCTCTCATGTGGATGTATGGCCCGGCTGGCAGCGGCAAGACTACTATCATGCAGACAGTTGCGGAGACGTTCGACCAAGAGGAGAGCCTTGCCGCTTCCTTCTTCTTCTCCCGACTATCTGCGGAACGACCAAGAGACAAGGAGCATTTTGTGATTACCATTGCCCATCAGCTATCGCTCTGTATCCCCACTTTGCGGGATCCTCTTGCCGAAGCTCTTTTGGAATCGGATATCCTCACTAAGTCGCTCGCGAAGCAACTGGATGCCCTTGTCATTGGCCCATTGAAGACGCTGGAGCCCGCTAAGAGCGGTGCTCGACGCATTTTCTTGGTCGACGGACTAGACGAGTGCGATGGTGACACCGCACAGCGAGATGTCTTAAACCTTCTCGACCATCTCTTACACCAAACCGGTCATCGATTTCGGATCCTCGTCGCTAGCCGGCCCCTCTCTCATATTCGGTCATTCTTCGCGCATGGTAGCATTGGAGAGATAACGCAAACCACTCCATTGGACAATGACTACCAGTCAGACGCAGATGTAACGAATTTTTTCTCTACCGAATTTGCAAAAATCCGTGTCGAGCATCCTTCACGTGGTGGGCTGGCTTCTGAATGGCCCTTTTCGTCCGACGTTGACATCCTCGTCAATCGCGCATCGGGCCAGTTCATCTATGCGTCAGTGGTCATGAAATATATTGCTGACCATGGCCGTCATCCGGATGAAAGCCTGCAGACAATCGTCAACTTGGTGGTCGACGATAGCGCAAGACCATATGAGGCGCTAGACGCCGTATATGCCCAAGTATTGTCCACTATCGAGCCTCAAAATGTGGACTTCGTCCAGACTTTAGTGGGATGCCTGCTACTTGACAGCAGTATGGATTTTTACAATCTTATTCAAACCAAGCCCACCCGAGTCCTCGACGAGGTAATTTTCATGACTCAACCTGGGACAACAGATGCGCGTATCAATCGAATGTCTCCCCTGATCACAACCAACAGCGACGGCATGAAGTTTACTCATGCATCCTTTCCTGACTACCTTCTCGACAGGTCAAGATCTCAAGAGTTCTTTTTTGATATACGCAAGGTCTGCTGCACCTTAGCTCGTCATTGGTTCAAAATATATTCTATACACTTCGAGCAGCATCCGCATAGTGGTCTTATTCCAAGCAGCATTGAAAGCTGCTTCCCCGGTAGATCTTATATCTTCCCTACTATGCCTTGATTTCATCTTTAACATATTTATCAGGGGGATATACGGATCGCAATTACAGGATTCTTGTCGATGTGGTTTACTATTCACTGAGGGCAGAGTGGACGGCTGAGCTGCAGCAGGGTATTCCCACTTTCAATGTTGAAGCTGCATTCACGGCGAGCCCCGAGTATTTTGAGCATAGCGGCGAGCATCTCCTGTGGAATGGAATTTCTTTTTGGTTGGACTTTATATTCTGGATCGAGCAGAATGTGCGTAGTTTCCGCTCCCAATGCATATAGTCCGGTTTCCTCACGTTCAGATCCAGCGCGTTCTATCATCAACAGAGACGGCACATATCCTGGGTCGTATTCATAATCTCATTCAAGCGACACTTTCAGAGTTGGGAATTGATGCTACTGTCCGCAGATACTTTGCGGGTCTGTTAACGTTGCGCAAGAGCATCGATATCTTGCGCTGTTGGCATGACTGTTGCCGTGCATTCGGTCCACTCTCAGAATGGAAAAATGCCACCGATTTATATCTGAATAACATACCTACTTACCAGGATGGTTTATCCATTGCGGATAATGAATCCATGTTTCAGGATCCTATACGCGACACTTCATCCGCGTGGCTTTGTCAAACATTAGCCATGGGTGCGGAAATGGATGGCACGTTTTTTTTTGAGGGAAAGCTGTACACTGATATGGCTCTGCTATATGCCCGATCTCACGATGAATTGAGAGATAAGTAAGATTGTCAAAGCCCGGACGTTACTCTCCGTGTTGATATTTTCTTCCAGCTCGTGGATAGACAACCTTCCGATCATGCTATCCAAATCGGCGTCGTCTGAAGAATTGGCCAACCTTCTAAAGCAGAAATTTCTTCAGATTCAGAGACGCCGCTTTGATGACAAGAATGAGGGCGACATAGAGTGCTTTTTTATGGCTATCATTGTCTACCTCTTTGTAAGTAGTTACACCATTGCTCCCGATAATCAGACTCTTTTCTAACTGGCCTCACAGCAATGTCGTGTTCCTTTTCTTTTAGAACATCATCACAGACCAGAATTTCATCCATACAGCTGGTCCTGCGGCATATGCATACTTTTTGACCCATTTGGTGACAAGTGCACAGATCTCGAGCTTTCGAGATTCCCAGACCTCCAGCCTACACAGATAGTCAACGAACTCGCTCCGCTTGCCCAGTTCAACCCTGTTTGGCGTCACATCCCTGGGACCCTTCTATTATGGCTGCGTGCATGGACTTTCTGGCTTGCGGATATGACGACGCGCTTCTTTCCGGTTGTTGTATAGTCGTCTTGTATGATAGTGATAATAATTGATGTGTTTGGTTGACTGTGCATCCCAGAACAGTCTCTACATCTCCTTTTTACTTCGTCATTTCATATGTATACCACATGTGGGGAGAACGGATCCAACGGGCCGGGGATCTAGGCACAGTAGTAAATAAGGTATGACGGTCCGTTTGCACATGTGCATTAATAGGATATTCTGCGCCAACGTGTGGACCATGTGAGCGCGCGTGCTGGCTTATCCTAGGCAAGTTTCTTTTTACACACCCAAATGCTGAACCATGCCACTACTACCGCAAGGTAAGTATTAAGGTATCGCGTCGAAGGCAAAAAAACACTGCCGCAAACCCTGATATCACAGTATAATGATTTAGCCTTATAAGGCAAGAGTCTGCAAAATAGGAGCATCGTGATACCATTATAAGGCCCACGATTAAGGCATTGTCCGGCACGTTTTCCCAACATAGACGTAGATTAGCTAGACAATAGATTTCAACCGATATTGCTGGTCTATTGCTACTGTAGACTTACATTAGATTTAAATTCTATTTTACGATCTATTCTGCGTCAATGGACTGCTATCGGACAAAGAACTATTCTTAGTCAATGAACCAAGGGCCATGGGCGTAGAGTTTTTTTGGACGTTTATTGGTCAGAAACTCTTAAGAGCCCCTCATCGAATGTGTTTGTCTCAGTACAATTATAAATAAGTCAGCATTCATAGAGGGTGACAGACATCCCAAATCTATGGCGGGGCTATGGCCTCAATAGCTGTGAAATAAACAGGACATAAATGCTAACAGTATTGAACGTCTATAGCCCCAATGCCGTTACTAGCAATATTATTTTTAATCTATTTTTAATCTAATATCTATTGTACGTTTATGTCGGCCACCACCGTGACAATATCCGTCGTGTTTGAAGATCCGACCTTGACGCGGCCAGGGTGAGGGAACTTCAGTCGTCTTTTCTCACGGCCATTCAAAACGTTTCGGGGCAATTTCGGGGGCTATACATATGTCTACCTATCGGCCTCATGTATGCACACCCAGAGACGGACATTTGCCCTAAAGACACGATAGAGGCCTATGAAGACATGGTCGAGTCGAACGAAGATATCGATATATTCGAGATCTAGGAAGGCATGGTCCTTTGGCACCTACTTTATGCACTGCTTCAGTTGTTTGTTAATCCCATGTGTATGTTTCTTGGTTCCCACGCTGTTCCCTATGGTGAATGTAAAGACCGGGCGCCGATCCTCTGCCAGTGCGCTTTATCTATGCTGCAAAGTTTTGGTGGTTCCAGCCCCCGGATATCTTCCCACTTGCTGCTGAATTTGTCACTCGCAACGCACACATACAACGCCTTGCGTCACGTTTGACTGCCCGAAAACATCCTACCGAATCTAGAGGTCCTCCACGCACCGCGGAACGTGCTGGGGGCACTCCGTCCTGGCAGAACTGTCTATGTAGTCGCTTCTTACACGGAATTTAATGCCTCAGATCGCACATCCGAATCTAACATGGCTCTCGCCCTGCAAGGAATACGATATAGAATCCTCCATATGTACCAACACGCTGTCAAGTGGTGCTCTGGCAGGTGTATCATCTCTCGAAGTTCTGTGTCTCGCAACACCGGAGACAAAGTGGGTACGCCGAAATCTCAGCACGTCTTTTCATTCTACCCTTCTTTGCTAACTAGGTCCAATACGCACAACCTCTTCCCCTCAGAGCGCTGCAAAATCTTGAAAATCTGCGCAAGATCGAGTATTCCGTCCTCCCGGTGTATTCACCCTTCAAAAGGTCAACCGGTCACCCTCGGTTTGTGGACCAAGAAAACCGTTCCCAAATTTCAAGAGACGTTCGCCCTTTGCCCAAAGCTAGAGTGTGTGTATGTCGGGATGCTTCCTGCAGGATGTAGATGCATGCTGAGGGTGGCACTGACATGGTAGACGTAGGGCCACTCGAAGAGATCTCAAACATGGGAGAGCATTTTGGGCCATGACTACCTCGAAGTCTCCCTTATTTCTCTTCAACAAGTCTTGGATTTTTATGCGTAGGCTATTTTTGAATGATTCTATCCTGATGGTATTTGACGTCATGAAGTGTCTGGTCATGATCATTCCACTGACGGAAAAGCACTGCTGAGTGACTTCGAACGTAAAGCACACTATTGTCGGCCTTAAAGTATTGTGGTTGGATTGTCTGAAGGCACGTCGTCATGACCGAAGCGCATACCGGACATGTTTGGAATCCATTCGCACCATCGGTTTAAGGCCTTACTTGTACTGATGCCGGCCGTTATTCTCACTTTCCGACTCGAATCAGGATTCCTCTGCACTGGAAATCAACAGTAGTAGGCGCCATGTAGGTCGATGTGGGACAGTGTGCCACTAGTGTTCTGGAAACACACACATAGATCAGAGATTGAGATTCAAAGAACCCATTCGTTGGACAGATGTGCGGAAAAATCTCGCATCATCATACTGCACGTCCAGCCGTTTAAATCTGGCGGGCAACTCGTTCTCTGGTACAGATGTCCGAGCAGCTTTAATTCGACCTCGGACACGGTGCAGAGGGGTTCACGAACGGATGATACCTTCATGTTGTATGATGGTATTTGTCCCCTACAAAAAACCGGGCATGCGACGAGAGTCCTGGGTGGGCACCAGACTAATTTTATGTACCCTATTCAGGTTTCCTCCGCCTCTAAGCGTAATACAGAAGTCGTAAGCCACCGAACTTGTCTCAAGCCTATTCTTAGTGCCCACGCACCCGACGCCTCGCATCACCAGCCTTCCAATTGCAGGTGGACATCTATGTACGGACATAAGCACAAGGACCTATAATTGTACACACACACCGGCGGCCGCGTCGCTTTCTTTTCATAGACATGAAAGATGCGGATGCGGCACTTATGTATACGTACAGTATTAAATTTACAAACTTAGCGCGGACAGATTGTAAGGCACTTGCTTCGCTATTTAAAGTCGTTATTTAGATGAGGTAAATGGGTATACAGGGGAAGTTGTCTTCGATTTAAGTTTAAGCGATTAGAGGATCGACACATGGGGGATTTAAAATTCTTGCACCAGGAATACATTCAATGAAGAGAGCGAAGGGTTGCAGAAGATTAATTTTAACAGCCTTGCTTGCATCTATTCAGGGAAAAGTATGCGACGAAGCACGAGAGCTGACTGCATCTCAACCAGAACTCTCATCTCAACTCGGTCCGATGGTCCTTGGTTGCATTCAGAGTGCTAATTTAGAATTCGAAGTGCATTGTATCATAGGTTGCACGTACATAAACATGGCAATAGAATGACTGGAAGCAGATAGAATTGTACATATTGTGCCTCATATAATAAGTAACTGAGCGTGTCCATCGTCAGTTCAAATAGTGTGGAGAGTAATATAGTTCATTGAATAAAAACGTCAAAGCGGTAGCAGGGGCATCCTGTTGCCTCGTCGCCGCACCTCACAACATATCCCGTATATCGAAATCCATGTCCATGTCCATCGCTATCAATGGACCCGCACTACCACTGCCGCCACCTGCGCCAGCAGACCGGGGATTGTCATCGAAGCTCACAGGCGACGGGAGCAGAGCATCCGATACGCCATATTCAGAGAACTGGGGTTTGTGCTCGTCCTGCGGCTCGGCTTTGACGCTCACGTTTACTCGCGATGACACCATTGGCCCTGGATTCGCATATGCCGGCTGTGATTGCGAAGTCGTTTGAGAAAGAAAGTCGAGCCAGGCCCCGCGCGCGCCGTCGGAGTCTACGGAGTGGTGGTGGTGCATTTTTGGTTGAACGCGACCGCGGGAGAAGACTATGAAACCAGAGGAGGTGGAAGTGATTAGCGACAATGTTGGGGAATGCTTGTTGGATGATATATGCAGGGGGTCGACGACTGGGAAAACGAAATATGGCTGAAGAGGATTGAATATCGGCGTCAAGGTATCAGAGGATACGGGGCCGCCAATCTGGAAAAACAAGCCAAGAACAAATCGTAAGCACGCATCAGGTCCACTGTCCACGTCCCTTAGAGTCCGAGAGTGCAGAGAAGAAGTCGTAAACGAGTATTCAATTTGTATGTACGTACGCGGGCAGTAGTGTGTAGGTACATGTTTTGTCATAGAGGTAATTGGGCACGATAAATATCGAAAATAAAAAGGCTAGGATGTGGATGGAGTGTTGGTGAGGTAGTGAGATGGTGAGGATAGCGAGGATGTAGAGATGGAGAGTAGGTACAAACACAGATGAGAAGCGAGAAGAGAAAGAGAAACAGTGTAGTAGAAGATGATTACAGAATTAAGACGACGGGTGGACAACCGAGGACGGAAACGAGTATCCAGAATTGAGATTGAAACCAAAACCGAAACAGGTATAGCACGACAAGCAGCATTGTAGAAAGAGTATGTAGGTAGACGTGACGTCGTCGTAAGAGAAAGGAATGGGGGTCAGACAGCGAGTAGCAGCAGGACGTGGACGTGAACATGGACTTGAACGCGAGCAGACGAGAGAAGCAGGCACAGAGAAACGGAAACGAGACAGAGGAAAAAGACAGGCAAAAGACGAACTCGGAGGGGGTAGACGATCAACAACGTCACTCACCAGAACTCGAAGGCCCCGATGGTCCCGCCGAGCCGCCGCCACCACCTCCATTCCCGCCGCCTAGGCCGCCTCCGCCACCCCCGCCCATACCCGCGCCGATGCCACCTCCACCGCCGCCACTCACGCCAGCCCCACCCCCGCCTCCACCCCCACCAGGGCCCCCATTGTGCACCGGCCACTCCAGTGCGCCAAAGTTGCTATTGTGGCCACTGTGGCCACCACCATGTCCACCACCATGTCCACTGTTCCCGCCATGCGCGACGTGCCGCTCGTTATCGAGGAAAGCGCTGAAGATGTCGCTCGTCCCTCCGAGACCGCCCATACTGCCCAGGCCGCGGCCTCCATACCCCGCATCGTAGTTGCCGCCGCCACCGCCCCCAGTCCCTCCTCCGGAACTGTTGGAGCGGGGCGGTAAGAGCGGAGGGACGCCGAACGCCCCAGGCCCCGACCCACCACCACCGCTGCCGCGAGAGGAACGGCCATACTCGTTCCCAAGCGGCAAGAACGACGGCGGTGGGCTCTGCGCACCTCCGAAGCCACCATATCCGCCTCCACCTCCACCTCCACTGCCTCCGCGCCCATACCCACCACCGCCACCATATCCGTTGCCCATATCGTCTGATGGGCTACGACTATGTCCAGGCAAATTCAACCCGCTCCCGCCCGTACCGCCTCGCGGGCGGCCGTGTGGTGCCTTCATGCTACCACCCATGCCCATGCCCATGTTTCCGCCGGCGCTCATGGGTCCGAGCCCGCCCATGCCGACGCCCATGCCCCCGGCGCTGTTGGGCCCGCCGGAAAGGGGTAAGGAGGAGCCACCGCCAGAGCGGTCGTTGGAGAGCCGGTGCATGCTGCCGCCGCCTGCGCTGAGTGCACTGCCGAGCCCGCCGCTGGAAGAGTCGTTCAGCCCGCCGAGACTGAGCGGGGGTGGTTGGGGGATGTTCGGGATGCGGTGGGAGGAGCCGTAGTCTAACTGTAAGACGAGGAACACCAAGTGTCAGTCGGAAGATCAGAGAGAGAATGAACAAGAGAAAACGTACATGTCCTGGGTGGTGATGCGGTCCGCCGTGGCTTGAGCCGTGCCCGTGGTTATGTCCGTGACTCATATCATGCCCGTGTCGACTACGCTTGCCGCTGCGACTCGAGGGTTCGTCGTCACTCTCATCGCCCTCGCCTTCGTCGTCGTCGGCAATTTTGCTGAGGGAGGTAGAACCGCTATTGAGCACGTATCCCGTTCGCGGTGAGTTGTAGATGGGTGAGAAGGGTAACATACCTTGCTGCTGCACCGGAGAAGTCGGAGGGGCCTCGGGTGTCTTTCTCACCGTCGTGCTGTTGGATAGAAACCGAAGTCAGTATATTGCGTTGAACCAAGGAAAGAAGCAGGAAAATTGAAATCTCGCGCATGTACTGGTGCACGAAGGGCAAGAGAACAAAAAAAAGGGTAAGAACCGCACCCTCAAATGCCTTTGCACGATATCATGAATGTCGGCGCTGCCATACTGGTAAAGCTTGACGTGATGTCCGGGACGTTCTTCTACTCGTGCCAATCATCGCGATCGCAAGTCCAGGCGAGATCGTCAGAGGCCATGGTGATTACGTTATCGTGGAGGTGAGGTTGTGATGGTCATCATCATCCCAGTCAAGCGCGAGTCGCAGACGTCACCGAGTCGAATGTCGAGCACCGTGATGAACACCGTTGAGCACGCAGTCAACGAAGTGTGTGATCGTCGTCGTCAAGAAGCGTTGACAGCACGGTTGAAAGGTTGCGTGACGTGCATGGCAGTGACAGCGATGACGGTGCGGCGATGGCGGTGATACCGGCATGTTGCACATCGTCCACATGCACGCCATACATTCCATACGTTTGCGTTCACATCGGTTCGTGCAGCCGCGGCGATAAGGTCGTCGTCCAGGCGAGAGTGGGTATTGAAAGATGGGGGATCATACGCAGGGGAGGGGTAGGTGGCGCATCGACCAGCGCGAGGTAGTATCGCGGAATCCGCAGCAGGCACCGAAGTCGAGCCGAGAGCATCAGGGAGGGAGGAGGTAGTGAAGGGGATGAAAATAGAGAGAGTAAAAATAGTCAGCGTCTTTTTCGAGCAAGCGATATGAATGGACGGCAAAGGCGGGCATGAAAGGACGAGGATGGCGGAGGAGAGCAAACGGGAAAGAGGGTGGCGAAAGAGAGAAGGTAGGAAGAGAAACGCACCAAAAATGATTACTGCCACGTCCACACTGCAAAGGACACCGAGCTCGTATGCTTTTTTGAAGAGGCCATTTTTCCTCTATTCATGCGAAAGAGGCCGGCATCATCGTTGTTCGTAGTAAGTGTATGTGTCGAGGTCGAGGCCGGTGATGATCATTGTAGGTCGAGTCGACGACGAGAGAGAAAGAAAGAGAGAAAAAAATCCCAAAATACGCATCCAGACCACCGAGGAAAAATAGACGAAACATAAAAATAAAATGCCAAGGCGCCTCTGGTCAATATCTGGGCGGGGACAAAAATAGGGCTGCAAATACGTACCTTGAGGAAGGTGACGGAGCGGTTACGCTCGTGCTGTGTATCGGAAAAGAGTAGGGAAGGTGGGGATTAGCTCAAGCTCGACAGGGAACGGGGAGCGAGAAGGGTGGGAGGAAGGGGAGGGGGTTGGTGCTACTCCCGAACAAGGCGCCCCCTCGACGCAGAAGGTAATGGAAGAAAAGAGCAGCAGAAGGGTTGAAGGGGTAGAAGACGGGGAAACATATCAAGAAGAAAAGGAACGAGGAAGAGGATAGGGAAAGAGGGACCGGAATAGCGAACACAACGCGGAAGAAACGTACAGTGATAGGTTGTATCTCGATCTTTCTGCGTCCCATTATAATCCAATCTTATGCTTTACTTCGAAATGATAATCCTGTTGGGTGTATTCTTGCTCTGGTAATCTTGGAGCTTGGTGTGCGCGTTCTTAGGGGTAACTACGCCGATGGTCGATACGCGCGTGTTGTGCGAGGTGTCGATTGGCGGGTGGGCACTGGCGACGCGAAAGGCGGGAGATGTGAGGAAGTGTAAGGGAGGGGAAAGTGCAAAGGGAGAGGGGGAAGACAGAGAGGGAGGGAAAGTCGCAGCCACGGCGGTAGAGACGAGACTTAATACCGAGTCCGACCCCGTCCACAAGTAATCAATTTGCTGCTGCTTGTCTCGTCCCCGCCTCCATACACCCACCCACCATCCTGCCAGATCACACAGAATCAGATCACAAGCGAGATTGGGTTCAATTGGAGCGGCGCCGCGGGAACTCCCGCCGGCACGCCTCTGCCTTGACTCAATTGACACCAGACGAGGAGAGGTACCCCAGATCGAGGATAGTCCTGGATAGTTCTCGATGGGGGATCGATTGGGATGGGAGCTTTAGCAGGAGCAGCGACGATTGGCTGGATGGATGTGCGAACAGCGCAATGACATTAGGCCGAGGATGGGAGAGGCAAGAACCCCCATTGACACTGCCGGGATGCCGTCGCAAGGTCATCCATCAGCAACTGCGCAGCAGCGCGGGGTACATGTGGCCGGCACCGGCGCCTGCCAATTCTACTTTTGCCTGATACGGACAGACCGTCCCACAGCAACATTTCCCATCTCACAGCCCTCACACGGAAGCAAACCCGTTCTCAGCGATTGTTCTGTGTTTCCTCCGTTCCCGCTCCCACACGTACTCACGCTTTCATGATGTTGCGTTTATCCTGCTTTTGTCCTCCAGATCGACCTAACGCAGATGAGATGCATGCGTCATGGTATGCACTTACTTGGATGTCAGATGGTATTGGTAGATCCTCCATCGTCCACTCCCTGTCCAGGTGCCTGATGGTGCTCTGCGCGGTGATGTGTTGATGTGCGCAAGCAGGCTTCGAAGACATGGACACTTCTCCGGTGATATCGATTTCCTGCCAACCTTCCGTCTCCACTGTTTGGCCCCTTGTTGTCTCTGCGTATGATCTATACCCCCGTTTCCCGTCGTTCTTCCTCGTACGAATCCGCAGCATCACCGAATGAGAACTAGAATCTGGTCGAAACACTCCGCCGTTGCTCGGAATTTCACAATCAAGTACACTGTCTTTGTTCCCTCCCTGGTAACATGCGTACATCTACCTGCATCATTCCTTCACCCTCGCACCCACAACCTCAGACGACAATGCATCATTTCTTCCTTTCATGCTGATTGAGGCGCGCCCATCAGCTTCCATTCAAGTTGCCCGTAAACGGTGACCTGTGACCCTGCCCATGCTGCCCGTACTCCCCGCCGCCCCCGCCTCTCGTCCGGTATCGGAGTGTTCCACTGCTACAGGCGCCACTTGTGCGCTGGCGGCCACTCTCCGTATTAATCGCCGCGAATTTGAGTTTCTGGCCCGGTCTGAGTTTCCCGCTCCCCACTTTCCACTTTTCGGTGAACGCAATAGCCTATTGGCTTATATACTTTCCGGTATGGGCGCGCTCGAAAATCGCGCACGAAGCTGAAATGAAGTTTACCGTATGTTCGCTATCAGGAGCCTGTGGCATAAAGCACATACGATATACACAAACCGTACACTTTCAACTTTTCAGCAAGCCCACAAGCGGCAACAGCCGTGCCTAGTGCTCTGCTTACTGACTTTGACACTTCGTCTTCTCGATAATATGCTCTGCTCTGCGCACCCTCGGTACGCGAAGCACCTACATACAAACATGCATTCACCTCGCTCCGCCTCGCCTCCGTGCTCTCAAGGAGGCTAAATCTCAGTCCCCGCAGTTTGCCAGTGGTCCGCTGTCCCGAATTCCACGTCGCGCCGTCTGACTCCCCTCACCAACACCTACGCGCATATCTATGTGGACTCGAACCGCCTCGTATACCTAAAGAAAGATCGTCGCTCGCTGCTAGCTTCTTCCAAAAGGTAAACTGAAGCACCCCTGTAGTGAAGTACACAGGGTTTGAGCATCCGCGATGCGCGTTCGTCTGCGCCACCGCCACCTCCGGGTCAATTCAACACAGCTCCGCCGGTCTCCTTCTAGACAAAGACAATAAACACCATAGTATGTCTCTCCTTAAGTCATGCGGATGACTTGCTGTTATCTCTGCCTCGAGGTTATGAATACATACTGCAGATAGTTATAAACCGCTTTCGTAGGAAACTTTGATAGTCGATCTTGCCTATAATATCGACATTGAAAACAATTCAGAATGAACATTTATTTAAAAGAGACACAATTATCATTAGTAAATTTGGAATAGAGTCAAAGTGGACGACATGACTCTATGTTTTGAGATGGATCCCGCCGGCGTCCAGCTATTTCAGTCATTTCGAAATTCAGGTATAAAAAGAGTGAATATAATTATGTGGATGCGTAATTGAATGTGCTATTCAAGTGTTGTGGGCAATGTGTATTCATGTATCGCGAGAAGATGACTATAGCAAGACATGAATAGTCTGAATCTAGTTCCTATAGCCGGCGATGCATTGCGGAAAACATATTGACAGAGAGTGGATGCCACCCAAGAGGCACACAAGCCACCCCTCGGTGCAGTGTCACTACAATTCCAATCTTTACTCGACAATCAAAAATACTGCAATATCTGGTTTCGAGCCTCTGTTCATTGCTAGCAAGTCCCCCAATTGTCTATTGACCTCAGATACATGACTCAAACATCCACTAAGTCAATCGCCTGGTCTGATTTAGGTGGTTCCCGAGGTTAACTACCACCTGCTGAGGTGTGTTTTATATCCGAATGACTTGAAAAATTAGTTGGCTGGACGTACATACTTGAGCTTCCGTGGCCGTCAGTGGAATCTTATGGCCAGACGTTCTCGCGACCATCAACTTGTGATGACCTCGCCCGGCGACCGAGACGCAGCATCATCGGGAATGAGTGCAAATTTATGTTATGCAGTAAGATGGGCATTTTCTGAGCAGCTACTGTCAGTCTCCGTCAGTCAACATAGGTGCGACGCACTGAGCAGCTTTTGTACCAGTATTCTATCATATTGTGGGGGACGCAAATACGTGCCATTAGTAGATTAGCCATACGAATTCATTGTAATAACCCATATTCTTTACACACCGACATTGGCGACGTAGTTGTGTGTATGCCCGCGATACTTGAAAGGTATATAAGCTCCTCTGACTCGCTCGCTTAACAGACGGAACCAAATTCTCGAATGAGAGAATGTCCCCAGAATAACCATCCCAAGCCATTCCTAAGCCATCCAGGGCCATCCTAAGCCAACCCTATTTAAAAATATCTCGACTAATCTATTTTATGCTCGAATTTCAAATTGTGCAGAAAATAGCACGGCTCAAATGCAAAGCTTCAAGGGATTACTGCTACCCGGCGGCATCTTCTAGGCGCGTCGTATGTAAGCCTTACGCGCTACGCGAGGCGTATGGGAGCGGTCTGGCCCCGATCGATAAGCAGACATGCCTATATGTAGGTACACATTGCCCAGGACATACCCTGGTCTGCCATTGAAGTCGGGTAAATGTCGCGCACAATGCGTTAGTGTACTTTTAATGAAATTCATTCATACCGTTTCCAAACCATCGTGTGCGATATATACCATTCTCTTCCGCATCCCCCCTTTATTTCATGTCCCAAGTCCCTTGTCAAGTTTTCGTCTCCCGACCGATGTCCGAGGAATGCACACCAATTCTTAGCATGATCATTACAGTGGCCAGGCCTTGAGTCCGTTCTTACTCTCTGTTGATAGACACGGCCTTTCAGTAACCGCATTGGACAATGCCCTGTGGGAAATCAAGGGCCTCCAACGGAAAGGTGCGTTCCGTATGTTATTGTCATGTGCCATGTAAATGTAATGCTTGACGTGATCACTGCTGCTTGCCTTCTCGCTCATACACAATGGCCCCGCCTCGAGGGCCGCGATTTAGAATTACTGGGCATGTGGCCGTATTGTCCAGTTTCTCGCTTCACTGCTCTAGTTGCTCCAGATGAGCCCAGAAGATGCGTATGTGCTCACGAGTCACTAGAGACGACTATGAAGTGTAATATCATGTGTATCGGATAAATGTCGCTGCGCCTATTTCCTGGGTCAGGCATATGCACCAATATAGAATCATTCATTCATCGATCAACACGATGGTTGTCGACCCAGCGACCAATCATCATGATATGGAAAGATGGAAGAGACTATGTACACTGTTGCACACGTTCTGGATCATCTGTCATGTACTGGCATGGCAGGAAGTGGTCTTTAACGAAGAACAGAAGGCGAATACCAATACAGAGCAAAACATTCTAACATGAATGCGGGAGCATGAAAACGCTAGCCTAGTGCGCTGATTAATCGCTCTCACGCAAACCTTGATACATCAAGGTAAGAATACCCCAGGTATTACGGATGGATTCTATGAGATACAATGGGATATCACTGGCTGTTGATAGCTGACGGCAGTGCCACATGCGTTTCAGGCTCGAATGCCTCTACTGGATATGCATGACTGACTTGATAATATAGAGTTGCGTCACGCGCTCCCGAAGAAGCCATACATCTCTGCACATCCATGTCCGGCATGTCAAGTCCAAGCGCCCGCGATGTGAAGCATAGTTCCGCCAGCGGGAGCACGATGGAATGCACGGCATGTAAAGAACATAAGAAATAGTGGTGTATGCGAATTGGCGCCGAACAAATCGCAGAATTCGCGTGCTGACATTAGTGTTGTAAGCCACAGGGGGCATCGCGGCAGATAGGGTCAGAATGACCACATACCTCTATCGAATCTACACTACGGCTAGAGGTGTAGCTGAACAAGGTCAACGGTCAACAGCAACTCAGGATTTCTAAGGTGACCCAAGCAGGCTTCTTGTCGATGCCCACGTAATAATCAATCAATCGTAAATGTTCTGGCTCAGATGATGAGGGGACACCAAGATGCGGAATGGGGTATTCAACAAAGTATGTCCGACAGCGAGGAGATGAGACCTTCGTCCGAGGTACCTCTGGCCATGCTCCACTGTGCTAAAACTTGCACAAAGCACCGCCTGTTCGTTGATCAGGAGCGCTGCATTCGTACATATGGTACCGTCTGAAAGGCCGTTACGACCGTGCTTTCACTTATGAAACCCATTCATTCTATGTCCTTTCATCACCCATCGCCGTCTTCTGCCGCTTGTTTTGAGGTTGTCGGATACATGAGCTATTTTAGCGTGCGATCTAAAATGGGCGAGCTTTATCCTGACAATAAAAACAACATCCCATCAATCCCTGCATGCGATGTCATTCTAAGCGACTCAGTCCTTGTGCACCCGTTTTTATCCCCAGAATTGCCGACGAGAGGACCTTCAATTGAATAACCAAGAGGACACATGGGCTTTGTCCAATACGACCTCATGCTCCTCTGTACGACGGTAACACATCCGTTGAGGGTCTCAGAACTTCTCATTAGTAAGTTGGTACACTTATCGGCAGGTGGCCGCTTTCGAACGAAAGCAGAGATGGAGATACATTGACCCGGAAACGGTGGAGTGTCCTCTTACTCCCGAGCACTGTAAGACGTACTTACCTCACCATCACTCTGTGTAAGGTCTGCAGTATACTCGGATATGCCATTCTTCACAAACTCGCACGATATTGTATTCGATATCAATGTGCGGTTTAATATTGTCAAAAGATTTGCCTTCGAAAATATCTGTAGTCGCTACACATATATATGATTTTGTAAATAGAGCTTCTATAAATGATGTTGGTTTGTTAAAGCTCAGATGAGTACACCTTCGCGGAGTCGAAATTTGTCGTCCTCTAGTACTTAGATGCGCAAGAGCCAAGCGGCCATATACGTCGCATATGTTGCACTTTTTGCAAACTGTTACTCGAGTGGATCAGGAGTAACTCGAACGTTGGCGAGGTCCAGATATCGTAAGTTACACAAGAATATCGCTTACAGCAGCCTTTATTTATTCTGTGTCTGAATGTATTTGAGGTTGATGTCAATTATATGGATGCTAACCTTAGAAAAGTATGTAATTCTAGACACAGCAGATAAGTTTCGTCACAACTGTGTGTAAGTGTCATTGGCGGTCATTCAGAGTCTTTAAAGAAGCCATACAGCTATCCATCTCGACCAATGTATTGTCCTAGATTTCTGAGGGAGGCGTCATGCCGAAACTCTATCGCTTAGAACACTGCATTATGAGTATATCTTGAATCGTATCTGACAACTGGCGCCCTTCCTTGATTTCAAAGCCATCATGCAAGCTCATAAGACCTTTCTAAGAAAAAATCTGGAGCATGTGGCCCGGTCGAGATGACAATGCATCGAAAATATAAGTACACACCACTTTGCACGCACAGCCTCGTTACGAGTATCTTACCAGCTGACGCGACAGCTTATCCGTATCTCCGAGCCTTCCCTCATAGGGGCCTGCCGAACCCGCCTTCATTCGTCTCTTCGTGACGGACGTTTTCCGCAACAATCCGAAGGGTCTGCGAAGCGGTTCTGGGTCAAAGAAACACCGCGCTGAACGGCGTGAACCACGGATCGCTCGTTCGGGAATTATCGTCCCTCGATGAGCATCACATGAAGTATTGTAGAATCGGTGCCGCAGGGAGAAGCTACATTCTGACGTACCCAGCGAAGGTTCCAAGAAGATGCTCAAGGCTATGAATAAAAAAGGGCTCGGGTGCTGTAGAACCTTGCCGAGCATCCGTATTGTGGTTCTTCGGCGAGTAAACGGCACCGCCAAGGCTTGGTTAACGGCTTGCAAATGCACCTATAAATACTTTTGGCTATTACTACTTACCTAACTAGGTAATAAGACTGAAGATGAACTGAATACGTTTAACGATGAAAAAGTAACGAGTATTGTTATGCCATTGTGAGCTACAAGTCTGGAGGGCTGCTCCATCGTTCTATGCAAACACCTGCTGCTATTCAACACAACTGACACCGAGCATGCGCTTCTACAATTGAATTCAGCAACATCCATTATTTTCCGCAAGTCCTTACGTCTTCGTGTTGTTTGTGCATGCTTCTATCATGCAAACATCATGCAAGCCAAACCATAGATATTGAATCTGCGCGGCAAGGCTAGCCATTGCCATAAGAGCAGGCAACGCTGGCATCCGGTATCACTCGACAAAATTTCCCGCACACCGGCTGTTCCATATAGACCGAGTATACGCGGAACTCGAGCTGCAGAGTATTGATCAAGCATCGATCATCGACCATTCATATCTTCGAAACCTTAATCCTTCAGGCGAGTCAAACAACTGTAAACTATTCTCATGGTGCCGGTTAAGCTTCCGATGTTGACATCTTCACGTCCCTGTCGTTCTTGGTACTAATGTAATGAATACATTGTGGGTGCAACGACACACGAACAGACCACCTTGAGCAAATCCGTTATCGTACGAAGTGCACCATGCGAGACAGATAAAGTTAAAGATAAATGCTCAGCCAGAGTCTCCGCTAGCAAAGAGGGATGTTGCTCTGCAGCGTATATTCTCAATCGGGAAAGGCTTCTCAAGGTATTCTCTCTCACTATATGGGCAGAAGAGAGCGTTGGACAGCGTGTATTTCCAAAAATAGCACATTAGGTGTGCTGCGCATAGAATTTCGCCACTAAAAATACGCCTTTATACACGCATACCTTAAGCTAAGGACAATTTGATACTTGAATATATAAGCAGAATGAGCGTGGAAGCTTACATTCCTCGGTAAAATTGCAGAGAATGTCTTTCAACTTGACTTTTTACGCAACTACAACCTGGCGGGTCTACGAGGTGCCACTACACAGTGAATGGCGTATTCTGCATCAAGTATTAATACATTGATCTGGGGTGGTTACACTGGGAATGTACTCTCAGACAATGTCGTCGGTGGGCCGGAAGTCATCTCCATAAAGGAGGTCTCACGCTATAGTGCCTGTATCTATTCACAGAGATGGTGACGAGCATAGCCAGTTTAGCATTTATGGGAGGACAGTTTGAGTTTAGAAAGATGCTTTAGTTCCAGCATGGACTCGATTGAATATTTGACCTCCTATATAGCCACATACGAGGGAATAATTGGCACTATAGTCACTGTAAAGCGGCTTTACAAGGGACAATGGTGATTACGGATGTGGCAGCAGACTCATGTATACACGGAGGCATTGTCGAAGTGACAATGATACCTCCGTATAGAACCTTACAGTCCTCATTGACCCGACAAGACACTGTACGCAGCGCTCCACCCCACAGCTCGGGAGAAGAACATACTATTGTCGGCGATGAACTTGCTGCCGCTCATGCCTCGAGGACCACGGCAGACGTGATACGAGATATGTGACCAATGGGAAGGATGATCTCAAGGGATGATATACGTCCTCTCAAACCTGCTGCGCATTCTTTCTGTCGGACAGGATGGGTATATCATGGTAAATAATATCCTTATATGGGTGATCTAAGCCTGAAACTCATTGTCATCAGGCGCCGCCGTCGATGAGAGTGTCGAAGCGGGATGATTAATCGAACAATTCCAGCCTTGGCGTGTATACGACTGAGTGTCGGAGAGCACTGTTGAACGGGATTGAGGCATCGCCCTGTGGAGGGCTTCCTACGAGTTTCCGGGAGTATATCGACCGAGCGCCCGCGGCACAATCTACAGACGCGATCGACACATGTTGGTGTCCTTTTGCGGGGACTCATATCATGTGGTACTCACGGACCTCTTCCAGATGACAGGTTTTGACTTCCCTTTGCTGACACGATAACGGTCGGTGTACATGTACAAGACCCATGGGACGGCAGCTAAGAGAACATTCTTTACATGCGATCTGAGAAATAAATTCGGAGAGGGTAGTGTTGCGCGGCATGCCAAACACGGGAATCAAGCTCAGCGGCATGTCAAGAGGCTCTATTCTTCGGCTCTGGGAGGTGTAACTTAACCCGCGGTTCTAGTGGAGATAAAGAACTCCGCGAGGTATTTACTATAATCATCACTGCAGAGGAGTCATAGTGACTCAGCAGCGGCTCTCATGGGGTGGCTGCATGAGTGAGGTTGAATTTCTGGACCACATGAGTGCCGATGCCCTCCTCGACAAGGTCATCGATTATCATCATACACGGTGACCGCAGCCCGGGATTGACTCGTACTCTGATACGACCAGCAGGCTTTCGAGTGGCCTCAACTCTTACTACAACCAACGCTTTTGTCGGAGAGCGGGTGGGGATGCCCCCTGTCTTATGACGCTTAAATCATACAGAAATGCACTAAGAGCGTTGTTGAAGCTAGAGTACTGTCAAGTGAAAGCTTCACATTTTCATTCTATTTTCTTACTCCGAGTCAATTTTATGGTCATCTTTCCCTAGTTAGTGATGCGAGAGATCAAAGGGCTCGATAGGCAATCTCCTTTATGTTGTGTGGTTTTTCATCATTACCACTGAATATATATACATACAGGGACCCGGTTATGCCCCCGCTATTCTGAAGCAGAGGTGGATTAATACGGTGTTCCAGTATTTGGTGTGGTATATCCCAATCATCATGGTGCTTCGGGGTTGCACCTAACGCTCAACAATCCCATCGTGTTGAATGCACATCAGATCCTTGTAACTCCCAAGGCCATGCTCACAGTGAAACATCGACGATAAGGCCCTCTATATGGCACATACTTAGATGTCAGCAGCTGTTGCGCCTCAATTTTAGTCTTCACTATCTGAGCGCTCGAAGCGGAGACCTGGAGAGACATCATACAACTCAGTTGGTTTCCAAATGTCGTTGGCCTGTATAGGCTTCAACTCTCAGGATATAATATTGCTTTCCGGCTTCGGTGAAGATGGAGTGTTTCACAGCATTCTTCCGTGATGTGGGCGCACCGCGGCTACTGATCGGCAAACGATTCGCTGATTTCCGTAACCGCAATCATGTACAAATAAACGCTCAACGTAGCCGCGACATAGCGCACTCTATGACCCAGTATATGTACTTCAGAAAAGCCACAATATAATCCGGATTTGGTCTGGTTTGGTATGGGAAGCTGCTCCTCTATCCTCTTAGGTATACTTTTGTGACTCTTGGCAATAAGCTTAGGCATCGTATTTTCTGATGTTCAACCCAAGTTCAACCATTCAATGTTTGTATAATCGAACATATTTGCTCATTACTTACTATTTGCATACAAGGCTTGCAAGGAGGTAATTTTATCAGGCTTTCCCGCACTCATGTCCGTAATGGTGAACCAGATGCTCAACAAACTAAATCATCATGGTGATCGTCATGGCTGCAAAAACGACAAACTTCATTCACTAGTATGTCATCTCTTACTGTGTGAAGTTTGCTAGCTATCAAACTGGCTCGAACGAATCATTATATTTTTTATCTTCAGCCCTATTTTGCCAGGACCGTTGGAGCGGGACCTGGAGAACTATGTGCAGGCTTGGCCGATGGCCTGGGACACCCAAGAGCACATCACCCATGACGTCACTGCCTTGATATAAGACGAACGTATCGAAATGCTCCTTCATCCTTTCCCCCGTCCCACCACCATGTTCTCACCACCCAAATCCACAATTCTGATCGCAGCGCTTCTTATATCTAGCGCACATGCGCAAGTAACGTTTCGCCGAAGGAGACCATCGATAGGTAGAATCATCGCTGGTTGCGTCGTCGGTATGTCCTGTATCTCAAATGGGTTAATAGTCTGATGTTACAACCTCCAACTGCAGGAGGCATTGCTGCGATATTCTTTATATGTCTTCTCATGATGATCCTCAGACGGCGCCGTCTCGCGCGGCGGACACTCGGTACTGTCGATGGCCAGTATCAGCCACCGTCACAGAAACCCTTATTCGGTGGGCTTTTGGGTCGCAACAATGGCAACAATGGCGCGTTCAACAACCAAAACTACATGAACGGCAGCGCGGCCCACCCACAGCAATCGTTCGGCCACAATGGGATGCCTCATCAGGGACAACAGGGCCCCTACAATTCTGAATATCCTAACTCGAACGCTCCCGCAGCTCCGCCCGCATACGGAAACGATAAACAAAACGTCAATGGGAATACGGTCTACGCACCGGTGAGAAATATCTCCTTCTTCATGAAGCGGTCATTTCTGACTTATGAATAGCCCCCTGTGTCACATTCGGGTGCCAATAATGGACAGCAGCACTTTGCTCCGGTACGTCATCAATATTGTGCTCCCAACTAAACACTATGTGCTCATCAGCAGCACGTATTTATAGCCTCCGGGTCCCCCCCCTCCCGCCCACACCACTGGCCAAGATTCTTCATTCGTTGGTGGATTCCGCCATTAGCGCACCATTAGACTATCTGATTCTCCTGGACATACCTCTCCCACACCGATATCCGCATATTTGAGTACAGCCTTGTTTTTTTTCTGTGCCACGATCTGAGCCATGTGGCGGACCATGTAAATAATATCTTAGTAGTATGCTTTCCAAGAAAAACTCAACACTTGCATATTTGGCGGAACCACCGTTAAGAACGTACCATCTCGTCGAATACGTGTTTTACACTCAATGTTGCCATACGTGGATAATCAGCGATACATGAGGTATGGAGCAGTCATTTATATACTAAGAGCGGATCTACCAGAGCTTGAGCGTCTTGAAGACATACGTCTTCATGTACATTGCGTAGGCAGATACACAACTTCATTGTATATGCTGAAATCACGCCCAGCGGCCTTAAGAATCGTCGAACCATTACCCTATATGTTTTTGACGCGTTCTGTCACCCCTTAAAACACCCACGGTTATTATCGATGTGCGATTACCCATGTTTTAATTTACTCAGCCATGTTCCTTACCGTCAATGCTAAAAGAGTTTACATCTAATAAACATAGATATCTGACCTTCGGGTCCAGGTAAGTCTATGAAAAGAAAGTGCGGCCGCCGATGTCCCGCACCATCAACCATCGCGTGCACATCGAAGCTCAATGGACGCGAGATCACTGATAGAGAGCTCCGGCGGGATCTATAAATAGACGAGCAGATAAATAGCTTCCATCGACATTCTCTCCCCGATGGTCCGAATTCGATATCAATTCGGTATTAATGCAACGGATTTATTTGTGGAATAGACGCACTCGGTCTTCGATGCGGCTGACTAGTGATGGATTACTCTATTACTGCACGCAAGTCTCGAAGTAGCTGTTCTATGAATAATGTGGTCGGAGGATTGTGATTGAGGGTGAATCCCGTGTTATAAGTCGTCAGGGTTGGATATTTGTAATTGTGGAAACATAACCGAGATACGGACGCGATATTGTATTTGGGGGGAGCGACTGGGGCCTATCCTTGACAAGCAGCTTTGATTGCCAGGAAACATTGAGCAGTAAGCAATTGGGCCAGATGTCCTGCCACGACACCTCATAAACGCAGTATGATCAATTAATGTCTGGCAATATGCTTTTCTGCGAGGACAGCGTGATTTTGACCCCGAAGGCACTTTTTCTCCCTTCAAGCAGAGATCCGCGAAAGGTCGGTGGCAGGGTCGCCGCTGAAGAATATGCGTCTTCCTCCTTTTCTAGTCTTGCTGTGGATATCCTGAAATTCGATTGATTTTTCAACTTGATCGCACGGTGGCATTCCCTGACGGTAAGAGCCTTGGGCGCGACGTCGCATGGTGAATGGCTGCGACTGGTAGCAGGCATAGATGGCAGTACACGACGCGTTCCGCCCTATGCGCTGAGCTGTCGTTACTCATGGTAGTGTTTGGCAGTACTTGAAGGTGTTTCGGGCACTAAGTTGACTGTAAGTGAGGGTTGAGGCTCAGTTGCGACCGTCGACACTCAAACATGTTCTTTTGAAACCCTTTCATCATGAAAGACAAATCCTGGCACCGGATACAGACTCCGAACCGTCTCGCATGGCAGTATCATGACACGGGGCCGCCCTTTGGCCGCCCTCCGCTCTGCTAACATCAGCGAGAGCGTCAGCGCAGAAGCCGGAAGTCCCTGCTTAAACCAGTGTAACATTGACCAAAGCCGTCCAGATGAACATTCCTTTACTTTTCTTCACACTCCTAGAATGCTGCTGAATCCTCCCTCGTTTTCTCCCTCTTCAGTACTGCGCTGGCTACAACTATTATTCAGCGCGAGCCGCCCCATTGCTCGACAAATACTGACATCGTTCTGTAGGGCAACTAGCAGCAACAAGGAGTGGAGCACTGCCGTCTGAATGTCAACGACTGGCTCGAGTTGAATGTGCGTGCACCATTCCCATCCCCCGTTGTTAGAATGACGAACCGTCAGAGCATAATTGCTGTCTGACCTGAGACCTACGAAATGGTGATCAATACTGCGCGCTCGGTCCTCTCTGCTGGTGGCCTGTAGGCTATGAGTTCTTCTCTTTCCAAGATATACTTCTGGATTTTTTATAACCACTGACCTTTGTACGTTTTTTTTTACGCATAAGCTCTCATGTATACGTTATCGCAAAAGGCGCTGGTACTGACAACTTCCTCAGGTATACATGTCGCACAGTCCTCGCCATATGTGGACTGGGTTTCAACGGTTCTCTGTTTGAGGCGTTCATGGTCAATCTACCCGCCCCGTCAGACGGAACGGGCCCTTTCAATCTTGATGCAGTGAACGCCACCGCTGAGACTTATCCGCTCCTGGGATTACTGAAAACACTGACATCGCAGGATCTTGCCGCAGGCAGCAATGCGTGGGTGGCATGTTCTACTATATTTCGTGGCTGAGATGTGACCCATCTTCCCCCCTTCAGCTCATGCCCCTCGGAGCCTATGCTTGCAGTTACTTATAATCTTTAGCGTAGTTAAAGAATCCTCTCCTTATTCAATCCCCATGTATCAGTCGAATCCAGAGCTCGCATACACACTCGTACCTGATGAAATCACTATCGTATGTTGTTCACCATTCTCTGGAAGTTGCGCGCCCAATCCGAACGGTAGGGCAGGTCCTTTTCATTTCGCCACTGGTCGTCCCACGTGCACGGCATGCATGTAGAACGGATTACATACTGCAATAAAGTCTAGCCGGTTTCCCAGCTATTTGGATTGGACTGGAAGTGTCTATGCGCAAGGAATGAAGACACAGGTCGACGCCAACCCAGCAGTACAAATAAAAAAGGATTGTCGACCCTGTATTATCATGAATATACCAACGCACGGTTAGTGGGGACATCATGTCCTCAAAACTCTCTTGAGTGCAATAGTTCTGAATATCGCCTTCGCGCGCTGATATGGCGACGCAGTCTATGACGCAGTCCATTGATCAATATCATCCTCTGCGGCGACACGGACACAGGCATTATCCTTCACGGTGAATAGAATCTCAAACCACGGCAATGTGATTGGGGCGGCCTTAAGCATTTTCCCCGACAACTTCTTGCTAAGCTGTACCAGGCATTTTACTGTTATCTTCTCCATGTCTACGATTGCGTCGATTTCCAATCGGCGAAGACATCATAGGGCCGATACTTTCCTGCGCGTGAGGCTTATACTTGTGCAATCTACTTCATCCCCGTCTATGATCTAGCCGCTTTATACAAACTTGGAGCTGAAGTGTCGGATGCGTCACGACGCCTGCGTCAGACACGATCTGCTTGTTTATGGATAATGCGATGCAATATTGAAGCAGCGCCATGGAATCTGGTAACTGAGAGGCCTAAGCGGGGAGAGGCCAAACTGAGGGCAGTGAGGGGAGGAAGTAACATGCAGAGGAGCCACGAACTTGCTACAAGAGCGGGCGGGTAAATCCGAAGGCTACATATCATCGATCATCACGGGGTTTGCCGACAAATCATGACGGCAATGACTGACCCTCTCACCCACGTTCACCTCATGTTCGAATCCTGGATCCCATCTCACTCCAGTCCACCACCTTCGCTCGAGCATCTGCTTTCGCCATGTTCACGCACTGCATCTTATGTCTCTCTGTCGAACGCAGCTGGCCCCTCTTCTGCGCGAAGACTCACGTGCACCGGTGACCTCAACCGCCTCGATTCCAAGAGGACGCACAAGTAGTGAAAGCGACCTGGCAGAGTTTGCCATCCTCGACAGTATATGAAACAGACTTCTTTGCTCCCCTGTGGCCCGCCGTACTTTCGATGTGTTGGTATGAACCGCGTTTCTCTATGCTACTCCCGCTCGGGCGTACTGCCATGGCTCGGCTAAATTGTCTCGCACCAACGATGGGCTGGGATGGCATTTTGGTGAGTACTCGATGCAAAACTTTAAGTGGCTTCGCTTTATTGATAAAGGACACTTTGTCTCACCGCCGTATCGTGGTTATAGCCCTTGCTATTGTCATGGCGCAATGCGTACGATCCCTTGGTTCGATCGTATCTTTATCGTTTCGGTATCGTTTCGGTCAGTCAGCTCTTCTGTGCGTTAATCTTGGGCATTGACACTTTCTCCTACATCACGCAGGTCTAGCATCATTTTTATGGATGGACGGGCGCAGATAGGGCGAGTTCATGCGTGCTTATGCCTTGTATGTGTGTCAACTCTTAGTCTCTACTTTTTCGTCCAAAAGCCTTTCGCTCAATGACGCGCCCGGCTCCTTCGATTCGCACATGTCGTAGCACACGGAGGCTGCCTGCGCACTCCAGGATTGGACTGGAGATCTTGCCGACGAACTACTAGTCACCACTTCACCAACCTGATTGGAGCATTGAGCGCAGGCGAAGTGGAGGGAGCAGCGCTGACTGGGAAGAGGTGAGCGCCAAAATCCAACTCTCACATCTGTATGTTTTCTTCCTCCTTCTTTCGACTCCCCACCCTAGTAGAGTCGTACGTGCTCCTTCGGGTTGCTGTATGCCATTGAATCCCCTCATTCGCTCTCCTCCTGTCACTCTCGTTATCCGTCTTTCTTGCATATCCTATATGAGCGCCTTTCTCGATATATGCGCTGATCTGTCTCGCCACGGTGCAATGACCTGCGGTGTTCCCGTTATTCGATACTGCCAACCCGCCACCCATGACCCAACTTTGCCGTCTGCCGGTGTCGCATTTCCTTGTGCTTTTTCGATGGGTCTTCAGTGTCTCTACATGCATCGTCCGTTCTGCCTTCGGTCTCTTGATCATTGCTTTATCCTTCTAATGTTCGCAGAACTGCCTCGTTCGAAGCTTGTACTCCCTCGGTGGACCGCCCGACCTTACGTCTGCCTCTGTTATAATTTGAAATAGAACGCGGTACACATGTCGTTCCGCCTCACGGGTGCGAATTTCTTGTTTCTTTCTTTCGAAATAAATACTACAAACGATCGTGGTTCGCGACTGCGGCGTAGGGAAGCTAAAATAAACGATTGTCATATCCTCCGTTTTATTTCAAGTTCGTTCTCTACGTCCGTTGCCGACCCGCTGGAGAAGGAGTGCTGGACGTTGACTTCGATGGTCCGCATGGTGCTCAGCGCGCCGGTTTCCATGTCGGACATATATGATACCCCCGTCTTTGGTTTTGGTCCGGGTGCGAAGTTGAGACGGGTTGATCTGTGGTCAACCGTCCAATCGAGCTCGCCCTTGGTGTTTAGCCCGACGCGGATGATGACGATGGAGAATATGATTCCACTGATCGGGGTGGCCTAAAGCATAGGATGGAACACAGCCAAGGTCGAATTTACATCCACAAATTGCTCTGCTGACGAAACTGGAACGTACCACCTGGGCCATGAACTCAAGCGCTTCGCTCCCGCTCAGCAGGCTCACGTTGTAGACGAAGAGGTACGCGGCGTTGATAGCACCAGACTCGATGAGGATCTTCACAATGGGCATCAGAGATGAGGTCGACGTGCCCATAAGCTGGCGCGTCCTCCTGTCGACTTGCCAGATCCTGAATGCGAGTAGCGCTGCAGTTTCAAATTTCAAATTTCGAAAGGAGCATAAGCGAGCACTCATAGCCAAAAATAGAAAACCGCTTACACGTCGCGACGGCGTTCGCGCACAGGCTGAGCGTGAAGATCCCGGCGACCCAGCTTTTCTTTTCTAGTACAGTCGTTCCTGGAAAGTGTGCATAGAACCACATTACGTATGTGCCGCATACTGTGGATGGATAATTTTTGTCAGTAGATTGTTCTGGCAGATTTGGACGTTGATATCCACTCACCAGCGCTTCCAAGGGATAGCAGAATGGGCAGGATTACGATCCATATGCGCCTACCCCACACAATCCAGCATCTGTAGCTCTTTGGATGAGCAGGTCAACCTCGATCCCGGCTGTTCACCAGTGTGATAGTCAACGACTTACGACAAAAGAGTCTCCGATGAGAAGCTGCGTGATGGTGATGCAGTGTTTTGCGGAGAACAGTTTCGTGCTAGTGTCCGACAGGTACCTAAGGCGCTCGACTCTTGTTCTATGCAGGAACGCGACAAAGATGTTGGCGGTGTCGACCGAGAGCTGTGCGGTAGCGCATAGGATCATGCATACAGCGGTGACTGTCATGGGCAGACTGAGCGAGTCGCCTTTGGCCATCTGACGCCGCACGAAGATGTAGGCCGAGACGATGAATAGCGTCAGAAACACCCCTGTGGGGTCGCATTTGCGTTAGACTATAGCATGCGGCACGATGATGAGGTGAGAGCGAACCATAAAAGATAGCTTCGACTACGAGACCGGAGAGCTCTGCGACGTCAATTTGGAGAGGCATGCTTGGTGAATGGTGGATGCATAAAGTGATCCAGGATGGACTTGGGATACTTATACGAGTACCTATGCCAGTGGAAGTTTTCCTTACTCATCCGCTGGACAATAATACGCTGGCCACATATGTCGTCTCACGCTTCCTCTGCTGCGAGGCTGTTCGAAATAATGTTAGCATAGAACAGGAGGAAAAGCTAATGGGTACGGCGCTGTACTCGATGTCCCGGCTATTACCGACAACTGATAAGATCCTGAAAAGTCCATGTTTTCCTTGGAATGTTATCTTTACTTTGGAACCTCCTGAGATGCGCGCGTCCATCAAGAGGCGCAAATTGCTGATGGACGTTGATAGGCTTGTGTTGCGGAGGTGCCACTATTTTCATCAGGTCGTTGTCGGGTGCGCAGACATACCCAAAGTGCTGGAATACTCGTAGTTGAGGACAAGCATAGGTTTGGTGCCGCGAAGTTGCAGAGGGCCCGGTGGGAATCCCATTTCCAGACATGGATGCGGCGAGAATAGCTATCCAGCAGCGCCATGATCGGCACATGCGCTCACGTCTCGATTTTCGGGACCAGCACCATAGTTAATTTACTTAAATTAGCGTGGGCACGGTGTCCAGGTTGTTTAACGAGTCCGACTCTTCAGACAACGCCAAACTGCAAAATTTCTGGGGCAAGGTATGACCGCACACCATGAATATTTTTTCATGTCTGGTTGTCAATAACGTCGATATCTGAGACCGCTGTATGCTGTCCCATTAGATCGCTATGTTAATAGCAAGGGATGCGAAATCTGAATGTCAGGATTAATTTAGACATGTCCATCTATCACCAAGTGGGAGATCAGCCTGCGTCAGGATCCGCAGGGCGTCCCCTGATATATATCTATTTGGGGTGTTGTCTGACCCTCCAAATCGCTTAATTTTGAGTAATACATAGCAATATGGCCATGTCGTTATCAACAGTAAAGTAATAGATTTACCGACAGTTTGTGCTAAACCAACTCTTCATGGAGATATGTACCATAAAAGAGACCTATAGACAATATGTTCAGACAGACGTCGCATCTGTTAGGCGCTATCACCGGTGGTGACTATTACATGATCTTCGGGCCTTTAGGCTGACGTTGAAAGTGGAACTTGATCTACATTTCTCTTCCCTTCACCCAATATGACGAGCGATCCCGACTTGCCACTGGATGGAAAGCTGCAGGGTGTTCATACAATGAGAACGCGGGTCTGGATATGGATTGACTGCGAGCACAGGCTGCGCTCAAAACCCCATCAGACGTTCCCGTCCGTTGTTCCACTATGTATCAATCATCTTCATCCTATGCCGACAACTGCCCCTGTTGAAGCTCATCTGAGTCTCTGTCGTCCAGAGCACATTGTTTACCTGACGTCGTTCAATTTGTCGGCACGGTCGCTCTCAGGTTGAAGAAATCCAATACACGGCGAGTGGCATTCATAACAACGGTGCATCTGCATCAAGTCATGCAGAACATATCCCTAGGCGTGTGATCAGCCGTGATGGGATTGGACGGAGGTAGAATATACATATCTCCCCGGCTCCACTGTTAGTATTCAAATCATCGCCATTACAAAAATTATATATTGCATGTCACAGGAAAGAAGCTACAGGATGGAGATGTTGATGCTCGAAAGTTCGATGATCAACGAACGAAGGAAGTTGCACCAATGCGTATAATCCGCCTGAGCTGCGTAAAATCAGATATACTATGGGGTTGCCACCATATCCGCGTCTCTCGCCACTGAATCTCGTTGTATGGCTTGGTACCACTGCGTGCAGAAAGACCAGGGTGGATCAATGTATGGAGTGGGATTGCTCCTTCGCGCATTCCTACCGATCACACCCGCCCTCAACCTTCTCATCACTACACGAGGAACGAACACGTCGAATGGATCAGATCCACCATCAACGCTATCACGTTCGTGCGAACCACCACGGGCACAAACATTCGCACCTGCACCCCTATGCTGATATTAGACTAATGCGGGGTGAAGTCGCCGCCAGAGTCGGAACCGACGCCCTAGATCACGCCGCGAGGTCCTAGAGCTGGAAGACTGAGAAGCCGATAACATTTGCGGCCGTTCTTGCGGTGGTGGTCATGTTTGTGGGTCGTGAATGGCGCTTCCTCCCGAACACTGGGTGTGACTACGCCTCTGCGCGCTGCCCTTCTCATAAGTCGACTTCTACACGTTGCGCCTCCGCCTCTCGAGACTATCTCTCCTTCGGCCGCTACTCGTCCAGCACGGCAGTCGGAACAGTCGAAGACGGAAGCACAGTCTGCTTGTGGGGCTGCGCGCGATAGCGCAGCGTACGCAGTGTATCTACCCAGTTTCTGCCAGTGGTTCTAGAGAGGCCGACCCTAAACCCTAAACGCCTTCTTCGCCCTTCTCGCGGCAGATGGCTTGGACGACGTCGTCGACGCGGAGGAGCATGCGCGCAGTCTCGACGGCCGTTTTGAGTGCTTGAATCTGTTATCGCGAAGAAGAAAGGTGTTAGTGTACTTGAAGCGTAGAGCAGCGATGAGAAACGACCGATAGGAGAGGAAATGGGCGAAAGAAAACAGGCAGCAAAACGAACCTTGACCGAAGGGGACTCGTAAAGCCCGTACTCCTTCATGTCGACAATCTTGCCGGTGTCGCCGCTCACCCCCCAATGAGTGCTCGTCGTTCGCGTGCTTGGCCTAGACAAGATCACGAAAATGAACCATGGTCAGCATGTAGAGAGTCAGCGTAAGTACTGGCCGAGACGCACCCTGAATTCTGTCAGGACTCGGATCACATTCCCGCCTGCATTCTGAATGAGGGTACAGGGGATGACCTCCATCGCTTCAGCGACGCCACAGAACAGGCTTCGACGCCCTTGACACCTACAAACAATACAAGTTAGCGAAAGGTCCTGATAAGTTATTGCGATGAAAGTACCCTTGGTCATCTCGGTCGCGCCGCCTCCAGGGGCAAGGAAGGGGTGGAACACGGCATTGCGGGCGATGGACATCGCGTCGGCGAGGTTCCGGTCGGTCTCGTTGAGGATGTCCTTTGAAGGCCCGCGCAAGACGATGATGCAGGCTTTTGGCACGGTGCACTCAGTGAGGAAGGTGAAGTATCTGCGAAATAAGTGTTAGATTCGAGTACGAGAAGCGAAGCGAGCTTCGAAAATAAGGGCAAAAGTGCGCCCCCACAGCGGGTAGGCAGCAGGAAGAGGTTGAAGAGAAAGGAAATAAGTGAGAAAAGACGTACTCATCGCCAATTTTCTCCACCTTGAAGAGCTCGCAGCCCGTTCTGATGTCGCTCTCCATGATGTCCTCAATCCGGTTGACGATGGTAGCGCCGACGGCAGGCGCAATGCGGTTTTTGCCTGACTTGCGGACCCGGCGCAAAGCGGTGATGTTGTGCCGCGAGAAGACGTGTTGGGCGAGATCTGCATAGGTGAAGAGAGGAAGGAGAGGCGGGGAGTGAGCCTATGCGCAAAAAAGGGGGGTGATCCGGCCACTCACAGCTAACTCCCTTCTCCGTGATGACTAAATTCACCTTCCTGCCATCTTCCGTCCGCATACCCGCAATCTTTTCGCAGAGTGCCTTCACGTGCTCCTCCTCGATCTCCTGCGCCCTCGCCCACTCACCCTCCTTGCTGAACTCCATGTTCGTCTGCGACTCGTCCTTTTTGTACTCTAACGGGCAGTCGAGGATGACGACGACCGTGCTCTCGATGCGCTGCCGCATGACGGGGTGTGTGACGTCCTTGTTAACCATGACGCCCCGCAGGATGTCGGACTGCTTGATCTCGCCGCCGGGGATCTTCTCTGCGCGTGCGTAGTGCTTGATGTCGACGACCGGGGCACCTGTCACGCCGAAGGTACCATCGGGGGCAGCAGCGGGAACAGGGTTGCCTTCACCAACACGGGCGACCTTGACAGTGCGTACCGCTTCCAAAGCTAACCTGCACATCATGCCGCTCCATCGCACGCTGAACTTGGTGCCGATGTTGGTCTTGATGAGCGCCAGCATCTGCTTGTTGTTTTCGACGTTAATGGGGACGGGTAGCTTAGAGCGGCGGAGAGAGCGCGGTTGTACGCGGAGATGATAACGACGAGGTGGATGTCGCGGTTCAGAAGGGAGAGGGATTGGGCGAGGATCTCGCCGGCTGTGGTAGGGAGGGGGAGAGGATCGTTAGTTAGGAATCCGTAATGACGAGCGGTAAAACTGAATGCAAAAAAGGACCAAATTTTTGACGTGATGAAATGGGAATTCACAGGTAGCTATAGCGCATCGGATAAGTAAAAATGAGTTGTTACTTGTCGACTCGATCGTGCTTCGTGACGCCGGTACACAATACGCAGAAGGCGCGACATGTAAACCAGACAGAAGTGGAGCCGAAACGACAAAGAAAGATGAGGGAGGAATAGAGAATCACCCAAGATGATAACACTCGTCGTTCCGTCACCGCGCTCCTCGTCCTGCGTCCGACGGAGCTCGATCATGTTCTCCGCTGCGGGGTGCGCGAAGTCGATCCCGCATAGGATCGCGTTACCGTCGTTTGTCAGCCTAGCGGTGATAAATGTTAGCATCTTGCGTGTTCAACACCAGGACGGATGGAAGTACGCACAGGATACCGCCATAGGGCCCAGGATCACCTTGAGCATCGCTTTGGGGCCGAGGCACGTCCTGACCACGTCCGCGGCGGTCTAGATGAGCTCGAAGTCAGTAAGTCGTCAGGCTGAGCTCGAAGTGCAGAAGTATTCGTCCCGTCCTTCGCTCTTCCGACCCCCCGTCCTCGTTTCTCTGAAGAAGGCAGCCATGTTCGAAACACGCCATCGCGGACAAAAGCGCGCAATGCCTCCAAAGAAACGGCTGGAGATACTCCGGCAACATCAACGAGCATAATGAACGAGCGAGAACACACCTTGGCCGCAGTGATGTTCGACATCTGGGCCTTCCTGCCTTCCTGCCCCTCCGGCGCGGTATCTATCCAAGTACCCACATCGACTCAGCATCCTTCATCTTCCGGTCCATATATGACGTTTCAGACGCACTCTTAACAAAGACGGGTATTTGAGACATGTTTTGTTGGTCTGATTACGTTTTCTAGGGCTCTGAAGTTGGGAAAGAGGTCATCGTCGTCGTGCGTTCGAACGATCGTTGTCGTGTCGTTTTGGCGGTCGACCTTCTCTTTGAGAGTTGGTAAGTATATATTAAGGGGATGGTTCGTAAAGCCGAGACCAGAAGTGTCTCCGAGAGAATCAGAGGAGATGATGAAGGAATTAGCTTGAAAGTGCGAGGGGACATCGAGAGCAAGACACGTTTTTGGCTGAGGTAAGCATCCAACACATCGTGATCGTATGGGGGTGATCGCTTCAGGAGTTCAACCCCCGACCAGCAATCCACCAGCTGGAATCATTGCTGTCGAATCACTCCTCATGACATCCTGTAGATAGATGAAAACCCCGAATAAGCACGTACCCCCGAATAAATTAATGAAAAGCTCCAAGAGTGTACAGAAGGCTCAACCCCCGGAATATCTTTCCGATTGCTTAATATCAAAGATGACGCCGCAACTCATATATCATGGAGCCTCTTTCTGAGCGTGTGACTGTCTCCAGATAGAATGGGAAGGTGTGCGTGGATGAATCATGACGCTGATGTAGACCATCATAATATAGTTCATCTACATAACCCTAATATATAAACTGAGCAACGTCCACGTGCACATAGCGCGCAAACTGATACATAGGGATGCTGAGTCTGAAAATAGTGCAGACTCGATTGCTGCGCCCTTGGTACTTCTGAAATACCTGAGAGAATCTCCCTGTCATATAAAATTCGCGGTATAGAAAAGGAAAGTGTACATGGATGAATCATGACGTTGATTTGAGCGATCATTGACTCATAGATAAAGGACATTTATAACTTTTCCATTCAGTACCTCAGCAACGTGTATACACTTAACGCTCGAATGGAAACATAGGGAACGACGAGTCTGAAAATGATGTCGACTCAATTGCTGCGCACCACAAATTCTGATGCATGTATTGTCTCGAAGATCTCGAGGATTGCCTGCGACAGACATTACAAACGTTGTCTGAATCAATCAAGCCGTGTCTGCAGTCTGCATGCCGAGGCCCAACGGATATCTTACTAAAGAGATTACACTTGTACTGGAATAGTAGATCATCAGTATCTGAACATTTTCTCTGTCTCAACACCCGCAAATTTGACTCAAGAGCACTGCACGCCCACGCGTACCATGTGCGCGAGAGCAGAACCGTGGAAAGATCATGATGCCGGATACGATGCCGGTCCGTAGAGCTGTGGCATGCCTTTGACAGCATCAATCAAACTCTGAAGGCTGTGCGTCTCCACAACTCAGCCTCGGTTTCTAAGGAGGCTCGCTCAATCAATCTGCCTCTCTCACTTTTCTCTGCTCTGGACTCTAGTATTCATGCTCAGCGCTCCAGCTCAGTCCGGCGATGTAAAGAGAAAATGCAGTGCTCACAGTCGACGGAAGTATACGTGGTGATTTGGCCGACGCTCTGTGTCAGCTGAGGTCCTTTGCTAGAGCATTCCATTACCCGCACTGGCAGCGCCTTCAAGCAGTGAGTGCTCTAATGTCGACTCTTAAGGGGGATGTTACACCTATGTATAGAGCTGATAGATTGCGCAGGTGCGCAGCATATGAGGCGATTAGCGCCCGCCGCGCGTCTCGGATGCAGCCACAGCAATCTCACCGTTTTGACTCCCATCAAAAATGAAGCCTCATCACAAGCTCACCAATCAGCGAAGGAGGCGGGATGCTGTGGAGAGTTGAAATTAACTTCAGCTGACGTCGCCACGTACATATTTGATGCCCAGATGGACGCTGAGAGGAATGCTGGACGAGACTCATGACGAGGGAGAGGCGGAAAGTCAATCTGGCATTCCGGTGAGTAATATCAAGCGCCCCATACTCGATAATGCAACTCGTCCCCGAATCCATGGGCACGAGGCTCACATGCTGAATGGAGATAGTGGCAAGAATGGCTGAAATTTAACAATATGTCCTTATGCATATGTGGATTGATTGTGTTTGTCCTTCGGAGTCCCATCCATGTCAAGTCAGCTTTCCGCGTCAGATCCGTTACCCCACATTCTCATCTCAGGATATAGAGACAATTCAGATGCTTAATTCAGCCTTCGAGCATTTAGCATTCCGACGTCGACAGCACCTGAGAGGCCGTGCAGGCGCCTGTGCGAGCATCCCCATTCTCCCTCCTCCATCCCGAGCCCTTGTCCGTTTTTTTCTTCGCATTGAGGAACGTGGAACATGGAGCTCGTCTTGAATCTAGCGCCACCTATAGCAATGCACACTGAATACCGCCTCGCCTGTGCAAGTCCTCTAAGCGCCGACGGAATGCACCGCCTTGTCCGTTCTTCGGCGTGGTTCCCCCTCGGAACACGACTATTCACAGAATGGCGGGTGACGCACACTGATGCACAGGGCAGGATATAAAGAAAGAATTTACATGTAGTCCCCTCAACCACATTCAACTCTCGCACTTTTCACCCCCACACATATCGTGCTCATCTTCAGACACCACTCACATCCCCACCAACAAATACACCAACAAACTCCCAGCGAGAATGCCCTCCCGCAGTAAATCGCTCCTGCCCAAGATCGTGCGCTTCGCGTACAAAGACAGCATGTATACTATCCCCGCCAACCCCACTCGCGCTCCTCAGCCCGCAAATAGCGATGACACACCGCCGACGCGCACATACACACTCCCTCCTACGCCAGCGCGTCCTTCGCGCCGTGGCTCGCTTCCCGCGTACACCTCTAACAACAACTCCTATCGCGAGTACCATTCACCACCCCACAACAACAATCACATCTATGTCTCAGCGCATCGTTACCTTTCCCCGAACGGCATCGCCTGGGACGTGCGCGACGCGCCGAACACAATCACTCGGTCTGGGCATGCCATTTCTGGCCGTGCGCTCTACGAGCCCGCCTGTGGTCCAGCCCAATCATTCATGCGCATCACACTCATGACCAGCACTGGTGCCCAACTTCCATGGAGCGTTAAAGTATACGCATCCCCCGATACCGGGTTCGTCACGCTTGAGGACGTCGTCCTCGCCGTACACGCCGCGCTGCGCGTGAACATCACTCCCGGTGACTACTCGCTTCTTCGCGGGAAGGATGACCAAACCCGGGCCGTGCGAGCATATGAGGACAGATACAGGAGACTGCGGAGCGAACGCGCTTACCAGGAGGAGAAGAGGGCCGGCATGAAGAGGGTGGATTTCCTCATGGGGCGTACCCGCTGGATCGGTCTGGAGCAGAACAAAGGCCTTGGAGCCGATGAGTGGATTCTGCGACTGGGATAGCCGCTAGGTTTCCGCTGTTTACTGCTCGTCGTTTGGCTCAGCTCTGTCGCCTCTCGTATCTGCTCGACTCCGCTTTGCGCCTGTCACTACTTTCGCCTGGACTCCTCGCGCTGACGCACTCCCCTCGACGCTTCGTGCCTCTATAGCCTCGTCAACATCGACCCGGTCCAAGTAATCAAGCATCGACTTCCCCCTGTCTTTTACGACACATATGCAACTTTGTAATCATCGTTCCTCGGCCTAACGATTCAAGTCCCTGCTCGTGTCTCCCTTTCGTGTGTACGGTCCACACCGTCCTACGTACAATAATATATTACGATATGATTTTATATGACCTACTTGACTGTATGAATGTACAATATGCCCCTTTATGACATTATGATCTATATATGCCTATGTCAGAATGTTATAGTCATGCATTTTGAAATTCCGCTTTAGTGGACGCGACCATGATTCGTGAACCAAGTTGCATGCCACTGCCTTTACTAGTTTCAGAGTGGCAACTATTGTCAGTGTCGGCAACATTGCCTCTTCAGAGGTGGACATTTCTAACCAATCATTCCGTGAGATCCAACACACCGCCCCAAGATGTAGTGTTGTGATCATCAACATGCTACTCAATTCAATAACTTGGCGACTCGTACACCGCGGGCATTATGCTCTATCTTTGCCCAACGATGCGTCGGTGCGTCGCTGGCCGTGCCAAACACAAGAAGAATGACACAGGGAGCGCTCGCGTTGACAGAAGGGGTGCGAGGACGAGTTCTGGTAGGTCCAACAGCAACGTGTACACGCTGCGCACTGAGATAGACAGGGTAGATTGAATAGAGCAACGAGAACGAAGTTGTATGGTCGAAGTTTGACACGGAATCGATACGAGGACGCTGGTGGAGACGGCGGGAGTGCTGGTAGACGCTGTTAGACTCTGGTGACGATTTAATACGAGGTGTAGACGCTGGTTTCGAGGGGGAGAACGAATCTGGATTTCAAGCAGAACTACATACAGTCTTTTATACTCTAAGTGTATCCTGTCGTATCTATGTGGTTACCGTAGAGTCGAAGGGACGTAGTAGTGTATATAGTGTACCATGTGTATCTGAGCCAATGAGAAGGGCCAAGAGTATGAGAATGAATGAAAAGTCGAAGTAGAGTACAACCCTGCTTGATGAAACAGGAGAAATGCGAATAAAAGAAGGTAAAACAAGCGAAATAAAACTAGAAGGAGTATCAAAGGAGTAAAAGGGGTATAGTACTCATCAATGGTATGACAATAAGGGCGCTATTAGATGCGTTCGGATATACAGTCGGTCGATATACTGGATAGGCGCGCATTTGTGTACCGTGGGAACATCGAGGGTGGAGTTGTCGCATACGGTAGAGAGTGCTTCGACGGTGGTGGATGGGGAATAAAGGTCCGTTGCGATGTGATATCGCTATCCGGATATGTATGAATGCCGGGGGGAGGTGCAACACGGTGAGCAATCGGCAAAGAGTAAGGGCGTTGTGTGCGACCGCGTGACCCATGAGAATAAAGTCGAAATCGCGAAATCGGCGGCCAGAGCGCGCGCGCGCTCATCACCAAGACATCCGAAGGATAGGCAAAAGATATTTGACATTTCTTTGTCCTGTATCGACCCAAAGACAAAGCGAAGATATTCTAAACTAACCAATGAGAACTGTGGCATTGAAATATCTTCTGCATATCTTTGGAGAATTCAGGACAAAGAAATATGGATAGGGTTTTAGGGTAGCGAGCACTGCGGCCGAAGGTCGCAGGGCGGATGGACAACAAAGTGAGGTAAGAGAGGACGAAAGAAGCCAAAGTGCCTTGTCTTGGTAGACTAGGCTAGACACTTTCGTCTTTATAGACTCGTCAGTGGCTGTACTTTCAAAGGAACGACATCGTCGACGATGTAGTCGACGATGTCGTCGGAGTCAAACCTCGGAGCGGACGAAGTCATAAGTTGCTCCGTTGGAGCGACAATGCTCCGAGGTTGAACAAGAATAGATTATAAACGACAATATCCCGGGGGCGCTCCGCGCTCCGAGATCGATCCGTCGATCGCGATCGATATAGATCTCCATCGCTAGATGTTGATCTGGATCGATCGACGCCGATCGATTGACTTCGATCGACGGCATCCGATCTATCGTTTATGTTCGATGTATTATTACGCCTGTCTATATGTGTTCCAAGATAGACAACGTCCACAAATGAGATACTAGTTATACTAACGAACTTAGTAAGATTAGACAGCGCGCACGCGCAGTCCGTTACATAACCGAAATTCATCGGCGTTCGCATTCCGCACGATTGTGCTGAATTCGAACCAAGTCCGCGTTCAAGCTAACTTTATCAATGCCCAAAGGTCTCACACTTAGGTGCAACCCCAGTAAATCATCTATGGCTTGCGTCCGGTGGCGCATAGGCTAACTACGACGCGACGATTTATTACTTAAAGTAGACGACGCACCTTTATTTCCCGTTTAGGGAATGTTTAGGGTTAGGCTATGATACATCAACGCTCGTTTAGCGAATGTGTGCATAACGAGACTGGAACACGGCTTACGTTAGGGTTATTAGGGTAACGCTTCGCAACGGTTTGCTATATTCCAAATCAATTTGTTCGTTTTGACATGCGACCAAATTCTGGATGGTACACCTCTTCGTCAGAGGAGTCCCTTCGATGTAAAATGATATCGTCATCCGAATCAGACGTATTAACTATGGGCTTACTAGGCCCTGATATAGGTAATTCAATAATCGAAGGGGGGTTGATATGTGTACTACTATTGCCGCCAGAGGCGGCGACAGCTTCATCCAAAGTACGTAAAACAGTTTTCTTCCAAACACTTGTAAGGTCGAGGATATTCTTCGTGCGTTTGCGCGAAACAATCCAACGACGTCCGAGTAAGCCTATGCGACTTAAATCAGGAGTCCACGCCGTTTCACCGGCGGCGTCCGTAATGGGGCGGTCAAGCCCGTTCTGAACGTCGTCAATGTCGTGTGTTTCCTCCGGATCTATGGTTTTAGGGTTTAGGGAAGCGAGCACTGCGGCCGAAGGTCGCAGGGCGGATGGACAACAAAGTGGGGGAGAAGAGGACGAAAGAAGCCAAAGTGCTTTGTCTTGGTAGACAGAGCTCAGCACTTTCGTCTTTATAGACTCGTCAGTGGCTGTACTTTCAAAGGAACGACATCGTCGACGATGTAGTCGATGATGTCGTCGGGGTCGAACCTCGGAGCGGAACGAGGTCATATGTGCTCCGCTGAGAAGGGTTTAGGGTTAGGGTTAGGGAAGCAAAAGCTCGACGGCGGAGCGGAGCGACGTCGGCGAGCGATGATAACAACAGTGAAGGGGAAAGTGGGTGAAAGGGAACCAAAGGGCTGTGTCTTGTTAAACACAGCTGCCCTTTCGTCTTTATAGACTCTTCAGTGGCTGTACTTTCTAAGGATAGACTGTTTTCAGTCTATTATCAGACCTTGATATCATGTATCAAGGCAACGAAACAGGAGATGTTCCATCAAGAACCTGGATAATAATATCCAGGTTTCAAGTATAATAAGCTTAGTTTCATAGCTAAAGATAGGAACTAGTTATCTTTAGCTATGAAACAGATCCTGATCAAGATCGTTTCAGCTATCGTCCAAAATACACTTGATGGTGTATATATAGCCTTTTTATGCCTATCTTTAGTACTATTAAGATAATAATGCCCAAAGGTAATCCAGTGACTAATAAGCGTTAATAAGTGAAAAAATCGAACTACCAGAACTTCGCCGGTGCCTTTCGACACCGATTACTGTAAGAAATCCTTACTGAGCAAGAAGTCGCCGCAGGTAATTAAACGAGCAGAAACGAGTCACCGTTGGGGATCGCCCACTACCGATAATCAAATCGTAACACGAATCACAGACCGTTCGTTTAGATTAAGGGCGCAATACGAATCTCACATCGTATCATGGCCTATTGCCCAAAGGGGCCGGCAGGCATACAGTCTAATTATAATTGAACACACCACTAAGCCAGCGCATATTGCGCCGACCGTTAAGTAGCTCTATATACCATAGTAATTAAGCGTCGCTTTGTTAAGCGACGCTTATATAAATTACCACGCACCTGTTTAGGTTGGTTTAGGTTAGGCTGTAAGGCAATATGTCAGTCAGTAGGAATAGTACTGTCCGACGCGACACGACGTACGTTTAGTGTTTAGGGGGAACGCTTTACGTATACGACGTTATATCGCTTGACATCTAATTTGTTCGTTTAGATAATCTACCGAATGTTGGATGTTCTTCGTCAGAAGACGAATCGCGTAGGTTAACATTGATCTCACTGTCATCCGGGTCGACAGTTACTAGTTGTGGATTTGTAGTCCTATCCTTAGTATGATCAGTTACAGTTCTACGGACTTGAGTGCCAAGAATGAACCCACCATCATTGGCGAGTTGTTCATCCATTTTGCGGAAAACGGTTTTCTTCCATACGGCTGAAAGGTCGAAAAGGTTAGTGTTGCGTTTGCGGGACACTAACCATCGACGCCCGAGTAGCCCTATTTTGCGTAGATCCGGGAGCATCAATTCTTCGCCGTCACTGCCTAGACTCCTGAAGTGGAGCCCGGGGAGAACGTCGAGATCATGACGCATCGCGGGATCGTACTCTTTATAGGTTGTGGTGTAAACACCCCGTTCGGCATGGTCTAGCCATGCCGTCCAGTACTCAGTGATCCGTTTTCCTAATTCGATAGCATCGAACCAGTTCCAAACTTCGTTAAAGCGGGATTTCAGGACAAGAACGCCTTCATCGTGCTCTGATTGGGCTCGTAAAGCGAAGCGCTTGTCCCAACGTTCTTGTATATTCTTCCTGCACCAACTATGAACGAGTGCATCAGGATAGCCGCGCGTGTGATAAAGGCTGTTAAGTGCTTTAATCGCTTCCATGTAAGTTTCCTTGGAACTACATAGCACGGCTAACCGAGAGCATTCACCAATATAAACCCCTCGTTTAACATCGAGAGGATGGGTTTAGGGTTTAGGGTTTAGGGTTTAGGGTTTAGGGAAGCAAAAGCTCGGCGGAGCGAAGCGACGTCGAGCGGGGATAACAACAGTGAGGGGAAAGGGATGAAAGGGCCAAAGGGCAGTGTTTAGGGTTTAGGGTTTAGGGTTTAGGGGAAGCAAAGCCCGACGGAGCGAAGCGACGTCGAGCGGTATGAACAACAATGAAGGGGAAAATAGGAGGGAGCCAAAGGGCAGTGTCTGGATAGACTACTGCGGCCCTTTCGTCTTTATAGACTCTTCAGTGGCTGTACTTTCTAAGGATAGACTATTTTCAGTCTATTATCAGGCCTTGATATCAATGTATCAAGGCAACGAAACAGGAGATGTTCCATCAAGAACCCAAGGTAAATATACCTTGGGTTTCAAGTATTATAAGCTTTATCTCACAGATAAAGATAGTTACTAGTTATCTTTAGCTGTGAGATAGATCTCGATCAAGATCGTTTCAGCTTTGTCCAAGAATACACTTGACAGTGTGGCTGTTGCCTTCTTATGCCTATCTTTAGTACTATTAAGATAATAATGCCCAAAGGTAATTCAGTGACTAATAAGCGTTAACGAGTGAAAAAATCGAACTATCAAAGCTTCGGCGGTATCTTTCGACACCACTTACTGTAAGAAATCCTTACTGAGCAAGAAGTCGCCGCAGGTAATTAAACGAGCAGAAACGAGTCACCGTTGGGGATCGCCCACTATCAATAATCCAATAAGGGTTTAGGGTTTAGGGTTTAGGGTTTAGGGTTTAGGGTTTAGGGTTTAGGGTTTAGGGTTTAGGGTTTAGGGTTTAGGGT